>CM007990.1:2477000-3715500 GCA_002189035.1 Utricularia gibba
AGCTGTTGCTTTTTTCCGGGGTTCCAATTTACCCCAGGATGTCCTCGCCAAGGTAATGCTTTTATTTATATTATCGATATGCTTAGCAGTTCTGCAGAAAATACATATTTGCTTTGTTTCGTATATAAATTTTTCATGGACATCGTGTTGGAAGAGGAGATATGAGATCATTTTTCTTCTCTTTCAGCTCTTTCTGTCATTTTCCTTCTCATTTTTATGGTTAGAATTGTTACGTATTGATACATACATCACTCTAATGTCATTCCATAAATTTTCAGATATGGTCATTTGCTGATCAGAATCGGGTGGGTTCTCTTGGCCGACCTGAGTTTTATAATGCTCTTAAGCTTGTCACAGTGGCTCAAAGCAAGAGAGAATTGACGCCTGATATTGTCAAGGCAGCATTATATGGTCCTGCTTCTGCGAAGATTCCACCCCCACAGATAAGTCTCTCTCCGATGGCCACTCAACAAAGCAACCCTGTGGCTACTTCTTCGCAAGCTGCTAGTGCACCTTCTCAAAGCCTTGGCATTAGAGATCAGGTTCCTTCAGCTACAAGCTTCACCCAAAAAGTTGTACATGCACCGGTGAATGCACCTGTAAGTACTAACCAGTACTATGGGCAGCCTCAGCCTTACAGTGCGAATGTGAAATCACAGTTTGGACAAATAATGCCTCCTACAAACATCATGACTCCTCAATTTGGGCATGTCCATGCTGCAAGTACTGGTGTTAACCCTAATCTCGGGCAAGTCAGACCTTTTAGTGAAAATATGAGCTCACAATTTAGGCCCCTGACTTCAGCAATTGATATGAACCAGCATTTTGGTTACGTACAACCTTCAACTACTGGAGTTAGCCAGCAGTTTGCGAGTGCGCCATTCAGTATGACAGTAAACCAACAGTTTCCATCCCCAGTAAACCAACCATTTAGACCTTCTGTATCGATGTTACCTGGTTCTACTCCACGACCACCACTAAGTGCTGGAGGCCCAGTTATTGCCGATGCAAATGCCACTGTAATTCCAGGTCTTCCTAATTCAAGCAGTGATTTTGTTGGAGGAAAAACAACCACAGATTCCACTGCAGGGACAATATCCGGTCTGAATCATGCAGTAGCATCTGCTTCAATATCTGGAAATCAACTTTCGACATTTTCCTCAGCAGCCACTGAATATCATAAAGATTTGGTTGGCCCGGAGAAAAATTCAATATCTCATCCAAATGTTTCTGCTGCAAGCAACCTTCAGGCACCCAAAGGTTCTGGTCAAGATGGCCCTTCCAGTAGTTTGGCTTCCCCTGCTGTTCCTGGAACTTCAAATCCATATCCTTCACATAAAGTGGATCCGTTTGAAGCTTTGCAGAGCAATTTCCTGAAATCATCATCTGGTTCTTATCCTCTTCAGACTCATTCCATGCCAAAGACTAATAGTCAAGTGGTTCAAATTCAAGGTGCTTCCTCCCCTACATCATTAGATGCATTGGAGCCATCTCAGGAATCATGGCCAAAAATGACACGTGCTAGCATTCAAAAATATGCAAAAGTTTTTATGGAAGTGGAGACTAGAAAAATTGGGAGGATCACTGGTGAACAGGCCCGCAAGTTATTCTTGAGTTGGAGGCTGCCTAGAGGTAAAAAAAAAGCACTAGATATTCTGTTTATGCATCTTTTCTAATTAGGAACATCATTTTTATGTTTTCTTAGTATATCCAGTAAAAATAGGTGTGTAATACATTTGATTAGTTATGATACTCATCTTGTTCTTGGTATTTTTATTCTCTTTTGGTCAGTCAATAGTATCATTTCATGATGAGTTCTTGTTTCTTTTTTTTCTTCAGAGGTGCTAAAGCAGGTGTGGGATTTATCAGATCAGGATAACGATAGCATGCTCTCCTTAAGAGAGTTCTGTATTGCACTATATTTAATGGAGCGATACAGAGAAGGAAGAACACTTCCATCAACACTCCCCAAAAGTTTGATGCTTGATGAAACCTTAGTCTCTTTGGCTGGTCCACCCATTAGTTATGGAAATACTGGGTGGAACCTGGGTACTGGTAATGTTTTAATTCCTGATATTGTAAACGTTTCCTTTTTATAGAGCACTTATTCTCTTTTTAAATATAGGTTTCAGACCAGTGCAGGAGTCTCCCGGTTCCCAACCAGGTGCTTCAAGACCCCGAATCCTAAACACCCAACAAGATGGTTCTTTACAATCAAATCAGGAAATTGTTAGAGGAATTTCTGGGGATAATTTTCAGAAACCTGGAAATGAGGAGGAGAATCTGTTTGACAAAAATGATCTGGACCATGAAGAGATTAAAAAAGTAGGTGCTACTTCCCTTAGAGTAATTTACAAAATTCTTTGTCATATGGACTGAGTTTGTGGGAACGCAAGTCGATAGTGCATTTTTGTTTATCATACTTCTCTGAAATTAATTTATTGAACTCCATTTCCACAAATATCTGAGAAGGTTCTTAGAGAACAAGTACATAAGAATCTTCTCAAATATGTGCATTCTTGTATGCTAGTTCTCAAATACAACCCTCTCAGATATTTTCGAAAATAGAGTTCAATAAATTAATTTCAGACATGTGGTCATAGAGTTGAACAATCTTAGGTATCAACAGAGTTGATTTTTCTAAAAAAATATTCAACTCAGACATGTGGAAATAGAATTGAACAGTCTTAGGTTTCAAAAGAGTGGATTTTGGTGAAAAATAATTTCAACTTAGGCATGCCTAAATAGAGGTGATATTGGTAAAAATATTCTATTTAGTAACCTTAGGCTTCAATTATTGTAAATTTCAGGCTGAACAAGGTGAAATCATGCTTCTGGATTCTAAAGAGAAGCTTGAATTCTACCGAACAAGAATGCAAGAGCTGGTGAGCATCTCCCCATTATGATTTCACATTTATTTTTCAAGGATATCCATTGTCTGTAACTGATATAAACCTTATAGGTATTTTAATGTGCAAAAGCACATAACGAATTTCATTCATCATACTTCTTGCTGGGTGTCTTAAATCTATTGACATGCCCTTTCAGGTATTGTACAGAAGTCGATGTGATAATCGGCTTAATGAAATAACAGAAAGGGCCAGAGCTGACAAGGCTGAGGTGTGCATGGTTAAAAATGGCATTTACTTCATTGTTGATACTTCCATTTTTTTTTCATGTGAACTTACGGTCTTTCAATTATGCCGTCAGGCTGAAGCACTAGAAAAGAAGTACCAGGAGAAATATAAGCTAGTTGCAGAGGTTCATTCCAAGTTAACACTTGAAGAGGCTTCGTATCGCGGAATTCAGGTGCAGCTGCAAACCACAGACTCAATCATAGAATTGAACCAATTCTACTGTGTGACTCAAGCAGCTTATGTTATTTCTGGTTTATATGCTATTTCTCAGGGGTGGTAACTGAATCAATGTGCTTATGATTATGTATGTAGGAGAGGAAGATGGAATTGCATCAGGCAATCATTAGAATAGAACAAGGTGGAAGTGCTGACGGTATCCTTCAGGTGATTTGAACTCTTGTGGCTTACACTTTGGTGCTTTACTTGGGATGACTCACATCACTAAATGTTAGGTTCGTGCTGATCGTATACAATCAGATCTTGAGGGTCTCTTGAAGGCATTATCAGATCGCTGTAGCAAACATGATTTCCAGATTAAATCATCTGCGCTAATTGAGCTTCCTCAGGTGATTAGATCATGTGTGACCTGTATTATGTGTTATATTTTGCTCCCTTCAGCAAATTTACTTCTACTTCTGCGATGATTCAAAAGATGGCTTTGGCTGAAAGTACCAGTTATTCCAGGACTGTGGTGGTGTGCAATTTTCTCCTTTGAGTGAGGTGTCAGCAATTTATTGAATCTGTAGAACTAGGCGCTGACCTTGATGCATTTTAAACTATTCCTCGTGCTCTTTTCCTGTATTTTAGGAAGCCTGCTCTGCATAATCGTCAATCAGAACAGTGGGATTAATTTAGAAATAATTGATGATTTAGAACTGGCAATTTGGTCCAGATTCTATTACTCTTTGTTTTGCTCTGAATAGTAAAAAAAGACATCTTTTCTTCTCACTGTGTTTTGTCGCAATCTTTGCATTTTGGAGGCTGGGCGCCAGGAGTACCAGAGGCTGCTTTGGTATGGGATGAAGAATGGGATAAGTTTGACGATGAAGGTTTATATCTCCTTTTGTGGAATTTCTCTCTTCGATTTTTACATATATGCTTCTTTTGTCATTAGGTTTTTCCTTTGATGTTTCCATTCCCGAGAATAGCAAGGATGCATCTTTCAGTGGGGAGAATTCTTCCCCAGCTCATAGCCTTTCTCCTGATTCTGTGCTGAATGCTGATTCCATGTCTGAGGAACCCTTCAATTCACGGGAGACTGCTTTCGAGAAAGAATCTATATACAGTGCTGATGATTCTAAGAGTGTCCAAGATGGCATAGGGAGCGTGATGCCACACGAAAGCCCCTCCGATGGGTACACGGAAGCCCATTTAACAAGGAACTCTATAGATGCTGATACTCACAGGTTTTCTCAACTTCAGTGTGCCACCTTGTGTTATCGTGTTCAGGGTTTATTGTCTCTTCTTGTTTTCACCTTCTCTTTCCCTTACAGAAGCTTTGATGATTCTACGTGGGGTAACTTCAACAATGATGATGATATTGATTCTGCGTGGGCCTTCAATTCTAAGGCATGTTCTTCAACTGCATCTTTTTAAAGTTATCTTCAAACTAGATTATTCCCAAAATTCTCATGTATGGCTTGATGAAAATGAGTTTTTTTACCCAAAGTTGATAGTGTTGGTTGACCATAAAAACATCTGAACAAAACACTATCTTAAAAAGATTGGTGATATTGTGTTTTGTGTTAATTTAGTCATTGCGCTACTGGCATCCATAACCTAATGAATCATGCGACACCATATGTTTGTCAGCATCACCCATATATGCATGTATCTGTGCATATGTTCATTCAGTTGCTTAAGATGGCTGACAGCAATTATGATTTCCAGGAATTGGACAATGGGAAACTCGAGGAAAAGCATTTCTTCGGTTCTAGCGTTTTTGCAGCCAGCCCAGAACGAACTGATTCCCCTCAGGGAGGTAGTGGATTTCAGAAGAATGACACCTTTTTCTTCGAGGACTCGGTTCCGAATTCTCCACTTTCAAGGGCAGCCAGTTCTCCATCACGGGTCAGTATGGAATCGAAGGATCCTTTCTTTGGCAGTTTCTCTGGATACGATTCATTCAGTGTACAGAGCAGTGGATCCCCTCACGGGACAAATCTCACAAGGTTTGACTCCGTGAGCAGCACAAGCGGCTTCAATGACAACAGGAAGTACTCTTTTGACGATGCAGATCCATTTGGCTCCAGTGGTCCATTTAAAGTCTCCTCAGAAACTCCGAAGAATGGTTCTCGATGGGACAGCGGTTCAATGTAGTTGGAGGCATCATCATCACTTATCTGTTGTGATAGAACCTTCTGCTCCATGAACTCCTTGGGCAGCCTCGTCGCTCCCACACAAGTTTCATCCCTCCAGCAGATGATGAGAGTCGAATTTGGTTTTTCCCCTTTCTGTCACACAAGTATGCTACTGTATGATTGGTGTTATTCTTACTGTTCTACTGGGTGTGTATCAAAACACTCTTCTAGTTGTAAGAAAATTGATGCGAACTCATCCCTTTAATGAATACTGAACTGATGCTTCTGGGAGGCAGTCAGCAGAGCATTGCTCTTGAGGATTTCAGAATGGATGCTATTAAGATAAGTTTTTGTTATGTTGTTGGGTTTTCGAACAGGGTTATGGGTCACGAAGAATAAGAAAAAGGGGGAAATTCATCTGAATTATCCAGGATGAGAGGAGAAGTTTTTATCTTATTTTTTCTATCTATGTTGAAAGAAAAAAAAAATCCGTTGATTTTCCAAAAGCTCCCCTATCGTTCGGATGTCTTTCATATAACATTCTTTTGAAAAGACAACATTACATCCTACTTTCAAGTTGGTTGCTTCTTCCTCCTAATGGAGATCTTGTCTTGTAGGCAACCATTGTCTACTCCCTCAAGTGCTGTCGGCTGTGCTGTGCTGTGCTGTGCTGTGCTGTTATCTCTCCTACTTCCTGCTCAGTGTTCTCCATGTTGTTCCTGGTTGGGGTCAGGATGATGTCGTTACTGTCATGCCCTGTGCTATTCATCACAGTTTTCTTGTCGAAAACCTCAACCCGAGCGAGCCACGGAACTGTCAAGTAGCACGTTACATGATGTACTTGGAATGGAGCATGTTGCGTCAGAGCCAGAATAACCTTCCTCTTTATGTTTGTTTGTCATCATTTCGAGTAAAACAACTGGACAAAACTACTTGAAAAGGAATTACAAAAAAAAACAACTGTTCATAGAAGCAAGTCCCAATGGAACAAATGTGGTTAACGAACTAAGAAGGAAGGCTCATAAGATAAGTGGTTTGCGGGTGATTCGCCTACAGATGCAGCACCGCCAATGCCTTTGTGATGCAGGAAGATGCGTCTAAATCGTTCGTCACATGCTTTCTCCAGATGTGGTTCCACCCCCTTGAACCCTCAGAAACATTAAAAACAGTCACAAAGTCCAACACTCGCCCGAAGATCTTGAATATTTCCAGTCCGAAAATAAGCTGTTTGTCAGCAACAAAAGCAGCATTCCAGTCCATGGGCGCGTCAGGGTGTGTTGAAACTTCCTTCCAGGAAAGGTGCGTAAAATCAAGTTCCCACAACTTCCTCACAGCCTTGTTCCTCCTCCCAATTTGCCCTTCTCCTTCACACCACAAAACGCAGATCATCAAGAGTCTACCACTGGATGAAATCAGTTTTGGATGGTATTCTTGCACTCTCGGGGAGCTTGGTATCATCTGGATCCGGATCCAGTATCCTCTTTGTATGTCATACCCAATGAGCTTGTCAGTTTCCGAGTACACATAGAAGATGCCTCGGCATACCGCAGCAGAACACGGGCGGCCAAAATCCATAGGTATGCTTTGTATTTCAGTCCATTTGTTTGAAACAGGGTCATAAATTTCACCAGTGTCCAGTGGCTCATCCCAAGCACCCAGACCTCCAACAACCAGCATGATAAACTTCTTACAATCTTTAACGGATGAGGTTTCAGCTTTCTGCTTCACGAGTTTCAAAGATGGGACAGATGAAACTTCATTTTCATCAAACGAGTGCCGAGGTTGGCATCTAATTGACAGTCTGTGAGGATCTTCGTAAACATCTGATGCGCCACCAATTCTAGGCCTATAGAGTCTTCTTTCACTTTGATTTTTCTGGTTTCTAAAGACAACACAATCCAGATCAACCTCCGCAACTCCCAGAATCGGTGATGACCGAGCATACTTCATGGATGCAACTTTGCGCCATGACTTAGTCAAAGGACTGAACACAACAACTCCTTTGTGTGTCTTAGATGAGTTTCTATCGACCCTTAAGGTATTGTACAAGCTAGAACAGCCTCCAACTACATAAATTTCCTCCTGGATGCAGGCAACAGAAAACATAAACCTGCCTTTCAGAGTAGGAGAATCAATAGTGTGCCACTTTTCAAGAGCAACATCCAACACATGCATTTCTCCAGAGCAATATCCATCCTTAACAGCACCTAAGAGAAATAGCCATGGACTTTGAAATAAACCCTCCCTCCGAACACACATAAAGCGAGGTGTGGAAGTCAAGTTTCTCCATTTCTTGCAGACTAAACGAGCATTCATTAGGCTTGCGAGAGGAAGCCTCACCAAGCACATTTCGAGAATATCATCAGGTAAACGTGCATTGATGGTATCGCTCTCTACAGAACCCTTGTATGTTAATGTCTTCCTGGAATTCCTTTTAAACAACTTGTCCCTCATACCATAGGGGAAGCAATCAATGGTTGTTCCGATATCTTTTCCACATCCATGTATAAAGCTCTTTCCTTCGTCGCTTGCACCAGATTGACTATTGGCCGGATCGCCAACATGTTCTCCCATGTCAGCAACTACTTTGCAGCCTCCACCCCTGCTATAAAGCGGAAGGCAGCGGGAAGAAATATTACTTGCCTCCCTCTCATGAGAACCTTCACTGATGACTTCCTTTGTTTTCAATTGCTGGCTCATGCTTCTTACAAAACGTTTACACAAACTCACAGACCCAATATCCAAATCATCATTTTCTTCAAAAACTAATGTTTCACAGACCATTCTGTGTGCCGTGCTTTCTACGAGCGTCACTAGGAAGTTTTGTTAGACTTTTTGGATCCATCATTGCCTGCTACTTGTAAATCCACCTGATTCATTAAATCCTGCGCCTATTTAGCTGATGAACACCTTGTAATAGGAAATCACATAAAAAGGGGCATATGAGGATCCATATCTCACTTAATTGCTTGACAGCTGGAAGGGCGAAAAAAACCCATCACGGATCTGAGAAGAAATCCAGAAAAAGATGAGGAAATCGCAGCCAAACCTTAAAAATTGGAAGAGGAATCACATGCTTAGCAGCAGGCATCTGAAGGATTTTGGGGAACCCAGAGCCGATTCGATGCGATCAGTCGTTGCAAGCACTTCAGAATGCGGATCGCACCAACCGATTAAGCAGTTGCGAGGACTAAGAGGTCACATGAGTGATCGACTGACCCAGCCTAGCGAGGCCAGTGAGAGGAATCAGGAAACACGCTTTAGTTGAGGGAGGAGAAAGAAGACGAGAAAATTTCATGGAGTTTCAGGCATTTTTCATATTTAGAGGCAGACATTTTCTGGAATGGGCCTTTTCCTTCCAGCCAACACCTTTCTTTACTTTGTTTTTTCATTAGTAGAGAATTCCGATATGTTTTTAACCAGGCATCATATGTTTCAAACTTTGATGATAAAGTATTAAATAATTTTGGTGTCATAATTTTTGATGATAAATTAACATTACAATTTTGAAATTTAGTTTTTTTTTTTCATAATTGTATTGTGATGTCTGTCATTGATCTAGTACGAAATGCGTCTTTATGGATATTTTTCACCATTAATGATAACAAATTTGTTTTTTTTTAATACGGACCCAAGCAATAATATGAATGTGGAACATTTTTTTTTTGTTTAAATGGAGAATCGAGAGAAAATTATGCGACTATCCAAATACAATGCTAAATTCCTTATAATGTAAATTGCTTGGATCCAAATACACTTTTTACGGGGTTTTGAAGACTTTTAGTATTTTTCAAGTGATTTTTGGTGGTTAGATAACAAATTTGTGGAAAACAGCAATACTGCAATAAGTGCTTATCTGAAAAAAATAAGAAAGCCAAGTGTACTGACATATAAGGGAATATTTCACTAAGAAATATGGTTTCGAAGAAGAACAAGATGTCTACTAACATTGATATGTTTCTTTGTCAAAAAATATATCATTGTTTTATTTTTTCTAATTACCTATATCTATATAGAAAAGTTTGATGACAAGATGAGATATTTCCTTTTGGTCATCTTTCATGATCATGTTTTCTATTAACAGTGATATGTTTCTCTATTTTGGAGAAGGGTAGCTGACTTTTTTTAGACTATTTGGAAAGTAATTAACCCAATGTGACCTTCACCTATCAGGGTCCTTAGAGAAAATGGTGTTGTCATGCGTTAGGGGGTGGACTCTCAAAATGGTAGTAACTTGTAGAGCAAGTTGTTCCCTAAGAATGTTGAAGGTAATATGCGTGATTTCTAGTGATAAACAAAATATTCCCTAGTCGTTGCTAATTGTTGAACTTTTTCATATTAAATAAATTTATAATGTTATAATGTATATGAATCTACAAGTCCATGGAAAATGTAAGTGCTTTGACATCGAACTTAGTAAACCTAGAGCTTGTGGTATGAATCACACATTTATGATTCTCACAATCAATTTTAAATGTTAATTAAAATTAATAGGATGCAAACATCAATGACAAGCATTGAAGTAAATAACACAAGATGGTTTAAATTCTAACTCAAATAATATAAATGCGGTGCATCAAGTTTGTAGGGATGGTATGCTTACAAAAATTCTTATCCTCAACTTTCTAAAAAATTAACTAATACATGAAGACTCAAGTCTACCTTAGCTCCTACTTGAATTTTTTATTTTAGGTATTCTAAGTGTCCTAAATCTCCATATATTTAATTCAATCAATTTGTGAAGTGTATAGAACTAAACTTAATTCTATTTATCTTTACTTAAAAACCTTACTTTTTGAAAAGCTTTTAACTATTTGATCTGGTTTCTTTAGTTAAATGTATTAATCTTTTTTACTTATATATCTATCTAGGTTTATTAAGAAAAGAATATACAAATTCAATCAAATTGGACTCAAAATAAAGAAGCAGACCTTCTTTTCCCTCAAGGGCATTACCCTAGTCTAGCTACTCATACTAAATAGAAATAGATCAATTGCAAAAAAAACAACAACAATAACATCTATATAGTTGTAGTTTTGTATGTAGACTATAAATAAACAAGAGAAAAGATGAATTTAAATGAAAATACAATTAATCTATTCTTATTTCACAACTCTATTCCTTGTTGTGAATAGTGTTCTTAGAACAAAATTGAGTTCTTCAACCAACATAACTTCTTCCATTGCCTCTATTAGTTCTTCACCTTCACCCTCTAAGGGCTAATCTATTCCACTATGTTATGTCTCTCGTCCTCTTACGCTAAGGATGAAAAGAAAGTCTGTTAAGTGTTATTTTCTAGTTGTTTATTAGGTATTATTATGTGTTAATCTAGTATTAAGTCGCCTAATTAGGAATTATATTGATAAGTAATTGATTTTCCTAGAAAAATCTTATTTTCCTATTTTGTATATATTTCTCTATCTATTTCGTGCACTTTTGACCGAGACATGCCAAGAGGCAGTTGTGGAGTGTTGCAGGAGGTCAGACTCTGACTTTTTGTGCCTTGTACGTGACTTGGAAAAATTGTGGGTGAAAGACTGACACTAGTCAAGGCCCCTGACTTACGACATGTCAGAGTCTGCAACAATGATTGGGTGCTAACTTGCATGCAAAGGAAAGTTGGTGGCGCACGCAAGACAGAAGGAATGATGGGAAGGGGACCTAAAGGAGTTAATGCACATGAGAAGTGATATAAAAGCAATTTAGAACACTTATTTTGGGACTTTGAACATTTTTCTCTTGTACTTAAAACTTTTGGGTTCTTCCTCCCTTCCAAGGAGGAAGAACACTTAGCTTCCATTTGCATTTCTATTTTCATGGCCCTTTTGGGCTAAACTCTTTTAGTTTCTCGGAGTAAATGAAGTTTCCTTCCAAGTCCTTAGCAATACACTCGGTTCTTCGCTGAATTCATTTAGGATTTCGTATATTTCCACGCATTTTGTTGTAGTCTTTCTGTAACGACTCCTAGTCAAGGTCCATAATTAGCAGGCCACTCCTAGCGGATTTTAGTCAAGATCAAGGTGAAGATCACCAACTCCAACTCTACCGGTTTGAGGGAAGTAGCAGATTGTTTGTGGCCGAGGTACCGTGATAGTGGACAGGTAGTGACCTCATGCTTGCCACTGCCCATTGGCAACAACTGGGCACACGCATGCAATTCGGTTTTAAAGACAATCAACGACAATCCTCTTGTCTTCTTAATTGTCCAAGGGGGAATCACATGAGGCTATTCCCATGCCTCCTGGTCAATCAGAGTGTAAGGGAGAGTAGGCTATTCCGTGCTCCTATAACTAGCTATTCGGAAGAAATCAATGAAAAGCAAGGCGAGGATAGACAAAGGAAGGAGACGGAATCTCATTCCCAGGAACTGCACCCCATAGTCAAGGCCCATCACTTAGGTTGTAACTTTTATTTTTGCATTTCACAAACCCCTTTTACATAACCATGACATTTTGTAGAAGTTTCTTAGTCATGTGCAGGTTGTCTCGAAGAAAACAGATATCATAGTCATGGTCAATGACCAAGGGGAACTCCTGCCTACCAGAGTGTAGAATGGCTGGCGAATGTGCGTAGATTACCGAAAACTAAACGCAGCCACCATGAAGGATCACTACCCACTTCCATTCATTGACCAGATGTTGGAAAGACTTGCTGGAAGGAGCCACTACTGCTGCTTAGACGGATACTCCGGTTTCCATCAAATACCCGTGGCTCTTGAAGACCAATCTAAGGTTGTTTTCGATTGCCCCTTTGGTACTTTTGCTTACCATAAAATTCTTTTTGGACTTTGCAACGCACCAGCAACATTTTAGAGATGTAGGTTAGCATTTTTTCTAAATATGTTGAGAATATTATTGAGGTTTTTATGGATGACTTTACGGTTTATGGAAATAGCTTTGATGAATGCCTTGCTAATTTGTCATTGATCTTGAACTAGAGACTAACCTTGTTTTGAATTATGAGAAATGTCACTTCATGGTAGAATAAGGTATCATTTTAGGGCATGTCTCCCAAAAGGCAATTGAAGTTGACAAGGCCAAGATTTAGGTAATCCAAAAATTACCTTATCCCACTTGTGTCAGAGATGTATGTTCTTTCCTTGCACATGCTGTATTTTATCATAGATTCATTCAAGATTTTTCGAAAATTGCATCTCCTTTGTGTGCCTTGTTACATAAGGATGTTGAATTTCATTTTGATAGCCATTACATTAATGCTTTTGAAAGAAAAGCTTGTTTCAGCTCCTATTATCCAGGCTCCAAATTGGAGTCTACTCTTTGAACTAATGTGTGATGCAAGTGATGTAGCTCTAGGTGCAATTTTGGGAAAAAAGGTGGAGAAACAATCCCATGTTATCCACTATGCGTCCAAGTGCCTTGATGATGCCCAAAAGAGCTACACCACTATAGAAAAGGAGCTGCTGGCCATTGTCTTTGCCCTGGAGAAATTTCGATCTTATTTTCTTGGAGCTTAAGTGATAGTTTATTCGGATCATGCCACATTGAGATATCTCCTCACTAAGAAGGATTTGAAGCCTAGACTTATTAGATGGATTTTATTGCTTCAAGAGTTCGATTTGGAGATCAAGGACAAGAAAGGATGCGAGAATTTAGTTGCAGACCATCTCAGCCGCATCACTTCTGGCGAAAAATCAAGACTTATCGATGACAGCTTCCCGGATGAACACCTATTCATGATCCATGACGAGAGTCCCTGGTACGCTGACATCGTAAATTTTTTAGTGACTGGACAGTTTCCTACAGATTTCCAGCACTATCAGATGGAGAAAATGAGGAGTAACAGCTTCATCTGGGATGACCCATATCTCTGGAAAATTAGAGTTGATAAGATTATTAGGAGATGCATCCCCCAAGATGAAGTGCACTCTATTCTTTCCCATTGTTATGAGCTACCTTGCGGTGGACACTTTGATACAAAAGTCACTGCAAAGAACATCTTGGAAGCTAGATTTTATTGGCCTACAATATTCAAGGATGCCTACCTTCATTGCAAGGCGTGCCCAAATTATCAAAGAGGAGGAAATTTGGAATACAAGGATCAAATGCCCCTTCAACTCATTATCATGTGTGAGATTTTTGATGCATGGGGCATTGACTTCATGGTACCATTTCCCCCTCTCAAGGGAAGCTTTATATCCTTCTTGCTGTAGATTATGTTTCTAAATAGATAGAAGACATTACTTGTGAAAGGGATGATGTCAAAACTGTGGGTAATTTCTTGACTAACATTTTATTTCCTAGGTTCAGACATCCCAAGATTATAATTTCAGATCGTGGCACCCATTTTGTGAATCATGCGATCAAGATGCTCTTGCTAAATATGGAGTCAACCACCGCCTATCCACAGCTAGACATCCCCAAACAAATGGCATGGCGAAAGTGTCAAATAAAGAGGTGAAAAGGATCTTGGAGCGCACCGCGAAGCCAAATAGGCGAGATTGGAGCTCAAGGCTCACTGATGCAGTATGGGCATACCATGCTGCTTACAAGAATCCCATAGGAATGTCTCCATACCAAATGATCTATGGTGAGGCATGTCATCTTCCTCTTGAATTACATCACAGGGCATATTGGGCCGTCAATTCATGCAACCTAACTAGTGACCAAGTTGGAGAAAACAGACTTTTAGACCTAAATGAGTTGGAGGAAATTCGCCTCATTGCCTACACCCACCAGCTCTTGCATAAGGAAAAAGTAAAATGCTTCCATGACAGTAAGTTACATGGGAAGCAATTTTTAGTAGGTCAAAAAGTTATCTTATTTGATACCACCTTGAAACTCTTTCTCGGTAAATTGCGTTCTAAGTGGCTTGGACCTTATGAAGTTGTGAATGTTTTTCCCTCTGGTGCTGTTATTATTCGTTCATTTGAAACAGGGAAAAGCATTAAGGTCAATGGAAATCAAGTGAAGCCATTTTATGAGAGATTTCAGCTGCATAATGTGTGCAGCTTACTTCTAGTCGAGGCTCATTAACAAGTGTCACAGTCGGCCAAAGACTGTAAATTGGTGCGACATGGGAGACAACCCATGACTTTAATTTCGTAACCGTCACTTCTTCCTCGTTTTTATCACCCACTACCTCAAGTAACTTTACTTTCACCTACCCCACGCATCCACTTACTTCTTTAACCGTTTCTACACTCAACCTCCCTTTTATCTTTTGAAATTCTCATTTTACCGATCATTACCCCACTTCGTTGTTGTGACCTACGTTTCAATTCCTCCTTCTCTCGCCCGAAATTCTCTGATTTTCTGGCCCACCATGTTTGGACGCCCCACATCTCCAATTACACGAAGCGCAAGTGCTGCAAAGGTAGAGACTCGGAAGCACCAACCTGCTACTGTTGGACCATCCCGATGGACCCAGTGTCGACCGGTAACCTAGCAGAAGCCTCTGTGCCCCCTAAGCATGAGCCATCTCCAGGCACTGCGACTGAGTCTGTTCCTATTGAGGCCACGCCTTTGACTATTGTGTCTCCGATGCTGTACCTAGAGTGGTACCCAATCGCTGCTATTGCTGTTGTTGCTGCTGATGCATCGGAACCTTCAGTGTCCAATTCCCCAGTAGCAATTTCTGCTCTCGAGAGCCCGCAAACCACACAACCAGAAGAAGGTCAAGCAAAAGAAATTCATATCATTCACTCATCCCTTTCTCCAGTACAGGATAAAGACGCCACTGAAGAGATCACCATCGATGAGGAGGTGGATCTCTGGATTTCTGAAATGGAGCATGTCACTAATGAAGGGCCATGCCTAGAGTTCCTTCTAGGAGAACAGGATGTAGATGAAGCAACTCAGCCCACACAGCGAGGTAAAGGGTAGTGCGGTTGCACAAAATTCTTGCGAGACCGACTTTGGAGTCCCTGCCTGGACTCAACTGAAAAATATCGTGAGGTTTTCAGATAAGAATGCCCAACTCCTATTTAATCTCCTCACTTCTAGCATAATTTTTTTTGATTTCAAGTTGCATACGCCTACTTTAGTGCATCTAAACTTGCTTGCTGATATTAACCATTTATTTGATGCTTCCCCTAAGTGGCGTAAATTTTCTGAAATTAGTTTGCCGGTTTATCCCAAACTTGTTTTTGAATTTTATACAACTTTTGTGTTTGAGGATGTGGCTGGCAATCCCCTTGCTGAGGACTTGATTTCATTTCGCCTTGGTGGTAAAAATTTTCGCATGTCTATAAATGATTTTAATGTGGCTTTAGGCTATGTTTCTGAATCTGATTTAGCCACTACTCGTTTCCTCCAAGCATTTTGTGATTATCCTGAGCACTTTGAATGTTGAATGCCTATGCTTCCATGTCTTTCTGTGAGCCCCCCATATTCTGTACACAAACTCAAGGCCCATTACTTGAGGGCCCTTGCTCTTTTAATGTTGAACAGGTATCTTGGAGACTATTATAGCGCAACCCGACAAAGCACCAGCATCATTGCCAAGGTCATTGTATTCTTCCTGTGAGCGATGATGAAGAAGCTCCCCATCAACTTGGATGGTGGATTGCAACTCAAATGCACTCCATTACCACCAAGAATGAGAGGGTGCACCCCTTTGCTTCTCTCATTACAAAGCTCGCCCAAAATCTCAAAGTGAACCTGGAAAAGCAGACCCCTCAGGTAGATGACCACATTCGTTATCTAGATTTGGATGACCTGTTCTCTTGCAGCTACTTCAAGGAGGTTGAGGGGAAGGCTGTTTTCGTGCAAGCGGGTACCAAGAGTACCATCACTTCCATGCCCCCCTCCATTGTGAATCCCTACGAGGCACCAACAAACATTCCTTTGAGCACCGCACAATCAAGCCCCATAAAGCACACTCTTTTGCTAACTATTCAGAGTCTCCAAGAACAGGTTTTTGCGCTTTCGACAAAGCTGGACACTCTTATGGCTACTGCTTCACACTCTGGAATGCCTATGACTAAGGTACCCTCCGCTGCACTTGATGATGAGGACATCCTCAAAATTAAGTGTGGGGGAGGAGTTTATGCTTCTTTTTATTTTCTAATACTTTTTGGGCATTAGGACTTATGTGTTACTGTGTTGAACTTTTTTCTGATTTCGTGCTTCATGTTTTGTTTTTTTTTCCTTTTGTTTTGTTTGTGAAATATCCCCACTATGCTCCTCAAGTACATTTGCTTCCATGAATAAGGCTAGAATTTCTAGGATTGATCATGCTTAGGTTCATAAATTCCTTACTGCTAGGAAAATACTTCAATTATTTTTCCTTCTAAATATTAAGCTTTTGTTGCATGATTTAGGAAAGACCATACCGTGGCTATGACTACATTTCCATTCCTTGTATATATTATGTTGTGAATAAATTTTTGCTACTTCTATAATGACCAGACCGAGATCAAAAAAAAAAAGAGAGAAAATATATTAGGGGTGCCAAAGGTGAGGATGCTTGGCGAAACCGTGGTAACCACCACACAAGAGGTTTCGTAATCCAAACATTCTTCCCCAAAGCGGGGACCTCTCTCTGAAAAAAAAAGGAGGGAGAGAAGAAAAGGTCTTTAGTCACTATAGTGTGTGCTCTTTGCTGCTTTTTATCTTGATGATGTTAGTGTATAAGTAGTCATTGGTTAAGTCTTTATCTGATGCATGCAAACTTGAGTGGCCTGCCTTAATTTGATGGAAGGATAGGAAAAGAATTGGAGTAAATGCCTACTATAGGATGAACGTGCCTTAGTAATGTATCATGACTTAGGTTATGCCCTTTTTCGTGGACTGCTATGATTTAAGTGTCGGGGAATATGTTAAGTGTCATTTTGTAGTTGTTTATTAGATATTATTATGTGTTAATCTAGTGTTAAGTCGCCCAATTAGGAATTATATTGATAAGTAATTAATTTTCCTAGAAAAATATTATTTTCCTATTTTGTATATATTTTTTCTATCTTTTTCATGCACTTTTGATCGAGACATGTCAGGAGGCAGTCTTGGAGTGTTGCAGGAGGTCAGACTTTGACTTTTCGTGCCTTATAAGCGACTTCGAACAATTGTAGGTGGAAGACTTACACTAGTCAAGACCCCTGACTTATGGCATGTCAAAGTCTGCAACAGTGATTGGGCGTTAACTTGCATGCAAAGGAAAGCTGGTGGCGCATGCAAGACAGAAGGAATGATGAGAAGAGAACCTAAAGGAATTAATGCACATAGGAAGTGATATAAAAGTAACTTGGAACAGTTATTTTGGGACTTTGAACATTTTTCTCTTGTACTTAGAACTTTTGGATTCTTCCTCCCCTTCAAAAAGAAATAACACTTAGCTTCCATTTGCCTTTCTGTTTTCATGGCCCTTTTGGACTAAACTTTTTTAGTTTCTGGGAGTAGATGAAGTTTCCTTCCAAATCATGAGTAATACACTCGGTTCTTTGCTGAATTCATTTAAGATTTCGCATACTTCCATGCATCTTGTTGCTGTCTTTCTGTAATGACTCCTAGTCAAGGTCCATGATTAGCAGGCCACTCCTCGTGAATTTTGCTGAAGATGAAGGTGAAGAGCACCAACTCCAACCCTATCGGTTTGAAGCAAGTAGCTATTGTTGCTGAAATTCCAATCATATTCTTTCGTTGTGTTTCAACTCTTCTTGTTGATCATTCCTTTTCTCTAAAATTTTCTTCACATCTTCTCGACAAGTTTGAGGTAATATTAAACTTTGATTGTCCATGTATCTTGCTACTAGAAATAAATATTAGATCATGACATGAATTTATTTCAGTTTTGTGAATAAAAACACTAACTATACAAAAACTATTGAAATCATAAAAATACATTCATTTTTTTTTTGAAAATTATTGCAAAATTATGTGTTCCCATTCTAGTAAGTATTTACCATTTTTTTCGTTCCCTATAACACTAACCTCATGAGCTTCAATCAATTACTAGTTTCATTGCAAATTCAAGGTTATTACATGAAGCAAATCGTAAAGATGATTATTGAAAATGCCTATCAAAGGAATTACTTATGTCAAAGAGATCTTCTTTGCATGTGACCTTTATGCCAATAGGTTTAATAATTTATAATTAATCACCCTAGGGATGCCACATAATCATTGCACCTAATTATGCCATTACATGTTTTGAAACACTGTTTTATTTCATTATCCTTTAAAAGGGGAAATTCGTTAATTCTCTTTTTTACTACTTATTGACTTTCTGAAAAATTATCTAAAAATCCTTCGATGCTTCCATCTCATTGATTTTCGATGACCCTTTTAAAGCAAGATTTGTGCCACTTACTACTAATAGGTTTGTGATGACACATATTTTTTCTGAATTTTATAATACAAAATAGTTATATTTTATTGTGGTTTAGGTTAGATAAATGTGGTTTTTCATATTTATGTGTGTTTAAGTTAATTTTGTGTGTTTATGTTAAAAAGTGGACTAAATCCTTTGATTTAGTCCACCACCTTTGTTACTAATTTTTGACTAAGTTCATCAGAAAGATCAGCCGAAAAATCAGACTTACCAACCTGTGGAACAAGTGAAAAAGGGCGCAATACTTGAAGAGAGACAAAGAGCACTGTTCTGCCGCCGCATGCAGTCTGCAAGTTCAGGCCGGGAATAGTGCTGGGGTCAGGAACAATGCAATGGAGTGAAGGAGGGGAGATATTTTTCAAAAAGAGGATAGAGCAGGAACAACAAACGCAACAAGCACAGAATGCAGTCCAGCACTACTATTATGGGCTGTGAACAGTAGCAACCGGACAACGGAACAACCTTTGTTTCATTTCCATTTTCTGAACGTTTCGAGTTTCTGTATCTGACTTGCTCACAATGTTCCTGTTATTTTCACCACATTATCTGAATGAAATCATGTTTTATTTTCCAAGTATGAGTAGCTAAAGCCTTAGGGATGCCTTAAGGTGAAGTATGGTGGTGTGTGATTAGGGTTAATAATGAAATTTATGTATGTTCCTTAGCTCTTATTTCTATCAATCCATGGGTAGACCTACGAAGGAGAACAAGTAGTTTCACAACTAAGATGCTTGGTTTAGAGGTAGACCAACAAATCAAGACGGGAGCAGTAGGTGTTAGTTCGGGGTAGAACCAGTAGAACTGGGTAGACCTAGTTCTATATGCTTTGCATGCGGGCAGATTAAATTAAATCAAGTTATGAGTGTAGGAACATGGTAAATTAAATTAGGCGCCTTAGCATCACACCATCTGCAGATCCTTAAGGCATCTTCGTATTATTCTGAGTTAGAACCACTACTTGTTGCCTTTCGCATTGAAACCTGATTTTGGTTACTGAACTTACTTTCCACTGCTAGTCCGAGCTTAGACTAAGATCTACAGTTACTCCGAATTATGCATTTACTAAAACACTTACCAAGCACAAGCTCTTCGGGATCGACCCCGACATCCACTATACAAGTTTTCTAAATTTTTATTTTGTGTAGATTAGGGACTATAAATTTATTTGATATGGAAGTTTGCTTTTATTGCAACGATATGCTAAAATTTCCGTTTATCAAATTGGCGCCGTTGCCGGGGAGCGGTGTTTAATTGTTTTGTGTTTTTAGTTGATGCATTTACGTTCTTCTGAAGCAAGTAATCTCACTTTCCTCCTAGAAATTGAGAGAGTTGTCAGCAAGAATAGGGTAAGAGTTAGGGAAGCAAGCAGATTGAGACAGCTCCCACTCGAGACTAATAGAAATTTCAGAATGGCTGAACCTGAGAAGACCTTGAACGAATTAGATGCTACTGATCATACTTACAGGGGTGTATGCATCAGATTTCTAGAGGATGGAGCAAATGAGCTAAAACCGGCGATGATCAATTTTCTGCTCAAGTTCTATGGGAAAATTGGGAGAATCCCCATGAGCATCTAGACAATGTTACAGCGGTATGCACATCATTCAATGGAGTTGGGATGAATGAAGATTCAATTTGTTTGAGAGCGTTCCAGTTTACATTGGAAGGAGGAGCCAAAATGTGGTTCAACTCACTAAGGCCTAGAAGCATAACCGATTGAGCTGGAATGAAGAAGGTATTTTTGAGCAAATATTTTCCAGCTTTCAAGGCTGAAAGAATAAGAAAAGAAATTAGTGATCATCTTTTGGGTTCCTGCCCACACCATGGTTTCCAAACCAATGCTTTGGTCAAATATTTCTATGATGGATTGTTATGCACTGACCGAGCCATGGTAGATTCAGCAGCAGAAGGATTTCTAAGGAAAAAGACACCAACCGAAGCTCTTTCCTTGCTTGAGGAGTTGGCTGAGTATTCAAGACATATTATTAGGAAGCAAGGCTCAAACAAGAGGGTGTATGAAATGGAGAGTAAGCCCAGGGTTTCAGAGACTGAACTCACTAAAAATGTTGCTGCTATGTCAAAAATGATGAAGGAGCTATTCTTATTCCAGGCTAAGAACATGCCGTGCGGAAACTGTCACAGAACAAGACATGTTGTGGACAAGTGCCCAGATTTATTCGAGGAAGAGCACATCATAACTCAGTTGCTTGATTTAGAAGTAGATCAACAAATCAAGGTAGGGATAGTAAGTATTAGTCCAGGGTAGAACCAATATAATCGAGTAGACCTAGTTCTATATACTTTGCAGTTGGGTAGACCTAATTGCGGAGTGGGTGATGATATTGGGGACTATTTTAGCCGAAAGCATAATGAATGATTTAAGTAGATTTAGGTTGTTTGGAGTTGTAAATATAAGAACATGGTAAATTAAATTAGGCATCTTAGCACCATATCACTTGCATACTCTTATGGTAGATGTATCATGAATAACTAACTCGCCAAGGCTCATCAATTTACTAGGAAAATTCCACTATCCAAGCCATTTATTAATTTTGTGCTCTTATTAGTTCGCAAGAATTCAGCCTTTCTGCTGTCTAGATGTTGAATCCAGCTTGATGTTTGAATTTTTTGGCATCATAAGTCCGCTGAATGCTAGAGGATGAGCTTGAGTTTAATTACCTTTATGATTAGCAAATGAGCTCATAATGTACTCTTCCATTTGTTCAAGTGTTAGGCATCGAAATAGAGTTCCATTGAAGATCTACAGTAGAGATTTCCATCAACAAGTGTGTCGCATTGAGGCTTATGTTGGAGCCATTAGCCAACATCCTTTCTCATTGGATAGAGCACTTTTAGATGAGAAGATTGGGTTGATAATGTTCAATCTAGAAGAAGGCCTAAGGCAGCCTTACATGGATGAGATGCATAGTATCTCGTCAATAAGCTTTATGTGCACGATTGATTTGTTTTGCACCCAAAAGATGATTTCTTAGCCTTCAACAAAGACAATGTTTGTCGCCCATCATTCAAGAGAGAGCATCTATCACTTGGTTGTCTAGATGTGTTTATGAGATATAAAGAAAGAGATATTGGTTTTCGTTACACTCATACTACTGATGAGTGGTTGCAAGTGCAGCAATTATGTGATGTTTTGGCTTGTTTTTATGTGTTAATAGACATTATTTCAGCTTCAGATTATCCATGCTATAATCTTTTTTTCACAGAGCTTTGTGGATTGAAAGAACATTTGGTTGAGAAAAGTCAGATTTGGAAGTCTACTTGTCAGATGATACTATCCTTTGTGATCTTAATGATGCTAATGTTGAATCAAAGTTTGATATTTTGAATTCTTGAAAAATAAATAGTGTGAAATATCCTATCTTAGTCAATATTGCAAGACATATTTTGGCTATTCCTATGACATCTGTTGCATAAGAAGCTACTTTAAGTGTTGCTAGTTGAGTTATTGATGGTTTTCGATCAAATTTATCAATCAAAACTTATAAGATGTTACTTTGTGCTGGTGATTGGGTAAAAGGAATTTATGGAACAAAGAAATTTACATGTGTAAATAATATTACTTTGCATATTTACTTCAATATATCTAATTATTTAGTTTAATAACAATTGTATTTTTGTCAAGCAAGTCAGACTTCCACGAGAACAAGAGAGTTGTGGTAGTGGCACAAGTGTTGGACCAAGTGAAGAACAAAAAGAAGAACAAGAATATGGTACTTATATTTCATTTCTGAAATAAATATTAGTTTATTTGTTTTTTATTTATTTTATTAAAAACATAAATAATAAGAATAACGTTTAATATTTAAATTTGAATATTTTAAATATATTTATTATTTTAAATTAATATATATAAAATTATAATAATTTATAAATTTAGCTTTATTCATAAATGTTTGTGAGCATTAAATAAATGAATATGAACAAAAATCTTGTTCAATTAACTTAAATAAATGACCATGCACAAAATCTTGTTCGATGAACTTAAATAAAGAAACATGAGCATAAGTGTTTGTGTTCGTTCGTTTGATATAACATCCCTAACTCCAAGGATATTTCCATTTTTATGTGAATTTAGATGGATGCATGCGTATTTTAGTTCTACAAGTATGAAGAAATTGCCAAAGTTATAAAAAAACACGTATCGATAGAGAATTGATTGGTTTGGACTTTCACAAAAACAATACAAATTGGGATAATTTTTCATGTTTTCATGTCAAGTGTGATTTTATTCTCATCAAAGTACAACTTAACGGTACCCATTTTTACATTGAAAATAGTGTTTGAACTATTAAAAAATGCCATCTCTAGAATAATGGTCATATCCTTTAACTCTCCAACAGACATGTACAACACAAAGAAATCAGCTAAAAATATCAAAATCTCTATTTTACGTAATCCCTTTTAAGAAATTACCCTTTGACCCACTAATTCTATTTACATTCTTAAAGTTTGTAAAGGGACCCAAAGTTGAGCCTCATAAATAGATTACCATATAAACTTGATGGAGATTTTCAAATTTTAATAGCTTTCATGATATTCAAGTATTCTATTGGATAAAGAGCATAACTTGATCCTTATATTTTCCAGTAATTTCTACAAAATAAGTGCACAACAATTTTCACTCAATTTTATTTCATGAGTGACTTTAACTCAGTTTCACTATAATTTCTTTTTCGGTTCCTCTTAGTAGCCATTTAGACTTTTAGATTGAAATCAAGATTTCCTACACTATCAAACACAATACAGATACATTAACTAAAAATAAAAAACAATTAAACACCACTTCCATAATGAGTTTATATATGATAACATCTAGGTATATCATAATCTTATCCGAATCTTATTTAGTAATGAATTTATCTTCAAGATTCATGGGAGCTCATATATTGGTATAGGATTCTTCTCAATATTCCATAATGAGTCTATATTACATTTTTGAGAGCTTTATATGTGCATAAACGATTTTTGGGAAGACCCTTTGAGGGAAACTCTTTAGATTTAGAGAGGAAACTTCATCTCTCTATTTTTATAAGATATGTATCTTTAATATCGTATTTGTTTCTATGATCTTGTGTTAATTGTCCTATTATATTGGTTCATTCAGTTCTAGTGAAATAAATTTGCTTTGAGTGTTAAGCGCCCCCCATTTTTCCTTCGAGTTTGCAGATCACCAAAGCTTGTGTCTTTGTATTTACTTGTATTTTGACCAAAACTATCCATTATATATGTACATCGATCCTAACAAAGTGGTATCGAAGCTAGTATTAAAACATAACTCATAACTTCTAGTTCAATTTACAATATAGCCTCTTGTGAAAAATTAATTAACTATAGAGTTATAATCTATAAAAATATTCAGAATAGTCCTCTTTTTTTAGTTATTTATTAATTAGTTGTGTATTTTATTTAAGTAATTATTTACTTTTTTCAACTTTATGAATTGTAATTTTTTTAAGCACATAATGGTGTAATCTATTTTAATGTAAGATAGTCCAATTAATGTAAAGTATTTCAGAAATTAAATAATTAATATGCACATTGTGGGCATAACTAAATCACTTCTTACTACGTTGTCACACACATATATGGTGATCAGAGGCATTAGACACATGTTTTCTATGTCTTTTAGATAGAATCATATAAATGACATACAAATTGAATAGATTTTAAACCATATAACTTGTGTATCAATGGGACACAAGTTTTCTATATCCCTCATATGAATGAAAGCATGAATTGTGTGTGTAGGAACAAATATTGTTTTTTGTTATAAATTTAAACTTTTGAAATGAGGTGTCTCAAGAACTTATAATTTGTAACTCTTTATAAAGTGTAAACCCATCACGATGACCTTGACATGACTTATATAAATGCATAGGGACACATATGGCGCTTATGGGTTGATGAGTATAGTAGATGTACGATGATAGCCTTCATATATAAGATCAGTCGTATATATAGGATTATTTACATTATCAACATCTCCTATAGAATATGCACATGTAGAGTTTGGTAAACGTTTTGAGTCTAGTATTATAAAATCATATTTAATTTAATACCTTATTGTCATTACTATACAAGCATGAGTACAAAATAGCCAGTGCCATAACTGAATACATTTTATCAATAACTTTATGTGAAACAATGCTTTCTTCTTGTAAATGCCAGGCTCGAGCAAACTAGGTGAATGTCATTGTTTAGGATAGGATCTTATGCTTTGAGCATAAAGACAAAGGGACTGGAGAGTTAATTCATCACTTCATAGAATATCAACTTAGACCTAAAATCTTATACAATCACTGTCGAGCCAATGAAGAATGGGGTCGATGTTCCCTCACCATGCATAATATTTATGTTACCTGCTTGATCCTCTTCCAATATATGATATAATGAGTGCATTCAATATAGACTTTAAGCATTTGTTCTTCCATATAGTATCAATAGAGGGGTCATCATCACAAGATACTCAGACCATGTCAAATTCAATTTATCATCATAAATCGATGTAATAAAAAGCCTATTTAAGAATACTTTTCAAAAATAGATATTGACATTCAATATCCCCTAGTAGAAACTACATAAATTATTTTCAATTGAATTTTAAAAATATGTATTTGAATTATGAATAAAAAGTAAGATTATTTGGTAAATTAATATGCAATAGAATTAGTTGACCAAATAGAAGTCTTTGACCAATAAGCCTTTTGGATTTTTGGCAGCCCGGTGTGTTAGGCTGGCTTTTGTGCTTTATTCTCGAGTTAAGTGTGTTACTTGAGTGAGAGTCTCTCTATGTGGTAGAGAAACTACCAGTGAATATGTGGATGTGGACATGTGTTGTTTATAGCGCACGTTTGGTAGTAGTTATGAATTAATAGGGGGTTAAATTACTAAGGTTTAGAATTGAGTTCAAATTTGTATCAGTTTAGATAAAAGCGAGTTTGATAGTAGTGTTTATTTAAACCCAGGTTTATAGTGTGACTTGTTTGATAGAGTAGTGTAATTATATCAAAAATCTCTTTTACCTATTTTTACCCTCTGAATACCTATTACATCAAAAAACTTTTTTTTATTTCCACATTATGGTGTTTGAATTTTGAATCTCTTGCAAGTTTCATATCTTGATTCAAATTCTTCTTGAAACTCATAGATAACTGACTTCAAAAGAAGGGCAAAACAATGTTGATTGCTCCAAAGAAAGGAACAAAGGAGAAGCAATCAGAATTTGCTGAAAAAAATGGCACCAAAAGTGCTTGGACAGCATAAGAAGAAGCATGTATTGTAACTACATACAAGACTATCATAGCAGAAGTATGGAAGTTGGACAATGGATTTTGCCCTAGTTATTTTATGTACTTGAAAATGAAATGGTAAAAATGTTGCTTGGGATTGACCTTAAAGCATTCCCAAATATTGATTCAAAATCTAGAATATGAAAAAAAGTGTACTCTTTGATTTCGGATGTGCTCGCACTTTTTGAAGTTGGTTGGAACACCACTACTTGTATGATTCATGCAACACTTGAAACATGGCAAGAATTGATCGGTAAAGTATTTTACATTGGTTTGAATCGTTCAATGGATTTAAATTATTGCTATGTCTTCACTTTAGCTTTATTTGATATCATGTTTTTCTTAGAAGGATTTAAGAGTTCAAATATTGAGATATAAGCCATTCCCACTCTACCCTAATTGGAAAGAGATTTTTGGACGAGAGAGGACGATTGGTGAATTTTGAGTAGGTTGCGGAGAATTTGTGGATGAAATCCAACACAATGTGTCTAGCCATTGTCACATAAGTAGTATTCACCTAATATGACAAAAAAAAGTCAATACATATATCCTAAATGCATTTAACGTATCTAAATACAAAAGAATATCAAAACTTGGAGTTACTAATCAATGCGAATATGGAGATCATTTGGTCTTGACAATGCATTTTGTAATACACAGCTATCCATGGCCGAACCCTCCCATCCAGCAAGCACGTAAATAAAGTTTATGTTTTGGTCACAAACACCCAAAACATTTGTAGAAATTCTTCCCTTATGAAACCTAAACTGTACTTTTAGAGATTCTTTGACACGTATATGGATATAAGTCACATCCAATGTACCTAAAAAATTCTAGAAAAACAAGGAAGTTATCAATCTCATACATACAGATATTTAAGCACAAGTAGTAGTACCTCAAAGTATTTGAATCTTGGTGTAGCATTTTCTTCATGTATTGGCATTGGTTTAGTAAGAAACTTATCTTCAATCCTGATTACAATAGATAAAACCTCATTGAAGCACTTTGAAATAGTATATATCGACCTTTTATAGTCCCTCTTTTGAATATGCATCTTTGTATGATGAGTCAAAATTCCCAAAAAAATGGCAACATTTTCTTTTACTTGTACATATCTTAAGTTCTGCAATCTATGTTGCTTAAGTAGAAAACATAGCCTCCCGAATGTGTCTTGGTTCATTCTCAAACTCTCAAAGGCCACTGCCTATTCAAATCCGACACAAACCTATTGAATCTATCTATATTTTTTCAAGGTAAGAATATTTTATTCGAATAAACGTTGATCCACTATTGTCCTATCTATTGTTAAGATATCTTAAAGTTGTATATCTCATGTATAAAAGATTATGCAACAATATTAGAATCCCAATCAATCCAACAATTTCATTCACAAAATCATTATCCATTTGCAGAATCTATAGAGAAAAAATACTAAAGTATCATTAAAATTATTCATTTACTAAGAGTCAGAAGATCCTAAAAAATTCATGATAAAAGAATCATGGAAGAAAAATTAGACAATTATATAATCAAATGTGAATAAACCCATCCATATCATTCAAAAAATCAGAAATTACCTGAAAAAACCTTACAGAGACCCAAGGAAAAAAATCAAGGAATTGAGGAAAACTTCAAATGAAATACTTTGAAATTTACATCAAAGAAATCCTTGAATGAATTTGCGATGCTAGTAGGAAAAGGATTTTGAAAAAATCCAAGCAAGGGAGATATGGGAACGAACCAAAATAAAGAATGTGTAGAGAAGATATGATCAAATTGGTGGAGAAATAATGTAGAATGAATTAGAATTAGAGGATTAAATTAAAAAATTACAAAAAATCAAAAGTTAAAAAAGTCATTAAAAATTAATAATATTTTGTTTATTTTGATTCCAGGAAGGGTGTGGGTTGAATTTAAACCCATAAAACCAAGAAAATTGGTATTTAGTTTAAACCTGGATTTAAATTAATCTCCTCTACCAAACACTGAATAATATTAAACCACACCCAGTAAAACTAGGCTAATCACGAATAATATTAAGAAGAAAAAAATGCATCTGCTTCCGTGTTGAGGGGAGGGGCTGGATGGTAATCCCATCCCATCCCATCATACACGTTGCGTTGCAGTGGTGGGTGAGAGATGATCCAACGGCTGTCGTCTACCCACGCTGCCAATCCCTGGTTTCACTTCGCCCGCCCCATCCCTCGCGATTATAGCGAGTGAGACGGAACCCCCGGTCTTCAATCAGGGCCAATGGAGGAAGGGAGAGAGCAACACGTTTACTTGGCCAGGCTTGCGGAGCAGGCCGAGCGATACGATGGTACACCCTCTCTCAATTCTTTCAACACGGCTTTTCGATTTCTGGGCTTTTTGAGGCTTTAATCGTGCATTCACCTTCATTTCTCGTTTCTCATTTTGTGGTGTTGCTTCTCATGTTATCATTCTCCATCTCTGAAATCTTCTTTTTTTTTCTTGCTTTCCTGGTTACGATTCTATTGTGTAGGCATCTTGGAATGTGAAAAACTTTTATTTCATTGTGTAAAATATTCAACTTTTCATCTGTGGGGTTGCGACATCAGAGATGGTTGAAGCTATGAAAGAGGTAGCTAGATTGGGTGTTGAGCTGACTGTTGAAGAAAGAAATTTAGTGTCGGTTGGCTATAAGAATGTAATTGGGGCTAGAAGAGCATCCTGGCGTATCTTGTCATCTATCGAGCAAAAAGAAGAGAGCAGGGGACATGAACTGAATGTGAAACGGATTAAGACTTACAGAGAGAGTGTTGAAGACGAGCTCACTAAGATATGCGTGGACATATTATCAGTGATTGACGAGCACCTGCTTCCTTCCTCGTCAACTGGAGAGTCCACTGTTTTTTATTACAAAATGTAAGTTCTGCCGTAGATAATGACAAAAGCTACTTCCAACGGCAATAATGCCATTTTGTTTGTGGTGGAAAAAATATTTCATTGCGGCTGATTGTGCTATGCATGGGGTTCTGATTGGCTGCTGAACAATGATTTTTTAATAGTATTGTGCTATCACTTCTGTTTTATTTTGAATCAAGCCATTCTTTGGTTGATTCTCTAGGAAGGGGGATTACTATCGCTACTTAGCTGAGTTCAAAGCAGGAGAGGATAGAAAAGAGGTAGCAGAAAAGTCACTCAAGGCATATGAGGTATGCGTCTATTTTTTGTGCGACTTTCTGTTTGACGGTAGGCTCTCTATCTCTGGCTTGAATAAACACCCATTTTATCTACATTATCGATATTGTATATTGTAGGCTGCCACTAGTGCTTCTACCAAAGATCTACCTCCAACACATCCCATCCGACTTGGTTTGGCGCTCAACTTCTCAGTTTTCTACTATGAGATCTTAAATTCTCCTGAGAGGTATGTCTATTTGTTCTTCATGCAATTAATGAAGCGGGGTAATTTTCCCTACTGTAACTAATATTTGTGTAGGGCTTGCCACCTTGCGAAACAAGCTTTTGATGAAGCTATCTCTGAGCTTGATAATCTTAGTGAAGAGTCCTATAAAGACAGCACCCTGATCATGCAGCTTCTTAGAGATAACCTTACCTTGTGGACAACCGAACTTCCAGAAGATGGAGGTACACCCAATCTGTCAAATGATGAGAAATTTGGGTCATATGAAGTAAATATCAAACCTTTTTATATCTGATATTTCTGATTCATTTAAGAGGATTTTTCCTGTGTATCTCCTTTTTCCTCATAATTGTCTTTAGATGCTTTCTACAAAACTTTTCCTTATCACCTGTTTGATTGCAATCTCCTTTCATCTGGTTGAAAAATCTTACTGAGTGCTGAGCGCGCATTTTCCCCCAAATTCTCGTTCTACATGAAAATTATAATCGTTTTTTGTAGGACAAGTTTCTCTTTTTATCCACAATGCCTTTCTTTTTTCTTCTTCTTTTTCAACCAACTAAGTGGGGTGGCTCCTACTGGATTCCTTTTTTTTCCTCTTTTTTTTTGCATTACTTATTTCTGCACTTTTTATCTCTTGTAAATTATCTTTCTCAGGATGAGTTAGACTTTATATTCAAACGTGCATAGCAGTCATTAATTTCCTTGAGAATTAGCAAACTCGGTATTTTAAGAAGATGTGTACAGAGCATGCCCTATATGTTTTTGGACGGGCTTCTGTAACTTTAGCGGTTTTGTCATCGTTGCTCATTCTTCCCTCTATATTTGTGTTGTCTGAATTCTAAGGCTTTCAATTTGTGAAACAATAGGTGATGCCTCAAAGGTGGATGACGCAGGAGAGGTTTGTGTTTGGTTTTTGACATTTGATGTCGAATCTACTGTCTGGTTTTACCCTCTTAACTGCATGTTTGCTCATGAATTTCGCAGAGCTAGTAGTCACAGCCCTGGTAAACCGGACGATCGTTCTGCCTGGGGGGTCGTCTTAGCTGCTTCTCCAGGGAAAGGGCATTGTGTTTTCTAAATGGGATCATGTCAATCATTGGCTGTTTGCACATTGTTGTCGTTGGTAGTTTGTTGAAGATGGTGGCTTCATTTACTGTGTTAAACGGCATTAATTTAAGTCGTTGTGTGACGATACATTGAAACAGTAATTCCTCAAGGGTTCAGAACAAAGGTTGTCTTCAGGACGGTAAGTTGGCAAAAATTTACAGCAAAATCATCCTGTCTGTTGACCAAATGGCAATAGTGATAGCAGGGAAACATCTGAAGAGTCAAAACGTGCAAAGAGCTATCACAGATTCTAACACAACTGTGCATTCGCCAAGATTTTATACATATATACATATGCAGTAACGAATACAAGTCAACAGACCATCATCTGAAGATGGCTGTGTCCCTTTGTAAGACCTTCTGAATTCGGATTATCATCTGAAAACGAAGCACAAACGGATCTTAATGAACCTCTCCAAATAAAACAGATTATGGTTACTTGATGCTGGAGCAATGTAGCTGCAGCTGCTGCTTACCCTGTTTGAGAAAGCCCTGTCCAGTTCAGTAGACGGTGGGACTGTGTATGTGTTTCCAAGAAAGATGAGGTTGTTCCTATACCAGTTTCTTCTCCGTGATTCTGGCTCGAGTAACTGGAGCTGGAAGGAGACCAAACAGGGACTGTGATTCCGTCCCTTCCATGTCCACTGCTAGTTGATGATTCCGATGTCGAATCCTCCAAGATTCGTGTAAAGTTATGTTGGATGGCAGCAATATTGGGTATGTCTCTTGTTGGCTCCCGAGGCACCTCACCTCTAGCATCCTCAGTGTTTCTGATCTCAGTAGATGTGGCTTCGTCATCACTCCGGAATGAGGAAGTTGTCATGGTGGGCACCATTTGGTCCTCATAACGTCTGATGATTGGATTCCTGAGGCGTGGTTCATGATCATCCATTTCCATTTGTGAGTCCTGAGGAAACGCTATAGGCGTGTAATCAGTTGAGTCCCCAAGGCCCTCCTCTGTTCCATTATCAATGGAAGCCGCTTCAAGCTGCCACATTTGGGAAATGGCCTCTTCCAACCGCGTTCTTGCAGCAGAAAGTTGTATAATCGGGCGAGGGTAGTTTGAGCCAAGCTCAATCCCTGCAGCTTGCAGCACAGATTCTGGTGCGTCCCACGGGTGATGTATCCACTCAGTAGGCAATCTGGAAAGCTCAGGAAGCCATCTCCTTACGTACTCTCCATGGGGATCAAATTTGTAGCCTTGGTACTGTTGGGAAAACAAAACCAGCTGCTGTAAACATCATCGACAAATATGAAGGTGCTTGAAGAAAATAGAGGTTAACCTGTGGATTTTCAATACGGTCGAACTCACGACCATCCGGAAGTGTACCAGAGATGTATTGCCAACCGAGTGCATCACTTTCAAGATCTGCATCCAATAGTGTGTCCCAAAAGTATTTCATTCCCCATCTCCATGGAAGCTGAAGAACCTTCACAAAGAAGCTGGAAACGACAACACGTATCCGATCATGTAGCCAGCCGGTGGCCCAGAGCTCCCTCATACCCGCATCAACCAGAGGATATCCTGTTCTTCCTTGTCTCCAAGCCTTGAAGTAGCCCTCATCGACAACCCATGGAAAATGCTTCAGATGACCAAGCAAAGGCTTCTCGTGACTCTGAGGATGATGAAAACTCGTGTACCTTGAGTACTCCCTAAGTCCAATACTCTTGAGAAAAAGATTGATGCTCTCTTCCCCTGCTGCATTTCCCTCATTTGCCCACAATACTTGCTTCATACGAACAAGATGGAACACCTTCCGAACGCTGATTTCCCCAAAATGTAGATGAGGGGACAAGAATGAGGTTGTAGCACTATCAGCCTTCCTTCGGTTTTCCGAGTATTTAATCAGAGGTCCATTTAGAAAGGTCATGAGTGAATTGTTTGCATTGATCCACCCAGGTGACCATGCTCGTGCAAGAAGCGCATTGCTAGCTTTGTCAGACTCATCTTCAAACACCACATTATCTGGATGGCATCTTGATACATCACCTGATAACACAACGTCATTCAAAAAATGAAAAGTAGCCGCACTCCAGTAGAGAAAAGCTTCTTATGAGATAAACCTCAATACCAGAAAGAATTCTTAGGGGTGGTAGGAGTGGGGCTTCAGGATTATAAGGCATGCTAAGGCTTCTCCTCCAGAACTCCGCAAAGGTTGTAAAATGCCGGCCATCATCATCAAGAACTTCCCAAGGCTCGTAAAGCAAGTCGGCATTAAATGAACTCACAGCCACACCCTCAGAGGTCAAGACTTCCTTCACCCTGTGATCCCTAACCAGTGATATCGGATCTACGACACAAGAAATATAAAACGTCAAGTTACAGAGAAAAGACACTAAATAAGCCTTTAATCCCTCACAAAATGATAACTCCAAACTATTCCAAGCAGAATGACTCATCATAAACATCAGCAACTAGATTCTACAAACATTGGAAATGCAAAAAAAAACATGACTAGATCCAGTAGCCATTAAAGGGACACCAACCATATAAATGGTTGAAGAATAAGCGAGTAGCTCCAGTGGATTTGACAACTTGAAGTAGACAAGACACACTGTCTGTAGATCTCTTGATTAAAAGGGGAGCCCCAAGGCTCCTCAATGAAGAATCAAGATGAGCTAAACTCTGCTTAAGCCACCATCTGGAAACTCTACCAGGGTAGTAGTGACCTTCTTCTTCCGGTGCCCATATAAACAAAGGGATCACCGCACCGATCCTAACACCAGCCGCTAGAGCCGGATTATCTTCCACTCTCAGATCCCTTCTGAACCATACTATACTGCACCCACCTCTAGACATGCCCACAACACGTTGATTCTTGTTGATGGATGCAAAGATGTGAATCCCCTTTTTAGTGGAAGCGCGTGTGACTCTCTACATACAACTACACATCCACTGGAGGAGGGAGATTATTTTTTTCTCCGGGGAAAAGGGAATCTTGGGCGAGGTGCTGATCGACGAAAGCAGAGTAGCATAAAGAAGTTTGGGTGGGGGTGGGAGATGAGGTGTGCGGGTAGAATGGACGGCCCCCATCTGGGGAAAGAATCGAGTATTTGTAGCCACAGAAATGTCGACGGATGCTCCCACCACCAATCTGACTTCTCAGCGGCATCTTGTCTTCCTTATCCTAACAACACACACCCTCTCTCTCTCTCTCCTGCCGTACAGGTGATCATTCCATTTCATTCCGCATGGCCACAGTACCCCAATAAGAAAAATAGAAACTTTCTTAAGGGAAAATCAGTGATATAGGCTTACGCAAAATTTTTATATAATCAAAATAACTAATTTGTATTTAAAACACAATAAATATATACTTTAAATAAAAACTGAAAAAAAATATATTTAGTTTAGTTGATTTTTGTTAGATATTCAAAAGTAATTTTTATATAAACAATATTTTTATATATTTTGGATACAATATTATTATTTAAAAAATATTATGATTTATAATATTGAAAAAATTAAATAATGATTTATATAAAATAAGTTATTAATAAAATTAATTGTATTCAAAAATTTTATAATTTTTACTAATTTTTTTCTTTTACATAAATTTGTGATTCTCGCACACTCAGGTATGCTAGTATGGCAAAGTGAGTGTGAATTCTCGGTAAACTAAGTTAATTTATAAATTTTAATTTTAATATTTTGAATTAAAAAATTTAATAATAAATATTTATTTATTTAATCAAAACTCTAACCTAATCACTTGATTTTTTCATATTTTTGCTCATCTTCATTTCGAGTGCTCGATCATTAATCTTTGATTACCATTGTCACTCGTCATTCAAAATCTGATGATTACCATTCATTGGTTATCACTTTAATATTCATTTTTTTTGTGAATATTGTATTTTTTATTTGAAATTTATATTTTTGGATTTATAATATGATGTTATATGATGATAATTTTGCAAGTGCGTAGAAATCATCCATTATAGAATCAATCATGTTAACAGAATTATTTCACATCTTGTGATAACTTATATTTTTCCCATACTCAATTCTAAAAAGAAGAAAAGGGAGAAGAAGAATACCATTATACTTCCAGTCATGCATTCCTATATTATGCCCTTGAAATGATCAATTGGGGTTATGGTAACCCTCCCCCCCCCCCCCCCCGTCGACCAATTGGCTATGTATTTAATGTAGTTTGAATGAATTTTTTTTAAAAAAAGTTATCTGAAATAATTCATATATAATATAATATTTATTGTAATTGCATAAGAATATGCGTTAAGTGTTTATCTATAAGGTTATGTTGATGCAAAATTTTGCAATAGATGCAGGCTATAAAAAGCATTGGTGGGTATGCTTTTCATCTTGGTACAACAATAGTAAGTTGGATTTCAAACTCCTCGCATGTTAAAATATGACTCCTCAAATACTATTGCCATAATCCAAGATCCTATTTACCATTGCTGCACAAAGCATATCTCCATTAAGTATCATGCTATTCGAAAATTACTACAAGCTTAAGAGATCAACAAAACATGCTATTCAATGACACTCCAAGTAAGTGACATAATGACAAAACCACTTTCCACTCTTGCGTTTGAGTTCTTAAAAGCAAACTTGGAGTAGCTAATAGAAGTGTAACTTCAACAGGGAAATTGTTGGCTGCACTAAAGCCACTTCAAAGGTATATGTTGGAAATTAAATATATATGAAGCTTGAGAATAGCGATGAAATTCTATTCTCTTTTTATGAACTTGGAACGATATGAGATTAATATCCAAAATAAATGAAGAACACACAAATATATTTACCAAATAAAACCTAGAAAATTGGAAAACATCTTTAGCTCAAGTTCACCTCAAACAAGAGTAGCAATTCACTATGTTTAACTAGAATACATGAGCTCATAAGCTTAGTTACAGCAACTACAATCACATGTACTCACAAACTTAGGAACAAAGACTTCCCCCACTAGTACACCAACGATGATTCTTCCAAATCACCCAAAGGAAACCTATTGTGCCTTATCATCCCCATGATTGCAACTTATCACACCATGGTTCCATAACCATTCCACAACCCAACAATTGAACATCATCTTTGCTAGGCCCAACAACACTTCTAGTCTATTGAAAAAAACTAACCATATCTTGTACATTCCTTCTACACTATCAACAAGCAAGCCAAAATAAACTCACTTTACTTGGATGCAGTGATTGTAGCTGAGTAGCTCTATGACCCGAATCTCTCATAGTTCATTACCACATCATTCATAGATTGCTACCTCGTTGTTTGATCAGTTTAGTTAGTCTTGGTATTTAAGCAGAGTAAGTTATGTCTTGTCTATTATCTTTCTTATAGAGTCCAATTGTTTTGGTTGTGATCAATCAACACTTTGTTTCTTTACATTCTCACCATTTCATTTTGTTTTCTGATCATTGATCAAGTTTTTTTTGGTTTTTACCATTCTAATCACCTTAAGTGTTGCACTATCAATCAATCCAACAATTGATTCTCATAAAGCTCTCTTCTCAATTACATATAAAATAGGAACAATAGTTTTTTCCTATCCTCTACTACTTGAAAAGGCTTGTGCAATCCTTGCTTACTTCGTATATGACATTCCAATAGCAGTGGGCACGGGTCCGACTTGTATGAGTTCGAGTCAAGTCGGATGAATCAAAGTCGAGCTAGTTGACTTAATGAGTCCAACCCACCATGAGTTAACTCGACTCATATATTAGTTAGCAAGTAGTTCCATGAAATACAATGAAAAATTATCCACTACTTTGGATCACAAAAATCAAGATATTATAATTAGAATAGGCATAAATAAAAATGTATATTTAACTAAACATAACTATACTAGAGTATAATGAGAAAGAAGATAAAATAAAAAGTTGTTGCCTTCACTTCCCTCAATAGTTCCCTCAATTGAAAAACATTGTGTTTTTTCATAACATTATGTAATTTAAAATGTTGTTTTTGTTGGTGAATGTGTTCTAGAGACAATTAACTCATTGGAAATCTTATCTTTTGATGTTTACTTTGAATTGTGATCAAGTTTACATCATTGATAAAATCCTCTACTTGATCTATGTATTATAGAAATTATGACGAGATCATAATGCTGCAAGGCATCCCATGCTGCACATCCTGCGCGCATGCTTGTTACAGCCTCACCCGCATGCGGTCTATGTACTCGCCATGTCTATCCGCGTGCGGGGTCCTGGGCATAGAAGTTAGCACAGCACCAAAACACAATCTTTTATTCATACTTAGCCAAAAAGGGTCGAGACCAAACAAGTAGAGAAAGAGAGGAAAGAAGAAAATTATGTAAGGTTCACATGATGCCTTCCAAGTGCTCCCTTGACCACCATCGCTCAGCCGCCCCATCCTCGCCATCCACCACGCCTACCCATCCATGTTCTCATTCCCATATGTCCCTACAAGACCTATAAAGGGGTTAGTCTCGTATTATACATGACCTTGACCATATAAACACATAGAGAAGAAGAAGAAACTTGACCATACCCTTGACTGACTGATGCCCCCTTGATTGAACCCTAAGGTTCCCTTGATTGAACCCGAAAATGTCACGACCCACACTCGCCTTGCACGATATTGTCCACTTCGGGCACTCAACCCTCATGGTTTTATGTTCTCCCCTTATGGGGAAAAGGCCTCATGTAAGATCAGCAGGATCCTTCTATTTAAGCACGTCCCCACCCCCATCCGTAATCAATGTGGGATGCATAACATCACTAGGCCCTTCCCAAAAAGGGCACCGATGCTTTTTCTCAAACTCACTTGGCTTATGTGTGTTTTGGGAGAAATGGGATGCCTTTGATCGAATCTTACCTGAGGAAGTTAGGAAATAGTGGGAGATGGTGAAAGGGACTAGAGGATAGCATGGAAAACTAAATAGACAAGCATGGACTGCATAAATCAGCGTGTGAATAGCGCTGGCGAGGAAGGCTGGCATGGGCGGTGCGTGAAAAGGGCCTTACGTGAGTAGCACTGGTAGGAGAGGATCACACGGGGCATGCATAGGCAGCACACGGGTGAGACATCATGCGAGTAGCACTGCGAGAAGGGATATGGGGGAGCAGCATGATGGTGAGATATCATGCGAGTAGCACTGGCAAGCAGGGACATACACAGATGATGCGATGGCGAGACATCATGCGAATAGCATTGGCGACCAGGGACTTGCATGGGCAGCACAATGGTGAGACATCATGTGGGTAGCACTGGCGAGCATGGATGTGTATGGGCAGCGTGATGGTGAGACATCATGCCAGTAGTGTTGACAAACAAGGACATGTGCGGGTATGACATCATGTGAGTAGTGATGGCGAGTAGGGACATGGCACGCACAGTGCATGAGCGAGACATCGTACGAGCAGCATGGCAAGTAAGGTAGCATGCAAACAGCAAGTGTGTAGAGGTTAGCGCATCTTCCAACATCTTCATGCTCTCTGATATTGATCCGCAAATGGGCGATTTTCTCTACTAGCACCTAAGGAGATCAACCAGCATTCTACAGCTTTGAGAAGGTTATTGACGGAGTGCTTCACGTGTAAATACCATAGAGGCCATCTACTATGGGCGGTTGGTGAATAATAGAGTCCTCTGAAAGATATTTTCAGCATCCCTTTATTTGATGTATACTGTGTTCCAAGATCTACATTGGAGGTTTCTCAAAAAATTTTAAATTTTGCTGCATTTCTGACATGCGATGTCTACAAGAAACTCAACAGTTTTTAAACTCTATATCTGATATGCTATATTTTATTGGTTTGGGCTTGAGCCTAATAATTAGGTTTTATAAAAAGAAAGGTAATGAATCATTAAATTAATTCAAAGTATTTTTCATTTTAAAAAAAATTGAATTGAATTAGTGAGTCGACTTGTACTCGTGAATGTAGACTCAACTCATACTCGTTTTCACATGAGTGCGAGTCACAAGTTGACTCGCTACAGATCAACTCACCAGGTCGACAGGTTGACTCGTACTCATGCCCACCTCTACATTCCAATCCCACATTCATTGTGGAATGAGGACCGTGAAGAATTTTGTGCAATACGAGATTTATGGGGACAATGATGCTCAGAAACTTTGGATTCTCTAATATTGAAGAAGATTCTTGTTGCGTGAAGCCAATATCATTCACTAGATTATGGTGATCGTCAATGGCATTTGATGAAGAATTCAAAAAGACATATATATAATTTTTGGGATAAGAGGAAATCTAGGGGTGCCTTCAATTCAAGGAACATGGTTTATCTATAACCATCTTCTCACAAGGAAGGTAATGGATGGTTAGCATTGGAAATTCGATTTATGCTGCTACATTGGCTGGTTTCACCTATTCTTCCTTCACCATAAGTTGATTGGATTAATTTTACAAGCGCTTAGTTTTGAGCTGGTTGTAATACTCTTGATAATTTGCAAGACAAATCTTGAGATGGAAGAGAAGGATGACTTTCGATACTAACTTGTTTATAGACTCAAAAGAGCAATATTTTTCCCTATACCAATGTGCAATTGAATGCCAAGTCCATAACTTGTCGAGAACCAAAACTTTGTAGAAGAGATTTAGCTTTTTTAAAAAAAAATAACCAAAACAACAAGAGATGTTTAGTTTCAAATAATGGAAATCAGTATTTTTTTTGTGATCCAATTCACTCTAATGCCTTTCAAGGACTTGCCTGAATAGAAAACAAGGGTTTTCTTTGGCAACCAGTATTTGTTCATAATCCAACTCGTTCTAATGTCTTTCGGGGTCTTGCTTAAATAGAAAATAAGGGTTTTCTTTATTCCTATTGATCATAAATTCTTTTATTTTATTCTTTTTTCAAGTATGATGGCCTTCCAGTAATTGGATGTCGTCACACTATCAGTGAAGTTTAACTAGAATTTGGAAGAGGGATTTGTATGAGATACCCAAAATATGAACAAATTGTATTGTAATCACAAGAACTACTAGAATTGGTACATCTCGTATAATTGTTTATACAACCAGTATTAATGGGGAAGTGTGTACAATTGTCCTAATGTTGTGTGTCATTTCCTCAACAAATTTTAAATATATAAAACGTAGAACACAAAAGAGCATAGTACGAGTATCGATCTTAGAGAGTTGTTTTGTGAAAAGTGTTTTGTAGGAAATTTCACAAATTGTCACGGATTTGTAAAAGAGGGCTTGAAATGCAGAAATAAAAGTTATAACTTAAGTGATGGACCTTGACTAAGGGTTATAGTTCTTGGGAATGAGATTCCGCTTCCTTCTTTTGTCTATCCTCGCCTCGGTTTTCACTGGTTCCTTCTGAATAGCTGGTTATAGGAGCTAGGAATAGCCTACTCTCCCTTACATTCTAATTGACAAGGAGGCACGGGAATAGTCTCATGTAATTCCCCCTTGGACGATTAAGAAGACAAGAGGTCACTACTCGTCCACTATCGCAGTACCTCAGCCACGAACAATATGCTACTTCCCTCGAACCGGTAGGGTTGGAGTTGGTGCTCTTTACCTTGCTCTTCATTAAGATCCGCGAGGAGTGGCCAGCTACTCATAGACTGTGACTAGGAGTCGTTACAGAAATACTGCAACAAGATGCGTGGAAGTATGCAAAATCCAGAGTGAATTCAGCAAAGAACCCAAGTTTAGTACTCAAGATTTGGAAGAAAACTTCATCTACTCCCAGAAACTAAAAGAGTTTAGCCACAAAGGACCATGAAAACAGAAACGAAAATGGAAGCTAAAGTGTTCTTCCTCTCTTGGAGAAAGTTCAAAAGTGTAACATCTCAAAAGTTGAAAAATCCAAAAATAAGTGTTTCGAGTTGATTTTATATCAGTTCCCACATGCATTAACTCCTTCTGGTCATCTTCCCATCATTCCTTCTGTTTCGCGTTCATCACCAGCTTTCCTTAGCATGAAAGTTAACGTCCAATCATTGCTGCAGACTCTGACATGCGGTAAGTCATGGACCTTAACTAGTGTTAGTCTTCTGCTCAAAATTGTTCCAAGTCGCATGCAAGGCATGAGAAGTCAAAGTCTAACCTCTTGCAATACTCATGCAACACTCCATGACTGCTTCCTGACATATTTCGGTCAAAGTGCATGAAAAAGACAAAGAAAATATATACAAAATAGAAAAAGAGTAATTTTCTAATAAAATCAAATATTTAACAATAAGACTTCTAATTTGGGTGACTTAACATTAGATTAATATATAATAATACATAATAATAAACTAGAAAATGACACCTAACATATTCTTCCATACTTAAATCATGCTTGTCCTCAAGTATGAAAATCATAATAATCCACGAAAAAGGACATAACCTAAGTCATGATGCATTACTAAGGCACATTCATCCTACATCAGGTATTTACTCTAATTCTTTTTCTATCCTTCAATCAAATTAAGGATAGTCCATCAAGTTTGCATGTATCACATAAAGACTTATACACTAACATTATCATGGTAAATAAAAGCAACAAGGAGCACATACTATAGTGACTAAAGAACTCTTCTTTTTTCTCTTTTTTTTTCTTCTTTTTTTTTATGAGAGAGAGGTCCCCGCTTAGGGGAAGAATGTTTGGATTACTAAACCTTATGTGTGGTGGTTACCACAGTTTCGTCAAACATCCTTACATTTGGCACCTCAAATATTTTTTCTTCTCTTTTCTTTTCGGTCTCGGTCTGGTCACTATAGGAGCAGAAAAAAATTATTCACAACATAATATATACAAGGAATGAAAATGTAGTCATAGTCATGGTATAGTCTTTCCTAAAACATGCAACAAAAGCTTGATATCTAGAAAGAAAAATAATTGGAGTATTTTCCTAGCAACAAGGAATTCATGAACCTAAGCATGATCAATCCTAGAAATTCTAGCCTTATTCATGAAAATAAATATACTTGAGGAGCATAGTGGAGATTTTTCACAAACAAAAACAAAAAAAGAAAAATGAAACATGAAGCATGAAAGAAAAAAGAAAAAATTCAATATAGTAACACATAAGTCCTAATGCCCAAAGAATACTAAAAATTAAAAAGAAACGTAAAATCCTCCCCCACACTTAATTCAAGTGCAGCATAGGGTACCTTAGTCATAGGGCATTTCAAAGTGTGAAGCAATAGCCATAAGAGTGTCCACTTTCATGGAAAGCGCAGAAACTTGTTTCTGAAGACTCTGAATAGCTAGCAGAAGGGTATGCTTGGTGGGGCTTGATGGTGCAGCGCTCAAGGGGATGTCTGTTGGTGCACCGTATGGGTTCACAATGGAGGGAGGCATGGAAGTAATGATACTCTTGGTACCCGCTTGCACAAAAACAGCCTTCCTTTCAATCTCCTTCAGGTAGCTACAATAAAACAAGTCATCTAAATCTAGATAACGAAAATGATTGTCTACCTGAGGAGTCTATTTGTCAAGGTTAACTTTCAGGTGTTGGGCGAGCTTGGTGATGAGGGAAGCAATGGGGAACACCCTCTCATTCTTAGCGATGATGGAATGCATTTGAGTTGCAATCCACCATCCCAAATTAATGGACAGCTTCTTCATCATCGTCCATAGGAAAAACACAATAACCTTTGCAATGATGCTGGTGCCTTGTCGCGTTGCACTGTAACAATCTCCCAAATATCTGTTCAACACTAAAAGAGCACGGGCCCTCAAGTAATGGGCCTTGAGTTTGTGTACAGAATATGAGGGCTCACAGACAGACATGGATGCATAGACATTCATCACATTAAAATGTTCGGGATGATGACAGTAGGCTTGGAGGTAACGTGTAGTGGCTAAATCAGATTCAGAAATAAACCCTAAAGTCACATTAAAATCATTGATAGACATACAAAAATTTTTACTACCAAGGTGAAAAGAAATCAATTCCTCAACAAGGGGATTTCCACCCACATCCTCAAACATAAAAGTTGTATAAAATTCAAATACAAGTTTGGGATATACCGGCAAACTAATTTCAGAAAATCTATGCCACTTAGGGGAAGCATCAAAAAATCGCTTGATATCATCAAGCAAGTTCAGATGCACTAAAGTAGACGTATGTAATTTAAAATGAAACAAAATTCTACGCGAGGTTAAGAGATTAAATAAGGGTTGAGCGTTTTTATCCGAAAATCTCACAATGTTTTTCAGTTGAGTCCAAGTAGGGGACTCCAGGGCTCGGTCTCGTCAAAATTTTGTGCGACCGCTCTACCCTTTACCAGGCTATGTGGGCTGAGTTGCCTCGTCAACATCCTATTGATAGGACAGCTTCCCAAAAATATGAACATGTCTGTGACAGATCTTCATGTGTCAAGGCCTTTGACCTTGTCACAATCACTGAAGGCCATAGTCATAAGCTAGGATGGCTATGAGTGTTTGTAGAGAAGTTTCATTCTTGGTACACCTTTTAGGTACTTGAGAACATGTAGCATAGTAGCAAATTGAAGCTTAGTTGTAGAGCACATATAGTAGACTAAAATTTGTACTACATGTGAGATGTTCAGTCTGGTTAGTGACAAATAGATCAATTTTTCAATCAGTTGTTTATATGATGTCAAGTCTTTAATTTCATATGAGTCTTGTTGACGTAGTTGATGACTCCTGTCTGGGGATTTTTGACATAGAAAAATCCATTGCCTTGAATAAACAATTTCTACTGCAAGAAAATACTAAGATTGACCGAGATCCTTCAATATGAATTGAGTTTTTAAGAAGTCAACTAATGATTCTAGTAACTCTTTGGATGAACTACCAATTACAATATCATCAATGTATACTAGCAAGGCAATAAAGTCATCATAAGACTTATATGAGGGTAGCCGGATTTTGTGGAAAAGTGCATGCATGCGACCTGTGTTTTGCTCTATCTGCACTAGGACTTACTTGTGAATTGCTTGTACGTGGCTTGCTAGTATGTGGATGTGTGGGTTGCACTGCGTTAGATACATAGACTGTGGCTGATGCACATAAAAAAATTTTGATGATAAAAGGCAAGCTCAAATCTAAAAAGTCGAGCTATATATATAAAAAATAAAAGAGAAGAAGAGAAAAGCAGAGAGGTACAAAAGGTGGGCACACTAGAAAAGCCGTGCTGTAAAAAAAAATCTTGTAGAAAATAAGAGCTTGAGGCTTAGACACTATGAGCTCATCATTTTCCTTGAATATTTTTAGTGGTCTGGCCAACCGCTCTAGGAGAAATAAGGATGAACAAAGGGAAGGGAATGTGACTAAGTCATAGTGGAAGAGTTCTCAAGTCTCTATGCTCTTGTTTAGTACCTTCATGTGCATCATTTTCATTTTCAACCACCACTTTTGTTATAAGTTATATGTGTCTTGCAAGGTAAAACTCATACATGTCACTGTTAGTATGCTACTGCCTGTTAGGATCAAGTTCGTACTTGTGCAGATGTGATTTTTGAACACTTGAAGCATGCGAGTAACCTCTACTATCTGTGCTTGAGTGAAACTATTCTTACCAGCACTTGCTACCTCTTCTCTTCACTCCTTGCATGGATAGCACGAATCGGAAACCTTTTCTTTGCCTCAGCAGACTCAATCTTAGATAGTTTTTGTTCTCTTTTTTTTTTTTTTTTTTTGTTTTAGACTTGAGGACAAGTCTAGAGTCGTTAAAGGATAGTGTGATAACACCGTTTTTATTGTGGTTTTATATATATTTTTAAGTGTATTTTGTAGGGTTAAATGTTGTTTAGTGTGCTAAATTGTCTTCTTTTGCGTATGTAGACTATAAAAATGTGTTTATTGTGAAAACAGGCTCAATTGGCAACAATTGAGCCGAAAACTCTAATATTTCGTCTAGTCTGTATTTTAAGTCTTACCAGGGTAAGAGCTAGTACTGTAGTAACGCATTTTCCGCGATGACAAATCAAAGGGGACAAAAAAGCTGTGCAAAAGTCACTTTATGTTGAAAGTAGCCGCCCTTCTGAGAAGATAAGATTTGTAGCAAAGATCTCCCTTCTAGAAGCTTGAGGAAAAAGCTACCCTTACTTTTGAGCTGCAAAAGGGAAAAGGAAGGGAGAGAGAAAAAAAGGACGCACTGTGCACGCAAAGTGCACAAACAGACAAACACCAACGAAGAGGGAGCAAGGAGCACTTCGTTTCTCCGGCAAACATCTCCGGCAACCTCCAGATCTACGTTTCTACACTACCTTTCTGCCCAGAAACTTGATTTTCAACATATCTACGACCGAGAGCGACCGCTAGACACTTTATTTTCTATTTTGTGCACTTCCATTTCATTGACGAACTCACTAATGTTACTTTATGCATTTTTATGCTTTCTGTTATGTTCTTGCACCTTGTCATGAACGATAAATCCTCTGTAGACCTTATTTCAGTTTATGAACATGTTCTTTCTTAAGCCTTTCCTGTTTGCCTTTAAGTGTAACATGCTATTTACTATTCTCGCAAACCCATGATCTACTTTCAAGCGTTTTAAAGCTGGATTTAAGGCTATGGGCTCTCTTGAGTGACACAAGAGCTAGAGCCTGTTGTAAAACCTAGTAAAATCACTCTTATTTTATGTTTCCTATGCATTCATGTTAATTTCAATGTCTCTTGCAACCATTTCCGGTGGATTCGACCCTTGTTTGCCACACTACATTAATTCCTGTGATTTGTGTAATAGAATAGCTAGGTTTATAAATTTCTTTTGATGTGTTGAATGTGCTAGACCGCGACACTTAGTAACCTCATTCTAAACGTTCATCAGCTCCATTGCTTGAGAGATTGTTTGAGACCATATAATGATTTTTAGAGTTAGCATATGAGTTTCCCACCTCTCCTTGCTCGTCGGTTATGTTGGTAGCTTTTAAGGACCTCCATGTGTATGCATTCGTCCAAATCCCTATTTAGGAAAGCATTATCAATATCGAGTTGTCATAGTACCCACGAGTTGGATGTTGCAAGTGCAAAGAAGGTCCTTATGATGCTTTGCAACTAGACTAAAAGTTTCTTCATAGTTAAAGCTATGTACTTGGCTTACCCCTCTTGCCACCAACCTGGCTTTTTTTTCTTTTAAAAATATTATCATATAAGAGTTTAATCTTATAGACTCACTTGTAACCAATGACATGAGTATCATGAGGTATCTTCATGATTTCCCAAGTGATGAGCCCCAGGAAGATAATGAAGTGTATTTGAAGAATGATGAGGAGTTTGTCCAAGTGAACACATTAGAAACAAAGATGATTCCACCAAGACCAATGACTAGGAGCAAGACAAAGATGGTTGAAGATACACTTAAGGCTCTACTCAATACCATTGGAATCAAACATGGGCTTGAAGACATCCCATCAAAAGAGCTTAACTACTTGAAGGTGGATTTACCATAAAGCATTGGGCTTGTTAGACTTTTCTATTTCATTTAGTTTGGGCTATATAATGTTAGAGCCCAATTCTAGAGTATAAATACTCTAGAGATGTTCTATTTCAAGACTTTTAGTCATTTTTCATATATGTGGTGAGGATTCTCCTCCTCTTTGAGTGCTTGTACACTCTTAACATATCAAATTTTGAGCTTGTGGCGTTCTAGGATTATCACTTCCAATCACTTCTCTTTTCTGAAGTATGGCTCCTAATTTTCTTTGTTTCGAAGTCTGGTTGCATGAGATTCATTCTCTTGAGGGTAGACTTGGGTAGGTTACTTTCTAAGCTTCAGAATCATCGCTTGTTCGTGGGTTGCTAATCTCAATAGATTAGAGGGTCACATCATTTGGTATCAGAGCTTTGGGTTCCTTCTCCTTATTATTATCCTGTTCTTGTTTGAGTTCTTCCATTCTTGCCTATTCAAAAAAAAAAAAAAAAGAAACGTTCAAGCCAAGTCCTTCTTAGTACTTTTGGCTTTAGCACAAAAAAAAAAAAAGGGTTCACAGAAAGTTGATTGAAAAGGAGCTCGAAATTGAGTGTCAATTGAATAGCAAGAGCACATTGAATATCATTTTCAAGTGTGTAAGAGGATAAGGAGTGTGAAGGTGAACATCCATCACCCATCACTATCATCCATTATTGTGTATGTTTTTTTTTGTGACCCATCTCTCTACTTTTCCCATTCCACCAAGCAACAACTTTATTGTTGTTTTTCTTATCTTCAATTCCCATCCCCTGTCATTTACGTGTCCCCACCTTTCCATTTGACTATTCTCTTTGTTGATTGTCCATTCCTGTATTTCTACAGTTTAGCAAGCAGCACATTTCGTGTGTAGTACTCTATTCTCTGATTTCATATGTTCTTACCTTGTTATCCATCCCTCCTATTTATCTACTCCAACAAGCAACCAATTTCATTTAAAAACACTTCCCTTTGTGTCCATCATGAGATTATTACCACTGCCACCCTCACCTAACTCCATCATAATATCCTAGTCAATACCAATCTGGAAGTGATTAGTTCTTAAGGTGCCATGAGGTAAAGCATGATGATGTTATGGAGTGCATCAAGGACTTGAAGTTTGAGGATTGAATGGTAAACCTTGTGTGTGTTTCTTTATTCTTTTAGTTTAGTCTCTTTTCTTCTTTGCTGCTCGTTTTCTTTTGTCCTGTATTTAGGATGTCAAATTCCAGAAGTGAGCATGAAAAGGATGACTCATCGGATGAGAGGTTCACTTTGAAAGCTATGCAACAGGAATTCACAAGATTGCATCGCATTCTGGAAAACATAAATGTCAGGCTTGATGAACACGAAAATTCTTTGCAAAATGTTGCAAGAGCACGAAGACAAGATAATTATGCTGCTGGAAGGGGTCGAGGCAGTCAAATGCATCAACGCATCAACACTGAACATGACGTAAGTGATCAACGAAGTGCAAGGACTGTTGGAAGAAGAGATCGAATCCTGAATACTGATGAAGAAGATGACTACATTGAACATAGTGAAAATGATTTTGTACATGGGGATACAAGAAGATTTCGAGATCAGGGAGGTAGGAGAGATGGAGGAAGAATTGGAAAGGATGTTAACAACATCAAGATGAAGATACCTCAATTTCAAGGAAAGAATGATCCAGATGCATATCTCCAGTGGGAAACAAGAGTAGAACATGTCTTTGATTGTAACAATTTTTCTGAAGAAAAGAAAATCAGATTGGCCTCCATGGAATTTAGTGACTATGCTGTAATTTGGTGGGATCAATTGGTGGCTAAAAGAAGGATTGACTCTGAAGAACCAATTCATACTTGGGGCGAGATGAAAAGAATTATGAGGAGGCGGTTTGTTCCAAACCATTACCAAAGAGATGTTTATCAACGTTTGCAAAATCTCAAGCAGGGCTCAAGGCCAGTGGAGGAATATTGGCAGGAAATGGAGATCTTAATGATTAGAGCTCATGTTCATGAAGATAGGGAAGCAACTATGGCTAGGTTTCTTCATGGGATGAATAAGGAGATTGCAAATATTGTGGAGCTTCATCACTACATTGAGATGGAGGACATGATTCATATGGCCACAAAAGTTGAGAAACAACTCTCTAACAAGAGTTTTGCTCGAGATTTCAACAAGAGACCTCCTGGTTCAAGATTTGGAGGCACCAAAGAGTTACTGGAGAGAAATAAGGGGAAGTTATCCACAGAAAACTTGAAATTCAACATCTCATCAAGTTCCAAGCATGGGGAGCGAATACCACCTCCAAAGGGCACTACAAGGAACATAAAATGTTTCAAATGTTTGGGGCATGGACATATTGCTTCTGAATGTCCAAATAAACGAGCAATGGTGATAAGAGGCAATGGAGAAGTGGTTAGTGAAGATGAGGATGATCTGGTGGAGACCGAAGCTGAATTGAGTGATGAGGATGAATTGCCTGTTTCTGGAGAAGTCTTAGTCACTCTAAGAACACTTAACATTGGAGTGAAGGATAATGATGGGCAAAGGGAAAACTTGTTTCAAACACGATGCTTTGTTAATGGGAAAGTTTGTAGCCTGATTATTGATGGAGGTAGTTGCACTAATGTTGCCAGCAACATCTTGGTGGAGAAATTGAGACTACCAACCGTGAGGCACCCTAAGCCTTACAATTTGCAGTGGTTCAATGAGGGAAGTGAAGTGAAGGTTACCAAACAAGTGCTTGTGGCGTTTTCCATAGGGAGATATGAAGATGAAGTCTTATGTGATGTTGTCCCTATGCATGCAAGTCATATTCTTCTTGGGAGGCCTTGGGAATATGATAGAAAAGCATTTCATGATGGTTTCAAGAACAGGTATTCCTTCAATCATAATGGACGCTCCATCACACTTGCTCCATTATCTCCAAAGGAGGCACATGAAGATCAAGTCAGAATCCTGAGTGATGCTAGAGTCCTACATAGTGATAATGGAAAGCACAAGGAGGTCGTTCCTAAGGGAGAAGAGAAGAGTGGAGTGAAAATGAGTGAAAAAAATATGCGAAAAAGTGGAGAGAAAAGAAGAGATGGGAAGGAATTGAGTGAAAAAAAGGATGAAAATGAGCGCAAAACAGAAAGTGGAAACATAAGAGTTTTAGAAATTGAGAGACACTTACTTCATGCTAGGCAACCATTCATTCTACTCATGTATAAGGATGAAGTTCCTACTTCCCCTAACCATGCTTCATCCATTCCATCTTGTGTTGTGTCTCTCTTACAGGTATATGAAGATATTTTTCCAGAAGAACTTCAAGGCTTACCCCCCTTAGAGGGATTGAGCATCAAATTGACCTTGTCCCTGGAGCACAACTCCCAAACCGACCAGCATACCGAACCAATCCAGAGGAGACGAAGGAAATACAAAAACAAGTTGAGGAATTGGTGTCTAAAGGATTTGTGCGTGAGAGCATGAGCCCCTGCTCAGTGCCGGTGTTATTGGTTCCAAAGTCGGATGGAACTTGGCGGATGTGTACTGATTGTCGCGCCATCAACAACATCACAATCAAGTATAGACATCCTATCCCTAGACTTGAAGATATGCTTGATGAATTGCATGGTGCTTGTGTTTTTAGTAAGATTGATTTGAGAAGTGGGTATCATCAAATTAGAATGAAGGAAGGTGATGAGTGGAAAACTGCTTTTAAAACTAAGTTTGGTTTGTATGAGTGGGTTGTTATGCCTTTTGGGTTAACCAATGCTCCTAGCACCTTTATGAGATTGATGAATCACGTTCTTAGGCCTTTTATAGGTAGATTTATTGTTGTTTATTTTGATGATATTCTGATCTATAGTAAGAGTATTGAGGAACATGTAGAGCATTTGAAAGATGTGTTAGATACTCTTAGAAAAGAGAAGTTGTTTGCTAACATCAAGAAGTGTGTCTTTTGCACAAATAGTGTCTCTTTTCTTGGATATGTTGTAAGTGATGCAGGAGTAGCTGTGGATGAAGAAAAAGTAAGAGCAATTAAAGAATGGCCAACACCTAAATCAGTGGGTGAAGTTAGGAGTTTTCATAGTTTAGCAAGTTTCTATAGACGGTTTGTTAGGGACTTCAGCTCTATAGCAGCACCCCTCACCCAGTTGATCAAGAAAAATCATGCATTTCATTGGGGAGATGAGCAGGAACATGCTTTCAAACAACTCAAGAATAAGCTTTGCTCAACACCTCTTCTAGCACTTCCAAATTTTTCTGATACTTTTGAAATTGAATATGATGCATCAGGTTTAGGCATTGGTGCTGTGTTGATGCAAAATGGACGTCCACTTGCTTATTTTAGTGAGAAGCTTCATGGTGCCACCCTCAACTATCCAACATATGACAAAGAGTTGTATGCGTTGGTTAGAGCTTTGGAGACATGGCAGCACTACTTGTGGCCTAAGGAGTTCATGATACACACTGATCATGAGTCTCTCAAACATTTGAAGGCTCAAGGAAAGCTGAATAGAAGACATGCTAAGTGGGTGGAATTCATTGACACATTCCCATATGTGATCAAATACAAGAAAGGTAAGGAGAATGTGGTTGCTGATGCTTTATCTCGAAGGTATACTCTTTTAGCCAATCTTGATGCAAGAATTCTTGGATTTGCTTCCATAATTAACTTATACGTTCATAATCACGATTTTGGGGATATTTATAAGGCATGTGAACTTGCTCCATCTGGACTATTCTTCAGGAAAGATGATTTTCTTTATAGGAAAGATAGACTGTGCATTCCTTCTTGCTCCATACGTGATTTGATTGTTAGAGAAGCTCATGGTGGGGGACTAATGGGACATTTTGGTGTTAAAAAGACTCTTGATACTCTCACCCAACATTTCTTTTGGCCACACATGAGAAGGGATGTTGAAAGAATTTGTTCTAGATGTATCTCTTGTAGGAAGGCTAAATCAACCACTACCCCTAATGGTTTGTATACTCCACTCCCTACTCCTTCTCAACCATGGGTGGACATTTCTATGGACTTTTTTTTAGGCTTACCTCGTACCCAAAGGGGTATAGATTCAATTTTCGTTGTTGTGGACAGGTTTTCAAAGATGGCACACTTTATTCCTTGCTATAAAACTGATGATGCATCTCATGTGGCTGATCTCTACTTTAGGAAGTTGTTAGACTTCACGGTATGCCCCTAACTATTGTCTCTGATCGAGATGCAAGGTTTCTGAGTCACTTTTGGAGAGTTCTTTGGAGTAAACTTGGCACTAAGCTGTTGTACTCAACATCATGTCACCCTCAAACCAATGGACAAACTGAGGTAACTAATCGCACACTTTCTACCTTACTTAGGATTATGATTAAATCAAATCTTAAGACTTGGGAGGAATGTTTGCCACTTGTTGAGTTTGCTTACAATAGAACCATGCATCTCACTACTAAATTATCTCCCTTTGAAGTGGTTTATGGATTTAATCCTCTTACACCTTTGGATATGTTACCTTTGCCTTGTGATGAGAAAGTTAGTTTAGATGGCAAGAAGAGAGCTGATGCAATCAGAAGATTGCATGAAAAGGTGAAACAACAGATTGAATGCAACAATGCAAAGTATGCATCAGCAGCAAACAAGGGAGGCGCAAAGTTGTATTTGAACCGGGAGATTGGGTTTGGCTTCATCTCAGGAAGGAGAGATTTCCCACCAAGAGGAAGTCAAAACTTCTACCTCGTGGAGATGGCCCTTTCCAAGTTGTTGAGCGCGTGAATGATAATGCATACAAGCTAGATTTACCAGGTGAGTATTCTGTTCATTCAACTTTCAATGTTGCTGATTTGTCTCTTTTCGACATGGATACAGATTCAGGGACGAATCTTCCTAAAGAAGGGGGGGATGATGAGCCCCAGGAAGATAATGAAGTGTATTTGAAGAATGATGAGGAGTTTGTCCAAGTGAACACATTAGAAACAAAGATGATTCCACCAAGACCAATGACTAGGAGCAAGACAAAGATGGTTGAAGATACACTTAAGGCTCTACTCAATACCATTGGAATCAAACATGGGCTTGAAGACATCCCATCAAAAGAGCTTAACTACTTGAAGGTGGATTTACCATAAAGCATTGGGCTTGTTAGACTTTTCTATTTCATTTAGTTTGGGCTATATAATGTTAGAGCCCAATTCTAGAGTATAAATACTCTAGAGATGTTCTATTTCAAGACTTTTAGTCATTTTTCATATATGTGGTGAGGATTCTCCTCCTCTTTAAGTGCTTGTACACTCTTAACTTATCAAGCTTTGAGCTTGTGGCGTTCTAGGATTATCACTTCCAATCCCTTCTCTTTTCTGAAGTGTGGCTCCTAATTTTCTTTGTTTCGAAGTCTGGTTGCATGAGATTCATTCTCTTGAGGGTAGACTTGGGTAGGTTACTTTCTAAGCTTTAGAATCATCGCTTGTTCGTGGGTTGCTAATCTTAATAGATTAGAGGGTCACATCACCAAGTCTCATTGGCTTTCATTGAGAGAAGTCCTTTTTGTATGGGTTCTATCCATTCGGAGAGTAGCATTGCTTTAACATAGTTTTCAGTTCTGAGAGAATTGATATGTTCCTATAGAAGTTGGAATTTCATCTTTCGAGGTGATTTTTTCTCACGTAAGCCTGTATCAAAATTGAGTTCCATGATGAGCCTATAAGTCTCTTAGAGTGTGAGAGTATATGTTGAGAAGGTTGAGAGCCGACAATTCTATTGAGGTGTTGAATTATTAGTTGTTAGATGGTTTGAATTAGTTTCATCACGAATTTTTTATTCTACGTCATATGTAAAAAAAAGTTCCATCCTACTCCTGAAGTTCAGTGTTTTTAGGCTGAAGTTAAGGATTGTGTAATTAAGGAACCTGTTTTGCTAGTGTCATTGATGTTGCTTTTGTGCTTATCTATGGACTACCTCCAAGGAATGCTGCCCCATTATCACTTGTCTCGTCACTCTTGAACATGTACTCTACATTTAAATGAGAAGAAAAGTCAAGGGAATATGGAAATACCGATTCATGAAGGATGACATTTCTAGAGATAAAGGTGCATCGTGTATAGAGATCATAAAGTTTATATCATTTGATTCCCATTAGTTATTTGATAAATATGCACCATTGAGCCCTCGGGTCTATTTTTTGCAGCCTTGTTTGAGGGTTGAGGTGAAGTTGAAATGGCCAAACACTTTTATATTGTTGTATTTATGTTGCTTCTCTATTAGTTTTTCATACGAAGTGAGGAATTCCTGCATTTTCTTGGGTGTGTGATTGAGAAGATATGTTATTGTTAGAATGGCATGTCCCCAAAAGTGTGTTCTGCTTGGAATAATAGTGCTCGTGTGATGTTAATAAGGTACTGATTTCACATCTCCACTACATCGTTTTGTTCTACCGTTTCAACATAGTTATTTTGATGTAAAATTCCAAGGATTGTAAAGTCCACTAATGCATATTCTAGAGCATGATCTCTGTGCAGGATCATGACTCGTTTTCGGAATTGGGTTTTGATCATTTTTAGAATAGCAAAGATGATAGATGGAGTTTTTGATTTGTCCACATAAGATAAGTTCAGGTAGCACACATTGCATCCTCCACAATGGTAACAAAAAATCTATATCCTCCTTGACTTCTTGTCTTATATGTTTCTCATGTATCTCTATGGATCAAGTCAAAAGCATTAGTGGATCCATCATGTGTAAGGAATGTCAATTTTCATTGTTTGACCCTTGGACATGTAGTACATATATGTCTATAAATGTTATGAATCGTAGGGTTCATCTTTAAAAAGTGTGCAATTACTAAATGGTTGAGGTGTCTCATTCGGTGATGTCATAAATCAAAGGAGCATAAAGAATTGATAGAAAAAGTCAAACCAGATTTAGAAAAAGGCATAAGAGAATATGAGTCTTTCAAAACATGCATAAAGGAGTAGGAAGAATTTGAAGCATGTTGCTCAAGAATATATAATTTGTTCTTCATATTAGCTTTCTCAATCATTGTTGTTGGACATGACAAATCTTGCAAGATACACTCATTAGTGGTAAACAAGGGTAAAGTGTTACTTGAGATACTAATTGTGATACCGTTATGAATACAATGAAAGATGGTATGTATAGAACATTGTGTAAGGCGATGTGCTTGTTGAGTGTAACTTTTCCAATGTGTTGAATTTGGACTGTTTGCTTGTTTGGAAATCTCACACATGTTGTAATGGGAGTGTTAGATTCAAACAACTTGAGGTAGTACACCATGTGAATGGTTAAAAAAATGTGTCAAATACAAGAAATGGTAGTTTCTTGTATTTTGCAATAGCTCTAAATGTAAACTAATGTATTTCCAACAATACCATGCATAAATTGTAAAGAAAGCAAGGATAGTTTCCAACAAGGTTAGTATGATTTCATTTGTATTGATGGCTCCTATGTGACAAAGGTGAAAGAAAAACTGCATTTTGCAATACGAGTTTATATGAAGTGAAAGTTAAGAAAATTGAATCTTAGAAATGTAGAGCATTGATATCGGCATTTTAAAAGAGAACCAAAACACATTTTCCATTGTAGAAGTCAAAAAAGGTTGGACTTTTTTTTAGTGTCGCAGCATGTATTTTAATGTATTCAAATCAAATATTATATTAGTCATTTCATGAACAATGTGGAAAGCTACAAGATTGAGATTGGAAGTAGACTTTTATCACTAGATGATTGAATTGAGGGATAACTCAACAAGGGCATATTTTGATGCTAAGTTGAAGTGTGAAATATTGTTAAATAATCATATTAAGTTAAAGAATCAATGCAAACTTCCACTCCTCAACATACTTAGTAGAGTGAAGGATGCATTTGCAGCTTGATTTACCCATAGATGAGATGAAAAACTTTAAGGACTAGTTGTGTGTAATATGTAAACTGATGAAAACCAAAATCGAGTAAAATATAAAACTTTGAAAACTAATTATCCCAATATATTAGACATTTGGGGATCAATTATACCTAGTATGCAAAACAATGGAGATTAATTGTGTAAGTGGAGATGAAATATGTTTTTTTAAAAAACATTAGTGATTTCTTGCATAATTTTCTCTTTTAGTAAATGAATTGCTTGTAATGTTCTATTCTGTGTTTGATTTTACAGCTTACTAATAATTTGTTTCTATATTCATTTCATAATTACATACCCAATGCTTTAATCTAAGTAGTAGCTAGTGATACAAAATTAATTATCCCCCAGGTTTTTGGAATGCCATGCCATGCCCTGTGCATATTGAATAAATTGGCAATGTATATTTTTCATATCTATTTCATTTGTAAAATACTTAAGTTTAGTATTATATTTGAAATTTACTTATATTTATATTTATGCATTTGTAAAATATCTAAACTTCAAAAATAAATTAATTTTTAAACTTCATTTAATATTTTCAATTATTAGTTTTTTTTAATTTTAAACAATATTATATGATGAATTAAAAATTTTCATTAGAATTTATTTTTAATTATTACATTGAAGTTTAAATATATAATTAAAAAATATAATTAACAGTATTTTGAAATAATATATATTTTTAAAGTGTTACATCAAATATTTATAACAAAAATTAGTTATATTTCAAACTTTAATAATCCTATTATTGTGTTTGAATAAAAATATAATGGTATGTTATTTTTTTATAATTCATATTTGACATATTTTTTATTACTATTCATTATATTTCTTTTATATTGAATAATTATTAAATAATTTTACATTATATAATGTTAATTAATACTAAATTGATTTCATAAAAATAAAATTAAATGGATTAATGAAATATTTTATATTATAAATTTTTAAAAAATACTTATGTTATGTATGTAAATGTTATTTGTATCATGTGGGTTCTAGGATTACATCATGCATAACATAAATATTTTTATTATTTATAAATATAAATATATAAGTTTTAGTATGTATAATGTGAATTAAATTAGTTAACTTACATTTTTTTTCAAAATTAAGATATTTTATTAATATATATATATATATATATATTGAGTTAAGATGTATCACAAATATTTTTACAAATTCCAGTATTTTATCAATGAGATAAATATATAGGGCCAATTTTCCTGGAATTGAAGTGCTTTCGGGGACATGCCCTAGAGTTGATGCGACTGCAATTAATTGTTACTGAGTAATGTCTCCTGCTAAATCAAATGTTGCGATTGCATTCTCCGCCGTGTCGATGATGGCCTGCGCCACCTCTTTCCTGCGGCCCGCCATTGCCTCCTCGAATCGCCGCCAATACCCCCGCCCTCAGAGCGCCCCGACAACCAGCCGTCGGAGAGAAAGTCCTTCACCGTTTCCGCGGGGGAGCTCTTTCTGGGTATAGCGGCCCGGATGTTGGGAAAAGCGGCAAAAGTATAGTAAATCAGGAGACGCCTTCCGAGGTGGTGTGGGAACAAAGGGCTAGGGACATCGAGGCGGAACGGCGACGCGTAGTCGTGACGAGCCCTGGTTTCAGTTTCTCCGCAGCTGGGCTTTTGTTTCCCTATCATCTTGGGGTGGCGCAATTTCTTTTAGAGAAGGGATATATCAAGGTTCACCCTCTTTTGGTTTTCAATTCTCTTAATTCTTGAATAACATGATTTCCCTGGCGCTGCGACTCTGTTTCTTACCACCTCCTGGCCTTTGGTGTCAATGCTATGTAATTCATTCAGTGGCAAATCGTTGTTTGGAAGACATAGGAATGAATTTGTTGCGATGGATGATTTTTGTTGTTTGATTGAGTTTATAATGTTCAGAAAGTGGCGTTGCCTCATATTGAACATAGATGTTGGGAGTTTACTGGTTTATAATGGTGCAGTGAGTATGTGCAATTGACTTAGTCTGTTAAATTATGGACTTCCCTTTTACTATGTTTTCATGTATACTCTCGCAATATAGTTAGCAAACATATGGAATCATTGTATTACCGTCTTTCTTAACTTTTGGAATGCCAAAGCTTGTTGCATTCATGTTTGGTTTCTGCCCTTTCTGCATCGTGTGTCTAAGCATTACTTAACTCTGTTCTTAGGATAGCACACCACTTGCCGGTTCATCTGCTGGTGCCATTGTTTGTGCAGTGATTGCATCTGGTGCAAGTATGCATGAAGCGCTAAGATTTACAAAGATATTGGCCCAAGACTGTAGGCTTCAAGGGACTGCATTTCGCCTTGGGGTATATCTCCTACCTGGCCAAGAAAATTTCTTTGAAACTGCTGATGCTCTTGATAAAGAATTAAGTCATTGAAGTTCCATTTTCTGTTGGTGCACTGTAAGAATATAGGGCAAATGGATTTAACGCGAAGCATCATTAGCTTGTTCATGTTGTTCACTTAGGCAGTGCTTCGAGAAGTTCTGGATGATTTTTTTCCTGAAGATATTCACATCAGGTCAAATGGGAGAGTTCGCGGTAGGTGCAGTTACGCTTCTTGGAATGCATTTTGGGTGAAAAAAAATTATTTAACGTGAACCTTCCTTCGTAAAGCTAAATTTAGAAAGAGTATCTCCTGCCTTTGTGGCAGTTGCTGTGACACAGGTTCTTTGGAGGCCGCGTGGCTTGCTCATCGACCAATTTGATTCGAAGGAAGATTTGATAAATGCAGTGTTCACGTCCTCATTTATTCCGGGGTACAATACAAACATTTGTGCTGGGCAGTTACATACTCTCTGAGTTTGCATAAGATACTAAACTCATTGCAACTACAGTTATCTAGCTCCTAGGCCGGTTACACGTTTCCGGAACAAGATTTGTATCGATGGGGGTTAACACTGTTCATGCCTCCAACCTCTGCAGCAGAAACGGTCTCACTCTTATGCTAAATGATGTGGATTCTGTTGGATGATTAACATCCTAATATTCTTGGTTATCTCACTGGTTTGTAGGTACGAGTTTGTGCTTTTCCTGCAAGTCGTCTGGGGATGAAGCAAGTCGGATCAGCCCTGATTGCAACCCAGAGAATCGAGCCACAGTCCGCCAGGTGAACACACCACACACCACCCTTGATGATTTCATTTTTTTTCCCCCACTTCAACTCCCGACACAACATCCTTTCGCTGAGTTGCAGCTATTTAATTGGGCGCTTGAACCAGCGGCTGATGGTGTCCTTGATATGCTCTTCGAACTGGGGTATCTTGATGCAGCTGTCTGGGCGCGTGATAACCCGGTTGAAGAAGTTGGAGAAAATGAAGTGAATGAAAGCAGGCAAACGCAATAACGGCGGGTGTTAAACTGTGAAGCCGAGGCAGGCATTCGTACCGCTATCGCATACGGCGAAGATGTTTATCCACACATTAGAATTGCAATACCATTCGGTTTTCAGATTTTTTGTATGAATGGATGGGGTGTCAAGTATTTCCACAATTTAGTATAATTCTATCAAAACTCAAATTAAATGTTGAAGAACATACTAAGACGATCACATGCGTAGAACTTACACAAATAAGGCTTCATCATAAATCTTCAGTCACAAGTACTTACACACACATATTTGACTCTAAACGACAAAATTTGATAAAATACAAAATTAAAGGAATCCAAAACATCCTGAACTTGACTTTAAACCCTAAAACTGAGTCTATTCTCCTGACTTCTACCTCTTGTCTTTATATGATGATGGGAATTTGTCAGACTTTCTTAATGGGTTCATATCAAATCTTCTATCCGAATTTTCTAAAATAAGATATAAATCTTCTAGCACAAGATCCAAATCTTTCAAGATAAAATGTGAATCTTATCTTATCTGAGAATCTTTAATTGAGTCTTTCATTTGGATAGGCCAAATCTTTGACTTCATCTAGGTTAGCTCGAATTCCTCAAAATTATGTCAAAATTGTTCTAAAAAATCATAAAACACACTTCCCCTCTAAAAAGATCAAAATGGCATGAAAGATATAAAATTCATCTAAAAAGATAGGAAAATTAAAAGAAAAGACATGTAAAATTGACCTTGAGTGAGTCCTAAAAAGTACAAATATAAGTGACGCAAAATCATTTATCAACTCCCAAAAATCGATCAACCAAGACTTCTCTATAAATAGGAGCTTAGATCCAAAGAATAGCATTTTGTATCCATTACATCTATTGTAAACCTTGTTTCTTCTCTTAGTGAAACCTATTTCTCAATAAACTCCCTTAAATCCATAGTTTTCCATTATGGTAGTTTCCACATAAAGAACTCTGACTTCATTTTACCGACTTTCATATTAACAAAACCCTAATCCTATAAATTGATGATCTAGATCATCGAAAAATCCAATTTTTCCGCTTGTAAAATCAGATTATTGTCTATTACCGATTTTTAACCACAAGAATGAGAATGCATAATGTCGTATGTTTCTATAATGTTATTGGGATCCCTTATTGCACACATATTTAAAATCCAAGTATCATATTCGGTGTTGTTACTTTTGAAGGTTTTTTTCACTTGAGAAGACTTAAATAATAAGATAGGTTGTACAAGGTTTCCTTGAGGTTGGATATGTTAGAGAAGTGAGATATTATGAAAAGAATGCTAATCTTTTGTCACGTCAAAACTTGATGGAAAATGGAGAGTCTGCATCGATTTCACTAGCTTGAATAAAACATGCAAGTGGTATTGATATCCCATACGTGCATTGACACTAGTTAAGGGTGTCATCAAATTTCCCCCAACCAAAGAAAAATCACTTTCTACACAAGCGGTCATGTATATAAAATCATGGCATTTGGGTTTAAGAATGCCAAGGACACTTAGCAACCAATGTATTGAGTTGAAATGTTTACTAATGGTGTATATTCACTTTTGATAATTAAGTTTCTTGTATCCATATTTTTATATGATGAGAAAATATTCCTAAAAATATTGCCACTTTTTTTTTTGTACTCATACATATTTTGAATGATGTAAATAAATTTCAATAATTGATCAAAATTTTAACACTATTTGCGTTTCTTGGTCACATTTTTAAAAACACTCAATTTTCAGTCACAATTTTTCATAGGATTTCAATTGGAAGTCATGTGGTGCATCATGAATAACCGCTCTCTGAACTTAAGTGCTATGATTGCTAAACAAATGACTAGAGACTATAGACACAGAAAAATTCAACACTTGAGTTTTGGCAATATCATGACGCATCTTGCTCACACTTTATGTCCTGAAAAACTGTCTGAATTAGAGTTTTTCCATGTTGAAAATAAGACAGTGCATTTAGATGCATATTTCTTGAAAGTCGTTGGACTAATTAAAGTCCAAGGGAGTGGGTTTGTTTTTAGATCTTTGGCAGGTTTGTGTGGAAGCTCTACCCCTAGAGAAGGCAACTCAAATACCACTGCTCCTGCAACCTCCAAGCACAATAGCAAGGGATGCTATTGCCCAAAAATGATCAAAGATTTGAGTGAGAAAATGTCTGATTTAATTCGTGAAATGCAAGAGTTGAAACAGGGAGTGATTGACTCCTCCCTGAACAAGTAATTAGCTGCTGAACTTATTTTGTGTAGTTTTAATTTATTTTTATTTTTATTTTTCTTAGGATCCTGTTCGTGTATGTGTCTACTAGTCCATGCTAGAAGTAGTAGAAGGCTTGTGTTCGTTTTGTTTAACGTCATTAAACTGCTTTGAATGGCCATATGATTGAACACTGCAACTATGAGATGATTTGGATATATGAGCTTTCTATGCCTTTTATATTCCCGGGAGCATGTTTTTACCTTCTATTTTATGAGAGCATGCACATGATTAGAAGAACCTAGGGAGTGTGATCTAGATTAGCTTAAATTGAGTTGCTAGACTTCATAATCGTTGTGGGATTGGTTGCCAGCTTAAAAAAGAGGAAAAGCAGTGCAACACATAATAAAAAAGCATGTGCGGACTCAATAAGTAGTGAATGAGTGCAAAGGGATGGATTGATCCAGAGTAGGAGAAGGCCTGGAGATATAAGGTATGAGTGCTTGGCAAACACTCTTTCACAGGAAAGGCCACGACATTATACCTGGATCAATCCAGAACAAGCTGCCCTTCACTATCAAAGAAAAAAAGAGAGAAAAAAAAGAGTTGCCAACCATAGTCCTAAGCGATTTTGAATAAATCAACTTAAGGAAGCAATCTTTGAAAACACTACCCAAAAGGAATCTATTCATACACATTTGAGTGATAACATGACATGCACACCAGCATTCCTACACCTCATGCATCTGAATTTTATCAAAGTTGTTTATCAAGTCCTAGCTATTGCTCTTAGCTAGGACTTGAGGATAAGTCTTGTGTCGTTGTAACATAGTGTGATGACACACATTTTCCCTGAATTTTATAATACAAAATAGTTATATTTTATTGAGTGTTTAAGTTAAATGTGGTTTTTCATGTTTATGAGTGTTTAAGTTAATTTTGTGTGTTTATATTAAAAAGTGGACTAAATCCTTTGATTTAGTCTACCACCTTTGTTATTAATGTTTGACTAAGTTCAGTAGGGAGATCAGTAGAAAAATCAGACTTATAAACGTGTGGAACAAGTGAAAAAGGGCGCAACATCTGAAGAGAGACAAAGAGCGCTGTTCTGCCGCTATCTGTAGTCTGCAAGTTCAGGGCGAGAATAGTGTTGGGGTCAAGAACAGTGCAATGGAGTGAATGAGGGGAGATAATTTTCGAAAAGGGGAAACAGCGGGAACAACATACGCGACAAGAACAGAACGCATGCAAGGGGGCTTCTCCCCAACGCAAAAAATACCAACTAGAAGAGGAGAAAAATGGCTTCATCATCAAGAGCAGCACCAGAGCCCAGTCTAGCGCTATTGTTCCGGGCCGTGAACAGTAGCAATTGGGTGACAGAACAATCTTTATTTCCTTTCCATATTCTGAACATTTCGAGTTTCTGTATCTGACTTGCTTACAATGTTCCTATTATTTTCGCCACATTATCTGAATGAAATCATGTTTTACTTTCCAAGTATGAGTAGCTAAAGCCTTAGGGATGCCTTAATGTGAAGTATGGTGGTGTATGCTTAGGATTAATAATGAAATTTATGTTTTTTTCTTAGTTATTATTTCTATCAATCCATGGGTAGATCTAAGGAGGAGAACAAGTAGCTTCACAACATAGATGATTAATTTAGAGGTAGACCAGCAAATCAAGACAGGAGTAGTAGGTGTTAGTCCGGCATAGAACTAGTAGAATCGGGTAGACCTAGTTCTATATACTTTGCATGCGGGTAAACCTAATTATAATATTGGTGATGATATGGGGACTAGCCTAGCCGAAAATATGATAAATGACCTAGGTAGACTTAGGTTATTTGAAATTGTGAGTATAGTAACATGTTAAATTAAATTAGGTATCTTAGCACCACACCACCCGTAGATCCTTAAGGTATTTTAGTATTATTCTGAGTTAGGATCAGTACTCGTTACCCTTAGCGTTGAGACACTCTTATTCACTGAACTTGTTTACTACTGTTAGTTTGAGCCTAGACTAAGAACTACCATCACTTTGAATTATGCATCTATTGAAATACATGACAAGCACAAACTTCTTGTGATCAACCTCGAAATTCACTATACAAGTTTTCTAAATTTGTATTTTGTGTAGATTAGGAATTATAAATTTATTTGATATGTAGATTTGCTTTATTTGTAACGACATTGCTAAAATTTCTGCTTATCAATTTATGTCCAAAATTTTCTCTGATCAACCTCCAAATCCTCCTTTAGAAGTTCAATGAACCATCTCCGATTAACAAGATTTTCCTTCTCTATCACACCAAAAGCATAAAGAAAAATAAAGTTATTGGCATCGACCCCTAGAGTAGTGAGCAACTATCCACCAAACGGTCCTTTCAAGAAATAGCCATCAACTCCAATGAATTTATAATAACTTTTTTTTAAACTTCTTCTTAATGGCACCAAAACAAGTATACACCCATTGGAATCTCTTTTCTGCTAAACTTGTATCATTACTAGTCTTCAAAACAATAGTTGAGTTAGGATTTGCAACTCTTAACTCACCTCCTTGTGCAAAACAAAGTTGGTCATATCAATCTGAGTTAAACCTTCTGACACATGGTTATGCTTCACCATCCTCACTACTAAAACTTTCAAGGTCAATATCATCATTGACCATACAAACCTCTTTCTCTACCAAGAAATCTAAAATTTTTCCAGATTTAGATATTTGAGTAGTATGTTGAGTGTCATATGTCTACCTCACTGGATCCTCCCTACTTGTTGTTTCATGCAATTCATCAAATAAATGAAACTCCTCACTCCAAAAATCACCATCAGAAACTACACAATCATCTTTTTGATCAATTTGTTGTTCTGTGTTTCCAATAAAATCATCTAACTTATGGCCTCTCTACTCATTTTCATTCTAGTATGACAATAGACTTATTTGGTGATTGTAATCCCCTTTCGTCCATGGCATCTGACATATATATCTAATAACTTCAAATTTGGTAATTGGTTTCTAAACTTAATATACTAGTACACAACTACATGATATTCAAAATTAAAAAATTTATCATGTGACCATTCTTTTTTCCCTCCTCCAATCATTCTTCCTAGTTAGATCTTCTTGATTTTCTATGTGTTGATGGCCTTTGTTGTAGTGGAATGTGGAAGTATAAGTTTTTTTTCCTCAATGGGTCTTCTTGCTTTATGGTTAATTACCATATCAATAACTCTATTTACTATCTCATATTAGAACAACAAATATGTGAAAGTAATTTCTCCAATGGAATCTAAAATATGAGTTTTTTTTGCTACCATATGAGTAAATATGTATGAAGTATTAGACATTGACCTTTTGTGTTGTTTTTTTTTATTATGACCTTACTTGTCGATAAATAGTCAATCTGATTACCATTATCTTCTATAACATTTTGAGTTTCTAAATTAACTCCATGTGCTATAAGCTTAGAATATGACACCTGACACATGATATAATATTTAAATATCAAATACAAGTTAACTATTACATAAGATAATATAAAAGGTGTAGAAAAATACCTTGTTCTTGATTATTATCTACTATAGTTTTATTGCTTCTTTCTTTTATAATAGTTAAATTTTGGTGTAACTCGAACAAATCTACCACATCATCAAACATGTGGCCTTATAGTAATATCCATAACAAAAAAAATTATTTAATTGTAATAAACTACACAATCTAAATCATAACAACATAAATACAATAATAATGATAATACATAGTTTTAAATACTTCAAGATAGAGAAATGATTAATATTATATTACAAAACTTGGATTTTATAAAAATCCATTAACTATTCAAGATTTATAGAAATTCAATCAATGTTTATTGGAAAACAAAGTAAAATTAGCGAATAAAATAATTTTAAAGAGTTCATTAAAAATAGATAAATATAATTATCAAAAAATATTTATAATGGTCCAATCGTTTGTAAACCTATCCTTACAATTATTTCATACACCTTGAAAAAAAGGTGGTTAAAAAATACTTTGGATTTATGGATACTCATTTAGTCTATCAAAATTAAAGTTTATACACCTACAAAACGAGGCCGAATAAGAGTTCGGGTATTACCGACCGACCAAAGCATCGTCGTCTCGTCGATATCAGGAGGAAGCAACGAGGTCTCCGCCCATCCGGACGGCGCTTCCATCGTCTTCTTCTTCGTCTCTTCTTTTTTATTTTTTGTAATTCTTCGACTTAACCGGCAATTTTATTTTTTTTCCTTTTTATTGAATATTATTTGGAACCTGAAACGCCATAAAACCTACAAATCCGGAAGCTTTTGTGTACAGAAAACACGGTTCAAGTGATTTTTTTTTATTTTTTTCTTTCGGAGCCTCTCCAGAGAAATTTGAAAAATCCGCAATGCCGTGAATGATAGAGGTGCGGTGAAGGTGCTTGGGCTAGGTTGCTTACCTTCTAATTTGTGAATTGTTGGTGAAATAAAAATTTTGTGCAATACGAAGGCGTGACTTTTGTTTTGTTTGTTTGCTTTTTTCTTTCTGCAGATTCTTCCAATTCAGCCGGAGTTAAAGCTTCGAAAAGGAGCTTTTTTTCTGGTCGTCATCAAAACTCCCTTAAAGACATACTAGTGTACATAAGCAGCGGTAAGTTGCTTTAAAGAATTAGCAAATACACTCGTAGTTTTGAGGTTATAGAGAGAGAGAATATAGGTTAGTCTAGGGGAATAAGGGTAAGTAGACTTAGAGATAGATGGGCTTCAGCATCTTGTGGATTGATGATGAGGCTTAGATACCGTATGCTCCTTTTTTTATGGCACACCTAACACTTCAGGAGTGTACAGAGAAGCTAAGGTGTGAAGGAGAATCTAGTATTAATGTTCCTGTAAGCAATATCAAATTTTGGAACATGAATCATCGATTAATGTTTTTGGTAGGAGGAAAACACGCCCAAGTAAGTGACTGTAGCAAAAGAAGGGGAAGGAATGAAAGAAAATAAGGTATAATTTTTCCTGAAACAAGCAAATCATTTACTGTTGTTGGTTTGAGGTTTAAAGAATAATGTTATGTCCCATTTTCGTCTATATTCAACTGGATCTTATGGATTTTGAGATGATGAAGAGCAATGAGTGTTATGGCTGTTTTTCTAACACTTTACAAAACTAATTTTAAACGTATGAACAGGTTTTATTCATGTTTCATGACGTTTCTGTTGTCAGCATAATCTTGAGTCAAAGTTTTCATGAATGTCAACCATCTCCAGTTGGCCTTCAAAAGAATTTTGTTTTATGAAATTTGTGCGTTAAATGATTATGTTTCAAGCACAAGTCTTGAGAAGTGCCCTTAAGTAAACATATTTACAATCTTATGCGGTTTGGTTGTGAAAATTATCAGCACCGAACTGCTGAAATCGAGCTGTAGACTGGTGATAATGGAAAGTTGTAAATCAACTAGCGTTTCATTTCAACTTTTGTGGGGCTTATGGCTCATTTCTGTGGTGATTCCATCTGTGAATGGTTTCAGACCATTAAAAGACAGGCAACATACTTGGCATGATGAGGTTAGTTACCTTTCTGCATTGCACTTGATTGTATCTCTAAACCGTTACATCTCCCATTTTCATTGTTTTGAGTTTTTTTTGTTTTAGTTTTTCCTTGTTCTTGGTAATTTATGCTTGATTACCCAATCTTGTGTGTTTAGTTATGCTCTTTAGTTCTCTGCATCATTTTTAGTTTGTGTGAGGACCTATATAAGGATGGATTCTATAATTTTGAATGGCTGCACCTGCTCAAACTTTTAGTTTTGCATCATCAATGAAATTGATATGGAATGATGAAACTGTTATTGATGAGGCTAATGCTCACCATGCTTTTTTTCTTGATGGAATATGTGCGTTGTTAAATATGACCTCCAACATAATTTTCTGTTTTAGTGGCCTGCTGTTGATAGAGAAGAGCATGACTTTGGTCCCTCCTCGTCCTGGAACATAACAGGCACATATAGAGGTTTGTCGTTTACCTAATTGTCAGTGAGCGGTGGCCTTTTTTTTTGGATGAAATGATGTTGAACAGATTTTCCTACCTTTCTTAATGCTTGTTATTTTTGTTACTCCGTTTTTTACAGGTATTTTTTCTGTTAATGCATTTTATCTCTGAAGACCGGTTAGAAATAAGAATTTTCTGTGTGTAGCAATCTTTGTGATTTGGTAGGTTTTATTGCATCAAGTTGGATACCTACATTTAAATGCATTTGTGTCATCGCTTTCTGTTTGAATGTTTTGTTTCATGGCTGTCTCTGGATTTATCTAACTAGGTTGAGAATGTGACGCTTCTATCACATTCTGACCATGCTGAAAGTTGTCTTATGCTCCAACTCTTTGTGTTTTGCGTAACATGATTTTGCTTTTTTTTTTTTTCCGCATTTCGTAGGCCATTGGATGTTTTTGGAGTCTTCAAACAGCTCTTTCAGGTTTCGTGACTTTAGGAAATCCAGTGGAAGTTCCAATATGGAGTTGGTGAGCACCACAACAAAGATAACTGGTGTGCACTATGTACAGGTACTGTAATTTGTTTAGCTAAATGATCATGATGATGTATCATCAGTTTCCTTTTTTTATTTTAATGGAAACCTAAGTGAGATAAAGATGATTTTTAATCAGAAATTTTAGGCTTTTTTTATGAAACTTGATGGTGAGTTGGTAAATGAAGTACCATGCTTTACCCAAACAAAATTCTTATAATTTCCAGGCTATTCTTATATTATCATGTTTCCTTGTTTAATCAGTCTTCATGTTGCACTAGGGCGTGATAGTTTTTCATGATGCACTGGACAACGAAAATGATTTCCATGGTTCTCAAGTTAGGGTAGAGGGTGTATATATATGGCCTTTCAGACAGCTAAGGATGGTAGCCGCCAGGTATCTCTTTCCCATTTTCTGCCATTTGTATGGCATTAGTTTTTCTGGCTCCTTGATTCAGAAAAATGTGGTATGTCTTCAAAATGTTTTTGTGAAGTTTAAAAGCCAAATTCTTTTTTTTTAAGTGATCAGAATATTACTAATGATTGAATGTAAGTGAATTATTAGGGAATTTTCGACATATTTCACAATCTACTCATTTTAGTTCTTGTTAATGCTAGATCCCATAGTTCAGGATCATTCTAACTGTATCTAATGCTTTTCTTGAATCTTTATGGCAGTGGAAAAGAAAATGACGTTGGACAAGGAGTTGACTACATATTATCCAACCCTTATCACTTGGTAGTGCCATGTGTGCGTCCTAATGCAAATATTTTATTTTCAGGGTGTAGGACTAACCGCAAACTGATTTCTCATTTCAACAGCTTGGACTTTTCTCGTCTCAGGTGTTTCAGGAATCTCCCCAAGAAAAAATCTGGAAAAGAAAACATTGTAGCTTCCGTCATTAATTTTCTCTTCTTGCCACTATTACAACTTTTTGCTATTCTGAAATTGTGGGTTTCATGCCATTGCAGCTCCCCTTTACAAGATTGACAAGCATTGCAATACTGAAATTGCTGCCCAAATTTCTCGCATCTCTTCTCGAAAAGGTATAATATTTCTTATCTTAATGGTTATGCACAAAACAAATTGTTTCTGTCATGTGATTCAGTTGTGTGATGTAGATGGAGATCAAGACAAGTATTATCTGGAAGGTCTGATTCAAAGTCCCTCAGTGGATGACGATGCAGATTGCTTCTCTCCCATGCTGTTGAATGCCACCTCTATAAATGTAGAGGTCTACTACAATAAGGCTATAAACTACAGTTTGATGGTCACCTTTGTATCCTTTATGAATGCATATCATTTGTAATATTTTTTCATTCTCAAAATGTTCTGTCATCAATTTGCTGGATTCTTTACATGCTTTCATTTTTAGATATCATTCCTTGAAGTTCTGTTATTAATGAGACAGCTTGAGCACAGCAACACTCAGTCTGTAAGATTTTGTGTGCATTACACTTGACTATTCTTACTCAATGCTCTAATTTGTCTGAATTATCCATATTTAGCGAGAATGTGTTTGTTTAATGGACTCATTCTCTTAGGGAGCTTCCAAGGTGTCACTTATGATGGTTGGCCACCAGGCTATCATGGATGCTTACCTTTGTCTTCTGCACCTTACAGCTGGCATTCTTGTTGGTATGCCTGTGTAAATCAACGCTTATTAATGAAAGAGCGTGCCTGTTGAATTCGTCTATGAAGTATGACCATGATATTTACCTGGTTGCAGAGTCACTGTTTAATGCTTTTGCAACAGCTGCATTTTTCAAGTTTGTTGTGTTTTCAATATTTGAAATGCGATACCTTCTTGCCATATGGAAGGCACATCGTCCACACATGAACAATGGAGAAAATTGGGATGCAATGAGGCGAGAGCTTTCAGTCCTTTACAGTCGCTTTTGTGAGTATATTTCTTTCTCCTTTTCTCAATCATAACCCAAGGCTTGTTTTGTTGCAATAAGTATAAGGTGTTTTCATCGAAAAGATCTGAATACAAATGTGCCTGTCTACCTGCAGATGGAATCCTTTTAGGTGGGATTCTCATAATGTATGAGTTTCATAAGTTTCTGAAGGCCATTGTTCTCTTTCTACATTCCTTTTGGATTCACCAAATTGTCACCAATGTGATTCGGGACTTGAGGAAGCCATTGCATCCTCACTATGTGCTGGGAATGAGTATCACTCGTATGGCATTCCCCTTGTATGCATTCAGCTGCCCACATAACTTCATGCGTATCGCACCCGACCACAACTGGTGCATGGCTTTAGCTGTTTTCGTGGGACTCCAGGCCTCAATCCTTGTAGTGCAGTATTACTTTGGATCTCGATGTTTCATCCCTCGTCAGGTTTGCCTCACCTGCCCAATGTGTACATTACAAGTAGCTATTTTTCAGAGTAAATGAAACATGCTTCATATGCCACAGATTTTGCCGGAGAAATACAGCTACTACCGGCGACTGAACCAGGGACCAGGGATGGATTGTGTTATCTGCATGACTCCAATCGACCTGATGCAACGTTCGGGAGATTGCATGGTATCCGATTGCAGCTTGAAAATGCTTAGGCTTGGTTAGTGTTGCATAGTATTGGATTGTCTGATGATGACTACTCTGTTGCCTTACCAGGTAACTCCATGCGATCACTTCTTTCACTCGGGATGCCTTCAAAGATGGATGGACATCAAAATGGAGTGCCCTACATGCCGCCGGCCCCTTCCTCCGGCATAGGGACGGGGGGGGCATGCAGCTAACCAAATGGAATTAGGTTATTACATTCAAGGCAGACGGATATGGTCGCCCCCCCCCCCCCCCCCCTTCCCCCTTGCTTGCGCAGCGACATACATGCAAATCTTAAAAATTATTTTCAATCCTTTATCATACCTGCAGAATGCAAACCAAATGCTAGTGAATTATCCCATCGGGGTAAGTGTGGTGGTAGGTTCATGAACTAGGAACCGAGGAAGCTTGGGGGCCTAAGTAAACTGAGAAGCAACTTGTGCAAGGTCCGTCTCGCTGAGTCCCACCACCATTTGTTGATACACGATGCGGGATGTTACTGAGTCCCCCGGTGGGAATTTAACTATCCTAACTGCATCGATATTCATTCATTCCATCCAGCATTCTGGCAGAGGTATTGTGGGTGGGTTCCGGGTTGGCGGTGCTGAAGAAAGCAAAAGTTGCCAGCTGTTCGTTGATTGCGCCTGCCTATTTTATTGCGCCGGTTGGTTCTCCTCCCTAGCAAGGCACTTCTCAACTAAACCCAGTTTGCTGTTGTTCATGAATCAAGGATGGATCCGATCCACCCATACCCATGGGCTTCGGTTTGACCCACAACAGATTCTAAGCATAAACTCCAGGGGCCTGGTGTAAAGAAACAGATTTTTCAAATGTTACATGGGATAAAGTTGACAACCTGGGAAGCGGCTACTAAGCAAATTAATAAGGATTGTAACGACGGTTACGCCCACGACCACTGCTGCTATCACCACCACTACCACCACGCCTTCCCTCGCTGGAGCTACCTGCACCGCTGCTCCGCCCGCCTCCCACTCTCTGCGACGGTGGAGGTGCGTGTGCGTGTGCCTGCAGCCCTGGCTGTTGCCTGGTAAAAGCATGTGACAAGGATTCAGGGATATCACCTCACACCATTGTTTTAAAAACATAACAAGCGGAGGAGTAGTTGTTTCGCAGATATCCATCCCCTTGGATCTCATACATATTACATTGTAACAGGTACAAATTCTAAAAGAAATCAGAATTGAAAAAACAACGGTACTTACAGGACATATCCGATCCTCCCATCTGGTAAAAGCATGGGCATCATAGCCATGCCAGGTGCAGCTCCTCTTCCATAGATAAGTGGCTGAGGGATATGAGCCCCATTTGAGAGTCATGGTTTGAATAAAGGGCACTCTTTTAGAAATGCAAACAAATGAAAAAACGGAAAGGAATGTAGAAGAAGGTGGTATCTTCATACTTGGGCAAAGCCTGCACCGGCATAGCTAGAACCCAAACCACCATGTGGGGCTCCAACCAAGCCATATCCCATTCGAGGAGGGTATGCAGCGAACATAGAATCCTTGTTTGCATTCAACCCACTGGTGGTATTTTGATCAGCCTGTGGCTTGGCAAGTGAGCATTCCAGGAATTGACCTTCGATAACAACATTTGGCATAAGCATGACCATACAGCTTCACATGCCACATGCCGTCAGAACACTGGCAACATAGTAAGAAAAAACTATTACCAGCAATCTCAAACTTCTCGGTGCTGTTAAGCGCTTTCATGGCACTTGACTTTTCAGCAAAGTGAACAAAACCGTATCTGCTTTTCTCTTTTCCTGGTTTTGGAGGAGGAAGGACAATCTTTGTGATCTTCCCAAAATGTTCAAATACTTCCTTGAGCTCATCTTGCGTTATGTCCTTTGGCAAGTTCTTCACATAGACTGCCTTTACCTGTGCATCAACCTTACGGTTAGGGTTAATCAAACGAGGTGAATTACATATCAAAAATTAGGCTCATTTGATGGAGTTGCATTAAGTGAATGACACAAGGAAAAGAACTAAGCTAGTAACACTGACCCAAGCGCTGATCAAGCAAAAAACTACAAGCAGCAGTAGGAAAAAAAGCTGACCTGTGATGATGAAGAATCAGTGCTTTTGGAATCAGCCCAACTAACAGTGGGCGTATTGTCATCCAATTTAAATTTTGGGCTTGACATCTTTTCTCTCGAATACTCAGCGCAAGCATGATTATAATATTCAACAAAAGCATATCCACGATTCCGACTTGAGTTTAGTTGATCCTATTAAGTTATGAGAAAAAAAGCAAATGCTCATACTGTTAACAGATAATGTAATGAAGAATAACACGACTCAACAGAGAAGGGAATGACTCTAAGAGAATTTTACCTTCAAAAGTTGTACAGTGATGACACCTGGCCCTACTCCATTCACAACCTTCTTAAGATCCTCCTCCGACCAGTTTTTGGGTATATTACCTATGAACAATTTATGCTTCGCCTGTGAGGAAGAGCATTTCAGCTTTTTCCCCTGCCAAAGAAAGAGTACCAGGAGCTAATAAATATTTCATTGCGACATAAAGGATATCTGTATGATGGTTTTTATGCGGTATTCTTACCTTAAATTCAGCACCATTCAGCTCCTCAATAGCGCTTAAAGCTAATTCTTTTGTCTTGAACGTTACAAACGCATAACCCTTGTTCTCCTTTGAGTCCTTCCCTTTCATTATCCTCACCTATCAACAACATGAGAGCCAAGTAAATCCAAATATGCTGCAACTTCACTATATAAAAATTGACATGGTTCCACCTCTGTAACTTCACCAACAGATTCACAAAAACGTTTTAGGTCATCATCTGAAATTGCTTGAGGGATTCCACCAAGGTACACCTCAGAACCATGTGGAGGAAGTGCTAAAAGCTCGGAATATCTTTTTCCCAAATCTTCTTGACCTTCACCATTTTCCAGGCCATCATCATCATCAGCCTCCTTTCTGTTAATTTGTCTCCTAGTACCATTTTCAACCTCTTCTTCATCTTCTTCCACCACTACTTCAATCTCCTCCTCTTCTTCCACTTCTTCTTCTTCTTCTACTTCTTCCTCCACTTCTTCATACTCTACCTCTTCTTCAAAGGGCTCCTCCTCCATGTCATTGTCAGCACCAAGATCAACCTGCTCTTCCGTATCAACAGGTTTCTCACATTCTTCAGATTTGGAAGTTGCAGTACTGGCCCTTGCCCTTGGCATCTTATAACACCAACAAGATAGGATTCTTTTGGAGCTCTGAGAAAAATGCAGAAGCCGGGAGCATTTGCAAAAGAAAGAAGAAACTGTGGGTTTCCAGAAACAGAGAAAAAAGGCCACATGTCACCCACAGAACAAACATCTTGATTGAGCTGGTTCCATGAGGCATGACTCCAAGATGTTTCAAAGTGAAAACTACAACGGGGTTGAAAAGAGAAGCAGAGAAGGATAGCAATCATGGATTGGAAATACGCACTTAGTAGAACACAACACAAAGAATAGTGTCAACAGGAGACTGTCAGAAGCTATCCGTGCATGATTAGAAAGAAGAAATGCTTATAATGAATAATTTTTCCTGAGTACATGCCCAGTCTGTGACTTTCCTGCAGCAGTTAAGCACTGGAAAAGTAAACGGACTCATAAATAAGCAATGTCAAGCACATTTTTAACGCACCCTGTCTCACAACAAAAACAGACAGCCATAGATATTTTTCATCAGATGAATCCCTTGAAATAGCACGAGGAGGTGATACATATTTCAACAAATAGTTTTATTTTTATTGAATTGATTTGACACACCAATGGGAAAAAATAGAACGCGATAGCATGCGACATTTATATGTGACTGACACGAAAAATCAGAATTTTATCACTCCAATATTTCTGAAAATCGTGTGTTCCTTCCATAAAGACCAAAAGGAAAAAAAAATCTGTGCTATCCCACGAATTACATGAAAGCAATAACTGTGTCGAGCGATATACAAATCTACCTAATGAAGATTTTAGATATTCTTCAGCATTCAGAAAAGAACAAATTTAAAAGGAAAACCTGAACTTCCGTAAGAAAAAAAAAATCACGAACTAGTAGAGGAAATCAACAAATGAAGCCCAAAAAAAAATTCTGGATCCCTTCCCGAGTGGAGGACAGTCAACTCGAACGCGACGCGACATTAACAGAAAAATCAAGCACAAAAACAACACTTACAAATGAAAGCCTGACCCCCGGAAAGCTTCGTCCGAACACGAGAAAGTCCCAATCTTGCGCTTCCTGCTGAATCTTAGGGCTTGTAGCGGGATAACGATATGGCCACGAATAGTCGTTTAAAAGTGAAACTATTAAAATGTAAAATTAAAGCATTTCAATTTTAATTCTAATAATTTTAAATTAAAGAATTATCTCTTTATAACTAAAAGTAACAGAATTTAGAAATAAACATTTAATGTATTATGATTTTTTATACTTTTTTTGAATTTTTTTATATCTCTTATGTTAAACTTTTTCCATACCTTTTAGTAATTTTTGCATATTGATAAGTCTTCATCTAATATGCCTTGTACTCCAATTCTACTAACAAGTGACAAGCAAAATCTATAAATCAAGTCATATGTATATAGTCCCTAATGATGTGTTAAATACCATGAAATTAGTCTATCAATCTTTACAAGTTTTAGACATTGTACTCTCCAAAATCCTCTTCAAAATTATGTTAGTAATTAATAGGGGTTAACAACTCTTTAAATGTTGCAGTTTAGTATTTCCAACGCATGACAATTAAAAATCAAATCCACACAAAATGATTGTAATAAAATTTTCTCGAAGTCCTTTATATTTATTAAAAATAGATACATTCTTGAAATTTAAATTCAATGTACATAAGAAATAAATTAAGAGCCAAATTCAATTGCAATAAGTTAAGGATGTGTTGGATCTAGGGGTGAGGTCACACAATTTGATCTATATGAGTGAGATCTTAGATTGGGGAGAGGTCGTAAGAGACCTTTATGTTCTCCTACTCCCATTCTCTCATTTTATTTTCTTTCCCTTTTTTTCTTGTCAAAAGAGATGTATCTATGTTATTTTCTTATAGTTCTAAAAATCTATTATCTCCCTTTATTTTTCAGAAGTTAACTACTTTTCAATCAAAAATCACTTTTCTCCTTATTTTCTGTACTTTTTGAGTGTATTTTCTGTACTTTTTGAGTGTATTTTCTGTACAATTTTTTATACAATAAATTCAACTTCTTTTTTAAAAAAGGAGAAGTAATGTTTTTTGCAGAACAACATTTGATTTCCCTTTTCTTCTCTTTTCAAGATCTTCATCTCCTACTCTTTTTTCTTTAATAAATGAAAAGTAATACATGAACTCTTTTTCCTCTTAATTTTTACTTTTAGTATTATAATTCACTAGAATACTACTTAAAAACCATTAGCAAATGAGAGGGGATTACTACAAAAAATCCTAGGAAGAGCAGCATTCATCTTCAAATTTGATCAAAGTTTGAAATTTCACTAGAAAATTAGCGCACCGTCTAGTTTCCAAATAGTTTGTATTTTTTTTCCTGTATTTTCCAAGTCCTTTTTCATTTCAGATGCATGATGCTTGATTTCTATCTGCGAGTTTTATCTGCATTTCATATCTGAAGTATGAATGAGTTGCTAAACAACATGAGGTTTTGTACATTCTTGGTAAAATACGTCTATATTGCTGCTAAAACAGGATGTTTTTGTCACTTGAATCAATTTTGGTACAGCTAAGTTTGCATATACTGAATATTTTTTGTGTGTACATCTAGCAATTACATTTTAGGAATTAGATAATATGATGATTATCATAGCTGAGTTTGCTTGCTTTTGTTCTTCAAAGTTGAGTTTTCATCTTGCCATAATTAATTGCATGTTGTGGCATCTTTTAATTACATTTTGTTCTTATTTACTAATTTTAAATGGATCGTAAATGTATTTTGATTAACTCATATTTGAAATCTGGTAATTTATATTTATTCAGTATTAGTTGATAGGTATAGAAATCAAATTCACACCAATTGTTACTTGTGATAGATAATTCTATTGGTTTGATGAAATTACCGATCAAGAAACCAGGTGCAAAGTGAGACAAGATATCTAGATGAATTCTCTTATTATTGTAGATTTGTTTAGTTGAAACTAAGACATGAAACAAATCAACAATTTTTTTAACAAACAAGAATAGAACAATATATTGAAAAATATGAATAATATGATGGGTGATGAGTACACAATGAATCAAATAAATAACAAATGCACAAAACTATGAGGTTCATGGACATTGTGGTATTGGCTAAAGAATTGGACTAGTATTGATTGGGATCATGATAAAATACAATCTTGATTGAAGAAGAGTGGTGGGCTAAAAAAATTAAGGTATATCTTATGATTACATTTATATGTTAGTACTTACTGGTAGATAGTTCATTATTTTTACTCATTCATATTTTGATGAACCACCACTATACTTTGAGATCCAAGAAAAACTTTTTGATGATATCATTGTATACAAGGAGCATAGTTATACATTAAATTCAGGTATTTTTCTTCAAGACTTCGATGAAAATCATGATTTCCAACTGATTGAAGATATAGATTTGATTTGGGATTTCACTTCTTTCTATTGATGATCTTAGTATAACTCTTCCTAGACAAGGTTCAATTCAAGTATCAAACGAGGGTGAAAAATTTTCATAAAAAAAATGCAAAATTTATTATTCTACCAACAATGAGATAGTTGCTAAATCTATGAAAGAGATCACTTAAAACAACACCTATCGAAAGAACTTGAGGATAGACTTCAACATTGCTAAATGTGTTGAGATTTTACAACGAATTACTCATTCTTCACATGGGATGCATGCTAATGTATGACTCTTCGCCTATTTACTAGAATAGTTAATTGAGAGATATCTTTGGCACTTGAACGTGATGAAAATCGAGTAGTATGGCTTAATGATCATTGCAAGACTATTCATTCTTCACATGAGATTATATCTATTTACTTGAGGTCTACTGCTAATTGTCCACACAAGTAAGTTGATATATTATTCGATTATGTTACTATGAGTTGTTTTCATGACATTAATATGGTTATTTTATGACTTGAAGTAATTTTTGTGAACTAAAGTGGATGAACGTGAATTAAAATGAATACTAATGAACAAAAGTGATTGTCTTATAGAGTGTTCAGATTCTCAATCTATTGGACCAAGTCTTTCCAATGTCTTCATCATAATCTCTCAAAGAAGATATATCAAGTGGTTATTTAGAAACAAATTCATGTTCTAGAAGTGGAGATGCTTTAGAAATTGAGCAAATCATAGGTCTCGTAACACAATAACATGAACGCTATTTACTGAAACAGCCCATCAACAATTGTCTTATAGAGTGTTCTGCAAAACTTTTATGCTGAACTTTTACTTATATAAAAGTAAAAGTTATTTTTTTTTCAGAACACTATTATTTTTAAAAATACTTTTATTAGAAGTACTTTTAAAATCATATAATAAAAAAAACTTTTGCAGAAGTTATAAGGTGTGTACTTTTCAAGGGTTTGTAAAAAATTCTCCCCCCAAATCCGTCGGCCAACATCACAGTTATTGAATTCAAGAGTACTTTTTCTTAGAATTATTGCTTACGGTATGGTGTGATTTTTTTCTGTTTTCACTTTCTTTCCCTGTTTTTCTTAGAATGAATTATAAATTGTTATGGGTGAAATCAGTATCGGGTGGGAGGCCGATTTAAGATGATAGGTGCGATCAGGAATGACACACTTAGTCACGTTCTTCACGGTTGGTACGATTGAAATAAGAATGAGCAAAGATTTTTTACGTGGAAACCGCAGGAAAGCGGAAAAACCACGGAGCTGCCGGAGCTCGCCGGAAAAGAGCTTCACTAGATGGAGGTCGCAAAGAGGAGAATACAAATTGAAGAAATCTTTTCAGTCCAATCCCCTCTCTGTTGTGGTTTCTTCTACTTATAAGAGATTTCGACCTGACCGAGTCCTGGTGTCTGCAAATGTCGGCTGTCTTGTCCCCCTACTATGCGATCTCGCTTTTCAGATATCGGTCGTCTGTCATGCCGTAATTCGGCCACTTTTCAGACTGTGTCATGTGGTCATATCTATAAGATTTCTGACAGATATCAGTCTATCGGCCGACATTACCCCCTCAGGATCTCTTTTGGCAGCTTTTCTGAGATCGGCTGATTATACCCGATTTGTACCCCATCATTTAACCCCTCTGATTTGCCGATATTGGCCCTTCCGGGTAAATCAGGGAATCAGAATTAATACTATGCCGATTTCAAGCCCACTACTTTTCATGAGGGAGCCTCAAATCGATTAAGACCGAATTTCTTGCCACGCGTCACCTCTTGGGCTTGCCACGTTTTTTCCCGCTCATTCTGGGCATTGTAAACGACGCATCGTTTCGTCTCCCAAGTATTTCTCCTATTAATAGACGTTCTTTCCGTCATTTTTCCCCTTTGCCTTCTTGGTTCGCTCGCGTGATTTCAGTGCTTCCTGAACTCCGTCGCGCTCACCCATCACGTTTGGCGCCGTGAAATCCGTCGGAGAAGGAAGTCTTCAAAGGTACCAATCTACCCTTCATCTCTACCGCTCAGTCTTTTGGGGGCTCGCTTTCCCCCCTTTTTTGGGTCTTTTTCTCCTAGGGTTCTTAGTTTTTCCGCTTCTTGACTCCCTCAACTACGATAGGTAGAAAATCTAGTGAATTGAACATCCCCGCCATTCGGACCAAATATTTGATTCACGATGAGTACATCGTTAGTCCTGCCAGGGATAGTCAGATACCGTGGGGGACAGGGGAACGACCCCTTCCCAGATTCAGCCATCCTATCCCTATAGCTTACTTGGAGAGCAGTCTCCGCTTTCCGCTCCATCCCCTCATCATTCAATTCTTGAACATGTTCTCCGTTCCTCTTTTCTGTCTTTCCCCCAACTCAATATTCTGTTTCACCACCTTTCTCTTCTATTCCGCGGGTTTGGACCCGAATATGACTCTAGTGGATTTCTTCTAACTTTTCATAATTGTCGTCTGTAAGGCTAAGCGCCCCCTGCATGGTTTCTCTCATTTCCAATTTCGCCGATTTGAAGACCACCCCGATTTCGTCCTTAGAGCTCCGGATACCCATCATAACTGGTGGTCATCCTTCATTTGGGTCGCTCCCCCATCTGGAGCCAGGTGGAACTTTCCGATTAAGCCCCCCGTGCCTTTCTAAGTGAAGCTTTTCGGGCGTTTCCGTCCCTCTAATGAATCTCGTAGGGAGGTATACCGGAGACTAGGTGAATGCTCCACTAGATTCGAGTCTCGGGCCCTGATGCTTTCACAAGAATCCTTATCGGCATGCGGAATTCTTGGTCATGACCGGGATGGGCAGCGGCCCGACTTTCTTATTCCTCCGGGTTCCGATTTGGAGTATCGACTTCTTTTGCAATCTCCACATAATATCCCTTCTGGCTCGGCTATACTCCCTACCTCTGAATTGATATCCCCTCTTCCCTCTGATCCGGCCCCCAAATCCCCTACTCGGCCTTTAACCCAAAACAAGAGAAAAAGGGTTAAGGTTTCTGTGTAGGGACCTCCTAAAAAGCGAAGAGGTAGCCAGGTTCTGCTTCCTTATCTTGTAATTTCTTTATCGCGTTTCATCGTTTTTTCGGCTTTGATATGCAGTTGAGAAGATGTCTCAACGGAACGCTTTGGAAGATTTGGTGATGGCACGCTTTTCTGCTGAGATGCACCGAATGCCGGAATCGGGTGCGACTCCTTCTGCACAGGTTTGTCTAACTTCTGGTGGCCCGTTGCTAAGAGTCTCTGATTCTAACCTTTCAACTTTTCTCCCAGGCCGATTCACCCTCAGCTCACTCGGATGCTGCCGGTCACCTTCCAGAGGATCAAGTGGTTGAGGTTTTCGGGACTCGGGAAGTGACTCCTCCCCTGTCGGGAAAAGGAAAAGAAAGGCTTCCTCCCTCGCCGATATCCAGTGAAGGTCCCATTCCCGGCACTGGGCTTATTTCGGTCGATGCTTCCACATTGATCCCTCCAAGTAATGTGGGGGGGATTCCTATTCCTCCAATTCAAGTAAGGGAGGATCCTGCTCTTCTCCCCTCTTCAGTCCCCGCGGAGCTGCGAAGTGCTTTAGAGGAGGCTACCCCGAATCTTTCGGGAGTTCAGCCAGAGATTGTACTTAAAGGGATTTGGCAGGTACTCTCTCTCTCTTTTGGAATCATATATATCCGGCTCCTTACTTACCGATTTTGTCCTAGGCTTTGACGTTCGGATGAGAGATGGCCAAGGAAATGGGGTCCCATTCGAAGGAAGTTTCTCAGCTTCAGGCTCAACTGCCAAGATAAGGTCAATGGGGGAGGAAGGGAGCGCATTGAGAAGTATGCTTGGGAAGCGTACCCACATAGAAGAGGAGTTGCAGAACATGGTTAGTGAAATGGGGAAGGCAATTGACGACGCCAACTCCGAGAAGGAAGGTTTCAAGGTGCAACTCGAGGAGGTTGAGGCAGAGTTGAAACAAACCAAGGATCGTGTTTTGGCCCTGGAGGCGGAGCTGCTCAACATGGAGGCATCTCGCGGAAGGCTTTTGGAAGACTTCGTGAACTCGGCCTGCTTTTTCGAGTTATCAGATATTTACGCTGGGGATTTAATCGGCCTTCTCTTGTACCGGTAGAGGCGTCAATTCAGCCGGGAGTTTGGGCTATCCTTTACCGATCCGCGTTTCGCAGGGATTGACCCGCTAAAGAAGGATGAAAATATGTTGGATGTCATTGCCGACATATATCAAGCTCCGGAGTTCGGGTTCGAAGCTGATTGAGAGCGGCTGATTGTGTTGATTCGGGCGAGGACAGGGTGAGAGAATGACGCCAAGCTGAGAGCAAGGATGGAACTACATACCGGTTCCTCTGCAAATCCTCCCGTTAATCCCCCATCCCCTCCTGCACTTTAATTTTTGACTTGATGTTTTTCCCCCTGCTGTTGGGCTTTTGGATATTTTTGGTCTCCCAGTTCGGGGTTGCCTTCTAATTTACTCTGTTTTTTGCGCATCACTTTTGCCTTTGGTGATATCATATTTCGGGGGAAGCCCCGAGTCATTTTGTTGTGTCTATCACGTGCTTAGGCTTGGAAGATTCGCCTATGCTTTTGTGATCCGGGGGTCTCCTCGCCAACCCTTTGGTTGGGCTTTTTGATTTTAGTTTGCCTTAGTATTTCCTCATGCGAGCTGAACCGCTACTAGGGAAGTAGGTCGTAACCCCTCATGGGTTGAGCGACTTCCCCAATCCGAAAGGGCCCTCTTTTGGCCATACCCCATTGTTTTGAACATGGATGGATTTGCTTTGGGTGCTCTTGCCGCCTCGAGATTTCGACAGTGAGGTCAATACTTTGGAGGAATTTGTAGGCGCGTGAATGTTTTGAGGAAGGGAATGTCGAATCTTGCGTAATCCTGTGATAGAGATTGATATTGGGCCGGTTAGGCGTAGAACTTCCTTAGGTGCGATGCGTTCCACGACCTCGGGAATTCCACGCCATCCAATTGTTCCAGGCGATATGCTCCTTTTCCGATCACCCTTGAAATTCGATAAGGGCCTTCCCGTTGTCGGTCTAATTTCCCGACGTGTTTCTGTGGTTGGATGCTTCGGAGCACCAAATCTCCCTCAGAGAATTCTCTAGGAGACACCAACTTGTTATATCGCTTCTCCGTTCTTCTTTGATGAGCCCCTAGTTGGCTATAGACATTTTGCCGTTTTTCTTCCAACAGCTCCAACTCCAACTTTCGCAGGTCGACATTCTCTTCTTCGTTGTAATGCTCTACCCAATAGCTTTTCAAGGTCAGTTCGATAGGGCATATGGCTTCCGAACCGTAAACCAATAAGAATGGGGATTCTTCCGTGGTGGTTCGAGGGGTGGTGCGATATGACCACAGCACTTCATCCAAGCGATCTATCCATGATCCTCCAAAATCTTCAAGCTTAGTCTTCATACCTAACCTGAGCGTTCGATTCGTTACCTCTGTGAGACCATTGCTCTGCGGGTGATACACCGAGGTGAAGTTGTGCTTGACCGTATATTTATCCAAGAATGCCTCCATTTTTCCTCCGGGCTTCGGGACGACGACTGGGTTAGCTACCCACTCGGAGTACTGGATCTCCTTCACATAACAAGCTTCCAAGAGCTCGCTTGTTTTTTCCTTGATAATTCGACACTTTTCCACTGAGAAATGCCGTTGCTTCTGCCGAACCGGTTTTGCCACCGGGTAGGTTTCAATGTGGTGCTCGGCAACGGATCGATCAATGCCTCTTCTCAAATTCCGTGTCCATCGTTGACGTGGGGTTCCGTACCGCGTTGTTTATCCCCCCGCTAGCATGATATTGCTCGATCATCCTCTTCATTACTCGACAGTCGGCAGTTTCATGCCCGGTGGTCTTGTGTATTTCGCAGTAGGCATCTGTTCTGGTTGGTTCCACCTGATACACTTCACGGCGCTTATTCGGTTTGAGCCCCCGGTTAGGTTGGGTCTCTTGCTACGGGATTGGGCGGATCTCCACGCGGCTTTTCATCTCGGCTCTAAGGTCGTCATCAACTCGGATATACTTCATGATTTTCCTTAGCAATTCTCCGAGATCCTTTGGTGGGGACTTCGATAGACTCTGTCCTAATTTCAACGTTCCTAAGGCCGCTTCATTATTTCCACCCTTTCCTTCAAATCTAACTGGACGTCCTGCGCCAAGCAGTTGAATCGGTCGATGAATTTCCTCAAGCTTTCTCTTCTGTGATCATACCGAATGGAGTACAACGCTGCCTTTGATGATGGGGCTTCAATGTTGACAGCATATCGGGTAGTGAAGAGTAGCACCAACTCCCGATAGGACCCCACGCTATATGGTTCTAACTGTTTGAACCAGATCTTGGCTCCCTTATGGAGCGAGCAGGCAAACAACTTACACTTCATGGCTTCAGAGTGCCGGACCGTGGCCATCCTCATGTCGAAGTCGGTAACGTGAGATATAGGGTCTCCCTTCCCATCGTAGGTGGGCAGTCCATCGGGGACTCTGAATCCCCTTTCGAGCTCCTCTCGGATCAACTCATCGGAGAAAGGATCAAAACAAAGTGCAGGGGTCCTCGCAGTTCCTTCAACACTATTCTTCAAGGCTAAGATCAATGTCGGCAAGGACGTCTCCTCTTCCGGTGTGGACGTTCTGGTCGAAGGCGTCCCTGAAGCCCCTACTCTCTTTCTTTCCCGGTGGCGTTCGAGCGGCGATGAGCTTTTGTCTTTCCCGGATCTGATCCAATTCTCTTTTCAGCTCTTCTTCCCTTTCTTCCAAGATTTTTCCAGCAATGTTTTCCCTATCAGTTCCTGGCTCATATATGACTTTGTTACGCCTCTTTCTTCGCAGCATCTCCTCCTCGGTTTCGGATTCAGTCTCCGTGTCCGGTGGGTAATCCGGAATAAGAGGTTGTTTCTCCATTCGTGGTGTAGTTTCGGGTGTTCCCTCCTGAGCGTTGGAGTTGAGGCCTGAAGGTGCCCGGAGGTCGACGAGGATTTCCGTTAGCAGGGCTTTCAGTTGCTCCCTGTTGGTGATCATAAGGCCGAGGTCTCGCGCGTCGGCGCTTCCGTCCTGAGTCAGGTCGGTGGCTGTGCTATTTTCCGCTATGATCCGTGATTAACGGGTGGTTCCTGTGGGTTTCTCGAGTGGGGCTGTGGAACGTAGCCCCACGGTGGGCGCCAAAAATGTTATGGGTGAAATCGGTATCGGATGGGAGGTCGATTTAAGATGATTAGTGCGATCGGGAATGCCACACTTAGTCACCTTCTTCACGGTTGGTACGACTGAAATAAGAATGAGCAAGGATTTTTTACGTGGAAACCGCCGGAAAGCAGAAAAACCACAGAGCTGCCGGAGCTCGCTGGAAAAGAGCTTCACTAGATGGAGGTCGCGAAGAGGAGAATACAAATTGAAAAAATCTTTTGAGTCCAACCCCCTCTCTGTTGTGGTTTCTTCTACTTATAGGAGATTTCGACCTGATTGAGTCCTGGTGTCTGCAAATGTCGGCTGTCTTGTCCCCCTGCTATGCGATCTCGCTTTTCAGATATCGATCATCTGTCATGCCGTAATTCGGCCACTTTTCAGACTGTGCCATGCAGCCATATCTGTCAGATTTCTGACAGATATCAGTCTGTCGGCCGGCATTATCCCCTCATGATCTCTTTTGGCAGCTTTTGAGAGATCGTCTGATTATACCCGATTTGTACCCCATCAAAAATAATGAATATTATGAATAACAATAAATTTAGTTCAAAAGTAAAAATTTGTTCAGAACACTACAATCTATTTTTTATTTTGTTAAGTTTACTTTTACTTTTGAAAAATATATCTACAAAAGTAAAAGTAAGTTATAAAAGTTTTATAGAACATTGTTTTACTAGCAGATGGTCTTTATTTTTGGATTCATTGTATATAAATACTCGTACATTTTTTCAATTTTGTACTCTATTGATAAATGAATATGGGTTAAAGAAGAGGAAACATATTGCAATAGAAAGAGAAATTACAATTTCTCTTAAAACTGTAGGTTACAAAGAAAACAATCGAGCGTTCCAAGAGTTTTTTCAATGTGGTGCTGATACAATTCACAAAACTTTCCAATATAATAGTCATAGTTTTCATGTATTTCAGTTGACTACTAAATATATATTATTGTGCTATTATGAATTAATGCTTACAGTATAAGTAGAATTAAGTAATTTTATAAAACTAATGACTATAATATAAATATAATACAAGAATAATTAAATAATTTGATATTAAAAGTAGTACTTATATTACAATATACAAAATATGATTAAAAAATAAATTTTACTTTTTTAAAAAAATGACTTTTCATTCTATTTTTTAACTACTTTTTATTTTATAAGAAGTAGAATTTATTACAAGAATTCATATTGAACAAGTCCTAAATTTTCAACTTGAAAAATGTGTTTCCAATATCAACATATTTCAATATTAAAAAATAACTTCTACATATTTTTAAAAATAACTTTTCATTCTGCTTCTTTTTAACTACTTCCATAAATTATAAGATTGACAAACCGTCCAAACTGAGCTATCACATATTTCAACTCACATGATCAATTAAGTCACACAAAACTAATAATCATTAAAAAACAGGCATATCAGATATTCATAAAAACTTGCTAATAATTTTTTTTCCTTTATTAATTAAAAAATTATGTAATTCAAATATTCAAAATAAATGCTATGCAAAATGTACAACTTGTTTGATCTAAATGTATTTATACACCCCCAGGAAAAGTTCAGAAAAAATATAAATCATGCAACAAGGCCAATAAAAATCCTCAACTTTCAACCATGGCTCACAAAATACACCAACATAATGAATTTTTAAAGAGATTAATGTCATTTCCCTACGATACAAGATGTGATTGAAAAACATAAGTTTTCTGCTTTACTTAACCTATCAAACAATGAGCACAACCATCCAATTAAAATATGCCATCATTAATTTCATCTAAAGATTGAAGTCAGAACAAAGGAGGTGGATTTACCTTAATCTTCTACTGCTGTTTCTTGATTTACGTTCATCTATAATTATTATTATGAATTTCTTTATTTTATATTAGATGTTTTAATTTCTTGTCTATTATTATGAATCACAACGTTGATCAAGCATGTGAAGGGGAAGACTATCTTACATAAAATAAAATTACCATCTTTGGAAAATAAATACTTGATATTGGGAACGTAAAAATTACAAAAAAAAAAAAAAAAAGAGTGAGATGACTTCATCTACACTTTCGTTTTTGCCTACCCAACCGGAGATGTTAGAGGTGAGTAAGGCTCTCTGTCCGATGGATGTCTCGGCAGGCGGCGGGCAGGGCCCTGCGTCGCAATGGAATACGCGATCTCAAAAGCCATGCGATCGCCATTTTCAGATTTGCGGAATGTCGTAATGTGTTGTTAGGTTTTATTTCTAACGCTTTCTAATATTACTCCGGCGCGGCGGAAATAATATTATGTTAGTTTTGTTGGTGCCTATGTGAAATTTCCATTTCCTTGTCCCTACATTTCACATCCGTTCAATCTCCTAATCCAGAACCCAAGCACCACCAAGGATCTTTTCTCCGCCGTTGGCTACAAGCAAGCAGCACCATGTCCTGCACTCACCTTTCATTCTCTTTTCTTCAGAGTTCTTGGAACACTACGCAACAGAATCGGTGGAGGATTGGGTCCGGCCCGGGTTCCCCATCTGGGTTTTCCCGACTCACCGTTGAGGCGCACTCGAGGACCAGAAGGGAGGACAGAAATGCTCGGCATTCTCGTGTTCGTAAGAAGGCAAGTGTCCTCTTTTTCCCTTCATCTATTCCCCCATGGTAAGTATTAACCTGTCAAGTTCCTGTGCACACCAAGTATTCGAGGGGTGGAATTGATTAAAACAGGACCTGGTTTTGTTAGCTTGCCGAATTAATACTTGATTATCGAGTTCACATCGGTTGAAATACGGGCGAGCTGAAAGAGTTGATCAACAATGTCAGTGGATGTGGATGCTTTCTTGCGTTTGCATTTTTTTAAAGATAAAAAATGTGGATCGTTGAAGAGGAGTAATCTGGTGTGAAGCCACACCCTGTAGAATTGTGTATCTGATCACTGATGTGGCAGTGAGCTGCTCCTGACTGATTTGCTTGCTTTCTCCTTCGTTCATGGTATCAATGCACTCTCATCATTCTTTTTGTTTAGGTTGAAGGAACAACGGAAAGACCAAGATTAAGTGTTTTCCGCTCCAACAAGCACCTCTACGCTCAAGTGATTGATGATTCAAAGATGCACACTCTTGCTTCAGCCTCCACAGTGCAGAAGCCAATCTCCGAGGAGTTCGATTACAGCTCCGGACCAACGATTGTAAGCCAATGCGTTTCACGTGTAATGAAAGCAGCGGTAATGAATGATTTCAAGCTTTGTTAATGTGGCAGGAAGTTGCCAAGAGAGTTGGTGAAGTTATTGCAAAGTCATGCCTAGAAAAAGGAATCACAAAAGTGGCTTTCGACCGTGGTGGCTTCCCGTACCATGGACGGATCGAGGCCCTAGCAGATGCTGCCCGGGAGAATGGTCTGCAGTTCTGATGTCAAATCATTGAAATAACTCTTCATCTATCTTTAAATCTGTAGAAGCTCTGCCGCATGACTATTTCTTTGGAACTCGGTAAACCTACTTCCATGCTTTCATTTGCTGGAACTCTTGTGTTTTGTTACCTTACCAACCCCAAAGAAAGCGGAACATGTGAAGGCAAGAAATACAGGCGACAGGGCACGCATTATGACAGGCCTCAACAACACTATTATTCTGGGAGTTTTTAGTATTGAAAGAGAAAACAAAGAAAGAAAGAGGTATGATCCGAAACCGAAGTCAAAGAATCCATTACTCTTTTGGTCATTAACAAAACCTTTGAGAAGAAAAAGGGAGAGTGTGTTATCTATGAAGAACCAAGTCATCATGCAGCGTAGTCCAAGCACATAAAACTAAGGTCACCATGGCTCAAGGTGAGGGCGAGGAATACATTTTGATTAGTTTGAATAATAATTGGATCTTAGATTTTGGAGCCACTCATTATGTGGGTGCAAAGAAAATATTATTTTTTTGAAATACACAACAATAGATGTAATTTTGAGATGAATCTAACATACCTTGCTTGGCAAATGATATATCATCCTTAACTTTACATCTAAAAAGACTGTCTCCTAAAAGACCTATGTATGCACCTACGATAAAGACCAATATTATTTAAGTAATCAAAACGGATTGAGCTGATTTTAGAGTTTCCTTGGGTGGTTGAGGTATTATTATTACAAAGAATGATGTTTTTATGGGAAAGGGCTATGTAAGACCCAAGGGTTTGTATGTAAGGAAGTTGATTGTTTGTTGTGTTTTCTTATATCTCTACATCTAAAATCAATAATGCTGTTTCTACTTTTATTTACACTTCGTCAATTCAATACACAGTATACTAGATTAGGACACATCAAGCATGGCTCCATGAAAAGTATACAGGAATTCAACTTAATTCCAAGATTTTTATGATTTAGAAATAAAATATGAAATGTAAATGGCAAAGAAAACACTTGATCATGTGAGTAGAGAATTTAAAATATATATATATAAAGTGTTTGATAAAATTATGCTAGTTAAAGTTGAGAAGATGATGAACTATTTTATGTAACTCTAAAATATGATTTTTATATATTTTTAGTATCATTCTTATCTCCTTAAGGTGTACTTTTTCCTTTTTTCTAATGTTTTTCATCTTTTAACCTAATTTAATTTTTTTAGAGAGAAATTATGTTTTGTAGACTTTTAGATTATTTTTTTTTTGTCTGATTTGGGAAGGAATCGAATCCTAATAAAAAATGAGGCCGAAGGTTTGCAGCGTTGGGGGGGAAGCTTAGTCACATGAAATGTGATGGATTGGCCCAACAAAAAGAAATATTAATATCCAAGAGGGAAGACTTACATCTAATCCAATTAAAAGATAAGAAAAAAAATGAAGATCTTATCTATATCACAAGATCTCTAGATGGGGATTTGAGGTCCAATAATAAAAGACCCTCAATGTTAGCATTTCGCACGTCTTTGGCACCCTACCTATTCTACTATATTTTTTACGTTTTTATGCTTTTGAGTTTTACCATGTGTGAGTAATCACCCTTTTGCCAAGAATTTTCAGTCAAGCTATGCTTGTGCAAGTATTCCGCATATGACATTGTTTTAGTATGTTTTCTTAAACATTTAAGTTGATTTCTTATTCTTATTTTTGTATAGTTTCTCTTTTCAAGTCCATTTTATAGTCATAAATGTCAAAAGGGTAAATAGTGAAAATCTCAAATTAGATCGAAGGATCCAATAGTGATGTTGTCAATTAGAAATACTCGTTGAGGCATATTTCAACCTAATATATCGACGAGGTATGAGGATTAAGTGTTATGATTGGTTTTAGAGAAATATGGGTTATTACTAAAGGAAAAATAACTTTTGGTGAGTGGTCTATTATATCCTATGAGTTGAGAAGCAGTGCTATATAAGTAACATGAATGGATTTTTTTCAAAACTTGTACAAGAAAGAGTCAATCTCAAGGTTTACATGAACAAGCAAACTTGTAGAATAGTGATGGAGTTTAGATCTAAGGCCATTGTTATTTTAAATCAAATCACCATCTTTTGGCTGAGTTTTGTTAACTTGCGCTTTATCTCAGTTGATTGTTATTTTAAAGTCAACTTTCAATCTTATTCTCTTTCCTTTAGTTTATGTTATTTTTTTGTTTTCTAAAAAAATCCAAAACAACAATTTTTTTATTACTTCAATTTTTTCTATGTACTTAAAGAAATATCATCAAGTTTTTGGTTTCATTACCTAGGAATTGCTTTATTTTTGGATTTATTTTTTTATTGTTCTTGCATAGGATTATTTACTTACTGTTATTGCATGCACAAGAACTGTATACCAATCTAGTTGTGATAATGGATATAAATGATAATTGCTCCAAGCACCATATCTTCCATACCATTATGATTTATATTGTTCACAACATATTCTTTCCAAGCCATTTGCAGGCTTGACGCATTCAACTATAGATAGCCCATCATACTCTTCGATTTGAGCACCATAATTTCCAAACTTTGTGATCAACGTTGAGCATAGATAGCCCATTCTGATACATTTTCCAAGACTGTTACATCCAATTGTGGAAAGCCAGTGAGTCCCTTTAATATCCCCCTATGGGTTATGAGACCAATCCTTGTTTGGGTTGATAAAGAAGAGGTTGATGAGATCTACCTCTTCAAAAGCAATCAGTGAGATTGATGAGAATGAGAAAGGTGAGTTTCTACCCCTTCAGATTGAAGAATTATGTTGATGAGGATATTTCACACTTTTGAAAACGAACAAGAAGAAGCTCAATCTGAGTTTGAGGAGAGCCTCTATTTTTGCTAGACCTCAAAACATGTACTACTCGCTATCATAAATAGGAATCATAGGATGAGGATATAAGCCATATATATATAAAGACAATACACAAGATTATGGGGAATGTAAAAACACTTCCATCTTCCAAAAGATCAAATCTTTTGAAGAAGATGGCTCACTAGACCTCTCAGATCCAACAATCTACCACCCCAATCAGCCTACACCCACATCCTTTTGATTCCTAAATTTTATGAGCATAAATGAAATAAATAAAATAAAATAAAATCTCATTTAACTAATAAATATATGTTAAAAAATCAACAAAAGATGGAGAGATAATTTATACCTCCTTAGTATATTACTCACAATTTATTTCTACATGATATGGGTGTTCTTCATTGGCCTAAGCAAGGTTGTTAGGGAATCCTTCAATCATTTTAGCCTTCCCCTTTCTAGATTGAGCCATCAAGTGGGCCTTCACCCTTGACGCCTTTTTTTTTTTTTTTCTCAAAAGTGTGCTCCTTGATTGGCACCTTAGGCTAGGGAGCTTTTGGAGTTTGTCATCCATCGTTCCTCTTCCTGATTCCTTCGGGTGCTCGCCTGATCTATGAAACTATTAAAGAGTCATCACTCCAACAGCAGTCCTAAATTCATGGTACGCAGAACACACTCATCAATGTTGTGTGAGGTGGTGCAATGGAATTTACAAAACTCTCACGTCCTTGGCTTTATTTTGATGTTGAGGGCCTCCTCCAAGGTCTCCATCAACTTCACCCTATCAGCCACTAAACAAAAAATTTGCAAATATCGTTCAAAATGCAAATTTTTACTATCAAATAAATTTATAAATTTAATTTAAATTCAATCATACAACAAATACGATATGTACTTGCTATGTTGAGCATAGTTGATTAAAATTGAATATAAAGAATTATGTGTTTACTATGTGAAAGCTAATACATTCAATGTTTGTCACATTTGAAGATTAAGTCTAAACTAAGAGTAATTCAGTTGTTATTTAGGAAGAAATGAGGTGATGCCTTAAGACTTCTAAGAATAGTATATTAATTACTACAATTATCTCATCCAAATAAAAAATCATTCACCTAATAAATAAAGGTTCAAATCTACTTAAGCCATTATCTTTTCTTCATTTTTTATCTACCTCTAATTAGGATTGTTTATAATGAAAATTACTACCTCCATCTCCTGAATTTTGGTTTGTTAAGGAAATAACATGATTACGTGATAAGTGTGGTTTAGTAAATAATGAACATGTTTATCCTCCCCTTTGTTCCAAAATACCAATTGATGTTTAGCTATTCATAATAAAGGAAAATAAAACTAATGTATAGAATATCAGCATTCATATATTCATGTCACAAATTCAAGAAAAAGACAATAGACAGTATCACGAAAGCAAAATAGTTTTCAACAAAATATTGAAATCGTGTTCCTAATCTATTCTAGACTAGAATTAATATTCCTCATAAACAAAGTAAATCTTCAAAAGTAAAATTTGTTCCTAGTTTTGCCTCCTTCATTCTTCTAGGTTCTCTGTGATTTTTTTCTAGATCTTCCTTTTAAAATTATTGTGTGTTGTTATTCCTTCCGTAGCTCCCTTTCTCTCCTTTCATTTTGTCCAAAATATCTCTTTTCTTCTCTTTGGAATTTGATGCAAACAATCTACGTTGTCATGCCCATCTGAATATTAAACATGTTGAAATGTTGGTGAGAATCACCCTCATCACTGACTCTGGGATGCCCCTTAGACACATGAGAACTAGGTCTTGGAACATGGTTGATGACCTAGAGGGGAGAATAGATTGTAAGCATACATGCCCAATAAGTAGCTTCTCTTCCCCTCATCTATTTGATAGGGCCTGCATAGCTTATTTTACTAGGTATGGCCTGGCCTCACTGACTAGTATGCAACCTTCTAAAATAGGCTACTCCTTACTCATAGTTCATTAGCCAAGTTCCATTCTCAAAACTTGTTGATGAGGAAATATGATTTCAATCTCATCATGTGATTTTAATTTCCTTCAGGGTATGAGAGAACCTTTTCCTAACAATAACTTCAGGATTCAGCAATAATTAAGAGTACATTATTAAGGAAAATTTTATGTACAATAAACCTTAATTTAAATCTCAAAAAATGGTAAAACATCCATTTGTGCTAGAGCTTGCACAAGTATGATTTCTTTTAACTATATTCAAACAGATTATAGTTAACTCTAACATGAAAAATAACAAAATAAGAAAAGAAAAACAAAAAAGTGATTAAAAGACATCTCAATAGTTGATCAAAATTTTCAAATCTTCATTTCTTTAATTGGTTTGGATCAAATGCTTTAAAAAAACTTTTTAATTGAATCGATATGATGGACTAAATCTCATCATTTAGGCTCCAACTCATGCACCCTAAAATCTATTAATTTATTAATTATGGTGTAAATTATATTTTAGTACGATATAAAATCAATTATTATTACATTGTTCAATAATTTTTAAAATTATTTATATTCTATTTATACTTATTTATAATCTACTTCCAACTTTTGTTTAAAAAATAGATATCGTAAACCACTACTACTTATTTTTCATTTAATTATCTAATAACTTCAAGTAATTAAAAGTTACGAAAAAAGTCAGATTATATCATTAATAATATATTGAATTTGTGGTATTTTGGTGTTCAACAATCGGCGTGGTGTTTGGAAATGTGATGGGTATTTAATTTTATAATTACTCATTGAAGTATAAAGTTTTGATAAAAATACATATATTAAATTTGTGACCCTTGGATTAAATCTCCTTCATCCACGCAGTTATTTGCAATGAAGAATGTGAAAACAGATTTTATTTTATTTTATCTCCAGGAAAATACATATCAAGATTTTATTATACTTTATGTTTAGCTATGCAAAATCCTGCTGGGATTCTGATGCGAGAGGGCATTTCCGCAGCGACGGTTAGATTGGCCGCTGCCGGAACGACGAATGCATCAATGGCTCGAAAACCGGCCGCCGCTGGGCATCCGCTTCTTCACTTTACCAAGCCTTCCTGGGTGGTTACCACTGAGGCATGCTCCTTTCTCCTACTGCTTAATTTGCTAGTAATCTAGGGCGCTTGTGGGTTAATAATTGTCGGGGTAAAGCTGCAATTTTGAATGCTAAGATGGAGAATCGTCCACATTTCAGGTTATTGAGAATGAATAATTCATGTATATCATGCCCTAATATACCATTTTCTTAATTATTCATAACACTACAGTCCAGTGTTAGGAAAGAGACAATTGTGAAGCCAGATCCTCCATGCGTTGTCTGCGGAGGGAGTGGCAGAGTTCGTTGTCACAGCTGCAGGGGACGTGGTATGCTAATATTCCACTCTCTTATTTAATTTTCAAATGTTCATCATATGCTTTCAGTAAACTCTGCGGTGTCGTACCACTAGCAGTCGGCTTTTCCAAAGACAAAAACAGGGTGTTTGTTTGGGGATGAATGCATTCTAATAAGATGTGAAATTTTTCAAAGGGAGGATCAATCACATCGACCTTGAAATGCTGCCGAAGGGAGAATGGCCCAAGTGGTACTGTAGAATATTGCCACTCGCTTCTACATGGACTCCCCATAACTTGGTTGATCACTTTTTTTCAGGTGCAGCGGATGCGGTGGGAGTGGTCTAGAATTTTGTAGTCGTTGTCTGGGGACGGGTGAGTACCGCTACATCATGGGGTTCAAGTTCATGAGCAAGGATGCCGATAATCGCCCAAGCGATGATGCCATATCCTAGGATGGAAGACGGAGCATCCAAATTTGAATTCAGTGTTGCAATGAAGGTTAAATTTGCAGGTGCTTCTTATTATTAGAATAATGATGGTGATTTGAATATGTTTCACGACGGCCAAAACGCTTGCCCGCTAGATGAGCTTCAACCTTGGCTAGCCGAGAGATGTGTCTCTTATGCGGGGCGACTTGTTCAGGTCTTGGAGGGGAGGAGCAGGGAGTACTTAGGAACAGGATCTGTTTAATGGCATCTCACGTGAAAAAAATACTTTGTAAACATGATAACGACTTACCAGTGTAACGATATCTACCCACTGGGTTCGCTGTGTTGGAGAAGATGTGCAGAGGTGGCTTCTGGTTCTACCAAGAGGTTCACAAGGAATTAACTACGGATAAATTTCAGATATGGCATTGACTAAAAAAATGTTTTAATCAATAGTAATGGTTTGGATTTTCTGTAGATTATATCACTAACAATGGAAAAGTGTTTGTGATATGGTAATCATATATATATAGTTTATTGAAATTTCTGATACATTCTTCCAAAATTTCGAATCTACCGTTCTATTTATTTTTTATATGAAAAAAGAAATTCATTACAATATTTATGAAATGTCAAATTTTGATTGTGATGTTTAATTTATTTAAATATGAAGAGAGATATTAATTACAACATTTGCAAAATAACTTCTTTGTTGTGTATCACAGTTATTTTCATTTTTTTTTGAATTTATTTTTTAAAATAAATAAATTTTTGTATATATAATATTTATGATCTCTTTTATAATTAATACTATATATATATATATATATATTACCCTTATATTTTTACAATAAGTTTCTTTAATCCACTAAATATATTTTCTAAAATAGAAATTATATGTTGCTGCATAGATGGTTTGTTATACGATGTTGTCATACTTAGTTGCAAACAATCATGTGAATCTCAAGTTTACTTTGAATTGTTGAGATATTGATGTCACACATTTTCCTCTTGTAAGAGGCATATTATCTATATATTGCACTGTCTTTGACATTACTCAGTGATATCAATAGCATATTCTATCTTTGAGATGATGAAAATTATTGTTGACTTTGTAATATATGTTTTAACTCTAACATGGAACTAGACTCTTTTCTATATGATCCTTCCTATGCTCTAAAAATGACATCTTTGATAATTTTGGTAATCCATTGTACTTTGGTAATGTATTTTCTTTCAACGACTACATTTAATATCTTTATTTTCAAGATTAATATGAAGTCTAAATGTATTTAGAGGCCATTCATATTCATCTATGGGTGATTCTCTTTCTCTGCATAACATGAATTCTATAACATGGATTTCTTCTTATTCGTGAATTGATGTTGAACTCGTGGGACATTTAAAAATTTAAAATAGTATTACCTATGAATAATAGAAATTATATGCATTGCATAGTATTATGTAATTAAATTGATATCATAATTGAATGTTTTCCTTACACCAAATATTTTGAAAATTGTGAAAATCTTACATAATTAAAATTTTGAATATAATACTGAATAAAAAGTGAGAATCTTATCAAATTGCGACAACTTTTTTGGATTTTTAGGATGGTACATACATAAAAATGTAATTTGTAGACCAAAATAATTTATCAAATACACTCAAATATGCTTACGGATGTGAGTCACTTATTAAATAAATTTATAATTAAAATTGATGTTCAATATATAGAAATTAATTTTTCGTGAACAATTATTCAAAAAAAATTTTATAATAAAATTTAAAATTATAAGTATATTATTAAGAGATAATTTAATCACATTAAATTTTAAAAATAATTACTCAAAAAAATTTCATAAATTGATATAAAATATTATGATGTTTGATAAAGGAAAACATTTGAGATACAATATACTAATAATTGAGCGAAAAATCTTCATTTTTATAATGTTATCTTGAATATTCAACATATTACAACATTTAAGATGATAAATGTAATCATTAAGGATCATCTTTAGAAAAAAAAATACAGAAATTTTGAGTTTGTGGTATAGGGTTTTAGGGTTTAAACTAATTAAAATACTTAATATATTTCCTACTTTCTTTTAGAATAATGCAGTAATAGTTGGTTGTGATGAGAATATTTTTTTAAAATATTTGAAATGTGAAATTTAAGGTGACACATACATAAAGGTGTATTTTATAGGTGTCACCAAAATAATAAATATATTTAGTTGTGCTTATGTAATGAGTTGTTTAGATGAATTTATAATTCAAATTGTTGTCCGGTATATAGAATTTAATTTTTATAAATAATTCTTTTAAATAATTTTATAATAAAATTTAAAAGTATAATTATATTTTTGAGGGACAATACAATTATATTAAAATTTACGTTTTTTTATTAAAATTTATATATTTTTGGATTGTTAATTAAAAAATTAAATTATTCAAATAATTTTTGGCTTTTTTTAACATATGATATTTTGCAAAGAATATGAGGTGATATTTTACATATAGAGCCATTAACTATCTAGGAAAAAAGGCTTCTTTATCGAGATGGCACCGAAGATGCTGGCTCTCGGAGGAGATGGCACCTGGGCGTGGCGCTTGTTTTGGTAGTATTAATTTTTTTCTATGGGGTTTCTCTTTCATTACAATTTTCATTCTCAGAAATCCTTGCAGCGAAGTCTTGGGACCAGCGATGGCTTTGACCCATTGCAACAATTAAGTCCTTTCTCTTATGATCCCTATGTACAAGTTCTGCATAGACCTCAACTTGAAGGCACTTCTGGTGACTTTCGATATCATGGCGGAGGTGGGGCTGCGGTTTCCTCCCCATTCTTTCATCACCCGATTTCTAATTTCTTTGAGCATTTCCATCTACGCCCAGCACCAACACGTCTTCGCCATCCTTGTGGCTTATCATGTTCTTGCATAGAGATAGAATATCCTATCTTTTTTGGAGCACCTTCTGGGTCTCTATGACCTGCGAAATAAGGTCATTTCTGGCTTCAAAGAGTAGTCATGTGGACGTTCAAAGCCATTTTCACTTTTGTTCCCCAATCAAGCCTCGCACAACAGGGTGGTCATGGTGGATTGGGAACATCGAATTCCTGATCTAGACAGCCCCTAGCCATGTCCAAAATTTCTCAATTAAACGATACAAGTGGGCTCAGACTGTATCTCTGATGGTTAGTTGCCTTCCGGGTGATGCAATGATATACTCAATTCTTCATTTTCGCCGAAATCTATGATCAAAGGAGCATGATCCCGAACAGAGGCTCTTTGGATTCTTCCACTTATTGAGGTGTGCCTGATTGGGAAACCATCATTCTAGCTGAGCTGACGGGGGTGTGATTTAAGCAGCGCCCCGCAGCACCAATGGAACTTACCTCAACCTTTCAATAAGTTCCTATTGAGCAAAGTGTAAAACATGATCGCAGGTTCTAGGAACCTCAAATCACTGAATATAGCTTTATTCCAAGAAGAATCTGTAGAAAATTCAAAGTAGTAGAGATGATAGAGATCCAAGCTTGATTTATATTTTTGCTGCATAGCATTTTACCATAGTTATGTTTTTACCTTTTATATAAGGGTCAGGCCTAATCGTCTGATATTATTAATGAGCTATCTCTCTACTAAAACCCACTACAATTATTAGGATGGGAGTATTTATCCGAGGGTGCCGTCCTCTCTTCATATTTATGGGCATGTTTGGTTATTGGATAAGGTCTAAACCCGGATTTAGTTTATTTGGATTTACATAAATGAATTTTATGGATTTAGAATATTATTCGTGTTTGGTTGATGAGTTTAAATTATTTCGGTATAAGACTAAAACACGTTTGGTATATAGGTATAAAATTAAGTTTATGATGAATTTTCATATAAAATTACCAATATAACTTTCTCCAACAATAATTACTCTTTTTTATTACAATTTGTTTTTCTCTTTCTCCACTGACTTTCATCATGTCTTAAAAACCTTTTGAAGCACTTCATCTGAAGATCGTGGTGCTGTCTCCAATAGTCTACTATGTAGTAACGTATTATCCCATGCTAACATGTAACACAATGATAGAATCCCACCACCACTTGCAGCAAGCACCGGATACCATGAAAATCGGTGTTCATGTTGGAGCAAGCACCGTATCTTCAACTAAGAGTAAAATAACACAACTACGGTACTATGTGCAAAAATATAAAACTAGGCAGTAAAGCTTAGATTTTGTAGCACAATATGAGTCATTTCCCTGTATTCAATTACACAAAAATATGTGTTATCAATTCATCAACACTATCAATAGTACATCCATAAGCTAACATTCGAATAGCAGCAGTACACTTTTTCAAAGCACTCAAACCTACATTACCAGTGGCATCCACTTTATCTTCAAAATATGGATCTACTGATTTGATAGCATCCACAACTTGCTCAAATTAAAGAACGATGCATTCGAAATCTCTTACGAAATTGTTCATCTGTGTAAGTTGGATAATCACAAAAATAATCAGCCATCAACCTTCATAACCTAATTTACGATTGCGTTCAATATATTGTCGTGGACATCGTTGTTTTGAAGACTCTTCTTCCTCTTCATCAATGTAATCAACTCTTAGAATAATTGCCGCATAATCTATGCAATCATCATAAAAAAATAGGCCAAAGATTTGAAAAACTTAAATTCATGATACAGGTTATGCAAATACATTGTGACTCACCTATAAATAAGAGAATATGAGTTTGCATTTCATTAGAATTTGGCGAAATTTGAATGTACATTTACATTATTATATATATCTATCATATTTATTTGTAACTATCAAATTTATTGTTTCCTATCATATTGATTGATTTTCACCAACTTTTTTTTATATCTATCACATTTATAAATTACCTACCAAATTTAGATATCTATCTACTACTTATGAACAACTTTATTTATATATATCAATATTTTTATTAGAAAATAAATTCGAAAATTAATTTATATAAATATAATAAAATTTCAATAGGTATGGAAATTCGTTTATAATATATATTACATATTTTTATAACAAAAAAACTAATCCAAATATAATGCATTTTCAATTGTTATATAAATTTAATTGTATTAAATACTATATGTATTTATAATAAAAAAAATTATCTAAAAATACACATAACCAAAAACGTAAATAATAATAATAATATATATATATATATATAATAATCATTATTTATATATATACTATTGATGAAAGAAAGATAGTCTTGAAAAGAAACAAAAGGATAATTTTTAAAAAATCATCTTGAATGTATAACGACTCATGAACAATAAGAATGATCGAAAACCTAAATCACATGAGTTTCTAGTAGAGTATATATACTTAATATCTAGGCTATCCAATAATAAAAAACACACATAAAAGTCCAACAACTTGAATCCAACACTTTTTTTAATTGGAACATGACTTCATGACACAAAATTAATGTTTTCAATCAACTTCAAGCTTTGGAGGCTGATCTCCAACATATACAATATATATAATCATTGTATAAATATAGACAATATATATCAATAATAATGTGTCATTTCCCCATTATTTTTATAATATATACATATATATATATATATATATATATATATATATATATATATATAATCATTAATAGTTATATTAAAGTACCACATTGATATATTAATTAAATGTCACATTTTCATTTATAATATTGTCTTTGTTAATAAGCTTGATGTTGCAAAAAATTGGGAAATTTGCAAATGCTGAAGCATACGGTTGTTCCATAGATGGCAGCAATGACAAATGAAAATCATTAGATAAAGGTTCTTCTGCCCTTGTTATCCAGAGTCTTCTTGAATAGCATGAAGCATGCAAAAGCTATTGTTCCAAAGATGAAAGCTGCAGCTGGAACTAGATAACATGTTTATTTATTTTGGATTGCTTTAGCAGCTGAGCAAATGATCATCATGTGCCATAGCTGCCACTCTTCTCAAGTAGGAATACCAATGCTTCAATCTTCCGGCTACAGGCAAAGGAAGCACAACAGACTCTAGAGAGGTTAGAAGTAGAGTAACCATCATAATAACAACGGTAATAATATCATCTCCATAAGTTGGATAAAACAATTCCATGATAGCAAAACATAGTGATAACAGTACAGAAAAAAGACAGAACAACAAAACATAATGATAGCAAAAAAACACAATAACCAAATACTTAATCATCTCACTCATCAAGATCAACACAATCATTTTTTTCTTCATTTCTAGAAATACTCTGATCTCCACTCATGAACTTGGCATTTGCAATGCCATGATAAGCCATATCATGGATTGCTTTTTGTGCTGGAATAAGTTTGTTGACATCTTTATTTGAAAGTTTTTCAAGCATATCAATCAAATACATCTGATTGAATTGCCATATCAACTAATTTCTTTTTTCAAGATTTTTATTCATCTTGTCAATAACTTTTAAATATTTGGTTTTGAAAGAAAAATAACTTGACTCAATCAATTGCTATTCATTCCGTTTATGCTTGCCTTTTAGCCTAAAGGCCATTCTTCTTTTACTAAAATTAGTGAAAGTTGTAAAGTTGACACTTGTTCATTTGATGCACATGTGACACTCTCTTGTGATTCTTTATTATTTATACCACCTATCAATTTTTGTGCCTTGTAAAAAAAACATATATTAAATATTAGTAAAAACACATAAAAATATGATATAAATTTTTCATACCGACATTCACTTTGATATCAATAAAATCCTTTTGCTCTTCAACTTTAAAAAGCTTTATTGTTTGTTGCTTGAAATCAAATTGGTTATAGCCATTGCCTTCTCTTAACATTATCCTATCCATACAGCCTCCAAATTTGCTGACATTAGAACTCAAACTTTTCCATTTTCCACTAGCATTTAACCATGTTGAAACAAGAATAAGCTTATCTTCTTCGGTCCATGTTTGAGATGTTAATCCTCTAGTAGCAATTTCCTAAAAAAATGAAATAAAAAAATACACTAGAACATAGATAAAAACATTGAATAAAATAGGGAAAACTTCAGCAAGATAATATTATAGACAACATTAGAACCAAAATAAGGAACAATTCAGGGATAGAGGATTAGATTGATAACAAACCATTAATCAATAATAAAACTTGAGCTACATGAGATTGACTTAAATCAAATGACGTAAGGTTGTGGAACACACAACAAGGTTGCATACTAAAAACATTATTCATGAATAAAAACCATAGCCATCCAACAATGCTTCCTACATATAGAAACCATTATTTATGGATAAAAACCACAGTCACACAACAAGGTTGATTGAAAAACATTTTTTATGGATAAAAAATACAACAATTGATAGAGAATAAAAATTCATAAAACTAAGGAAAAATCCAATCAATTCAAGTTAATATTTATCAAAAATAAAACTACAAAATCAAAAAAATAAAGAAAAAGATAATTGTTGAAAAACATTTGGATTTATCTTTATGGTGAACGAGGCAAAACATTGCAAGAAGCAATCTGTTGTGTGAGGAAAACTTGTTGATAAAATACACATTCTAACCAATTCTTCAAAATTATTAAAGAATGCAACTCCAGCAATCTTCATCTCTGATACCCACCCTCATAGAATATTGCTCAGGAAAAAACATTGAACAAAATTGGGTAAAAGAAAAAACATTTACATGTTATGTGCATGACCTAATCTAGTGCGTGTGAATAGAGAATGAGAGAAGATCAACTTTTATTACTGAGTTTCTCAGCAAAAACTGAATTTCCTCAAAGATAGTTTTCGAAAATTGGAAAATTTAAATGTTAATGTTCGAAAATTTAAATGTTAAAAATATACATCCAAATCATCATTTTCGAACATGAATAATGATGTCCTAAGAATTCCTTGACTCATGCCAGTGTGTCGTCTTTTTTTTCATCTTCACGGGTTCTATGACTTTTTCCTTCAAAATCAAACAAAATTCAACAAATGTAATAGTGAGTAACATATTTATACTCATTGGAAATGCAAAAAATTTGCTGTGAAATTCTAACTAACAAAACATCAAATGTGAGTGGAAATGCTCCTGTGTAGCACATGTTCCCATCAATTTGCGCAATGATTTAGTGAGCTAAACTTATCTCTCAAGTAACTCTCCTCAAAACATAAATGGCAAACCTGCTTTAAACCCTGAAAATTTTGTAAACATATGTAAATGTAAACCTATAAAATATCTCAAATAACTCTAATCTAATTTATTTCTATCCTATCTACCAGATTGGCCGGTAGAATTTTTAAGTGACAAGCAAAACTAACTCCGTTGGCTTTTGTGAAGAGGCCAGATTCGAATGCCTTAGCCTTCACACCCCGTATGCAATGTAAGAGAACCTTTTCGATTTACGATTATCAACACTTCAGGGTTCATCGGGGTGGACCTGATCCAATTCAACCGAAACCATAACAAAAAAAACGGTTCGGGTTTGAAAACCTAGCTTCAGACTCAGCCGTTCTGATTCCGATCGCACTCCCGAAGAAATTGATTGATTTGCCTTCTCACCTTGGACTGGAACGAAATACTAAATCTTTTGCTGCATCTGACGATTGAGCTTGTTGGGAACAATGGCAATTCTGGGAAGAAATATGCGCCGGATGCCTCATGTCCTGCTTGCGGCATTTGAAGAATTGATCACAAGTCCGGTACGTATTGCTGGAAATGGGAAGCCGCAACATGTATTTGTTCAGAGGGAAGTCTTCTGTCGTTATCATTCCATCTCTTCTGCTGGGGATGAACTTTCTCTCGACTTGGTTAACTTGATGAACCAGAAAATATCGGCTTTGGAAAAACAACATGAGTATCTGCAGTCCGTTGTCAATCAGGTGATAACAGCACACCTTTTTAAATGTATGCCTTTTATCTGTTTTAAGAAATTCCTCTATTTTTGTGTGTGGTTTTTGAAGATTAGCCAGATACATCGCAGAAACAGTATTCCGTTGCCAACAAGGAGTTAAAGAAGGTCCAGCATGTAATGGATTTGGTGTTCGAGTTGAGAAAGAAGCAAAAGGTAATTCCTTCTCCTTTTGCATGCCAAGTGTAATCTAGAATTATTGCCTCGACTAATTGCAGGAGATGGATGACCTCAAATCATTGATTTCTGAGGCGCAAGATGATAGTGGTTTGCACCAAATGGCTTCAGAGGAATTGGATAAGGCATCTGAAGAACAAAAGCGCCTTCGCTTCTTGTTACTTAAATCTTTACTGCCAAAGGATGATGCTGATGAGCGTGACTGCATTTTGGAAGTCAGAGCAGGTACTTCGTAGTAGCCATGCCGTAATCTTTGTTTAGCTGCTTGGTTTCCCTTGGACATGGGAGATTTTTTTGTACTTCAGGAAGTGGTGGTGAGGAGGCTTCGTTATTTGCAATCGACATTTTCAGAATGTAAGAACTCATCCTGTATCCCAAGGCATTTTCTTTATTAGTAGTGAAGAGATGATTAGGATATTCTTGGATATTTTGTTAAAATATACTCGAATTTTGTTGCATTTTCTTCTGAATGCTACCAATCTTCTATATTGTGACTACCTGCACGAATTTTGTTTTTTTATAATCGCAGAAAAACCTTTTTTTTTTGGCATGGAATATTTTTGTAAAAAGTTTACAATGCAAAACATCAGGTATGAAAAATACGCCCTAAAGAAGGGTTGGAAGTTTGAAGTTTTAAACGTGGCAGAGTCAGGTCTCAAAGGATACAAGGTTTATCTTTTACATTCATCTTTATGCCCAGGAATCTAGTTTCAGTGAATCCTACTTCCTGCTAAAACATCCTCAGGCTTATTGTTGAGTTTTTTGGACTTGCATTGTTTTTTCTTATATATCTCAACAATCGTCGCAGGAAGCGAGTGCTGCAATCTCTGGTGCTGATGTGTATGGAAAATTGAAATTTGAGAGTGGAGTTCATAGAGTGCAGGTTTTCTTTAGTCAATACCCGTTTTGCTTTCACTATGTTTTTCTACTGTAAATGGTGACATGACCTGTTACAGAGAGTTCCAACAACAGAGAAAGCCGGAAGAGTCCATACCAGTGCTGTGTCCGTTGCTATCCTTCCTCAGGCAGATCAGGTGCTTTATCATTGTTTGTGTACGTGGAGCATGTGATCTTTTCACTGTTTGTACAACAATTTTTTTCTGCATAATGAAGGCGGTCACAGATAGAATTTTCTCTTTTCACTAGCCTTCTTCCATCGATAAACATAACTAAAAGTTTTTATGTAGGTGGATGTGAATTTGAGGTACGAAGACCTGAGAATTGATACATACAGGTCGGGTGGATGTGGTGGTCAGCATGCCAATACTACTAATAGTGCTGTTAGGATAACACATGTTCCCACTGGCTTGACAGTTTCCATACAAGATGAACGTTCCCAGCATCAGGCATGATGTTTTGTTGTTGTTTCATATAAACAGTCGCTCGCAGTGATGTAGGAAAAGTGGGGTTGTCGGTTTTCTTCTGGTCTTCAATATTTTTTTCGTATGGTTTTCACCTGAGCTGACTGAATAAAGGAACGAGTGTATATTTCCGCAGAACAAAGCCAAGGCTCTGAGAGTGCTGTGCGCAAGGCTATTTGAAATGGAAAGAAGTAAACATGATGAATGCCGGTCTAGGCTCAGAGCTGAGCAGGTAATTGCTTGGTGAATATCAAGCCAGAGCTCTGTTCCTTTGTTGTCAACAATTGTTTCACTTTTTTGGAACAGATAGGAAGTGGCGACAGATCAGAGCGCATTCGAACATACAATTTTCCCCAGAGTCGTGTGACTGATCACCGCATTGGTATGACGGTCCACTCAGTGGAAGGGGTGATGGAAGGAGGAGAGAGTCTGGATACTTTGATGGATGCGCTTCTGTTGCAGAAAGAAGTTGAGGCTATCGCATCTTTCACGTCTGCGTCATAGAACTCGACCACCCTACCGCACCGCATCATTCTATACTTGACGCTTTCTTTGGAAAGTTGTGTGTTCTATTGGTGGATAACATAGGGTGTCGGAAAAGTGACACTATATTATCTGATTGTCCCTCCAGGCATAGGAAGTGGCGTATGGGTTTCCATACCATCTCACAATGCATGACTCCTGGCTGCCACCTACCTCCTCTACAAGGCTGGAATGAGATAGATACGCTTGCTATGTTGCCTACTAAATTGTAGCAAGCCCTAGAGATTTTCACAAAAACAATGGGAAAGGTAAGTTGGAAACGAGCTGTGCTTTTTTAGGTTGGTCACCGTAAAATTAAGGATTTAGAAAACTGAAAATGAGACAAATATATTGGTAACTTGGAAAAATAACGAAAATGGAGAATGTGCACACACCACCAAGAAGGTCTCATTATGATAATGTGAAAAAGATGAAAAATAGTCACAAAAACTTGAGAGAATACATTGGCATCAAAGTCGCTTTCCTCTTTCATCAACAATATTTCTAGCCTTGTTTTGAAGAAAAGTAGTTGATCCTCCTGGAACAATGTTAAGGGATGAAACACATGATGTTGTTCGATGCTGGAGGGAATGGCACCTTCTCCAGCTTGCTCAATGTTTCGTCGAGCAAGCCTTCTATAAAGGTCTCCTTGTGGAGTTTCCAACTTTGGTCTTTTTTATACCTCTTCTCCAATGAGGCTTGCTTGAATGCTAACAGAGTTATATGAAGTAATTGGCTGAGGGGTTCCATCATTTTAGAGATGGAAAATGTTTGCTACGAGTAGAGGATCGCATATTGTGCCCCACCTGCAACCCCATGAAGGCATGTTGCCTATGAACTACAGATGTTGTATGATGAAAGCTAAGTGTCCTTCCATCGCATGCTTGCATGATGTAGGTCACATAGTGTATCTAATACGTTACTTGTATTAAATGCATTTAATTATATTTTGAATCGGCAAATGGATCCTAATTATGACAAAAAAAACATTATCTTTGAGTCCCTAGATGCCATTTCCTTATAGAGAAGTTTTCAAGTTTTTGGTGTTAGCTTTGCGTTATTCATCTTCTTCTTCCTCTCTAGGAAGAATTTTAATTACTTCCGATTTTTGTTTTGTAATGATCATTTGTAGTTAAACTTATTATTTCTAGATAGAGGACTTCTTTTTCCATGTTTTATGATTAATCTTCAATTTTCTCTTTAGTTTTATTTCATATTTTACATATCTTCGTACATATATATTATAGTGGTTTTGTAACGATTGAGTATATTTATATAAACAATGTTTGTAGTTTGAATTATCATATGTTGATATTTTCATTTAATGATTGTGGGTTTGATTCATGTTTTACTTCAAATTTATTTTTTTATAAAATTAAAATTAAAAAAAAACATTATTAAAAAGTTAGGTATAATCTTTTAATATTTTAATTAATGTAAATTTTTAATTAATATTATTATGTGAGTTTCATAACATGACAAATTATCAAAAAAACTTAATGCTTAGTCTTATAAATTAGTATACTTTTAGATGATGCGAGGATTGATAATTAAAATGAATTTAATAGATATATTTTAATCAAATAAATTTTATAAATGTATTTTTTATACATTAAATATAAAATAAAATTTATAAAAATAATTATTTATGAACCTTACAATTGTGAATATATTTATGAACGTTAGGTGCAAAGGAATAATACTCTGAAGTTAGTTCGCCATATGTTTTTATTTGAAGTTTTTGATTAAGGGTGAAATTCTTATTAACGATAATTTGTATTTTATTTTTTTATAAAAATATTCGAAAATAATATTCAGAAACTAAAAAAATGGATAATTAAAAGAATGAAAATACTGATAATTTTTTATTTATTAGCAATTTAATATTTGCATTTTTAATATAATTAATTATTTTTATTGTACAAAAATTAAAATAGAACTATTTAAAAAAGTACATAAAAGAAAACTATTTTAATGACTGTAAAAGAGAGTTATTTGACTAATAAAATTTTAGCAGTGGGCTATTTTGCTAAAAATCCCATGTTAATTTTGCCACTCATTTACGTAAACTTGTAAAAAACAAAAAATAGGACTCTAAAAATTAATGGGAAAAAAATTATGTTGAAACCATAGCGGACACTTGGGATTTCAAGGAAACAAGCTTTTGGGAAGAGTATTGCCTTGTCAAATGTGGAGAGATTTTGTCCAAGATTCCACGGCACATTGATGTTCCTCTCTCCTATGACACTGGAATTCTTGTTTAGCGTGCCTTGGATACTTACACATGTCCCAGAATAGGGGAAACCGTACTTGTTTCGGAACTGCTGCTCGGCTTGTAGGCAGGGCAGTTTGCTATGTTATGTTGTTAGGAGTGGTTTTGATGATCCTACTGCAACTTTAAAGCACGCGCATCTTTGGCAAACCATGACTGTCAAGCTCTCTTTCTAGCTACTCACCTGACGGCATAGACTCTAACTTGGAAAACATGGGAGGAGGATTTCTGGATGCACACAGCATGACTCTATGGAGGGCTCCTGAAGAGAGATCTTTTCCAGCACACTCGTATCTCAACATGTACGACAAGTTAAGGCAAGGGATGGGAAGATCATTTATGTGGCCTTGAAAGCAGCGCACCGCACCGCACCGGGGGCAGGTGAATGCAAATCCAGATGTTCAAACACTGCATCCGACTGCGGGTGCAAGCTTCTCAGCCGAGAGTCGGGTAGGCGTATCCACGGAGGTAACGCGAGTCGACTCCTGATTCCCGTACCAGAGCTACTCTTCCTGTCCGTGCAACCTGAAAAACACACAACACCATCCACTACTTCATACGCAAACAAGACATTTAACCAAATCATTCTATGCGTTGCGGTATCTTGCATACAACATGCAATCCTGTTCAATTTAATTCTGCAAACAAATTTTAAAGCGAATTGCCAATAAACTCTTCCTTTCAATGGAAAAAGGACAGTTACTCCCTGGATGACGTCTACAACACCAATTCATTTAGCGTCAAAAATTTCTAAAGTGTATAAATCAGTCATGGAGAAGATGACATACTACACAGGGAAACGATTACATTGAGACTTTTTTCCATCTACTTGTTACCAAGGTTTATGCTAGATTTTAGAATCATTAAGATATGGAAGTTTCCTATCCCACGATAGAGTTCAAGTTCTCCCAGAAACATCATGCATACCTCACACACTCCATACGGCTCCAACAGTCGTTGCAATGCCACCATCTTGTCCAAGTCTCCGGTGAGCTGGGAACACAAGCAAGTAAGAATCATGACTAGTAAAGAGGAATGTAAATCAAGCCCGACGGATTACTAATCCACCTCACCTCCAACGTAATTGTGTGATCAGAGACATCAACTGTTTTGGCTCTAAATATGCTAGCAATATCAAGAACATCACGGCGTGCAGCAGCATTAACAGAAACTTTGATCAACATCAACTCTCTCTCAGCAAACGGTAAATGTGTTAGATCATGGACCTAAAAAATCATATTGCTTAAAGTTTCATGTAATTGCTAATGCAAATATTGGAATGAAGAGACCACCTAGAATCGAAAATGTGACCGCCAATGCATCAGAGATTTACCACAATTGACAGAAAAAGCATCAATGTGAAGATATACTTCCCTGCTATAGCAATCACAGTTTACCCCAGAAACCTTGTAATCCAAGGAGTTTACTCCTTGGATTAAAAGAATGCACACCTACAAAATACCACGACCCTACAATATGCAGCAATAAACTCACCTGATGAAGATCAACCAGCTTCTGAAGTTGCTTCAGCAACTTGCTGATGGATTCATTTGTGCCAGGGACCACAGTAGTGATTCGAGAAAGTCCTTCAATTTCAGCATGCCCAACAGCTAGACTCTAAGAAAAACAATTCCACTAGTAAGCTTAAGTTGGGAACATTCAAAATTTTAAAAAATAACTAGACATCTAGGGCCAAAATTTCATTACTTGAATATTATATCCTCTTCTAGCAAAAACCCCGGTAACTAGGTTAAGAACTCCAGGAGCATCATTGACAAGCATTGATAATGTGTGAGATCGAAGCCCACTAGTCTGTCAGATGATTACAGAGTATTAGGAAGAAGAACAAGAGGATTACATTCAATACTTTCACTTTAATGCGGACAACCAACAAAATATTCAACTAACCATCTGTGTAATGTATGTAAGATGCAAGGGAACATCAACGTTATTGAAAAGCTAGAGAAACTACAATTACTCACATCTTCATCAGTCAACACTCCCCAATGAGCATCAAGAACTTGGTTGAAAAAAACTGTATCACTGGATTCTACAGGGTAAACATCTCCCTTCATTTAACAAACATACATGTTACATATCAAATCTTTTTAAATCATATATGGGCTGTTTTATTAACAAACGTAGAGAACAAGCATACTGCAGAAGGAATATCAGATTGAACAGGAGACTTCTGAGTACGTGGCTTGCTGTTAATTGGCATTTTGGCATCCAGATCAGGATATGATGTTGCTGAGAACCGCCAAAAAGGGGCAGATTCTCCCATCCTTTCTCTCCGCAGTGCAATCTAGAATTAAAAGGAAAATTATAGAGGGAAACAGACTTATAAAGACAAAAGAATTGATTTGTTTTCAAACTCACCTTTCCTGTCCTTGCAATCTCTCTGATTCCAAATTTACTCAAATTTCTTTGGACTGCAACCATTTTCCCAGGATCTCCAGTCACCTATTTGCAGAAGCAGAAAATACCAATCATGAAAACAAAAGTGAATGGTACTTCTTAGTTAACATATAAACTAGTCTATCCTGGTAGGGTGGATTTGTTATCTGCGACATTAGTTCCCGAGAGCAGAAACAGGCTCACCTCAACCGTCAGTGAATCATCAGAGATGTCAACAATTTTTGCCCTGAAAATGTCGACTAACCACATCACCTAAAGATTATCAAGCAAGCAGAATGTTAAAAAGTTGATGACTGAGTGATACTGCATTATGTATAACAGTCTACAGAAACTGTTCAACTAACCAAGTATTACCTCCGCTCTGCAATTTGGATCAGCATCGATCTTGATAAGCATCAATTCACGTTCTACCTGAGGCTCTTTTGATATATCATCAACCTATTATCAAAATTCCAGAAATTGTTATGTATTCAGTTTGCTTGACAGATTCCATCGATTTTCCATGACTGCCAATGCGAGATAAACATAGTTCATTTCAAAAAATCAGATTCAAAAACAGAGAGATAAACATAGTAACTCTACGCTCAATTTTTCCTTTAAAAACCCATTTGAAAGTAAAGTGCATACTAATCATAGCTAGCGAAAACAGGGTAGAATTTCTCTCATTATAAAGCAATACTTCAAGACCCAATAGTGTCTAATTCAGGCACCTTCCTCCCTCTTGGATTTACATTTTTATAGATGTTACACACTAGAAAAAGACATAATTTAGGTAGACGTATTCTACACAGCACTTCAGTTCTCCTCATGAAAGCAAAATGAGCACAAAAGGCCTTAGACAATAAGATAGCATTTTAACAGAAGTCATTGACTTTGTGGTATTAGTTTGAATCAAACAGTGGTTAGCTAAAGAAGTTTTATAGATGTTATTGGCCATTTTCTGTAACTTTTTCCACCAACTGTTTTCATGAGATTTTTCTATTTCTCACTCCTTCTACAAAGGAGCACATAACCTGAAGAGGATCCTTTTAATTTTACGATATACCATGACTAATGAATAAGAGTAAGAATGAATGGCAAGGACTAATATGATCACCTTCAGCACATTCACCAGCTTCTTCAGCTGTTCTGTAACTTGGTGAAGCACCTTTTCAGTTCCAGATACCACTATAGTAAAGAGAGCCTTATCCTTGTTTAGTCCAACTGCAAGAGATTCAATGTTGTAGCCTCTCCGAGCAAAAACTCCAGCTATTCGGTTGATCATTCCACTTTCATCACCAACAAATACGGAAATAGTGTGGCATTTCACCCTGATTCGAAATTAGTGTGGCGTTTAGGGGGCCTTCAGCAATACAAAAGATTGCAAAGAACACAACTAGCTTTGAAAATAAAAGGATCTGATGTCAAATGAGCAAAATGTATATTCAACAGTTAGACATAGAATGTAAGATTTTAGGTTCATTTTGGCACCAGGCATCATACAGATATGAAAACAATCATGTAAAAAAATTGAGCAACACTGGCCATGAATCATGCATGACAAATATTCTGTCTACGAAACAAATAATCATTTGCTACTACCAGGAATTTAAACAACAATAACCAAAAACTGATATTAAAAAACTCAATGATGAACAATAAAAGTACTTCGAGCTTGCAGTAGAGCCAGGGGATGGGGCGGCAAGGGTAGTAGACTGTGAAATCGAATGCGCACCATCCTGTCGCTGCTTCTGATCGTCGCCAGAACTTTGAGCACAAATAGCAAAGCCATTTCTTGAATTTGATGGTACAATCATAGAGCCATTATTACGGAAAATGAAGCCCCTGGAGTGCCAGGAAGTAAGAAATGTAGTAGAGGAGGAGGAGAGTGCCGCCATAGCTCCAAAGCGCTGCTCGAGAACCCTATATAGTTCTGATGATCCTGTGTGATTAGATACTTCAATACAAATCCTTTAGGGCCATTCCATTACAGATGAAGAAAATGAATAATCTAGACGCTAACTTATGCGCTAAAGCGAAAAAACTTATAACTGAGTAAGAAAAAGGAGATGAATCAGCGGACGTAATGCACTGCAAATGAAGAATTTCATTGACTCGGAAAACAATGACGGGGTACATAATAACAAAATAAAAGGCACGGTTGGTTTACCGAAGGAACCCCACCGGCGGCAACAACAGATTATCAAGGAAATGAAGACGGCGGTGATACGAGATGATAGAAGATGATTGATTCTATAGGCAGTTGGCCCAAAACGTTATTTTTCAAAATGGGCAGCCCATATAATTCTTTTATTTTTTTAATATTGAATGGAAGAGTAGAATACAGGAATCATTTTCTTCTGCTAAGGATTGAAACAATAAACTAAGGGGCGTTCGTGCGTATCATTTTTACCCTAGTATAGTTTATTTGGATTTAAAATTAATACATTTTGAGTGTTTAAAAGATAATTCTGATAGATACAACTTATTTAAGTGTATAATCAAAAGACATTTGGTATATATATAGAAAAAATTGCTGTTTGGTGAATTTATGTGTAAGATCAAATATACCTCTACAGCTCATTCAACAAACTGAAAAAAAAAATAATAATAAAGTATCCATATTTATTTTCCCACTCACTCACTTACCCTTATTTTCATCATCTTCCTTATGCATGCTATGCGTCTGCCGATCATCTCTTTGAATTTCTGGTAACTTGTAAGTCGGCAGCTTGTTACAGGCGATCTTGGCATCATTTCTTTTTGTGTTTTTGTTGTGAAATGTTTACGAAGTGTATTTCATAGGCCATAAAGATGCCTATCCAAACAACTATCAAAGAAATTAGAAAAAAAAAAAAAAAAAAGCAAAGCGGTCATGGAAGCTTAACATCAGCAACTCAGAGCCTCTGGCATCTTGTTCTATGTACGTATGCATGCCTTGCTGAGGATTTGAAGTGAAGTTGTATTTATACAAGTTCTCGTGTATGACATTGTTTTACTATGTTTTATTAAACACTTAATTTGACTTTTTGTTTTGTTTTCCTTCTCAAATGTGTGTTGTAGTCATAAATCACAAAAGGATATAAGGTGAAAATCTCAAATTGGATGAAGGATCTAAGAGTGATGTCAATTAAAAATGCGTTATTTAGGCACATTTCAATCTAAATTATGTGTGAAATATGAGGAGAAGTCATTATTACTTATGAGTAAATATGGGTTATCATTAAAATACAAAAATGACTTTAGATGAGTAATCAATTATTTCCTATGAGTTAAATAAAGAGTTAATTCAAGTAATACTATTTTAGTATAACATTTTCAAAACTTACCGAATCAAGAATCAGTTTCGAGGTTTAGTTGTTCATATAGGGCTTGAAGAATACTAACAGAATATAGATCTAAAACTGTTATTATTATTTTTTGTTGATTTTAAACCATTTGTATTTTTTATTGATTTTTTTACCAAGTCATGTTTTTAGTCTATTCACATTTCTTCTAAAATAATTTTGTTTTGGTTTTCTTTGTTCATTGATTTTTTTTCATTTACTTTCGTTTATAAAAATCTAAAATTATTAATTTTCTATATAGATGATCTTTATGTTATTTCAATTTTTTCGATATACTTACATAATTTCAAATAAAATGAATATTAAATATTGAGAAGATTACAAAAAAATCATAGTTTAGATTGATAATAAACCACTTATCGATTGCCATTTCTGAAAAACGAGTTCTTTGTAAAGCTGGAGATTGAGAAAAATTAAAAGGGTTAGATAGGTATAGTTTTGTCCATTAGATCTTAAAATAAGCCGGCTGCATAATCAATCATTCGCCACATTTTCTAAATTTTGTCCAAATTCCACAATATGAAGAAGCACTCTACTCCAGGATAATTTCTGTTGGTAGCTTTCAGAAGGATTCCTTCCTAAGCAGAGAGTTGTTGGAAGTCTGGAGGTTTGGTGCATTAGAATGATGTGGAGATTTGGGTTTCTCACCCAGTACGTACATGAAGCTGCTCGGAAATGCATGCGATTCTCGTGGAAGATCAACTGGACCCAACTGCACTTCCTGGAAAGAATCAGCTTCTGAACAAAGAATGATGTTATATGTATCTGTGTGTCGGCGTTGATTGCAGGCACAGCAGTAAGGAATCTGAATGCGTGCACCACCGTCTCCGTCTCCGTCTCCGTGTCCCAAAGGAGGGCACTCCCCTAACTCCTTTCTCTCGTCTTCCTCATTCTTTCCTTACTGGGACTGAATAGCAACTAATAGTGAAGCTGGGCAGTAAGTAGGGCACTGCTATCTTCATCAGAAAGATTAGGCAGTTCCCTTCCCTTCCCTTCCCTGCAAGCAATAATAAACAGTTGTCGTCCGTTAAAGATTACCATCTCTGAGCCAACACAAGGATAAATAGTCTCCCACTTCACCACTTACCCATACAAAGCAACATATGGCCGCCCCAAAATCACTCCAACATCTGCTTCTCCTCATCCTGATCGCCTGCACACCGGCGGCAGCTGTTACATACAATGTGGAGTCCTTCGGCGCCAATCCCAAAGGGAAATCAGATTCTTCCAAGGCCTTTCTCCGCGCCTGGTCTGCAGCGTGTGCCGCCGATAAGCCGGCCACCCTCTACGTTCCGCCGGGGAAGTTTCTCGTGAGACGAGTGGAGTTTAGTGGCAAGAAATGTACAAGTGAAGCCACTGCTCTACGTATAGACGGCACCCTGGTGGCTTCATCCGACTATCGCATCACCGGGAGCCTTGGGAATTGGCTGAGGTTCGAGGGGGTCACCGGAGTCAGCATCTACGGCGGAAAGTTGGAGGGCCGAGGTGGCGATCTCTGGGCATGCAAGAAATCCGGCAGGTCATGTCCCAAAGGAGCTACGGTGAACTTCAAAAAAACTCACATTTTTTCATATATTTATTTCAGCAAGCAATGCTTGTGTTGCATGGAATGAATCATACCTGAGCTGGGTTGTTTACGTGGTGCAGCAGTTGGGGTTGTACAACTCGAGCAACATAAGGATCAACGGACTGTCGTCCTTCAACAGCCAAATGTTTCACGTTGTGGTGGAAGGTTGTCACAATGTGAACCTGATGAACATGAGGATCTGGGCCCCTGGAACAGCCCCAACACCGATGGAATCCACATCTCACATTCCACACGTGTCACCATAACAAATTCCCACATCGGAACCGGCGACGACTGCATCTCCATCGGGCCCGGCTCCAGGGACCTGTGGATCGAGAACCTGTCCTGCGGCCCTGGGCATGGGGTCAGGTACTGTACTGCAACTCAATGCTTTTCATAAGCAATTTGGGAGTAAATTAGGGTAAGCATCTGTACTGCACTGCACTGCACTGCAGCATTGGGAGCTTGGGGTGGGATCTTGAAGAGGCGGGAGTGCAGAATGTGATGCTGAAAGGCGCAACATTTGTGGGAACGGAGAACGGGGTGCGGGTGAAGACGTGGGCAAGGCCCAGCCATGGGTACGTACGGGACGTCGTCTTCCAGCGCTGTTTGATGGTGAATGTGAAGAACCCCATCATCATCGATCAGAATTACTGCCCAAACAACCTCCACTGTCCCCATCAGGTAACCATTTCTTCTTCGTAGGGTTGGCCGTAGCCAACAACAATATGAGTTACTCCATGGGGGTTGGGTTGGTTGTTCACGTAGGCCTCGGGGGTGAAGGTACGGAATGTGACGTACCATGACATACACGGAACTTCGGCGATGAAGGTCGCGGTGAGGCTGGAGTGCAGCAGGGCGTCCCCTGCACTGGAATCACGCTGGATGAAGTGAATCTCACCTACGGGGACGAAGCCGCCGCCGGCTACTGCTCCAATGCCGCTACTCGGACTGTCGGACTCGTCACCCCTCCTGCTGACCACACTGCATTGCATTGCACCTACTAAGTAATCTCACCTCTCCCATACACAAGTAAAGTGATATTCCCGACACAAAACTACTCTTCCTGGTGAGTGCGCGTGCAGTGCAGCAGCCAAACCAAGCCAAGCCAATGGCATTTAGGAGAAGATAAAAAGCACTAATTATGTCATTTGGAAAACACTTCTCTTTCAGATTCCTACTGGATGTTCATTGAGCCCCACATGAGACCAGGACAAACAGAATCTCCCATTCACGATTATTATGCTGCCAAATCTTAATTCATACAACTACAACTCTACGATGCAACAATGGGGCAACCAATACATCTATCTACATACTGCGCACAACTAAAAACAAGCAGAAGAATTCCATCTCTCGCCTTTCAGCAACTTTGCTATCCATCGTCTCTGCCTCATCTGTTCTACAAAGTGAGTATCTCCTTCCTTCTCTGCAGCCAACAGAGGGAGAGGAGCCTCACCGTGAACAGCAAAAACATCAAACGCTGGTGGGCGCGCGGGCGGCCTTCTCAGTCATTTCAAACCCTCCCCAGTTTCCTCATGTTCGCGCATGCCCCCATGTCGGTGTATGTAAACCATGTCCTGCAAGAAAACATAAAGATTCTAACCAGATTCAGGCACCTTAACTGGTTTACCCAAAAGTTGAATTTTAAACAAAATTAAGTAAGCTCGAAAAAACACCAGAATTTTAAGGATCGCTTTTTCAACCCTTTCAAGTATTCTCATCTCCTTTACCTTACAGTTCAAACACCAGAAAAAATACCTATCATGTTTCTTTTAACTTCTGGTTCATTTTTTACACTGTCAAGACCCAGGAGCCCAACATTCCACTAGACTGCACCAGGTCCTAATCAATTTTATGTTGATTTTCATCGTAAGTCTACATTCCAAATGCACTCATGGAGACCACAAAAATAAAACAGTCTGCCATACAAGGAATATATATCAATTACCTTGTAATCTTCAATCACCGACAGTTATAAGTTGTGTAACTACTTCGCTGCAGAAAAATATGGGTGCATGAGACTGGGGTTATTCGAATGAGGCTGCTTGACAAATGGATGCTCCAAAAGTTGGGTTGCAGTAGGACGATCAGCCGGGTTTACTTTCAAACACTCAAGAATAAAACCCGAGCATCATTAGAGAGGGTTGTAGGAATCCGAGGAAGTTCTCCACGGCCAATCCTGAATAATGCTTGCATCTATCAGAGAACACCTGGCATCCCATTAGCAAGCAAACTGCCAGCAAAGGTCGCAGAATTAAACAAGGTGCATACCCCTTCCAAGTGAGAGTACGGAAGCTGTCTGGTTAACATTTCAAGAACAGTACACCCCAGGCTCCATATATCGGCAGAACAGCCATACCCACGGTTCTTCACAACCTGACGATTCATTTGGCAATTATGTTAATTTAAGAGCAAAATGAGTTTTTCTTTTCAGAAAGTAGAATGATACAACACTTTCTTTTTTCTTGTATTCATAGGCCTGTCTCTTCATTTTTTTTTTTTAATCATACAAGGGATACTCACTTTCCAGATACATACAACAGATAAAATGCAATGCTAAACCATGACTAAAACTACAAATAGTCAGCAAATGCAAAATCACCAGAAGAGTGAGATATACAAATTATGCCTGAAAATAAATAAAAGAGAGTGGCCAAATTTCCATGAAGAAGAAAAATATTAAGTAATCACCACTAAAAATCCATCATTATGGATCTACACAAGCAGATCACTTTTTCTAAGATGTAAGACTCAGAAGCCTGACAAATGGCTGCTTAACTAGACTTGGATTCAGTCCATCATCAGCCTACAAAATAGTGAGCAAGGGCAAGCGAGAAAAACCGAATGTTTAAATGAAATGCTTGCAGACGTTGGATAATTACATGCACAGTAACTAAACACATTCAGCCATGACACTGGTATTTGGGGGACACCCATGACTTAAAGACTTAAAGCTTAAACATTCATGCCAACAGGCTTAAAGTTACAATCTAAAGGGTAATTTGTATGCACAAATGTAGAAGTTTTACACTTCAACCGTGTGGCTCAATGAAGCAAAAAACTTCAAAGAGAACACATTCTTAGCATAACAAGAATACCAGAAAGACTCCGAGCTTTCAAGCATATATAAAAAGAGAGCAATACAACTCGTGAATCAGCTGGTTACATATGTTTTTAGTTTTATGTAATATGAGGCATAAAAGTTAACCCCCTGAGTCGCATGCTGACTATCATGTTTTCCATTTCCCAAGTTATGCCACAGACACATTACAGCTAGCTGATGCTAGGGCTAATGCCTTATGGTTCTGGGGTCTAAAATTACAACCAAGTGCTATGAGGAATTAAAAATACATTGCAGTGACCCATATTCCATAAGCAATAGTCCTGGAACTTGCTAGAAATTTAGCAAAGTGGTACAACTGAACAAGAGAGTTACCTCTGGCGCCATCCAATAAGGGGTTCCTTTGCATGATTTAATGTCATTAAGTTCGGTTATCTGAATAAAAAAACAAGACAAACATCTCAATGACCGAAAATTGATTTACGCAGGACAACAAAAAGTTAAATGAGCAGAATGACACCTTCGCCAAACCAAAATCTGACAGTTTCACAGCACCACTGGCATCCACTAGTATATTGGCACACTTAATATCCCTTGCATAGATGAAAAATCCAGTGAAAATTGCAAGCATTCATTATTTCATAACATCTAAAAATTCAAATTCAATCACAATCAGCATGAAATGAATCAACCCGAGAAAAACCAAGCCGATAACAGAGGAAAAAACAACAAGCTTGAAATTCAAGGGTGTAACATTAGGTTATTAAATCAGTATTGGAGCAAGAGTTTTGGATTAATTAGCATAGTCAGGAAAATCAAAAAGACATTATAATTCTTTTGAAAAGACCACATGAAAAACAAACACCATTGACAAGGGAGAATCAATAAGAACAATTCTAGAACCACCATACCGCCCATGGCCAAATGTGAACCTTGTTGATTCCAAAACTTAACTTTCTAGAACTTTAAAAAAAGGTTTAAAAAAGATTTTTTTTTTCAAACTAGATTTTACAATATAAATCACCAAGTCACCTATAATCCAACAAGGACTCCTTTATTAGAAATCTCAACTTTTGATGTCTAAAAGAACTTCAAAACAAATTATCTCACTCAATAAGATGTTATCATGTCATAAAAAATTAGATACCACAGAGACCACTTCAAATTGACGAAAGATATGACTCAGGAAATTAACTGAAGAAAGTGTTAAACTGATATGCAGCAATGATAATTTTCCTTAGTCATCTAGTTACTCTAACTAATTATTTGTTGAAATTAAAAATCCAACAACAAAAAAAAAGTATGAATGTATAAAAATGTCCGACTCACCTGTGGACCACATTTCGTGAATGAAGGTAATCAAGACCACACAAAATCTGCCTCGTGTATGCACGTACTTGAGAATCCTGTAGCTGATACTTTTCATATAGTTTTGCAAGTGAACCCTTAGTTAGAAGCTCAAGGAAGATATAGAGCTTCGAATCATCCTGATGAATAGTTTGTTGTCAAATCATAAAACTTTTTAAAAAAATTGAGTTTAACACAGCATTTCCTTGAGAAACTACATGACATACCTTGTCGGTGCCAATATAGCTTACGATGTTCTCATGCTGAAACTGTCTCAAAAGCCATATTTCCTGAAAAAACCACAAGAAAACTACTGAAATAACAGAGATCTTTTGAATTGCATGTATGCATAAGTTTTATGGTTCTTAAGTTATTTTTGAGCTACTTAACTTCAAAATTTTCTCACCTGTTCAAGCTGAGAAATGCTCTGCTGGCCTTGGCAACCTTTATCCAGTAAGGAAACCTCCTTTACAGCAAAGAAAAACCCATCACTGCAGTAATTTTAAGAGGAAGATAAGAAGGGATAAGTAACCAAAACATATGGCTGAAATTAAACCAATGCTACGGAAGGGAAAGATGATTTCATGCAGAAATCTTGCATTAATGATGACGAAAAGACAAGTTCAAGTCGTAGCTCACAGGGAGTTTGACTAGGAAGAGAGGAAGGAATCAAACTAAATCTTAATATCATTGCAATCTTCATAGTGCCATGTCAATGGCCACCAAGGGAGACGTCTTGTTTCATATACAAATGAGCTAATTACCAAGAAGGCAAAGAAAAGCACTTAAAAAGAAACTGGTAATCCTGCAGGTCATCTTAAATTCATAAGCTGCTTCATAAAAGACAACAAACAAACCAAAAAATGGTTCCAAACATGCAGATATTTTTTCAGAAAATCTTGCTCTTGATGTTTCCATGACAAAAAAGCAACCTCAGATAGTTTTGCATAAACAAAATACTTACTCAGTGAAGCCCTCATAGACAGTTCCAAATGATCCACTGCCAAGGAAATCACCCTTTTGCCAAGATGTGATTTTACGCCCTTGAGAACCACTCATTGGGATAATGCCATTGTCTTTTTCAACAATTACGCTTTCCAGACAATTTAGCTCTTCTGGACCCACATTAGGATTAAATGTTCTTTCATTTTCCATATCCCTGTCAATCCCTTCCGGACACGTATCCTGATCATCTTGAGGACCGAATGATCTCATCAAATCCCAGGTTGAACTTGTACTGTCCACGACAGAGAGCATCATAGCTGGAGGAAGAGCCAAGTTTTGTGGACTACATCCCTTAATCCCAGAAACCATGCAATTAGAATCAAATGATCCTTTTCTTTCTCCACCTTCTTCAGCATTCTCCACAATCAACTCATTTATGACTTTTGATTCACCACCACCGTTGATTATGGCATTATTGCAATCTCCGAGTTTCAGTGACTGCCCAGCAGCATCCATTAACCAGAGTCGACGTAACTCATCAGACATCTCTTCTTCATAACCACAATGTCCGGAAACTTTTCCAATTCCGCCTCCATTTGAACGACTGTCACTGCAAACTAATCCAGGCATCACCACAAATCCATCTTCATTCTCGCCGCACCTCACCCCAGGACCAAAATCATCGATCAGCGGAGAGTGTTTGTAGGGATTACTCAGCTCGGGGGTCATAATATCATGTGCCGGTGATGAATCAGGATTCCTGGCGTCCCAGGCGTCAAGGGGAATCGAAAAATCATCGAGTCGGAGGCCAAGTGAACGGAAAACCTCATCGACTTCTCCCTCAACCCCTCAATACGAAAGCTAGAGGGGCCGATGACCCTAGTCGGGTGGAGTGAGCCGGAAGTTGTGGTCATGATCGACCCGCCGTCGACATCGTGATCGATGTTCTTCATGGCGTTCCGACGATCGAGCCTGGGGCGTTGTTGGGGATGGCGTCTGCTCTTCAGGTGGATCATCTTACTTGGTCTCTATTGGAGAAACACGCAGAGAAGACAACGTAAAGGCAGCATATATCCCATTTTCCAATTCTGTGTTTTCAAACCGGCCGGTTAACCGGCGGCTGAAACCGGTTAACCAGTAATGGATTTCCGATTATTCAAAAGAGATCGTGGCCCACTTCTGTAAAGTTGATCAGTTTTAATTTACTGGATTTTCAAACCGGTTTTGACCGGTCAAATCAGAATCGTTCTCCTACCGGTTTGGTTTGAAAACCTGATTTGAAAACATAGTTTTCCATTGTTTTTAGGGTGTGTTTGGTTGATAGTAATACTTAAACCCATGTTTAATTTATTTGAATTTAAATAAATAGATTTTATGAATTTAGAAAATTATTCGTATTTGGTTGTTGAATTTAATTTATTAGAGATTAACATGAAAAAAACGTTTAGTATATAAATATAAAATTAAATATATAATAAATATAAATATAAAATTAAATATATAATAAATATATATATGAAATTAATTATATATCCCTTCCAAAAAAAACATTCCTTTATATTCTAATTAGTCTTCTACCTCCTCACCGACTCCATCTTTTGGATGCGAGGCTGCCATCAGATGAGATCTTCGGTGATTTCACCGATATGTGAAAGTTTTGTTGCATAGGTTAGATGTCGACATACGTCATTCCTTGTGTGGAGTTTCCCAATTGAAATTTGTTAATTTGAGAATTGATTCATGGGTTTACTTGTTGTATGTTATCGCTAGTTTCACTTTCTTCTTCCTACTTCAATTCCTCCGGTGTAGATGTAGGCATGCATAACTCAAATGTCCTCTAAGAATCGACCAGAAAACTGAAGTAGGTCTGGAAGTGGAATGAAGAGAAGGATTTGTTGCATGTTCTAAAGTAGATAGTGAAAAAAATTGAAAAATTGAGAATAATTTTAGAGGTGAGTATCAACGAGCACTAGAGTCAGAGTTCTTGAAACTCCACCCAAGAACTGACATCCGCATGCATCTGCACATATCTAGTAAGGTGCATACACGAGAAAAGAACTACTACCTCTTTTTTAACTTTTTAGCAAGGTTGGCATCGGTTTCAACGAGTTAACCAATACCGTAGATGCCAACAAAGAGGTTTGGAAAAGATTGAATAGGTACATATATGTTATAGTCGGTGGTGTTATACTCGATACTTATTTTGTACTTATGTCAGCATGTACCAAGGCTATGAATACTAAGATATAAAATATGGTCGTATTACATAGAGTAATGAGGAATCTTTGAAAATGATCGAGCTACCAGAAATAATATTGTGAGCTTCGTAGGCGAGGTTAAGCTACTTTCTTGCCTCAAGTAATTGTGAAAGAGAATTTATTGTGCATACCCTAGCCTATGACCTTAGATCTTGAAACGTTTGTGAGGTTTTTGTATTTTGGTGAACTTCATGAATGGCTATATATCTAGCTTTTGTTACATCCGTCCACTTGTTAGTTTATGTGTTGAATATTTTAGCTTGTAAGATAATGTGTATTGTATTGCACATGAAATTTTGGGTCGAAGATGAGTCCATGTGTTTAGTGTTATGTATAGTTATTCTTTTTTTTCTTTTTTTTTCTTTCTTATTATTTTTCTTTTGTTTCTATTTTGCTGTTTATTTTCTATTTTTATGCATTCATTTCCATTAAGCAGCCATCCAAGCTTGAGATCATATCGAGAAGCCTTGTGTCCCTTAGATTCAGAGATCAAGCCCACATTTCTGGCGAAAAAAGAGAGAAATGGTTGCTCAACTACCTACTAGAGTCCTCATGGTTCACGATGAATAAGGGCAACAAAACACTGAAACTTTTCTAGTTCTATTGATCACTAATTATAGCCCAGTATTAAGTTCGAAATATCCGTAAACCATATTGACTGACCACCGTGAATCATTTTTGATGGAGAAGAGGACTCTAAGCTATGCCCATATATATTCTAGACACTTTCTAAGTTCGTTAGGAGAGAGAATGACGACCCAAACTATCATCTACGAGAGTTGCACATGGCTTGTACATCCATTCACTGAAAAGGAGTAATAGAGGACCAACTCAAGTTGCAAGTCTTTCCTTTCACTCTCATTGAGCGAGCCTTGTAGTGGCTATAAGGACTACCTCCATCCTCTATTGCTACTTGGGAGTAAATGGTTTAGAAATTTCTTGATCGATATGTACCCCTTGGAAGAACCTTCACTAGAAGAAGAGCCGTAACCACTGATGCGTGTCGTTTCCACAACAAATTTTAATATTTTTAAAACTCATAAAACACAAAAGTGTAGTATGTGTATTGAACACAGGGAGTTGTTTTTCAGTGAAAGGTGAAGTTACACTAAATACAACTATCACGATTTGTAAACGGCTTTGTAAGTAAAAGGTGCGAGAAACATAAATGATGAAACTTGAGTAAGAGGGTAAGAGATTTGTAAATAAACAACAGAAATAAACGTAAGCGATGAACTTTAAATAAAGCGAATGTTCTTGGGTTTGAAATCTTGCCTAGCTACTTTTGTCGTGTCTCCTCTCTTCTCTAATCTTCTCAAGTACTCAATTATAGGAATAAAGAATTGCCTACCTTCCTTTACACTCTCTTGCAAGAAGGCATGGAAATAACCCGATATTGTTCCTACTTGGAAGAACGTGAAGATAAGAGGTCCTACCATCGTACCCTCACGGTTGAATAGGTAAATGCATTCTATCAGAACCAAGGAGGAACCTACAACTATGGAAACTACCTGATGCCGAGAAGAGACCATCTTGGTTTCACTAGAGACAACCATTGCCTCCTGTTCATGCACCATCACTAGGGAACTTGTCTCTTATTCCTCAGAAAGCTATCATCACTCCACCTCAACCTCTGCACATCATTAGAGCTTCAAAGCAACTTATTGGTACTTATTAGCCAAATCACACCTTGGAGTCAATGGCGAAATCCCTTGTTGAAAGCACCACAAAAATGCCAAAAGGACATGGATGAACAAATCACAAGTATGCATACTGAAATCACTAAGCTGGTGCAAGCCATGAACCGATTGGAGATACAATGAGGACTATCATCCCATCCAATGAAGAACCCTGAGCACATCAACATAATATCCTTGATAAGTGGGAAGGATTTTCCAGACCTTTACTTAGGGTTCATGACTAAGGTGGACAAGTTTGAAGAAAAAGAATTAGAAGTATTAGACAACGACGATAAAGTGGATGAAGAGATTGTTTGCGAGAATTTAGATGGTACCCTGGTCCATAACATTGCTATGCCCATGCCATCTGAAGATTTGAAGGAGAAGGAGATACAAGAAATTCATCCACATAAGTCTTTAGCCATCCCATCACCCTTTCCTATAAGGTTCTGAAGGAAGAATAAGGACAAACATGGACTGAAAGCATTCATAGAGATGATGAAGAAGGTCAATGTGAACATCCTCTTACTGGATATGATGGACTAAATGCCCAAGTATGTGAAAATATTGAAAGACTTGCGTGACTTTAAGAAGAAGTCAAAGGTAGAAGAAGGTCAATGTGAACATCCTCTTACTATTGTGATTTGTATGTTTGTGGAGTATTTTATCGACGATGTGGTTGATGGCTTTGATGTTGAGAAGTTAGCTAAGTTGGATAAGAGGATAGCAATAGATAGTGTTGAAGGGTTAGTTAATGAAGATGATTTAGATGATGTTTGCATGGATAGAGAATCTAATAGTGAGGAGGATATGCATATTGTGTAAATGGAATCTGATTATGAGTTGGAAGAATCAGAACATGAATCTTTGAATGGGGGTGGAGGTTTAGAGGGAGCTAGAGTTGTGTATCAATGTGTTGATGTGGATACGGAAATTAATGATTCTAATTGATGTTTATCTGGTGATGATGTTGATTTGATTGTGGATGATGGCATGGAAGGATCACAAGAAAACAACAAGAATTCAGTGTATAATCTCAATCAAGGTTTCAAGTTTGTGCAGCTAATCAAGAGCTTGCAATTTGCATCAAGAGAGCATGTTCGTGAAGGCTATCACTCGATATGTCATTGAAACACAAAAGAAAATTGTGTGGTTGAAAAATGACAATGAACGAATGAGGGTATGTTATGTTTTTTGTATTACATTCTCTTTTAATCATTAATGTACATGATTTTTTTAAAGGCTAAATGCATCGTTGGAGGTTGCAAGTGGTTTGTTTTTGTGCGGAAGATGAATAATGAGAGTTGTTGGGAAGTTAGAACAATTGCCAAGGAAGATCATGCACTGAATTGTGGTAAAGCCCTAAAAAATTTCACACTCATAGCTCAATGGATTGCCAAGTGCTTTATAGATAGATTCATGGAGAACCCATCCCTGGAGATTGACTCCTTCATGGTTGAGGTAAACAGGACATTAGAGGTTTGCATTACCTATAATCAAGCAAGAAGTGCAAGACTTTTAACACTTGAAATGATAAGAAACAGGTATGCAGAACATTTCAAGCAAATCAAGGGTTACTATTTGATGTTGGAGCAATCCATTCCAGATTCTATAGTACAACTTAAATTGGTAGATGATGAGGTATCGCTAGGTATGCAACGGTTCCATAGGTTGTATATTTGTGTAGGTGCTTGCAAAAATGGATTTAAGAGTGGTTGTAGGAAAATGATTAGGATAGATAGTTGTTTTTTAATAGAAAACATGGGAGGTGAGCTACTTACTGGCTGCTATCGCCTTAGATGCGAATAATGGTGTATTCCCTATAGCGTATGCTTTAGTAAAGGGTGAGAATAGAGATTCATGGAACTGGTTTTTATCACACTTAGGTATAACAAATGATAACATGAATGAATTAGTGATTATGTCCGATAGAGACAAGGGGCTTGAAGGAACTACCAAAGATGTTTTACCAAGGATACAGGTTCGCATGACATTAAATTGTATAAATCAGTTCGTTTATTGATATTGTTTCCTTGTTTCAGGTTAGGCATTGTGTTCATCATATCCTCAACAACTTAAGTGACAATGGCTATTATTCATTAGCAGTGATGAATTTAGTTATAGCTGTAGCAAATTCAAATCGCAGAGACATGTTTCATTCAACAATGGAGGAACTTAAAAAGTTAAGTGAAGGCACCCACACATACATTTCTAATATTCCACATCACTATTGGAGTCGTGTTTTCTTCTCTAAAGGGATGAGGTTAGATATCATGTTGAACAATGTGGCTAAAACTTTTAATGCCATGATTCAAATCGCAAGGAAGTTGCCAATCATACCAATGCTTGAGGGTGTGAGAAAGAAATTGATGATCATATTCCATTCAAGCATGTCCAACACAGAAAAATGGAAGATAGATATTTGTCCTAAGATTTTAACCATTCTTAGATGTGCAGAGGAAAATCAAGGGTCAGCAAAGATTTATCCTTTAGATAGTTACATTTGACAACGGAAAAATAGCCAGGGACAACATTGTGTTGATCTTCTGTGCAAGTGATGTTCATGTGGGTGATTCCAATTGAAAGGTACATATTTAAAGAACCACTCATTTACACAACTACATGTTTTATGTTAACATGATATTATTATTGATCACAAAAATCCCTTGCAATCATGCCTTGCCAACAATCAAGGTAAAGAAAGACAACATTGAAGATTACATTAATGAATGCTATACGGTCACTACTTACAAACTATGGGATGCCAATTTATCCATTACCAAGACCTAAAATATGGTCACAAACTGAAGTGGCAGCTCCACTTTCACCACTAGCCCCAATAAAGAGGTCAAGATGATCAAGGAAAAGCCGTCACCGCAAAGCATATGAACCATGAAAGAGCTATAGATGTTATAGTGCATTCAAGTGTTCAATTTGTAGATAGAAGGGGCATACTAAGAAGAAATACCCTAGAGGTGTTATAGGTATCAACAAGCAAGCTATGGTGTTATGTGTGTAGTTCTTAATCATGCTTTATTTGATGTTCTTTTTGAGAAACAGAAAGGTAGAGGAATCAAGAGGAAGCACACGAACTTGACCCTGTTTCAGAATGGTGTTGCAATTTTTATTTTAGAGAGGTGATGTTGTTTTTACTCCTTTTGCACCATGATGATACAATGTTGTGTTGGTGTACTCATTTTATAATAGTGTCTTTCAGTATTGTGAACTATGCCATGGCTTTTTGTAACATTACCTCTCATTATTAATATAATATTATTGTTTAGCCTTATCACATTACCATTTACATTTCTTTTGAAACACCAAATTCGAATAACCTGAACTAAAAATGACATTGCCAATTACAGTTATAGTAGTAAGGACTATGACAACAACAATTGATTGAAATGAAAAGCAACATGGTCTTTGACAATGCAAACATAACAACACACTTAACTCTAACTCGCATAGCTTCCATACCGGCTTATCTTTTACTTCTTGTTCAGTCATCAACACTACTACCAAACTTATCTTCCAAACCAGTGCAAAACTACAATGCATAAATGAACACAGAAACATTGTAAAGTCATACAACAATACATTCAAGCAAATTAAAATGAAATTAATACACAAATACATGCCTAGGCTATCTTCCATTCTATTTCGCATATCTTGTCAATTAGACTAAGATTCTCTTCCTCCAAAGCCTTTATCATGTGTACAAAAATATATCAATCAGAAACTCAATTTATAAGGGCAAATGAACCAACCTTAGCTTTAGCTTCTGCAGCCGATGGAATGCTCACGCTTCGTCCGGCCATTTCATGCTTTAGATCTTCCATCACTTGAATTAAACTATCCAATATATCATCAAGTGTATGCTTCTTATTCGAACTCTCATTGTCACCCGCTTCTGTAGATTCCTACACTTCAAAGACCAACTCTTTCGCCATTACTATATTACGCTTACGCCTAGGTCCATGAGGCCGTTGGAATCGTGGTGTATGCCTTCTCCAATTGTACGATTTCATCATTTTGCATTGAAACTAGGGTTAGGGTTCTTGTGAATTTGCGTGAAAAGGAATTAGCCAAAGTCAAATGCCCGAATATGGGATTTTACTTTATTGTAGTTGGTGACCCGATTTAATCGAATATTTCCAACTGATCAATTAGTTTTTGGACCGAAAGTCCTAAAGTTTTCGAAATTGCTCAATAAAAGATTAAATTATCACCAAATTTAAAATGGGGACAAAAAAACTACAACATGTTTCAATTAGGGATTAAATAATCAATTTCTCCCCTATTATCAAGGCCCCAAATGAGAGTCTCTCATTTGAACTAATGTGTTATGCAAATGATCTACTATGTGTCCAAGTATCTTGATAATGCCTAGAAGATATACACCATAATAGAAAAGAAGCTATTGGCCATTGTCTTTACCTTTGAGAAATTTCAATCATATTTTCTTGGAGCTAAGGTCATAGGATATTCGGACCATGCCGCAATGAGATATCTTCTTACCAAGAAGGATTCAAAGCTTAGACTCATTTGATATATCTTATTGCTTCAAGAATATGATTTGGAGATTAATGACAAGAAGAGATGCAAGAATCTAGTGGAAAATCACCTTAGCCAAATCACTTAGAAAAATCAAGTCTTATCGATGATAATTTCCTGTACAAACACTTATTCATGATCCATGAAGACAGTCCTTGGTACGCTGATATTATAAATTATTTGGTGACTAGGCAATTCCTTGAAGATTTCCATCACTACTAGAAGGAGAAACTAAAGAGTGACGGCTTGAATTTTATTTGGGACGATCCATATCTCTAGAAAATTGATATTGATTAGATTATTAGGAGATGCATCCCTCAAGATGAAGTGCACTCTATTCTTTCCCATTGTGATAAGTTGCCTTGTAATGGACACTTTGGTACAAAAATAACTGCAAAGAAGTTCTTGGAAGCTGGATTTTATTGGCCTACAATATACAAGGATGTCTATCTTTATTGCAAAGCATGCCCAAATTGTCAAAGAGAAAGAAACTTGGAATACAAGAATCAAGTGCCCCTTCAACTCATTATCATGTGTGAGATTTTTCATACGTGGAGCATTGATGACACACATTTTCTCTGAATTTTATAATAAAAAATAATTATATTTTATTGTGGTTTAGGTTAGATAAATGTGGTTTTTCATGTTTATGTGTGTTTAAGTTAATTTGTGTGTTTATATTAAAAAGTGGACTAAATCCTTTGATTTAGTCCACCACCTTTGTTACTAATGTTTGACTAAGTTCAGCAGGGAGATCAACCGAAAAATCAGACTTATAAATGTGTAGAACAAGTGAAAAATGGCGACATACCCGAAGAGAGACAAAGAGCATTGTTCTGCCGCCGCATGCAGTTTGCAAGTTCAAGTCGGGAACAGTGATGGGGTTAGGAACAGTGCAATGGAGTGAAGGAGGGGAGATATTTTTCGAAAAGGGGATAGAGCGGGAACAACAAAGAGCGGAGGAGCGCAGAACACATGCAAGGGGGTTTCTCCCCCAACGCGAAAAAAAATACCAATTAGAAGAGGAGAAGGAGGCCCTCATCGTCAAGAGCAGCACCAGAGCCCAGTCCAGCGCTACTATTCCGACCTGTAAATAGTAGCAACAGGGTGACAGAACAATCTTTATTTCCTTTCAGTTTTATGAACGTTTCGAGTTTCTGTATCTGACTTGCTTATAATGTTCCTGTTATTTTCGCCACATTATTTGAATTGAATCGTGTTTTCTTTTCCAAGTATGAGTAGCTAAAGCCTTAGGGATTTCTTAAGGTGAAGTATGGTGGTGTGTGCTTAGGGTTAATAATGAAATTTATGTTTGTATCTTAGCTCTTGTTTCTATCAATCCATGGATAGACCTAAGGAGAGGAATAAGTAGCTTCACAACTTAGATGCTTGATTTAGAGGTAGACTAACAAATCAAGATGGAAGAAGTAGGTATTAGTCTGGGGTAGAACCAGTAGAACCAAGTAAACCTAGTTCTATGTACTATGCATGCGGGTAGACCTAATTGCAATGTTGGTTATGATATTGGGGACTAGCTTAGCCGAAAATATGACAAATGACCTGGGTAGACTTGGGTTATTTGAAGTTGTGAGTGTAGGAACATGGTAAATTAAATTAGGCACCTAAGCATCACACCACCTGTAGACCCTTAAGGCATCTTCGTATTATTCTGAGTTAGAACCAGTACTTGTTACCTTTAGCATTGAGACTTGATATTGTTTACTGATCTTGTTTACCGAACTTGTTTGCCACTGTTGGTCCGAGCTTAGACTAAGACCACTGTATTCCGAATTATACATGTACTAAAACACTTAGCAAGCACAAGCCTTTGTGATCGACCCCGACATCTACTATACAAGTTTTCTAAATTTGTATTTTGTGTAGATTAGGGCTTATAAATTTATTTGATATGTAGAGTTGCTTTATTTGCAACGACATTGCTAAAATTTCCATTTATCAAGCATCGACTATTATGGGACTGTTACCTCCCTGCCAAGGGAAACTCTACATTATGCTTGCTGTGATTATATCTCAAAATGGGTGAAAACCATTGCTTGTGAGAGAGACGATACAAAAATCACGGGATATTTCTTGATCACTATTTAATTCCCACGATTTGGACATCCCAAGATTATTATCTTTGATCGTGGGACCTATTTTGTGAATTGTGCCATCAAGTGTGCATTGGCCAAGTATGGAGTAAAACACCACTTTTCCATAGCTAGACACCCTCAAACAAATGGCATGACGAAGATATCACATAGAGAATTGAAGAGGATCTTGAAGTAGACCGTGAGATTGGAGTGTAAGTCAATGATACACTATGGGCACATCATAATACATACAAGAATCCCATCCAAATGTGATAACACACGAATTTTCCTATTATTAGAGTAAGAAAATTATGCTTTTGAATCATGCATTAAGTGTTTATCTTATAGTTTTTAGTATTTTTACCAAATTTTAGGACATAATGTGATTTTATGTGTTAATGGGCTAAATCCTTTGATTTAGCCCATCCCATGTTATTAACATTTTGTCTAGTCCAGCAGCAAAGTTGTAAAATCAGAGAGGAGACATGAATTTCGTGCAAGTAGAGATTTGGAAGAATGGACAGCATTAAAAGAGGAGATATAATGCACTATTCAGTCGTCCACAGTCTGTAGGTTCAGGCCAGGAACAGTACAGATGTCAGGAACATTAAACTGATTTTGAAAAATGGAAAAAAATGTGAAGATATTTTTGGAGAAGTGAGAAGTAAGAGAACGTGAGCAGACCCGACGAGGGGGCTTCTCCCCAAGAGGATGAGCACTAAACTAGGAGAGGAGAAGAAGAACTTCATCCTCAAGAATAGCATAAGAGCCCAGTCCAGTGCTACTGTTCCGGCTAGGGAACAGTAGCAGACGGAAACCAGAACTCTTACTGCTTTATTTTCGTTTGTTGATGTTTTCAGTTTCTGGAACTAACTCTTTCATGATGTTCTTAACATTTTCATTGCTTTATGTTAATGTTATCATGTTTTACCTTCAAATTTGTATTTTGTGTAGATTAGGGATTATAAATTTATTTGATACGGATTTTCTATTTTTATTGCAACAATATTAGGATTTTCGTTTATCAAATTGGTGCCGTTTCTGCAAGATTTCTGGTAAGGCATGTCATCTTCCCTTTGATCTTTATCATAAGGAATACTCGGTCATCAAGTCATGCAGCATGACTAGCAACCAGGTAGAGAGAACAGGTTTTTGGATTTGAATGAACTAAAGGAAATTCGATTCAATGCCTACACCAACCAACTCCTGCACAAGAAAAAGGTAAAAGGTTTTCATGATAGTAAGTTGCATGTGAAACAATTTTTAGTTGGTCAAAAAGTTCTTTTGTTTGATACTATATTGAAACTCCTTGTGGGAAAAAGAGTTTTTGGAGAAAGAGTTTCTCCTCAAAGAAGCAAGTGGGAGTCGTTTTGAACTTGAGGAGATGTTTGAGAACGAGCCAGTGACACCTATAGAGATGCCAGTGGGTGACTCAAAAGGTAATCTAGGCTCACCATCTCGAAATTGTGTCCCAGAAGCTTGTAATGTACCAGTGAGCAATCAACCTGAGCAATCTGACTTGCCAAATGTACCAAGCACGTTTTCTGCCAGAAGATCAGTCCGACAACGTAACCCTATTGTGAGATATGGTTTCATTGTTGATGCCGAAGGCATGGGAGACCTCATATTAGATGAGGAACCTTGGACTTATGACGAAGCAATCAATAGTGCTGAGTCAAGTAAATGACTTGTTGCCATGAGGGCAGAAATGGATTCCATGTATGAGAACAATGTTTGGACATTGGTCAATGCTCCAAAGGGAGTAAATCCTATTGGATGCAAATGGGTATTCAAAAGGAAAACTGACATGGATGGAAATATATCTACCTATAAGGCACGACTTGTGGCAAAAAGATATCGTCATAAACAAAGTGTTGATTCTGATGTAACCTTGTTGCCTATGGCTAAGTCTATTCGATTTTGCTTGCCATTGCTGCTCATTTTGATTATGAGATGTGGCAGATGGATATGAGAGGAAGTGTACATGACACAACCTGAAGGTTTTACACAAGATCCTAGTAAAGTGTGTAAACTGAACAAATCCATCTATGGGCTTTAGCAAGCTTCAAGAAGTGGGAACATCAAATTTGATGAGACAATCAAAGAGTTTGGTTTCTCTCAAAATGAAGATAAACCTTGTGTATACAAGAAGGTAGATGGCTTGACAATCGTATTTCTCATACTATATGTGGATGACATATTAGTAATGGGAAATGATGTTGCAACAATGCAATCAGTAAAAATTTGGTTATCCAAGAGCTTTCCAATGAAAGATCTTGGAGGTGTGGCTTATATATAGGGCATAAAGATCTATAGGGATAGATCAAAGAAACTTATTGGATTATCACAATCGACCTACATCGATAAAGTGTTAAAGAGGTTTAACATGGTTGATTCCAAAAGAGGTTTATTGCCCATGACACCCAAGGCACTTTCAAAAGTGATGTGCCCCAAAATAGAAGAAGATAGGGATTATATGGCTCGAATTCCACATGCTTCTCCTATTAGGTCAACAATGTATACCACTATGTGTACTAGACTAGATGTGTCATATGCTTTAAGTGTTGCAAGCAGATATCAATCGAACTCTAGAATGGATCATTGGACTGCATTCAAGAGCATTCTTAAGTACTTAAGAAGGACTAAAGACATGTTCCTGATTTATGGTGGTCAAGATCTCGAAATGGGAGAATATGTTTCCAATCTCATTTGACTTGACGTCTCAATCAATATACATATTCACCCTAAATGGAGGTGCAGTCACTTAGAAAAGTTCTAAGCAAGATTGCTCATTCACAATGGAACTAGAACGTCCATGGAGTACATGGAGTCCATTGGTATGAGATACATCAATGATTGGCTCTAGTACAAGTGGGAGATTGTTAGTGCATGTGTTCTAGAGACAATCAACTCATTGGCAAATCTTATCTTATGATATTTACTTTGAATTGTGATCAAATTTATATCATTGATAAAATCCTCTACTTGATCTATGTGCTATAGAAATTATGATGAGATCATAATGTGAGATTCTTCAAGCACTTATGATCAAGTTAAAAACTCCCTAGCTAGAGTATTTGTGAAATGAGGATATCACAAATACGGATAAGTTGGCACACATTGAGTTCCCTAAATTGTTTAGGCAATGGTTCTCACAATTGATGTAATCAGATTACTAGAACCTATGTGTGGGTGTCGATTAGAGAATCGATTCACTGGATGACTCATCTTCGAGATGCTACTATGGGAAGCTAACCAAGTGTCAGTAGCAAGATCTCGAATATGACAGCCGTGCAAGTAAGCTTAGACTTGAGGTCAACAAAGTTATCTTGATCTTAAGCTCACATTTTCGCTCATTACTAATGGGAGCCTAACCATGGCTTGCCTAGTATGGATGAGTAGGGATGTGACTCCTTAAGGTTGGAGATAGTTGATTGATCAATAAAGGATTCATCACTCATGTTAGCGATGAGATCATATCTCAAGTAATTGCATCAAAATCTAACAGTAAGTCCTGGGTCCAGGGTAATGACACTCGAATTGTTTGAGTAGATCATTGAGTGTTAGTGCTTGAATGCAATTATAAGTTCGATACATCAGAAAGACACACACCCATGTTCTGGTACCGAATGAGATATAAGTATGATGAAAGCTGTTCATTGCATGGTGGCTGGTCATGAAAAGGCTCAATCAGTTCACCTGATTATTCTTTAATCTTGGGGATCATGATATGTTGCTAGATATCACTCATGATCGATAATGATGGATTTGATTAATTAAGAGTTAATTAATAAATCCATTATTACGGCCTTGATTGAGGAAGCCTATAGGGTCATACACAATAGTGGAGTCACTCATCGATATAAAATAAAATGACACAATTACATGAGATGTAATTGGTAAAGTGGATAAATTAAATAGAGAATTATTTTGAGATTAATATTGATTAAACTCAAAATAAAAGATCTCATATAGATATGATTTGATATGTCACAAAATATCTATAAAAAGATTTAGATCTTGAGATCTGCTTCAAGGGTCTTCGTGCTCTCAGAGACTAATCCACATGGAGGCGTTTTTCTCTACTAGCACCTGAGGAATTCGACTAGCATTCAAGAGCCTTGAGAAGGTTATCGACGGAGTGCTCCACGTGTGGACACCATAGAGGCCATCTCCTATTGGCGGTTGGTGAACAACGGAGTCATCTGAAAGGTATTTCAGCATCCCTTAGTCTGATGTATACCGTATTCCAAGATCTGCGGTGGGGGTTTCTCAAAATTTTAAAATTCCGCTGCTTTTGAGACATACGATGTCTACGAGAAACCCAACAGCATGAGACTTGCAAGAGACAAAATACCGACATTTTGTGGCTTGTACGTGACTTAGATCCATTGTGGGCAAAAGACTAACACTATTTAGAGGCCCATGACCTACGACTTCTCAAAGTCTGCAATAATGATTGATCGTTTAATTGAACGAATAGGAAAGTTGGCTGCATACAAAAGACAAAAAAAAAAAATATGAAAAGAAAATTTGAGACACTTGGAATCGAACTTTTTGACTCACTTTTTGCACTATCAATTTTGTTCTTCCTCTTTACTATAGGGAGGAACAAGATATTTAGCTTTCTGTTTTCATTTTCTATTTTTATGGCTATTCATGGATAGACTTTGTTAGTTTCTAAGAATTGATGAAGTTTACTTCAATATCTTGAGCAACAATCTTGATTTTTTTCTGAATTTTTTCTGGATTTCACATATTTCCACGTGTCATGTTGCAATTTTTTCATAACGTTTCCTCGCAGATTTTGATGAAGAGTAAGGTGAAGAGCACCATCTTTGACTGTATTGGTTTGAGTAAGATAACGAATTGTTTGTAATTGGGAGACTTCAATGATGGATGGATAGTGACTTCGTACTCGTCATTAGTCATTGGCAACAACTAGACACATACACAAAATTTGATTTTGAGGGCAATCGACGACAATCATATTATCCTCTCAATTGTTCAAGAGAGAATCATATGAAATTATTCCCACGCCTCTTTGTAAAAGAGTGTAAGGGAGATTACACTATTACTTGCTCTTATAAGAACATCTTTAGTGGTTTCCATAAATGCTTATGTGGCTTTCTTTTATTGAGTTTCCTTTATGAAGTTTCTTAATTTACTTTTTTAATTTTCAGAAAGATTCTTTATTATTTAAAACATAAATTTCGTAATATTAAAACATTTTGAACACAAAACATAATGCAAAATTAGTTGAATAACTACTAATCATAGAATACATCAATTGAAATTTGTCCAAATATACTCGATCAAATCTGTTTTCAGGTGACGATGGATACTACTATCACGAAAATGCTCCACTCATCCTAGATAATGTTGCATATTCATTCCAACATCTTTGCAACTTTCTGGGGTGTGAAGTATCATTTTCTAGTTTATTATGAGGTATTATTATGTGTTAATCTAATGTTAAATCGTCTAATTAGGAATTATATTGACAAGTAATTGATTTTCCTAGAAAAATCCTATTTTACTATTTTGTATATACTTTCTTTATTTTTTTCATGCATTTTGACCAAGATATGTCAGGAGGTAGTCGTGGAGTATTGTAGGAGTATTGCAAGAGGTCAGACTTTGACTTTTCGAGTCTTGCACGCGACTTGGAAGTATTGAAGGCAAAAAATTGACGTTGGTCAAAGCTCTTGACTTATGGCATGTCAGAGTCTGCAGCAATGATTGGGCGCTAACTTGCACGCAAAGGAAAACTGGTGGTGCACACAAGACAAAAGGAATGATGGGAAGAGGACCAAAGTAGTTAAGGTACGTGAGGAGTGAGATAAAAACCAACTTGGAACACTTGTTTGAGAACTTTTTGACTTCCTTTTCACACTTATTTTTGTACTTAGAACTTTTGGGTTCTTCCTCCCCTCCAAGGAGGAAAAATACTTAGCTTCCATTTTTCGTTTCTGTTTTCATGGTCCTTTGTGACTAAAAACCCTTTAGTTTCTGGGAGTACATGAAGTTTACTTCCAAGCCCTGAGCAATACACTCGATTCTTTATTGAATTCATTTCGGATTTCGCAAACTTCCACGTATCTTGTTGCAGTCTCTCTATAACGACTCCTAGTCAAGGTCCATGAGTAGCAGGCCACTCCTCGCGGATTTTGGTGAAGATCAAGGGGAAGAGCACCAACTCCAACCCTACCGATTCGTGGAAAGTAGCGGATTGTTTGTAGCCGAGGTACCGTGATAGTGGACAGGTAGTGACCTCGTGCCTGCCACTGGCCATGGGCAACAGTTGGGCACATGCACGCAATTCGGTTTTGAAGGCAATCCTCTTGTCTCCTCAATTGTCCAAGGAGGAACCACATGAGACTATTCCCGAACCTTCTTGTCAATTAGAGTGTAAGAGAGAGTAGGCTATTCCTGGCTCCTATAACCAGTTATTCAGAAGGAATTAGTGAAGACCAAGGTGAGGATAGACAAAGGAAGGAGACGGAATCTCATTCCTAGGAACTGCGTCTCGTAGTCAAGGCCAATCACTTAGGTTGTAACTTTTATTTCTGCATTTGAAAACCCTCTTTTGCAAAACCGTGACATTTTGTAAAAGTTTTCTATAAAACACTTTTCACGAAAAACAATTATCTGAGATCGATACTCGTACTATGCTCTTTTGTGTTTTATGTTTTATATATTTAAAATTTGTTGAGGAAAGGACACACAACAATGAGGGTTGGACTATCATAGATCGATCATACTCTTCTACAACAGTATCTTTAGGAATAGAATGTCCTTCACTTTCAACAATCATATTATGCAGTTTAATACCTACATACATGATATCCCATAAAGTTTTTCGATCTCAAGTTCTTGCTGGAGATGTTAGTGCCCCGAATTGACTTTGCAATATTCCAAAAGTATGCTCTATGTCTTTTCTAGCACTCTTCTAGAATTGAGCAAAAAAACGTGCTTTTTGCCCTTGTGGAAGTATTATAATAGATTTTACGAACACAGCCCAAACAAGATAAATGACATCAGTCAAATAATATCCCATATCATAAGTAGAACCATTTATAGTGAATTGCACTTGAGGGGCAACACCGTTACGTAACGCATTTAGTAATGAAGAATATTATAAAACATTGAGATCATTATTTGCACTTGACATTCCAAAAAAAGCCAAATGCATATATATGTAGAGGTTATTGCTTCTAACATAAGTGATGGTTTGCCTGGGAAGCCTCGAGATTCCTCTCAAGCAAGCAAACGTTCCAAATTTTCAATTGTGGGAGCTCTCAAATATTGTTCTGAAAAGCAAATATGAGTAGCGACAACAAAATGCTGAATACATTATATCAGTGTTGCCTCTTCAATTCGAATATATTCATCTACACTATTAGCACAAAAACCATAAGCTAAAATATGTATAGAAACCGTGTACTTTTGCTAAAGCCTCAGCCCCACACGGCCCATGCAATCTATTTTTTCTTGAGAAAACAAATCTTGACTATGGATAATGTCAACTATTTTTTCAAATAAAGATCTTTTCATTTAAAATCTCCTGTGGAATTTTTCATTGGTGTAAATTGCATCATTGTAAAAATAATCAATCATGAACCTTTTATGTCCTAGTTCACGGTTACGCTCCATAGATTGGCATGGTTGTTGATGCCTTGAGGTTTTTTGTTGCTCCAGATATGTTTCATTGAGGATGAAATCAAATCCCTGTTGAATGACTACAATATAATCAACAACATCTTCTACAAAAAACTTCACTGTATGGCTCCCAAAGGGTTAATCCATGATTTGAATGGAATTCAAATTACATTTAGGTTCTTAAATAGATAAAATTTTAAACTACCTTCTTTTATTATCATGTACCATTTTAAATTTTATCACTCTTTAATTTTATTTATCACTTTTATTTTAACCTACCATTTTTTAATTTTATTTGCCAGTTTAATTTTCATCTACCACCATTCAATTTTATCTACCACTTTTTATTTTATCTAACAATATAAGTTACACCTATCATTTTTATATTCACCTAACAATATTATTTGAACCTAATAATATTATTTATAGTTGTATAGTTTAAATAAAATCCAATGTCTATAAAAATAAAATAACATACGTAGATCAAGCTGAATCCAAATATCAATAAAGTCAAGTAATCATCAATTTCAAAATAAACAAAATAATATTAAAAGACAAATCATTTCAAGTTCGAAAGATCATCGATACAATTCAAAATCCAATCAATCATCCGAAACAAAGAGATTAACACATGCATTATGCTCTTTACCTTTTCAAATGCCATGAGCTATAGTTATGCTCTTAGCCTTTGCAAGACCATGAAATGCTATGCCATACACTCTATTTTATTCAAATAAATTCCTCATTAGTAGCACTAGTAGAATCCATCAATTGTTTCTCTTGTGCTTTATAATTCGTAATCTTTTGTCTTATAGGCCTTTCTTCTTTTTCAACACTTGGAGAAGATTCTCAAGGTGTAATACGTTGTTCATTAGATCCAATTTTCAAGATTTCCTCCAAATCTTTTCCAATGGCATAATTTGTTATCTTGCGAAAAATACGTACACTTATACATGATGGAATTTCATATCCACAAAAAAATAAAAGTATATGTACCGACATCTATTTCGGCTCAAAACACAAAACTTCTTAACACTTAATATCAAAAAAATATGTCTTTTCTTCACTCTTGAATAGCTGTAAAGCTTGGAGTTCAAAATCATATTCCTTGTAACTATTTTCTCCTCTTGACATTACTCTATCCATACAACCTCCGAATTCGGTACAATTACAATTTAGAGTATTCCACTTGTACCTTATTGTATCCATGATTTGAGGAATGACATGTGGAGCTTTATGGTAGCAATCAAAAACTTTCTTCCAAAAACTATTTCTTTTTTGTAAATTTCCATGTATTGGATTCTTACTATCATTATGCGGTAGGAAATCGGTCCTGTTGGACTCGTACGATTTTCAGGTTGTAAATCGGGTTTTAAAGAATCCAATTTGTAAAATACCGATTCTGGGTTATTGTTGAGAGCAAAAGAAATAAAAGGATACAAGAGTTTTTACGTGAAAACTACCAAGAGACGGAAAAATCACGGAGCTATTTGAGGTTATAAGAGAAGTGGTTCACTAATGAAGGAGGAACGAAGAATACAAAGTAAAATGTCAAGCGTTCAACCCTCTCGTCTCCGAATTCCATTATATTTATAGAGAGAGCCGATCCAACCGAAATCTGCAGGTGTCGACTACTTTCTACGCTTGTTAGTCGTATTGTGGTCCTGCTGACAGATAACCACCTACTGCTTTGACATCCTTATAATTTGGCTGCTTTTAAGACTGCCCAAAATGGTCGTTGTAGCCCAGTTCTGATACGTATCGATCTATCTGCTCGCAACAAGGTGTCAGGATGCTTTGTCAAGGTGACTAAAATTTAGTTGCAAAGAGGACAAGGAGCAAAACTAGGAAGCGAAAAGAATCAGAACCAGAAATAGAGGAACTAGAAGAAAATATTGATGAGGAAGAGATAGAAACAATGAGATATATTTTTGCCTAACTCAGTTCTATTGTTTTTAAGTTCAAATAGACATGCGGAGGAAGAGAAAGGAAAATCGCAATGGAAAATGACCACTAGGGGCATCCCCTACTTCAAGCACCATACACAGATGCTCAACCTCAAGTACTTCTATATTAATAATGAAGAATTCACAGCTAGGTATAACGAGGTAAAAGGGGCAAAGGTGATGCCTTGTCGGATCATATATTTCAAAATATTGGTGGAATTATGTATAGTTACTCATGTTTATTCAATTCTAGAAAATTCTGTGCTGCTGCTTACTTTTTATGATATGAACCATCCTTCTTATGTTGAGTTGATATATGAGTTTGCTTCCACTTTCTATTATGAAAAGTTAGAAACTATGCTTACATCAGAGGCAATTACCTTCAGACTAGTAGGAAAGGATTTTTCATTTTCATTGCTGAATGGAATGTAGGTTTAAGTTTTTGTTTAGAATAGCATGTTGAATCACATGAGTTTGCTACTTCTTTGTTTGATTATCCTGATGATTTCAATAGTAAGGAGGTATATGAAATTTTGATTGATCAACATGTTATAGAATTTAAATCTAAGAGGACAAAAGTTGATTTATTGATAGACCGTGCTATGCAGTATGTTCACCGACTTATTTATGCTGCGCTTTTCAGAAGAACCTTAGGATTTAATTCTTTGTATAAACGTGAATTGCTTGTCATGTGACGCTTGCTACACAAGAAATTCTTGAATCTAAGAATGATTTTAGCAGAATAAATGAACAGGGATTATCGAAAGAATACGATAAACCACCTTGGGTTCGGTAATGTTATCATTCATATTGCCCAAAGGTTTTGCTTTGATAAAAAAAATTTGAGTTAGAGTTCTTTCATGTGGAAACGAAATTAGCTCCTTTGAATGCATACTTTCTTAAAATTGCTAGACTAATTCAAGCTAGAGGTGGAGGTTTTATTTTTAAATCTCTAGCTGAACTTTTCATCATGTCATTGTTCCTCATAGATAAAGATTCCCTTATGATTCTTGTGTCATTTGGGAATCACATAGCAATATTAGATTATTATTTTTATATGAATAGTAGTTTCAATATTGTTTAATTTTTATTTTTTTATTTCATTATATTTGTGTGCTACTATTAGATAACTTATGTAACTTATTTCCAAATTTTGATTACTCGCATTTTTATCATATTTGGCTTTCTTAAAATTTAAGTTATGCTTCTAGTAATGTATATAATTAAGATTCAATTCAATTATTACAACTTACATAAAATACAAATTTTGAAAGTTGAATATTGTAATCTTGCTATTATATTTGCAATCTTATAAAATGATACCAATAGATCATATATTTTGTCTCTCATTCATTTTTGGTTGGGATCACTGGACAATTCTCAATACTATAATATAATGCAATAATTACAAGATTTTACTTTAAAACAGTTTATATCACTAAACATGTTGAATTTCATTAGTTGATATATCTAAGTTCAAAAAACCTTTACTAACATCTTTCAAGTATTCATTCAAAATACTTTTTCTCAAATTTTCTCATTTCTTTCATGAGATCTTACACATTTAATAAAATGTTTAATTTACGTTAAAATCTTTCAACCCTTCTTGAACAATCAAGTTTAAGATATGAACACATTTTACATGAAAAAATCATCACATAACAATTCATTTTGCATTTGATACCTTTAGTTTAAAATTTTGACCATGTTGTCATCATACATATCATTATTCAATATGATAGAAAAGATTTTAAAGCCTATTCTTAAATCTCTCAATGCTACATGTAATTTTTCAGCCTATAATTCTCTGGTATATGAAACATCCAATTCCAAAAATGCAAGTAAATTAGAATTGAAATCTCAATTCTCATCAACATAAAACTTGAATAACATACTATTCCAATTCTCTGGTTTTACTATTCTTGCACATTGAATTTGAAATTTTATTTTATTTTTTTGTAATGTTTTCTTTGCTAACATACTTTTTAATATCATAAATCCTTAAGAGAATGTGCAAAAATTTCAAATCATTGATAAGATATATTTAATTTAATCTATCTACGAGTGAGTGAGCTATAGAAATTAAGATAAGATGTAAATAAAACATAAGTTATAATAAAAAATGAAATAGCTGTAATAATAAGATTGATTTTATAATCTCACAAAATAAGAAATGATACTATAACTAACATTTCTAGAACTTTACATAGACACACAAAGTCAACTTTTAGCAAAGTGGAACATTTTTTTAAACCCACTTTCTAGATTGATTTAAAACTTATCTTTTTGTTTTGTTTCAAGTTTTTTTTTCAAGTCGTCATTTTTAAGAAAAATAAAATATTCAATACTTTTGTGGAGGATGATTTATTTATTAGGTTGACCTTTCTATATACTTACAGAATTAATATTAATATAAGATCACGTATGATAATTACTCTTGCTATTGAATTTTGAAATATATTTTGATCAAATTTCACTTTTATAATTGACATAGTTTGAACATTAAGTTAGATCATAAAATTTTAGAAATTTTAGACAACTTCAATAATGTATTAAAAATGAGACATACATGGTGTGCCACTACAACTTAATATTTTATATTTATATACCATTAAATTTATTTTTGATTCTTTCAAAATGATGTTATACTTCGAATTTGGGCTTTTCTGACCTTAATATTAGCAAATTGCAACTCTATTCTTCAAGATTTTTTATATTCATATTAATAAGTACACAAATAATTAATATAGTAATTTAAAGAACCACATTTAACATTTTGATTACAATCAAAACAATTAAATCACTAAATTAAATCATATTCTTACTCCAATTATTATCAAACAGATATATAAATTAAAATTTTTGAGATATAAATATTAAAAAAAGTAAAAATGCTAGGGAGAAAAACAAATATTTTTTCAAAGCGTATAACGAGATAACTTAATTATACTTCTTTAGTTAAATTGAGAAACTTAAGATCATATATGAGTAAACTTCAAAAAATTATAATTTTTTCACTAGGGTTTTAAAATTATAAAAATTTACAATAAATCTAAAAATACCTTTTTTGCTGAAAAATGTTTTAACTTTAAAGTTGAGAAATTGAGAAAAGTACATGCGTGAGTGATTGATTTAGATGAAATGAGAATGAGATTAAAGGATGGAGATCCCATTGGGCACAATCATGATAACGCAAGTGTGTTATGTGATGCCCACCTCAAGAATTGTGAGAATAATGAGGATTTGGGCATCTAACATCCTACTATTTAATTTTGGTCCTAAGCCCATTAGGGTTTCCATCGGACCTAAACTTTCATCTCTGGATTTCACACACAACACGTGTGTGCTATGCACGCACAAAGGATTTGGAAAAGTGGTAGATACTTCAAATTGGGGATTTGGAACAGTGGATGTTGGGTGTCGGTTGTAGCTCCTTTTGCTCTTTTCGATACCGTTGAGTAGATGGGTGTCTGATATCGTGATGGAATGGATTCCACGGATGCATTTGTGCTTCTGCTACTAGAGACAGCAATGGAGGCGTCCACCCATTCTTGTATGATTTGGGGCACACAATTTGGACTCCTCGTAACTGCATCCGTTTTGCCTTAAATGGAACAAGAGGGAGAGCCAGAGCGAAAGCGCCCACACCTTGACAACAACGATACTCCAATGGCTCGTCGCTCCCATTCTCCTCCACCGGATGACGACAAGCGTGTACAGTCGAGCATGCTATTTATTGTGATCACTGGCTTTCTGCCAACCCATGAATTTGTTCACTTAGTTTTAACCAGTGTTGTGGCGTTCGTGGTTCATGCAATCCTTTTCCTGGTTGGGTGTATAGTGAGGGTTTTTATTTTCTTATTTGTATCATCTATTTGCTAGTTCATGATTCAAAGCACTCATCTAGAAAGTAATATTTACATCGAAGCCGGGTTTATTAGGTTACAGTGGTCTCAAGATTATAACTTTGATTCTTAGGTGCTTATCACTGGATTGAATCTGAAAGGATTTTACTAAATAAATGGGGAGTTTGTGATTTAGAAACGGAAACCAGAAGTTTTTTCGAATGAAGAGTTTCTTCTTTGTCAACTAGAGGTCTTGCTAACTTTGGGATAGTAGTCTTGCGTGTCTACTGATTTGTTGTGCAAAAGAAAGGATTTCAACAGATTCGAGGTGATTTGTGATTTTCCTGCTCTGTATGATACTTGTAGCAATGTGGAAAGTGAAATTACCCTAAACCTGTGCCTTGTTTTTTAAATCGTGTTATAAAAATTAGGTTTTCATAGAAACACTGTTTGAAGCTAGAATCTACATGTCACTGGGGTTAAAATCGTTGGATAAACAATTAGCCACATATATTGGAATACCATAAGTGTTTTGGAAGCTTTATTTTTCTCACTCATTGTGTTACATGATTTGACTCTATTCTCGCAAGAATGCATGTTGCTGATCATAATGAACGGGGGTTTCACCCCAATAAAAGAGACTTTGTGTATCAACCATGTGTTTCATCCAATCAGCATATAAGTAATCATATTGCTTCTGGTAATCGGGATTATTATGAATATCTCATTGCATTTGTTATGTTTTTCATCCTATCAGAGTAATGAGATGATGTTGCTTATTGTAAAATAACCAAAGCTTCTCCTGATGTAGTATCAAAGCAATTATTATGTTTCCTCGTGTAACCAGCAATAACTTTTTTCTGTTTTTTTTTTTTCTGATAGGCTGATGCTACGCTTCTTCAGCACCAGAACCAGATGCTTGTGCAGCAGTTTGATGCTCAAAAGCAAGAGTTACATGATCTTGAATCCAAAATCTTGGATTTGCAAGGGAAGCAAATGTCATATGATGGAGTACTTATTAGAATCAATAAAATGTGGACTGAGGTTACATGCTACATATACTTTTTTGTTTTAATTTTATTGCTGCCACATGCGTTTATTAATCATAACAAGTCAGTGTGTAAAATCTGTGTAGTTGATTGATGACATTATTCTATTTGCTGGTCAAGCGGGTGCTAGTCCAAGTCGTCTTCAATGCTTGGATAATGCTGAATCTTCTAGGGGTGATCTTTTAAAAACTTATATTGGCCTCTATTGCATTCACATAAACAGATTTAAATACTTCTAGTCTTTTATGATGCTGACAACAATTTAGTATCGATTCCATTGTGTCCTGTGGAGGACATATTTCTATGTAGGTTACTTGAAGTTGATAGTTTCAATGTCGGAAAGGAAAGTACGCTGATTTTACAAGTCAAAGAGGCTCTTGAATTACGTCATAATTCGACAAGGAAATTGGTGAAACTGCTTGAAGACGCTTTTCGTTCTCAAAGAACTAAATTTGATCAACTGGCTCAGATATTGCTGGAGAATCTATCTGCAGAAGGTTCTGAATTCCAGACATTTGCAGTAGAAACTTTGCATGGATTGTTCTTCCATCTCTGCTTATGCATTCCATTAATACCTTTTTCTCTATAATAAATTGGCTGGTTTTCCAGATGCTTCTCGCCAATTGCATAATCTTGATCATTTGATGAAGGAGGAGATAAGACACCTGCATGATGTCATGCATATGATTTCTTCTAAATGCAAGCTATTTGCTGATGAGATTCATCTCATCATCAGCAACCATTCTATTGATCAGTTAGAGATACAACGCCTCAGTGGTACTGGACGTCTTCCCTTGTGTGCTAAAGTATTGTTTGCTACATAACCACAGCAGTTTTCTTACTTGACTCATTTCTCAGTATGTGTTTAATTTTAATTTCTGCTCTGGTTCTAGGAGAGCTTGAAGAAACATTAATGGATCTTGAAGAAAGTAGAAGAAAATTAGTGAACATGAAAATGCAAAAGGATGCAGCTCCTGGGATGCATGTTCCAATTCCTATTCCTATACTTCCTACTGCATCGAATGGAACTGTCTCTCCTGAGAAGCCTGCAGAAAAGATGAAATGCTTACGAGAATTGAAGGAATCTGTTCAGGAGATGAAGGTTTCTATCCACTCAATTAGATTTCCTTTCTTCAATATGATGCCTCCATAGTGCGAAGTGTGTTGGTTAGAATTATTATTTTAATTGAATATGATCTAGGCTTTGGCAGAAGATCGCCTTTCTGAACTTCAAGATTATCAGGAGGATAATGCAGTCCTGTCTAAGCAGCTACAGGACCTTCAGGTTGCAAAGTGCTGTTAATTAATTGTGGATTCGATATTATTAATTAGTATATTCTGATTCTATATACAACAATTTAGAATGAGCTGAATGAAGACAAGTATGTCACTGCATCCCGCCCTTACTCCTTGCTGAATGATCAGCTTCGGCACTGGACTACAGAGTCCGAACGTCATAAAAATATAGCAGAATCTTTGCAGGTATACATATATCCTTTTTAGGATTTATTTAACTTAAATTTCAATTGTGAAGTCAATCAAAACTGTAGGCTGAAAGGCCTATCATCATGCGAAGAGAGAAAGATGTAATTCAGAAATTAGAAGGGGTGGATGCTGCAAAATCTGCAATTTGTAGCTCTGAGTTAAGGGTTGAAGAAATAAACAAGCTACTTCATGTCTGTGTTACTGAGAAAAATGAGATGGAGAGGATATTGGAAGAAACTGCACAGGATTCAGGTTGGTGGGCACTCATTAAATTTTCAAATTCCACATTGCTGCTGAAGTCCTTGTGGTGAGCGTTATGTCTTTTTCAGAGAGGAGAGACATCAAAGAGGAGTTTCACGTGATGGCATCAGCTTTGTTGAAGGAGATGGGGATGATGGAAAGTCAGGTAACAAAGTGGAAAGGCAAAGCTGATGAGGCAACTTCCTTGAAGGAGAAAGTCCAGTCACTGAAGGTCCTACTTGATGCAAAGGTAAGCTGAATGCAAATTAGTTTTCTTTTAATAAAAAATGAAAAAAAGTTCTCAAGTCTTTACGCTTCGTTGGGTGAAATATATTGCAAAAAGTAAAACTAGCTTGCAGAGGTTATTTAAGGTTTTCATCAGGAGAGTTACTGTTGTGCAGGCTCTCCAGTTTCTGTTTATTTTCTTTGGTGTTCTTTTTCTTTTAGCTGTGATGGTGCAGTTCAGTGGCTTTGATATTATCTTTTTCATTTCTATCTTGCTTGCATTTGTTGGTGTGCTGTTTCAATGATTTTCTTCTGAAATCATACCCTTTGTTGTCAGACCAAAGAATTGCTGACTTCAGCTGATGATTGTGCTCAGTTGATGGAGGAGATCAAGCGTATGACCAATATTGTATGTTTTGTTTAACATTTATATGTTTTTATTTAATTTTCTGAGATTTTGTATTATTCTCCACCTTTATGCATTTCATGCAGGCTGAGAAAATGCAGAAGGAAAAAAAAGAGCTAGAAATTTTCATGGATATGGTGAACATGGAAATATACAATAAAAGGTAGCTTCCAGACCTTTCTTCAAAACATTTCCTGATATCTTGGAACTAGCCAGTGTTATTTGTAGGTCCTCTTTGCTTTTAATTATATTGCTCAAATTGTGCAACAGCGCATTTGGTTCCATTGATAAAAGTTGCAAAATTTTTGTGAGGGTAGAGATTTGGCAGTGATCAAAGAATCAGAAAGGCAAGCTCATGCGCAGGCTGAAACTTTGAGTACTGCTCTGGATGAGCATAGTTTAGAATTCAGAGTGAGGGCAGCTCATGAGGCTGAGGCAGTGTGCGAGCATCGGCTTTCTGTTGCTGAAGCTGAGATAGCAGAACTAAGGGCCCAGCTAGACACTTCAGATAGGTGAGTGTGTCCTTTCTCTTCTTGGCTCATTCATGCTCTATTTTCTTTGGTAGAAATTCAAGATTTACAGAAGGTAATGTAGTACTTGTGCTTGTGCAGAGACGTTTTAGAGTTGGAGGAAGCAATCAAAATCAAAGAAGAGGAGGCAGAGTCATATATATCTGAGATTGAGGTGATGACAACCTTGATATCTGATATATTAGATGCCATGTTGCATTTTTCTTATCATTTAAAGCAAAAAGTTCAGACTATTGGTCAAGCTTATGAAGACATGCTGACCCAGAACCAGCATTTACTCCAGCAAATGACTGAGAGGAACGAGCATAATATAAAGGTGATGCATGACAAGTTGTTTTGCTTCATCATATTCATATCACTTTATCTCACCTTGACTTATTTGATTCCATGCAGCTAGTTTCCGATAGCGTAAAAGCTAAGCAATCACAAAACAAATTACTACTGGAGAAGCAAGGTTTAGAAGATCGTCTTCAACAGCTTAATGTATCTCTTGAAACTCTTAAGATAAGGATAGCTCAAAATGAGGAGCAGGTAGTTCACTTTGGAATTCGTCCTTGTCAAATTTCAGCACTGAATCATGGTTAAACCTGCAGACGAAGCTCCATCACTTAGAACTACCTAGCTGCATCCAAGAAGAAAAGCACCTGGCATTGAAACTTGAATATGCAAAGTGGGAATTAGCAGATGCAGAGAAGGAACTTAAGATGTTAAAATCAGCTGTATCAGTTTCAGAGAAAGAGCATGAGCAGATACAACGAAAACTTGATGATATTAAAAGGGAACTAGAAAATGAAAGGTAGTATAATCCCAGGTTCTTTCAGGAGCGAACTGCATAAAAGATATATTGATGCTAACTGAAAATTGTGTGCAGAGTTGAGCGGATGAAGCTTGAAGATGAAGTGATGGAGATGAACAGAACGGTTGATGAACTGACTTCAAAAACTAACGAGGCTGCAGTGCAAAAGCTCCAGGATGAGATAAAAGATTGCAAAGCTGTACTCAAGTGTGGTGTCTGCTCTGATCGGCCCAAGGAGGTATCTCGCTTTGAATGCCATCACATTTCCTTTCCATCTTCAAAAAATCAACAAGTTACTGCCTTTGCTAATATGAATTCAAGTTTTAAACCAAGGGTGCGTATATGGTGCAAGGGGATATTGTTTTTGCTGATTCAAATTTGGATTTGAGGGGGGATGAAGATCAGCCAGTCTAATGCTACTCTCTTGTTGGCAGGTTGTGATAGTGAAATGCTTTCATCTCTTCTGCAACCAGTGCATACAGAGAAATCTAGAAACCCGCCGCCGCCGCTGTCCTGTTTGCGGTATGGCCTTTGGCCAGAATGACGTTCGATTGGTAAAGATTTGAGCGGAGCCGAGCTGATGTGCATGACATGTGTGCGGGAGAATCGCCTGAATGTGGATTCTCGAAACGTGAGGAATGTACGTATGTACTATTTTGACTTGTGCCTTTTGGTTACTTGGTGGGCCTATTAGTGTACCATTGTGTTTGGTGGGTTGATTTGGTTTTGTTGTGGCATTTAGAGGTGCATGCTTACCATGATACTCCTTTTGAACCCATCATTACTGATTTTAATCGTAAAATTCAATTCTCGGAAAAAAATGAAAGGTTTTAAGAGAATGAGATGTTTCGAGATGGGGGTGGGTTGCTTTGATGACTAGAAATCTAGAGCAAGAAGCGCATTCAGAAAATGAGATGCTTAGAAAAGAGGCTGCTTTGCTTTGATGACAACAGCGTCAAACATATCAAAAACTCTTGACTATATCCAATTGAAGGCAAGAATCCTCATATGGACAAGGAAAGCCTGCTTTTGAAGAAAGAAAGGTGTGTCTTGATACCATGCAAGAGCTACACAGCTATCAAAATATTGTCGGTAGCATCCTGACAAGTGAAAAGTGCGTAATACTTGCAAAAGACAAAACCAGGACAAAAAGAAGAGTAGTCTACCGAGTAAGAAAAGGAAATATGTAGATATTGAGATGGGTTTAATGACCACTCATGAAAAAAAATAAAAATAAAGAGTGGCTTTGTAGAAATGCAATATCAAAAGTGTTATTGAGTCACGAAGCAATGGACATCGTTCAATTCCTAGGGGTCAAGGGCAAAGCCATGTTCCAGAACACCAAGTGCAATAATAAGAGGGAAAGTTGGCTCGATGAGATTCATTATACCACCCAACCAATGCAGAAGCCTCCCTTGAGAGGAAATAGATTCACTGAGGCTATTTACTTGCTCAACAATGGGAATGAGATATTATCTACCTAAAACACACTCCATGTCTCTAAAGGACCTTTTTGGAAGTAGGGTTGTATACCATACCATCACCCCAAGAGAAAACGGTGAAAAGTATGCTATTAAAAAATAAGAAAGAATACAAGTAGATGAGGGACAAAGAAAAGAGGCTACGGATCTCCTTCTCATTGAAGATTCCACCAGAGTTCTTATAACATTTTTTTGAGCTTTTTCAAATTTTTAGTGGATTTGCTTTCATGGTATGTGAAGCACCCTCTATTTTTCACACTTTTTTAGATTACTATTTCTACATGTCATTTATTCGCTTTCTTCAACCATTAGTTTGATTTAATGTTACAAAAATCGACCAACCCATAATACTAGAAAGTATTATTAGAGGAAAAATCCAACTAATAGTGAAAAATGACCTTTTACCTATTGGAAATGTGGGCCATGCTTCAAATGTGTCTCAAAATTTGATAAGGTGAGGCCAATTAAATCGGTTTTCTAGTCAACTACGTGATGATGGAGTTCAAGTGAAATTACTTGGAAAGAAGCAATCATTAATAGCTAAAATCGTGAACAGCATATTTAAGATCAAAATCTCTAATCATCCCATGTGCCTCTGACAATTGATGGAGGAAGCTAGGTTTGAACAATACTATACTACAAAGTTCTATATAAACAACAATGCTCTCACATTGTCACGTGGGAATGATATGATTTTTGGGTAGCATCGCATGAAGGCTAGAGCAAGATTGAACAAAGGGTTTACCACAAAGGCTAGAGATACCCCAAAGGGAGATGCTTAGCCCCCATTTGAGTGAGCTTCTTAGGCTCCTACGAAGGATTGACCTCACGGCTATGTCACGCAATGAACCACCTACTAGTGGAGTCGGGCTTGATAAGGAATTGAAGATGACAATGAGACCTTAACACCCGGGAAAAGGTGAGGTTGTCATCTCCATTATTCTTTCGAGATTCAAAGTGCTAAGAATACTAGTTTTCGATAATGGTACCCAATTCATTGATTCACAAGTTGAGGAATTTCTATGACTGAATAAGAATCTGCTATAGCTATTCCTTTGCCTCTCACCCTAAACAAACAGGCTAGTAGAGAATTCAAATAAAAACTTGATGTGTTGCTGGGTTTTTGAACAGGTTACTGGTAGAGAAGAGTAAGAACAAGGGGGAAATTCATCTGGATTATCCATGATGGGAGGAGAAACAAGTCTCTTGATTTTCCTAAAGCTACTCTTATCATTCCAATGTCTTTCATGTATAAGATCCCTTTCAAAAGACAACATTAGATCCTATTTCGAGGTTGGTTGCTTCTTCCTCCTAGTGTAGACATTATCTTGTAAGGAGCGCTAGTTCATTATCTTGTCTACTCTTGAAAAACGGACTAGTGGTAATAAATGGAGGATGCTGGTTAACTCATAATTTCCAATCACTAGTGGAACTTGTTCGCAAAGTCCAGGACAGTGGAGTGATTCCCCGTATGCTACCATAGCCCTCATCCTCTTTGTACGAGAGATGGGTAGCCTCAACTTCTACATTGATGAACAATAAATTTGTAAATGTCACGGTCTAGCATATTCAATGCATCAAAATAAATTTATAAACTTAGTTATTCTTCTACACAAATCATGAAAATCAATGTAGTGTGGTAAGCAATGGTCATATCAACAGGGAGTGATTGCAATTTCTTGATGTCCTTTACATTTACTAAAAATAAGGAGGATTTCTAGGAGTTCAGTTCTTACATGCATAAGACATCAAATGATTGTAAATATCTTGAACGTGTTGCAAGGCTAAAAGAGTGCAAGAAATGTCGTGAATGCTTATACAATGCAAAAGGGAAGTGATTTGGTTGTGTTTTATACCAACATCTAGCTCTTGTGTCAATCAAAAGAGTCCTTAGGATTAAATCTAGCTTTTTCACACCTAGATGCAAAAGAAAGAGTTGTAGGAACAGTTGCCATATTAAACTCAAAAAAACTAAAGATCGAAAAACTCAAAAAGAAACAGGTTCATAAGCTAACATAACGTTTATAGAAAGTTTCTCATTCATAACTAAACACTAGAATCTCAAGGAAAACATAAAAAACACAGAACCATGTTCATGGCCCTAAACAGTAAAGTGAAAAGAAAAATAAAGTGTTAATCGGTTACAAATGGTTGTAGATCTGTTGAATCTGAAATTTTGGGTGGTAAATCTACTTTGGAAATGTAGATCGGGAAATTGCTGGAGCTATTCGCATAAGAACCACTATTCTCTTGGCTTCTCTGTTCCTCCCGATGCTCACTTCTCTCTCCTCCTTCCTCTTTTCTTTTCCCACTCAAAGAAAGAGCATCCCCATCTTTTCCATGAGGTTTTAGAAAGAAAATCTCTACTCTATATCTTCTCTTTTTAAAGATCGGCTGCTTTCAACTAAACGCCACTTTTCCTCAGTTTTTTGTTCCCTTTAAAATTTCAATGTAGAGAATGCACTTTGAATACTAACTCCTATCATATTAAGATTTAGACACGTATTAGAGGACATTAGAGTTTTCGGCTCAATTATTACCAATAGAGCCTATTTTTACAATAAACACATTCATATCAATTAAATGTACAAAAAGAAACACTTAAGCATACTAAACGACATTTTACCATACTAAACATCCTTAAAAACATATAGGAAAATACAATACAAATGGTGTTATTGTATGCCATGGCTTCCTACAAAAACCTATGAGAACTCCCTAAATCTACCAAGAACAAGAAGGGATGATCTCCCATACTATCTTCTATGAGCATCAGTTGTTCAGTGGAAGATCGTTTCAATTGTCCAGTGAGGGCATTGAGTGAACTCATTGTTCGTCTACCTCATTGTCATTTTCCGTGAACTCAATTAAGAAAAGTTTCTTACATTAATCTCCTAGAACAAGAATTTCATCGCAATGACAATAGAGATTTTTAGACTTCCTTTCCTCAAACTCCTTTTGAGGTAGATGCTTAACAGGAGGGATAGACTCCTTATGGTCATAAGGTTGTTTTCCATCAGATTGATCCCTTTTAGCTTCCACATTTTCTCTTCATCTCCACTATTGTCATTCATACTAAGTTGCTCATCTTGCTTTCACATAACATGGTTGTGAGACTAATGCCATCTATTGTGGTTAGGAGGTTTTGTAGTTTGACCAACATCGAGATTTGCAATGGTAGATCACTTAGACAGATTAGCATCTCATGTTCCATGTGTAGGTTCTCTATGCTAAGGGCAGTCTCCTCATTGCTGTCAAATGAGTCAATTGTTTGAGTGCTAAGCCTCGGTGTCACAGTCCAAATCTTAAGTTACATTGCTGTTTGAAGCTCATCCAAATTAAGCTCGGCTTGTCCCTTTTGAGCTTCATAAACCAGCTTTGTACAACACCTAGTTGCATTGCCACTACTCATAGCTTATCATCTTCCAATGTTTGATGGTACTCGAAGAAGTGTTCACAATGATGAATCCATCCTAATGGGCTGGATGTTTCGTTGAACTTGAGAATTTCCAATTTCATTGTTTTAGCGGTCGTCTTTGTGGGTCTTGACGTTGTGACAAAACAATGTATTGGCTGCTGCTTGGTTTTACTACTTGCAAATTCCTTAGTATTGTATTCTAGGTTTTCCAAGTGTTTTTCCATGTCTCTAGTGTGCTATTCCATTTGTTGTTGCATTTGTTTCAGGTCAATCAGTAGTTCTTCCATCTGTAGAATTGAGAGTGGCTCTGATACCAAGTTGTTATGTTGCAGGATTTTTCAACAGGTTATTGGTCGAGAAGAGTAAGAAAAAGGGGGAAATTCATTTAGATTATCCAAGATAGGAGGAGAACTTCCTAGCTTTCTCTTTCTACCTCTGTTGAAAGAAGAAAATAAGTATGTTAATTTTCCAAAAGCTATTCATTCCTACTATTCAGATGTCTTTCATATACAATATCACTTTCAAAAGATAACATTAGACCTTACTTCGAGGTTGGTTGCTTCTTCCTCCTAGTGTAGACCTTGTCTTGTAGGCAGCTCTGGTTGCTTATTTTATCTACTCCCTCAAGTGTTATCAACTTTTCTAGGCTATGCCTTTGTCTCTCCTACTTCCTGCTCAGTGTGCATGATGTTTCTCGTTGGGGTTAGGATGATGTTGTTGCTATCGTGCTTTCTAGCATTCATCACAAAACTTTCTTGAATGTTAAGAAAAAATTGGTGGACCTAGAAAGTAATTGGGTAGACTTGTTGCTACAAGTTTTGTAGAGATACAAAACTACCATGAGAAGCTCATCTCAAGACCATTCATGCTAACGTATGACACAAAAGCTCTCATGCTGATAGAGATACAATTAGAGCTATCAAGTTGAATGCTATTAGGAGGAAGCCAATGACGTGCTTTGCAAGTTAGAACTCTTATTACAAGAGAAGAGAGTGGATGAGGTGTACACAAGTGATGTGTGTTGTTTCCATAAAAAAATTTAAATATTTTTTTAGAACTCATAAAACACAAAAAATGCATAATATGGGTGTTGAATACAACACAAAAAAACATAATTGCATGGAGGCATATGGAACCTGATCAAGTTCAAAGAAGAAATCAAGATTAACTAATGAAACATAAATCTAGGAGTCTCCCAACCCAGAAACAAAAGTTTCTAGCCACGAATGACCATATAAACTAAAAGAACGAAAAAAAAGTTTTAAAGAGAAGCTAGAGGAAAAAATCCTCTAAAGAGAGAAACTAAGTCTAAAAACTAAAATTTCAATTGAATGCTGAATGTCTAAACTGAACTGAACTTTTTTGTCTGAGTTTTCATGTTCTCGTTGTCTTGTTGGACTGAAGTGATTTGCAAGAAAACTTCTCCTCTGGCATTGGTACTCTAATGATTTCATTTGGCCAAAGACTTCCATGTACCACATGCCAAGGCTTTTCATTAGGCATTTGCACTCTTGTGGATATCAAAAAGATGTCAGTTCGGAAGATCTATTTTGTTGCCAACTATTGGTTCCTTTCTCACACTTCTTGCCACGTGTTTGCCCCTAATAAAACTTAAACAAAACTAGTAAAAACATTAGATAAAATACAAGATTTAGGACAATTACCCTAATCTAGATAAAAACTTAAATCTTATATTATAAACTCTTAACTAAAATACTTTAATCATATTTAGACATGAAAACAACCTAAAATTTAATGAGAAAATGACATCTAACAACGAGAATCTTTTCATACCAAGAAAAGGAATAGAAACCATATAATCAATACATCCAATTGGTACTCGAGATCATCCTCGCCTCTCTAAAAGATCCATATATTGGAAAGATGCTAGGAAAGTCCCCATTGGGTAGCCAAAGTAGTAGCACATGAGGCTTATAAGTTTTGGAAAACCGATGCAATACTCGTCTACTTTGGTGTTGGAAAACCCATGGTGGGATGTGGGGTGAGTGTTACCAAACCATTTGTTAATAGATATAATTGCCCTCTTGCCCAATCTATTTCTCTTCAAATTCTATATTGAGTGTCATTTTTCTTACTATCTTTTAGGTCATTTTAGATGTTTAAATATAATCAGAATTGCCAAATTATAGGTTTATAACATAATTTTTAGGCTTTATCTAGATTAGGGTAATAATCTTAATTTAAGTGTTTCATCTAATATTTTTATCTAGTTTCGTTTAAGTTTTATAAGGGGGCGAGCATGCAGTAGGAAGTGTGAGAAAGGGAGTATCACATGGTGAAAAAATAGATTTTCCCGATCTGACATTTCCTTAATTTTCGGAAGAATATAGATACCTAATGATTAGTCTTGACGTTCAATACACGGGAGCTTCTGATAGATGAAATCTTAGTATACCAGTGTCAAAGCAGAAGTTTCCTTGCAAGTCACTCCAGTCTAGTAGGATTAGAGGAACATGAAAACTCAGACAAAAGTAGTTCAATTTCAGTTCAGACATGGACTCGACTTTCAATTCCAATTTTACTTTTTGACTATTAGTTTATCTTTCTAGAGGATTTTTCCTTTGGTTTCTCTCTAGAACTTGCTTTCGTTTTTCTTAGTTTGTATGGTCATTCGCGGCTAAAAAATTTTGTTTCTAGATTGGGAGACTCCCAATGCTATATTTCATTAGTTAATATCTATTTCTTCTTTTAATCTAATCGGGTTCCATATGTTTTTGCACGATTATGTTTCAATCTTTCTGTAATAGCTTTCTTGTTCAAGATTCATGGTTAGCAGGACATCTTACTTCTGCGTTTTTCCAAAGAGGAGAACCATAAGACTATTCCCGTGCCTTCTTGCAAGAGAGTGTAAGGGAGGGTAGGTAATTCCTTAGTTCTATAATCGAGTACTCAAGAAGATTAGAGAAGAGAAAAGACATGATGAACATAGTTGGACAGGATTCTAATCCCAAGAGCATTCTCTTTATTTAAGATTCATTGCTTAATTTTCTCGCACTTTTTATTTTACAAACCCATTTACAAATCATGACAATTGTATGTGATATAACTTCACCTTTCACTGAAAAGCAACTTCCTATGTTCGACACCCGTACTACACATTTTCTATTTTATGAGTTTAAAATTTTTTAAAATTTTTTGTGGAAGCGACATCCATCAATATATGTCGTAACCCAATTGAGGATCATCAAACAAGGTTTTGAGGTTTATTGTGATATATGGTTTCCTCAAATTATTTTTCTCCAATTCTTAGGCCCTTGTCCTATAGTTATGAGTTACTTAGGAAAATTCCTCTATGATTATCAAGGTTATCAGAACTCATTATAGGTTATAAATTCACTTGTTTAGATGAGTTTAGAATAAGTAAAAAGGTCTTTGGAAAGTTGTGTATATTTTTGTAGGATTATTCAAGCTTATCAATATCAAAATATATGACAGTCTCGAAGATGGTTGCTATTTTCTTAGAGATAATGGCACACCTCCAAAAACAATATGCAATAAAAAATTAATTCAAATGTTCTACATTGACAATCAATAAGATCTTCAAAATGGTGCTCATTGCAGCCCTCAAATTACATAACAAGCTGCTAGAAAAACCTTTAATCCATCAACGATGAAAATACCAATCCATCTTTCAAATATTTATAAATAACATCATGATCTTTGGATGCATTTATTATTTGTTTATCATGAAAAACTTGTAATTACAGAATGCCTTAGGGGCTCTACTATGGACATTCAAGTCAAGCTAGAGGCACCAGTGAGATATCATAGTAGGAAGAACTGATAAACGAAAAATATTTGCAACGTCGTTAGAATTGCGAATTTCTCCTATCAAATAAAATTTATAAACATAATTCACATCAAATCATATAAAAAAAATGAGCATAGTGGACTAGGGTCGAACACAAGGAGTTAGGTACTTGCTATGTGAAAGTCAATGTATGCAATCAGTGTCACGTTGATAGAGTTGTTCTTAACTAGGACTAAGGCAAAGTTACAATAAAATAAAGTAAAGAAAAGTAACAAGCTTCTGAACTCGGTTGTTCCTAGAATGAAATAGGTGATTCCTTGGGACTCCTAGGGAATGTATGCTTATCACTAAACAAGCTCACATAAATCATAAATCAAATAATTAACACACAAAGTCTACGTCTACCCGGACTCTTGTTTTTCCCCAAATTTTTGGCCTACCTCTAGTTAGGGTTGTTAAGCTGGGTTTCACTACTTCTCCCTCCTGAATCTATCCTAGTTTGTTAAGGAAGTGGCATGACTTATGGTTGATTAGGTCTAAAGATTGATTAGTACAAATCTCCCCTTTTCACCCCAAGGCACCCCTAAATACTTAGCCACTCATAACGAGGGAAAGGAAGACACTTTCATAACCTAGAAACTAGAACATGTTTCTACGTGCTAAAATATAGAACTAGGTAGTAAAGCTTAAGTTTTGTAACACAATATGAGTCATTTTCCTGTATTTAATTACTCAAAAATATGTGTTATCAAGAACAAAATAGCCATCATTGCTTTAGGTGTCTATATCCCAAACCTACACTTATCTATGTATTGAGTAGGTAAGATGGATCTGCAATTGATAGTCATGTGCTCCAAAGTGCTTTTTTGAGGCAGATGGCTAAGGGTTCAAAAAGATATGCAAATAACTTTTACTTTTATTATGTCTAATATGTGCATTGATGTGTGGAATACTACTATCTATGTGATAGTAGATATACAAATTGCAATGATTTTTTAACACCATACCATGACATCAAATACCACTTGGAGAAGTTTGGCACAAGTAGTAAAGCACCTCAAAATCCTAAGGAATATTGGGGATAATTTCAAAAACTAGTCATAATATTGTCCTGTTTTTAAAAATGCATCATAATGTATAAAATGAGTTATAAACTAGTCACTATACTTTTCATCGATTGCAAAATTCGGTCACATGGCGTAATTAGTAACCGAAGATTATGGAAATTTACTAAAATACCCACCCCGATTGAGGGAACGCCAATAATTGGGGGAAAATACTTTTCACCTCATTTGGGTGCGATTCTAGGTGTCAGTTGAACACCAGGAAATGGGGGAAAATGGGGTTGGGTAATAGCGGTGGCTTGCGGAATTGCACAAGTGAGTTGTACTTTGAAGGTAAGTTTTTCGATTTACACTATGGCAGAAAAAATATTTGCTGATTTGAGAGACAGAAGCATATTGATGGTAAGGATATCTACATTGATGTGTTAGATCCAAGAATTTTTTTCCTTGCAATACTTTCGTGAAATTGCTGCTTCCTATGGTTATCAAAATGCCCAATCGGTTAGTGTGTGGATGAAATGTTGCAATGATATTAAGGAAATATTTAGTGAGATTGAGGTTAATGAATGTGTTGATATACTAGAAAAAGATGGTCCCTTAGAAATACTGCTGCTAGGAAATAGAAATTCCAGTGCAGTTGAGAAGCATGATGATCATTTGGTGCCAAAAATTAGGTAACTTATTGTTGTAGTTTAATGGCATTATAGTTAGTGAATTATGATTTAATGGCATTTGGAATAAACTTTGCAGGGAGCATATTTGATGAGGTTGGAGACATGTTAGAAGGCCACGAAAGGTTACCCAAAGAAAGAGGAAAGACAACCAAATCCATTATATAGCATACTTGCATTGAAGGTAATTTGTACATCCTTTAGTTGTTGATATTTTGCTATAATGTTACCCTGAATTTTGTGATACATGTGGTGATTGAAGAGGTTAACACATTCATTGGAAGTAAACCACCATATGCATAAAAAAGTAAGGCTATGTAAGCTACGTTTTACATTTTCAGTGATGTTTACAAGTGAAAGAATAGTAATCAAAGATTCTAAATCCTTTAGCAAAGAGTTCTTGTTCAACTAAACCGAAGCATAAAAAGATAACTGCAAAAAGAAGCTCTAGAGGTATGAAAAAAGGTTAGCAATAGGGTAACTTTCTCGATTTCACATTATGAAATCACATAAGACTGTTCTTTTAGGTTGTATTGGAGAGGATAACACAGATCATGGCTAAGGCTGTAAGTTCACAGATAGTGCTATAAGGTGCCATGGTCGAAAAGGAAAACGCAAGTCAATAGGCAAAGATAATGTTATAGCCGAAGAATATGAATATGAGCATATAGGGAAGAATGCACATGAAATTGATCATCAAAATGAGTCAAGTGGTTCAGATTTAGAATTTTGGAGGGATGAGTTAAATATGTTTGAGAAACATATTACAACAAGTGAGGCTCTCGTGGTTCAGATATAAATTGCTACAAAAAAAAGTATGCCTAATATTTTTGAAGATAATGAGGTTGGTATGGTAACTGAAAATGAAGAGTTTGATAGTTTAGATAGTGAAAAAGATAAGTTACGACTAGGATGCCAAGCCAAGGTTAGAAGGTTCAACTTGAAGAGAGAAATGGCCAATTCTGTTCTACAAAAGGGCCTTATTTTTAGTAGTAAAAGGAAGCAAAGATGGCAATTGAAAACTACAACTTGGGAAGGACATCATTTTCTTGACCAACAATCGACAATGATTGGAAGTATACTGCAGGATAAAGGCATGTAGTGGATGATCAACATTTCACAGATGAAAAATGACAAAGTATGGACTGTGAAATCATATCATGAGAAGCACACTACTTGTGGTAAGTTGCAAAAGCGGATGTTAATGAAATCATGGTGGTTAGGTACATAGTATGCTAAGTTTGTGGCCGAACATCCCAAAGTGTCAATGCAAGATTTTAGGAAGCATGTTGTGGCAACCTTAAAAGTGGATATTTCTAAGACGCAGGCTCATTGTGGTAGAGCAGCACTTAGTGGGACAAAACGTGAGCAATGAAACAAACTTAGAAATTACTGAGGTGAGCAAAAAGTTGCCAATCCAGACTCCACTATTGTGTTGAAGACAAACAGTGAAACGAATGCTATAGACGAAAAATTCCAGGGAGTTTATATATGTTTTGGAGTCATCAAGAAGAACTTTAAAAATGGTTGTCATGAATTCATTGGACAAGATGGGTGCTTCTTGAAAGGGCTGTTTGGTGGTCAATTACTTACTGCTGTTAGCCTAGATGCGAATAACTCTCTTTTTCCTTATGTTTTTACAGTAGTAGTGAAGGATAATTTTGTCAATTGGAGGTGGTTCATTGACCTTCTAAAAAAGGATTTGGAAGTTGGCAATGGGAAGTTTTGGACATTCATGTCCGATAAACAAAAGGGATTAGTTGAATGCTTTGACTACCTAAAGCGGAAAACTGTTTTTGTGTTCAGCACTTGCACGGTAATATGAAAATGGCAAGGTTCATTGATATGCCAATTAAAAAACTAGTGTGGGCAGCTGCTAGATCATGATGGGTGGAAGTGTGGAAGCATCACATGGATGCTATGAAACAAAAATTTGATGACGCATATGAATGGCTTCAGAAAAGGGATGTGGCAGAATGAAGTCTTTTTTTTCTCCATTTGGGAAGTGTGATGCTCTCCTAAAAAACTGCTGCGAGTGTTTCAATTCTATGTTACTTGAAGCACGTGAACTGCCTATCATCCAATTGTTAGAGGACATTAGCAATTTGCAGATGATTCGGATTGACAGCATAAGAACTCAATGTTTAAAATGTGAATGCTAGTTATGTACCAAGATAAAATCTTGGTTGGACAAATTAGAGGATGATGCAATAGAATACTTTACAATGCAGAGCAATGAGAACGACTATCAAATAGTTGGTCCATACATGACTAGAACTATCAATTTACTTGAAAAACATGTATTTGTGGGTCTTGGCAGTTAACTTCATTTCCATGTTGTCATGCAGTGGCCGTAATATGGCATAAAGGTCATAAGGTTGAAAACTATATTGATGAGTGCTACAAGACAAGTGCTTGGGGTCAGCCAATATCAACATTCAATCGGATGTGTTTCTAGTGAAGACCTGTGGAAGCATTCTGTTATTCCTTCTCCATTACCCCAAATTACGCAAAAGGTGCTAGCAGGCCAAGAAAGGCGAGGAAACGCAATCCTGAAGAGCCTCCTCTAGTTAAATATCCGAATTGAGCATAGGGGCTAACAAGAGTGTCCAACCAATCTAGCTCATGCCAACAAGTTGGCCACAAAAAACGAACTTGCAAGAAGCTACAAGAAAACAAAGAGCATTCCGTAAGGTTTCTTCAGCATTTGTTACACACATTTTTTCTGTTACAATTTATTGCTAACATTGTTCTTCATTCATGCCATAGCAATTCAAGAAAACACTGTAAACCAACCAATTGGAGATGATGCTCTAGTTCCCATAGATGATCAAACACCACAAGTAGAAACTACCAACAAAATACTAGCATTGGGTTCTAGAGATCAGGTATGTTCTATTAAAACCAATGGGCAGCATCTCAACATCAGCCTGTAGAGCAACATAAGAAGAAAAAGAATTGTGGGTAACTAAACTTACTTTGCTTATTATACACTATTGAATAATGTTCGTAGCTAACAAATTTTGTTATATAGAATACAAAGGCTGCCACTACACATGCATCTACACGGTAAACTTTTCTTGTTTCAGATAATATAAGAGCTGTGAATGCACCGGTGATTGTTAAAGATAACAACAACTATGTCACTTTGTCTAACCTTAAAAATAGCTTGAAAAAAAAAATAGTTGCCCACCAGCCAAACCATCAACGTTGAGACAATGTTTCAAGGGCCATGTTTTTATGAAGATTTTGTTGTTGACATTTTAATGTATTTTATGTGAATGAGATTTGATCTTTGGCATTTTGACATATTGTAAGTTTACAATAATACAATGATTCAATCTATAATAAATCCATAAACAAGTAGAATTCGATTTCAAAATAATATTCTCAGGATTAGCTCTCCATTGTATCTAAAATGGATTCTATTTAAAATCATACACATATTCATTAAGTTATAACAACTTTGGTATGACAACAATGTGGGTTAGGGAAAAATAAGGTGAGAACAAGGTGCAATGTGGGTTAGGAAAAAATAAGGTGCAAGGTGGTATCAATCAGAATATTATTTTTTTCAAAATCAGAGGCAAACAATTAAATATTTAAATCAGAGTTCATTCCCAAAAAGATTACCACAAAATCTTTATAGGACAACAAAGTATGCAACATAATTAGAGTAGAATTCCACCTAGTTGACAAATCATATTTCAAACTTTGAAAAGGGATATTAATAGCTTGACACAAAAGTTTAAAAACATCTCTTTTTGGAGCTCTAACTTCAAAAGTGGAAACTAATCTACGAATATCAACAACTAAAACATTCAACATGGGAAGTTTCAAGAAATGTTGTATACACAAATCTAATATATGACAAATGCATCTAGAATGATAAAACACACTACTCATAATAGGATTCATAGAGGTTTTCAAAACACGTATAGCATTTGCATTCTTCAAAGCGTTATCAAGTGTAATAGTAAAAGTATGATAAAAAAAACACCATATTCATGACATACATCATCTATAATTGATAACACATAGTTTTCGTTATTTTAGAATTATACAATCATTTATATTATGTTATAAAATAAGGATTTTACTAAGTATTTCCATATTTTCATAATTAGCAATACTATTTAGGTATTTTATTTCAGATTGGGACTAAATCCTAAAACTACACCTGATGTTGTTTTTCTTTAACATGAGCAACTGAGCACAAAGTGATGCCTTGGAACCAGAGGGGATAAACATGTTTATTATTCTTTAAACCATATTAATCACTTAATCACTCTAGTTTCTTAAAAAACTCGGGTATATCAAGGAAGGAAAATTAATAATACATTGATTATATGCCAACCCTAATTGAGTAAACTTAATTTTTTGTTTGATTGGATGAATGATTTTTTATTGGAGTGGGATAAGGATAGTAATAAGCATGTTGTCCCTAGAAGTCTCAAGGCATCACATTATTTTACTTTAGATAGGAATATAATTCACTTGTTTATTTCTTTACTGCATTTTACCAAAGACTTGCATTATTCCTAGGTTAGATTTAATCTACCATCATGACAAGCACCAGCTCTTCCTGTTCGACCCTAATCCACTATACTCATATTTCTTGTATGATTAATTGTAAATTAGGTTTATAAATTTATTTGGAAGGGGAATTTATGTTTTTATGACGTGGGCAAATTTTCCATTTATCAATAATCATTACAATTTTTGGTCCATTTTGAGGACTATCCATGTCTTTAAAGGGAATGATCCTCTTCTCAATGGTTCAATTTCCATCAATCCATGTAAGAGTCATAGCAATATAATATTCACCATTAATACCATGCTAACCATGACTAGTTATGGTGTTATGGGTGAAAATCGATGTTTGTGAAGGGATCGATTTTTGGGTGAAAGGTGTGACCGGGAAATTCCGTACCTTCCTATGTTTCTCACAATTTTTTTTCGGTTTGGTTAACGGGAACGGGGGGTAGGCAAAGATTTTTACGTGGAAACCACCGTAAGACGGAAAAAACCACGGAGCTGTCGGAGCTCGCCAGAGAAAGTTCTTACTAGAGGGATGTGGTGAAGAAAAGTACAGGTGGGAGGCTTGGGATCGAATCCTCTCTCCGTTATGATTTCTTCTATTTTATGAGCTTCGCAGGTGTCGGCTACCTTTCTGCACTTGTGCTATGATCTTGCTTTTCAGACAATCGCCGCCCATTCTGCCATGACTCGGTTACTCTTTAGACTGAGCCACACCGCCCTTGTCAGATCCTCTGACACATATCGATCTGTTGACAGGCATTGTCTTATCAAAAACCGATTATCCTCAACCGATTTGTATCCTATCAGTATCCTATCATATGGTAAATTCACAATCCAAAGATTCAAATAAAGAAACTTATTCTTTTTCTATTTCTCAAATTGATCAAATGCTATTTTAACAGCCAATCTTCTAGAAAAAAGAAAAAAATTGAGGTTGCATTTTCTTTATAAAAAAATTCATCATATATAGATTTTGAAGATCATAAAGTGGTTTCTCACTTGTAATAAAAGCAAGCAAATAATTAACTTGATTAGATTTTTAATCAAATGAAAATTTTTTCAAAAGATTTTCACCTACTAAAGTCAATTTTTTTTTGTTTGGAACAAATACTATACTTATCAAAATGGTTTCTTTCAAGATGACATAAATTGTTAGAAGTGCTACCTCCCTTATCATGCTTGTAGTTAGAAGCAGAATAATTGCAATTAGCCCTTCCCATTTTTGGATCATTGGTGAATTGATCATGTCAATCTATTAATTTTCCTTTAGCCTTCCATTTAGTTGATGTCTTCATCGATCCAGTAACTTCATTACAATTATCATCATCTTCAATTCATTGAAAAATATCATTGTTTATTTTCTCAGGCTGTTCAATAGAATGATTTGAAGTATATTCATCTATAAAAAATTGAAATATATATAGCTTTGAACTCAATTTTTAAACCCATACAAAATAAAAAAAACTTCTTTGAAAAATACCTAAATACAGATAAAAGAACACAACTTTAGCCGGAAAAATACCATGATATTTTCATAGAAAACATGAAATACATCTTATCAAAGTGTTTGCCTTTGACTCGATTTTGAACATGATACATCAAGCAACATTTGTGGACTTGAAAAGTACAAAACCAGACATAAATTAAAAGAGAAATAGGGAATGGAAATAAAAGTCATTGTATAATGAGAATAATATAAGTAGAGATGGAGAATTGCAAAATGCACAAAGAATAGGTAATAGGGTTTGACATGTGAGGCTTGAAAGTATGCAGTAAGGAAATGATATGGGATCTCATATCTGACCATTGCGCAAAAGGAAATTCCCTTTTTCAATGCATCAACTAGTAGGTCAACCCAAACCCATTCAGCCATGACCCGACTCGCAGCCGTATTTGATGGGTGCGAGTCAACAAACGAGTCGGTTAAGTTGATGGGTTGACTCGACTCACTGTCGAGGTTGAACTTCTCCTTATTCTAACTTCTTCCTTCTTCTAGAACATGACAAAAATAGACTGGTCACATTATTTGAATAATTAGCTAGTAAACAAGTACAAGTAGAATAACAAAACACATTTTAAAGGATAATAAATAAGTACATTGGAAGTCCCTTAGGCCATCTCTCTCATTTCTTACAATCCTTGGCATTTGGCTTGACCATGAGACTATAAATAATGAGTTATGATGCCTTTGCTCATGAAACTAGATCAAGAGCCACCCACTCGCTGCAATTTTACAAAATCCAGCCTTACACTAGTAATACATGTCTTGCTAGCAACAATCCTATTTGATAGGATACTGATAGGAAAAAAATCGGTTGAGGATAATCGGTTTTTTGAAAGGCTGCCAAGCAGGGTTTTTGTTGAGACAATGCATGTCGAGAGATCGATATGTGTCAGAAGATCTGACAAGGACAGTGTGGCTCAATCTGAAGAGTAACCGAGTCACGGCAAAATGGGTGGCGATTGTCTGAAAAGCAAGATCATAGCACAAGTGAAGAAAGGTAGTCGACACCTGCGAAGCTCATGATTCGGTCGGGTCGGCCTCCCCTATAAATAGAAGAAATCATAACAGAGAGAGGGTTCGATCCCAAGCCCCCCACCTGTACTTCTCTTCACCATATCCCTTTAGTAAGAACTTTCTTCGGCGAGCTCCGACAGCTCCATGGTTTTTTCCGTCTTACGGCGGTTTCTACGTAAAAATCTTCGCCTACCCCCGCTCTCGTTAACCAAACCAAAAAAAGTCGTGAAAAACATTGGAAGGTACGGAATTTCCCGGTCGCACCTTTCACCTGAAAATCGGTCCCTTCACAAATATCGATTTTCACCCATAACATTTTTTGCGCCTACCGTGGGGCCGATCTACTACCCCACTCGAGAAATCCAAAAGAGCCACTCACTAAGCACTGACCATGGCGGAAAATAGCGCAGCGACCAACCCGGCCCATGACGGAAGCGCCGACGTACAAGACCTTGGTCTTATGATCACCAGCAGGGAACAACTGAAGGCCCTACTAACGGAAATCCTCGCCGACTTCAGGGCACCTTCGGGTCTGAACTCCAATGCCCAGGAGGGGACACCTGAAACCGCACCACGAGCGGAGCAACCCCTGATTCCGGAATACTGAGTCTGAAACCGAGGAGGAGATACTGCGAAGGAAAAGGCGCAACCAAGTCATTTATGAGCCCGGAACGGATAGGGAAAACATGACTAATGAAATCTAAGAAAAAAGGGAAGAAGAACTGAAGAGAGAATTGGATCAGATCCGGGAAAGACGAAAGCTCATCGCTGCGCAAACGCTACCGAGAGAGAAAGAGAGTAGGGGCTTCAGGGACGCCTTCAACCAGAATGTCTACACCGGAAGAGGAGATGTTCTTGCCGACATTGATCTAGCCCTGAAGAATAGTGTTGAAGGAGCGGCGAGAACCCCAGCACTTTGCTTTGATCCCTTCTCGGATGAACTCATCCGAGAAGAGCCCGAAAGGGATTTAGAGTCCCCGATGGACTGCCCACATACGATGGAAAAGGAGACCCCATATCTCACGTGACTCATTTCGACATGAGGATGGCCATGGTCCGGCATTTGGAAGCTATGAAGTGTAAGCTTTTCGCTTGCTCACTCCAGAAGGGAGCCAAGATCTAGTTCAAGCAGTTAGAACCATGCAGCGTGGGATCCTATCGGGAGTTGGTGTTAATCTTCACTACCCGATATGCTGTCAATATCGAAGCCCCACCATCAAAGGCAGCGTTGTATTCCATTCCGTACGATCACAGAAGAGAAAGCTTGAAGAAATTCATCGACCGATTCAACTGCCTGGCGCAGGACGTCCAACTAGACTTGAAGGAAAGGGTAAAAATAATGAAGTGGGCCTTGGGAACATCAAAGTTTGTTCAGAGTCTATCTAAATCCCCACCGAAGAATCTCGGAGAATTGTTACAGAAAATCATGAAGTACATCCGAGTTGACGACGACCTGAGGACAGAGATGAAAAGCCGTGCAGAGATCTGCCCGGTTTCGCAGCAAGATGTGCAATCTATCTGGCCCCCTCGACCGAATAAGCATCGTGAAGTATATCAGGTGGAACCAACCAGAACCGAGGCCTATTGCGAAATACACAAAACCATGGGGCACGACACTGTCAACTGCTGAGTAATGAAGAGGATGATCGAGCAGTATCATGCTGGTGGCGGAATGAGCAACGCGACACGGAACCCCGCACAGATGACGGAACGAAAAAGGGGACGTAACGTACAGACGGGGAACGAGGGCAGCCGATACCCGAAGTTCCCCCCGAAATCAATAGGAGGACTCCTGTGAGCTAGCAAAGTCTTGAACCACAAAGGGGATCGAGATAGACCGGAGAGTTCAAGAAACGCAGACTGAGCACAGGGTAGTCCCCCTATGTTCGGGAAATCCATATGGTATCCAGGGGGACCGAGATTGACGAATCCGGAAAATCACAAAAGAGATATTTGGAGGAGGCTAGAAAAAGAGAAATCTTTGAGATCGTGAAAGGACAGATTGAGAGAGTTGCGTGGGAGATGGAGGAGATCAATTTCTCTGAAAAAGACATTCCCACTGGCATAGCCGCACGAAACGAACCTTTGGTGGTAGCAGGGATATGCGGGAGCACCAACGTAAGAAGGATTCTCATCGATCAGGGATCTTCCTGCAACATTATGAAAAAGGATGTCACAGAGTTTCTGGCGTCGTCCAAAGAGGGGGATATCCGACCGATCCGCATGGAGTTATATGCATTCGACCAGCGGGCTGTGCAAACTATTGGGAAGATAACCCTGCCCGTGACATTCGGTGCGGCAGGGCAAAACTGGACCGAAACATTGGAATTCCTGATTCTGGATTCAGAGGTCTCGTATGACGTGATCCTCGGCCGACCCGACATCAACCAATTCAGTATGCTTCCCTCAACTGTGCACCTAAAAGTTAAATTCCCAACACCAAGGGGAATATGCATGCTAGATATCGACCGACCAGCCGCCCGGTTTTGTTATGTATCCTCTTGCCGCGAACCCTTCGCGAAGAAACCGAGAGTAATGGTGGTGGAGAAGGAACCCCGGGAACCTCCCAGACAAGCCATGGAACCGACGGAGTACAAATCCTTACAGCTAATACCGGAAGATACACAGAAGACGACAGCATTGGCACCAACTTGAACGCCGAGTTTGAAAGAAGATTGGCGGAACTCCTAAGGAATAATGCCGATATTTTTGCATGGACTGCTACAGACTTTGTAGGAATCGATCGATTTGTCGCTGAGCATCACATTGATACCTATCCGGGGGCAAAGCCAATTCAGCAGAAGCAGCGGCACTTTTCCAAAGAAAAGTGCCGAATTATCAAGGAGAAAACAAAGGAGCTTCTGGAAGTGAGTTACGTGAGGGAGATCCAAAACTCGGAGTGGGTAGCCAATTCGGTCGTCGTCCCGAAGCCCAGGGGAAAATGGAGAATGTGCGTCGACTTCACCGATCTCAACGTCTGTTGTGAAAGGGACCCCTAGCCCTTACCAAAGATAGACAAACTAGTGGACGCCATTGCCGGATCCCTTTTTCTGAGCACCATGGACGCATATTCTGGATATCACCAAATCTTCGTCGCAAAAAAGGACCAGCCAAAAACAACCTTCTACACTAAAGCTGGGGTTTACTGCTATGTCGCGATGCCTTTCGGTCTGAGGAATGTTGGGGCGACTTATCAAAAATTGGTGAAAAAAATCTTTTCCTCTAAAATCGGAACTTCTATGGAGGTATATGTGGACGATATGATCGTTAAGTCAATGAATGAAGAGGATCATTTGACGTATTTGGATTTCTTTTTCTCTCTATGTCGGTCATATAGATTAAAACTCAACCCATTGAATGGTTGCTTTGGAGTGCAGAGCGGAAAGTTCCTCGGACACTATGTATCGGAAAGAGGAATTGAAGCTGACCCCGAGAAGATCAAGGCAATATGCGAAATGCAACCCCTGAGGACGATAAAGGAATATCAGAGCCTCATAGGTAAACTAGCTGCCCTCAGCCGCTTCATATCTCGGTCTGCTGACAAGTTGGCGTCTTTCTTCAAGGCCTTGCGAAAGGGAAATGCATTAGAATGGAACGAAGATTGTCAGATCGCTTTCGAGAAGCTCAAAGAATATCTCTCCTCGCCACCGCTTCTAATGGCTCCCAGGGAAGGGGAGCCCCTAGGGCTTTACCTATCAATATCGCCCGTTGCGGTAAGTGCTGTCCTAACAACCATCTCGGGAGATAAGCACTTGCCGGTGTATTACGTGACCAAGGTCTTGCTGTCGGCTGAAACTCGATACACAGTAACAGAGAAGTTCATCTTGGCTCTGAAAATGGCTGCCACAAAGCTCCGATCATATTTCCAGGATCGACACATCGATCCCTTGAAGAATATCCTATCTCGACCTAAGATTCTGGAAGGGTTGCCAAACGGGCGGTCGAATTGAGTACGATGGATATTGAATTTAAATCGAGAACAGCAATCAAGGCCCAACCTCTTGCCGATTTCGTGGTAGAAATGACCCGGCGTATTGACCGTTTCATGGAAACTAATGACCGTTAGGCCATGTATGTTGACAGTTCAACATACATCCGGACTCTGGATAGGGAACACATTTATATCACAGTGAAATTCTTGTTCCCCGCCTCCAACAATGTGGCCGAATATGAAGCCCTAGTGGAAGGAATGAAAATTGCCAGGGAGCTCGAAGTCGCGGAACTCGACGCTTATATCGATTCACGGCTTGTGCAAGGACAATTTTCGGGTGAATATGAAACTCATGACCCCCTCATGGCTCTATATTGTGTCAAGGTAATGGAGTTAGCAAAGACCTTCAAGGAGTTCACCTTATCCCATGTTACACGAGAGGAAAACGGATTCGTGGATAATCTCGCCAAATTGGCCACAAGATTTCCGGAGTTAAAAGAGGGGAGTGTGACGATCCGATTGCGGATTCACCTTCAGTAACCTTGCGGGCAGTAAATCACATTACTCAGCAACCAGGGAACGACATCTTTTCGCAACTGAACCTTTTCGAGGATTGGAAATTACCCTATATCCGGTACCTACAAAGAGGAGAAACACCACTTGAAAAATTGGAAGCCCGACGGTTGGAGACTAGGGCGAAGAGATATACACTGGTGAATGGGAATCTTTATCGTAGATCCCTTGACGGTCCCCTATTGAAGTGTATTGGGAAAGAGCACTCTCAAGAGCTTATAGCTGATTTGCATGAAGGAGAGTGTGGCGCTCACATCGGCTTACGATCTCTATGCCGGAAGGTTTTGAGAAGCGGATATTATTGGCCGACCATGAGGCAGGATATTACTGAAATGGTGAGGAAATGTAAGGTGTGCCAATATCACGCCAACATGCCGAGAAAACCGGTAAACGACCTGACCGTTCTTCCACTCTCATGCCCATTTGACCGATGGGGGGTAAATATTATGGGACCATTCCCCCAAACGTCAGGTCAGAAGAAGTTTATCGTCGTAGGAGTTGAGTATTTTTGCAAATGGGTAGAGGCCGAATCTTTAGCTAGGATATCAGAGGAGGTGGTTATCCGATTCCTATGGAGAAACATCTTTATCAGATTCGGGATACCTCGGGAACTAGTGACCGACAATGGGACCCAATTTACTGGAGGAAGAATGGACGCATTCCTTATAAACGAAAAATGAGCAGAGTCATTAAATTGCAATTTTTCCTATCAAATAAATTATAACCTAATACACATTTTAGTATATAACAACTATGAGCATAGTGATTAGAGTCGAACACGAAGAGCAGGTGCTTGCTATGAGAAGCTTAACGCATGAAATCAGTGTCACGTTGGTAAAATTGGTTTTAGCTAGGACTAAGGTAGAACAAAAACGAAATACAGTAAAGAAAAATAATAAGTTCTAGAGTTCGGTTGTTTCTGGAATGGAATGGGTGATGCCTTGGGACTCCTAGGGAATGTATGCTAATCACTAAACAAACTCACACAAACCACAAATCATACAACTAACTCACAAGATCTAGGTCTACCCGGATTCTTGTTTTTCCCCCTAATCTTTGGTCTATCCTGGTTTGTTAAGGAAGTGACATGACTCATGGTTGTTTAGATCTAAAGATTGATTAGCATGTCTCTCCCCTTTTTACCCCAAGGCACCCCCCTAAGTACTTAGCCACTCATGCTTAAGGTAAATGAAAGTGGAAAAGAAAACATCACCAACAGTGTGCTCATTTCACAGTCAAATACCAGAAAGCAAACAAGCAAGTAATGTGAAGTGTCAACAAAAAAACTGAAAAATGTCACTAGCTACTCCTAGCTAGGAGTGTTGTTCTTCGAAGACAGAAAATAATCTTGAACTTCAGCTTCATTCCTGTTTTTCTTCCTTCTCCTTCCTCCCCAGAAAACCTTCCCAGAAATTGTGTTCGTGAGTCTCCAAGGGGAGATCTACCTTCTCTCCCCACCTTTCTTTCCTTTTTGTCCAAAATCTCCCTTTTTTTTTCTTGGATTTTGTGTGTACCACTTTTCAGGCTTTTGGACTCATCTTCTGTCACTACACTATGCATATTCGGCTCCTTGGGATTTGTGTTGCAACCTGCACTACATTACTCGAACAAAACTATTAGCCGGCTAGGGGCTTATCAGAGAAGAACAGAAAGGAGTTACACTCGGTCCGTATCCTTAAGGAAATTCTCGGAAGGATACTTGGTTCTCCAGAGCATCCAACCGCAAAGACATGTGGGAAAGTTAGATCGCAACTGGGAAGGCCCTTGCCGGGTTTCAAGGGTAATTGGAAAGGGGAGCAGTTAGACGCCGTGGAACTCCCAAGATCCTGGAACGCGATACATTTGAGGAAATTCTACGCCTAGTCGTCTCAATTCCGATCCCTATCATAGATCCCCACTAGATTCGATATTTTCTTTGTCAAAACACATGGATGGTTATAAATTCCTCCAAACCGGAGAGGGGTTTGCAAGACCATAAGCCCTGGCCAAGTCACATAAGCCCAAGCAAACCTTCTAAATCGGCGCCCCCTGTCGGGCACAACCAACCAATTCGGGGCCCTCCCAGAAGCATGTGATCTCCAAAGTCCACGCGCCAGTGATAAGGATAAGCCCTGGTACCGCTCAAGCACTGGTTCCCTAAAACCGTCCGCGTAAGCCCCAAAAAAGCCCTTAGGTTCAAACCTTACTGCCGAATCTCGAGACGGCAAGAGCACCCAAAGCAAATCCGCCCATGTTCAAAACAATGGGATTTCTTCCAGAAGAGGGCCCAATCGGATTGGGGGAGTCACTCAACCCATGAGAGGTCATAGTCTACTTCCCTAGCAGCGGTTCAGCTAGCGTAAGGAAATACTAAGCCAAACCAAAATCAAAAAGCCCAACCAAATGATTGGCAAGGGACATGCAACAAGTCGACTCGGGGCTCCCCGAAACAGATGACCTCTGAAATCCAGGCCCCTGTAACAAGGATAAGCCCCGACACGACTCGAGCACTGGATGCCTAAACCATTCGCATAAGCCCTGAAAAACCCCTCCAAAAAGCTCTAAGCAAGGTCCGTGCTTCTCAATTCGGATATGGTAAACGCACTCGAAGCAGAGCCGAACATATCCCAAAAGCTTGAATCTTGCTCAAGAGGGTCTATCCATGTTGAGAAGATAACCCAACCCAGGTGAAGTTCTCGGTAAAAAAAAAATAGTCGGAATCAATCTGCAAAAGAAGGTAACAGTCGGAATCAGAGTCTCGTGATGATGGGTAAAAAAAAAAAAAAACCTACATGAAGGGGGCTGCATCCGACTCTTGCACCCGACGCATCTCAGCCAAGAAGCGGGCCATGACCGAATCCTCCAAACCGCTTCTTCGGGCCATATCCTTAGCTGCAGATGAAAGTTAGAAAAACGGTGAAACAATGATGAAGAAATTACAAGCCGAAGATGCAGAACCTGGCTACTTCTTGTCTTTTTTGAAGGCTTCTGAGCACAAGCCTTAACCTTTTTCTTTTCTTTTGAGCCGGGGGCCGAGTAGAGGGCTCAAGAGCCGGATCAGAAGGAAAAGGGGTTATCGGATCAGGGCTGGAGAGTGCAGCCGAATCAGAAGGAACATTACGTGGAGACTGCAAAAGAAGCCGATATTTCAAATCGGAACCCGGAGGAATAAGAAAATCGGGTCACTGCCCATCACGATTGCGGCCGACGATCCCGCACGCCAATAAGGAAGCTTGCAAAAGCATCAAGGCCCGAGACTCGAATCTAATAGAACACTCAGCCAGTCTCCGATATACATCTCTACGAGAGTCATTAGAAGGGCGAAAGCGAGCGAACAGTTTCACTTTAAAAGGAGTGAGGGGTTTAATTAGAAAATTCCATCTAGTCCCAGACGGAGGAGCGACCCAAACAAAGGAAGACCACCAATTGTGCTGAGTATCGGGAGCTTTTAGAATGAAATCGGGGTGATCCTCAAATCGGTGAAATTGAAAGTGAGAAAAACCGTGCATCAGGCACTTAGCTTTACGAACGGCGACCTTGAAAAGTTGGAAAAAATCCACCAGGGTCATATTCGGGTCCAAACCCACCCAATAGAAGAGAAAGGTGGTAGTTGGGGGAAAGAAAAAAAAGAGGAATAGCGAATATGTTCGAAAATTGGACGATAAGGGGATGAAGAGGAAAGCGGAGACCACTCTCCAGATAAGCTAGGGGGATTGGAAGGCTAAATCGGGGAAGGGGTCGTTTCCCCGTTCCCCACGGAATCTGGCAATCCCTAGCCTGGCTAACAATATACTCATCGAGGATCGAGTATTTTGCCAGAATGGTTGAAATGCTCAACTCGCTAGATTTTCTACCCATCGAAACTGAAAGAATCGAAAAGCAGAAATAGGAATGAACGGAAAGAGCCCTCAGAAACAGAAAACACAGATAGGTGACCCAAACCACCAAAACTGAGCGGAAAAAGAGGAGGAATAGACCGATACCATTGAAAACCTTGAATTCTAATGAGGTTCGCGGCGGCGGAGCAGATGACGAGCAGGACAGGATTCAAAGAGCACTGGAATCTCGTGAGGGAACAATGGAAACAAAGGGGAGAAGTGACGGAAGGAGTGCGTATTTATAGAAAAGGTACTCGGGAGGTGAAACGACGCGACGTTTGAGGTGCCAAGGATGAGCGGGAAAAACGTGGCATGACCTAGAGATGACACACGGCGAGGGAGTCGTACTAAATGGGCATGAGATTCAATCCCTGGGAAATCGGTACACTCAAAATCACTATGGTTGTGATTCTGATTCACCGACTTGCCCCGGAAGGGTCCACATTGGCAAATCAGAGGGGCTGAATGATAGGATACTGATAGGATACAAATCGGTTGAGGATAATCGGTTTTTTGAAAGGCTGCCAAGCGGGGTTTTTGATGAGACAATGCATGTCGACAGATCGATATGTGTCAGAAGATCTGACAAGGACAGTGTGGCTCAATCTAAAGAGTAACCGAGTCACAGCAAAATGGGCGGCGATTGTCTGAAAAGCAAGATCATAGCACAAGTGAAGAAAGGTAGTCGACACCTGCGAAGCTCATGATTCGGTCGGGTCGGCCTCCCCTATAAATAGAAGAAATCATAACAGAGAGAGGGTTCGATCTCAAGCCTCCCACCTGTACTTCTCTTCACCACATCCCTCTAGTAAGAACTTTTTTCGGTGAGCTCTGACAGCTCCGTGGTTTCCACGTAAAAATCTTTGTCTCCCCCCCGCTCCCGTTAACCAAACTGAAAAAATCGTGAACAACATAGGAAGGTACGGAATTTCCCGATCGCACCTTTCACCCGAAAATCGGTCCCTTCACAAACATTGTTTTTCACCCATAACACTATTGACTAGCCTTTTCTTGACATGTCAAGTACCACATATATATTTGTTATTTTATTAGTCTTACTTCCTATGGACAAGCCATTATTGCTAGGGGTATGCGTCCACAATCCCATACATTTTCTAACCATACCACATATAGAACCAAGTTTTGGAACACTTGAAAAGTATTGCATGGATTCCTCTATTTGTCCTCGAAAGTCAAGCAACTTGCATCATCTATATGGTAACAAGGGTGGCTCTCTTATGCAAAAGGATGCAAGTTATAACAACTCTCTAAATAAAGATATGAACCTTCTTTTGGAAATCAAAATAGTTTGTAAGAGTTTAAAAGCTAGTATGAAACATGTAGAATAAAAAGTTTCCAAAGGATCTTAAAAGTTATAAAAAGTTAACTCACAGAAACAACACCTTTACAATACCATAAAGTGAAGCAGCAAAGCATTCATCCCTATACTAAAAAATGTTCATCCTACTCACTGCCTCCACTACCTCCTCCCTATACTTGAGTGGTCTCTAATGCATTATATAGCTTCCCGTGCACTTGTTTTTCCTTGTAACCCTTATGCCTATTTGAAAACTCCAAAATTGATATATATATATATATATATATTCGTGAACACCTCAACCTATTTTCCTCCAAGTCATTATTAAAATGTGTATTTGGAGGGCATATGGTTATAGGAATTTCAAACAGTTGGCATTTTGCTACTAGTTCTACCAATTCTTTTCCCCTTACCTCCCCTTTTGCAAAAGATCCAAGTAATTTTGATGATTGTAACACAAACTAGTGGCCTTGCTTTGTCTCACCAATTCAATTTGGAAATTTAGATTAAATAAGGAAACATGCTTTTTACTAAGTCTTCACAGCCCCCTCATGCTTCAATGCATAAAATAGAAATGACTTAAGAGGATCTACCTAAAAAATTCACAACATAGAAATAACCTGATGGAAGATAAGCGACGAACCCTATCAATAGAAATAAGCAAATGGAAATGAAGTTTACAATATACAATGATGATCATTGAGAAAGAACTATCCATTACAGCAAAAATAGCCCGGATCAGGAAATTAGCTTATTATCAAAACATGTTCGCCTGGTCCCCTAAAGGCCACTAGGGAATCAATCATAGAGTGGCCTTCCATGAGATTAATATCGATCCAAACGTGATCCTGATCAAGTGGAAAAGGAAAAGGTATGAAAGTTGACCTTGCTACCATTCTAAAAATTGAATGGTTGACAATACATAATAGTCTATGAATGAAATCTAAACAATCTGATCGTCCATAAACACATGATTTTGAAAATTTTGTCATGCTTTTTGAATTTTTCCACCTAAGAAAATGAAATACCAGGCCACATGGAAATTGGAAAATATATATCTGACTTCATTGATTTGAAAAAAAAACTTGTGAATGTGATCCACATCCCCTTTTATAAATAGCTTGGTGGATGTACACTATGTAGAGCATGATAGATGTGGCTTAGTGGTACCACTTTTACCTGTGATGATCATGTATATTGGTATGTGGTGAGACATTTTGGGTTGAAGAGTGTTAGGAACTGATCCACAGATGCTAAATAAGATCTTTCACCCCCTACATTTTGGTGTATGTGGTTGATATGATTGTAAAATAGAAGGATAATGAAATTATGCTCATTTCGTACTTGTCCCAATGTTTCTACACTATCATAGGATATTAACTCAAGTTGAACCTTGAGAAATGTTGTTTTGGATTAAGTGACGAATGGAAAATTCTAAAGGTGTGTAGCCCAAAAGTTTTCCCCATTAAAAGATATTTATAAGGTGAACAAAGATTCTACATCTCATTCACAAAGAAAATAATGTAATAATTTAAATTTTTAGTCTTATGTGTAAGTGGGATTAAACATGGGGTTCTTTTCTAGAAATAGGTTTCTATTCTAATGAAATTAGAAAAATCCAATCTGGCTTCTACACTAAATCAGCATTTTTAGAAATTTAAAAGTAAACATTTCACTTAATTCAAAAATTAACCATGCTTAAAAGAAAACTAAAAATCCTGAAGTTACTACTTTAATTCGCATGCAAAAACAGAAAAGAAAATCATGAAAAAAGCATGTTGAGCAGATGAAGGCATTCAAACATGGTTCATGTTCAAGCAAGAACTGTAAAACACTCACAAGTTCATGAAAGTAAGTGCAAAAAGAAAGTGTGCAGAAAATAAAAAAAGTCTTATACTACTCTAGTTCAGTTCTCGCGTAAGCTTCTTCTTCTTCTTCTCAAGTAGGATATCTTTCGACTTCACTGTGGGAGTTCCTGGTTCTGCTACTATTCTAGACGTTCAAGGTAGTTATGGTGCCAGGCTATAGCTTGCTTCCGTCGTCTTCTTCTCCTCAAACAACTGATTCTTAGACTTCTTGGGTGACAGTCTTGCTTCGTGTTGGGTCCTGGACGTTGAAGGTTGCTTTCAGTGTCACATTGGAACTGTTTCTCCTTCGTCTTCTTCCAGAAATCAACTCAAACTTGCCAGAAAAATGGCTTCTGGCGTCAAAATTCTTTCTTCCCTCTCTACTCAATCCTGCCTACCCATGTTGTGTGCCATGGGGATGCTCCCACGTCAGGTACTCTTATCTTATTGCACATGCATATATCTTTTTCTCTTTGCTTTTGGATGAATAATTACTGTGCAGAATTGTCAGAATATACAGCCTAGCCCAAATGAGCTGGTTGTTCCTAGGTTAGAATGAACAATAACCTCAGCCCAACCAACGGATCAAAACAAAATAAGCCCAAAACAGCCTTTTACCCAAAATAAATTTACTAACATTAATTTTGACCTTTTTCCCTACTCTAACTCACCCAATTCCTTACTCTAATGCTAAAATTACCACAAATATGATCAATTTTGATACAACATCACACTATCTTACAACGACAATAGACTTGTCCTCAAGACTCATCATCCAAAGTATCATTAGAGTTGAAGCTTAAGGTCAATTGAAACATGTTCCTCAAGTATTGAGAAGATGGTTATCACCATTGAAATAGTTGTGACCAAGTTGCGACCATGTTTTGAAGGGGAAGATGATAAACGAAAATTCATAATGTCATTGCCAAAATAGAATTTTTGTATCAAATAAATTTATAATCCCTAATTCTCATAAAATACAAATTAAACACAAAATGTAAAGTGAAATTCAAAATCAATCACAAGGAGCTGGTGCTTGCAAAGTGTTTTAGCAAATGGAGAATTGAGAAAAAACATTATTCTTAGTCTAAGTGCAAACTAATAATAGTATGTAAGTTTAGTAAACAATATCATTTCAATGCTGAAAATAACAAGTACTAGTTCTAATACTAAGTAACACTAAGATCCCATAAGGGTATGTAGGTAATGTAGTGCAAAGGTTTCTAATTTCATCACAATGTTTCTATACTCACAACTCCAAATAATTTAAGTCTACCCCAGTCATTTGTCATGTTTTGTGTTAACATAGCCCCTAATTTCATCACCCATCCCACACTTAGGTCTACCCCTGTGCGAAATATGTAGAACTAGGTCTATCCGGCTCTACTGGTTCTACCTAGGACAAGCACCTACAATTCTCATATTGATTTGTTGCTCTATCTCTAAATCAAGCATCTGAATTGCAAAGTTATTCATTTTCCTCCTTAGGTTTACCCATGGAATGATAGAAAAAAAAAAGCTAAGAAAGAATGATTAAACATAGCTTGAATCAATAGCGTTGAACTAGGTTTCGGTGCTTGTTCTTCACATTTGAAATTTTTCCTTTGGAAAATCGTCTCCTTCTTTCTTGCTTCATGTTCTTCCTCCCTCTCTTGGGGTCTGGTCTCGTCCTTCCGTCTTCTTCTCTCTTCAAAAATATCTTACTTCTTTTTTTTTCATTTTTCAAGGTCAGGACAATGTTCCTGACATCCATATTGTTCTTCGCATGAACTTGCAGACTGTAGTTTGCAGAATAGTGCATTTTGTCTTCTCTTTTACGCTACACGAGTCTACTAGGTGGCTGCCTACGTGAAATGTTTGTCTTTTCCTTGATTACAAAGCCTTGTTGCTGAACTAGACAAAAGTTTAATAACGTGGAATAGGCTAAATGCAAGAATTTTGCCCCTTAACATACAAAATCACACCATGCTCTAAATTCTAATAAAATACTAAAAACTATAAGAAAAATAATTGAAACATGATTAAAAAACATAATTTTCTAATCATAAAAGAGGAAAATTTGTGCGTTATCAGAGGAGCATCAAGATATTCACTAATCTATCACTTTAAGCCAAGCTTTTCCAACCTGAAGTTGGATAGAAGAAGATGAAAGGTGGATAGTACAATTCAATACTTTTGACATAGAGATGATGCCGAGAATATTTATAAAGGCTCAAGTCATTCGAGATTTTGTAGTAGAAGTGGCACCTTGAGATGTATTCTTAGGTAATTAGATTTGTGGTGCCTACATATTGCTGGCTGCACTTCTTAATGGATTTCAATTCAACCACCAACTTCCTTGCCCTCTAGGCATCAAGGTCTTCTAGGTTCTTGTAAACTCATCGGGTGAACACTTGCGAGTAGAAAACAGGTCCTTGTCATTAGGTGGAAGCCTCTAGGTGTATCTCTTTGTCTTCTAGATAGTAAAGAGGATCCCATTTCTCTTATAGTTTTCTTAGGGAAAAGGTCTCCTAAAATTTGGGCCTTGTTAGTGAGTGCTAGATCCTTCTTAAGCTCCTTTTTAGATTAGACTCCTTTCAAATGAGTTGTACGTAATCCCAGATATTCCTTAGTGAGGTTCAAGAATGCTTCCATTATGGCCCTCAACTTCTAGAAGAAAATGATGGCATTGGCTTCAAGATAAGAGTTACATAAAGCAACTTATGAAGCATGAGTGAGAGGGTTGCATTATTTGAATCGATCCCATTATATCTGATGTCCTATAATTTCTCCATCTACTTAAGAAGCAACTATACTTGAGGCCCATACTATGCACTAATAATAAACTTATAGAAATAGAGTTGTCTTTCTCTTGCTCAAGAGGAATTCTTAGAGGACTAGCCTCATCCCATAGAGGATGTCATCCCATAGAGGATGTCAAATATTATGGGTTTTACGGATTTTTAGTTGTTTTTACTAGAATTCATATAACATCAACATTATTTTAGGCTAGATTTGGAAAGCAAATTAATAATAAAGAGATGATAACCATGAAAACAAGAAAATTGGAGGTGCTCACATGCTAGAAGAAAAAGATTCAAAATTAATATGATAAGGTACATGAAGAATCAATGTTCCCAAAAAGTGATAATAATATTGGAGGATTTTTCACCTTTCCTTGTATGCTGTCCTTTACTAAATGTCAATCCTTCTTTCTTCTTGGTTCTGATCTTATACCTGCAAAAACTTAAGTGATAAGTTGAGACTTTTGTTTTTTTTTTTTTTTTGTATCTTTCTATCCATATCTCTGGCACGAGGATATATTCCCCCATTTTACAAAAGAAGGTTGACTCCCGATACACAACAAAAGAGTAAGGGCAAAGATAGAAAAGGAGCTCGAAGAAATAGTGAGTATCAAGATTCCTTGTCATTCTTCAAAACTCTTATTATCTTGAGCTTTAAAGATTCCTTAGTCATCTCAATGGGACTCCCTTGAGTAACTCCTTTATTGAGCATCAAGCATTCATGATTTCAAGCCTTTTTTTATATCCCTCAAGCTCTATCGTTCCTTGGAATTGCGGCATTGTCCTCCTAGGGTTGAAGGGGATAATTTCCTTGTCAATATGCATACCTCGTCATTCTCTCATTACAATTCCAACATGTGGAAGATTCATGACATGCGTTCATTAATTAGGGATTGCAAGCATGGGATGTTTTTAATAAAGCTTGGATTGAGAGATTCAAAGATATAATCATAATTTCATATGTAGAACTACTAAATACTTTTACTTTAAATCCTCATACCAAATGAAAAATAAAAATGAATAATGTTGCATGTCATTATTCAATAAATTTTAAACAAAAAAATGTAAATTCACTAAAGCATAATATGAGTGTTGATTACAAGGAGATGAAATTAATGAAAGATAAAATTTCTTCCAAATACAATTATCATGATTTGTTAATGGGTTTTGGAAGGTGTAATAAACAACAAACCAAACTAAAGTAATGGGACTTGAAAAGGGAAATGTTCTTTGGACTAGATTCCATTTCATTTCATATGTATCCTTACGCTAGCTCTCTTTTTGGTTGTTTTGGGTAGATGGTTGTATGAGCAAGTAACTAATTACACTCCCTTACACTCTCATATAAAGAGGTATGAGAATTATTCAATATTACTACCCCTTAGAGGATCAAAAAGACGAGAGGAAATAATCTTCTACTATTCTTAAGATTGAATTCTACACCTATGCCCAATGTTGGCAATGACTGAATTGCCCAAATATGAGTACGTTATATATCCAGTAAGGTAGAGTACTATTACAAGCAAATCACTCTCCCTTCCAAAAGGATAGGAGGTGGCGTTTTTCAATTTATACCTTATCAAAATTCATAAGCATTGATTAGTTATTCAGGAATTTTGACTAAAAGATGTTGTAAAAAGACTACAACATATGTGAGTAATATATGAAACCCAAAAGAAGCTTAGAAAGAACATAAGATTAGTTGCTCAAAAATATGAAAAAAGATTCATCCAAATCTAAAACAAAGTGCTCGACCATGAATGAAATTAAAAAGTAGAAATCAAAAGTAAGGTTCAAAGTCATGTATTTCACATGTTATAACTCATCATTAAAAATCATGAAATAGCATTTTCAATAAAATCTGTTCTCCTTTACTATTAAACAATCATGGCACATTTTTAAACATCTATTCACCTACGTTCTTCAACCATATACTATCTTTAAATAGTTTAGAAAAAAGAAAAGCAAAAAATGGAAATAATAAAAAAAACTATACTCATCTAAGAATCTGTTCCAAGACCTTAATTAAACAATTCTATATAATTTAATATAGAAATTAACATTAAAAATAAAAATAAAATCCTAATTAACAAATCTGATCTACCTTTAAATCCACAATCCCCTTTTAAATATATTCAACATCTTAAAACTAAATAAACTAAACTCGAACTACATACAAACTCAAGTATCATATGGACCTACAAAGCATTTTTTGTTATACATTTAACATAAAACTCCCACCATTTCAATTGTTTTAAAATCTTCAATCTTGAGATCCATTATCATTTATTAGTATGAAATATTGAGGCGTCCACCAACCAACAGCCTCAACTTCTACATGTTTTACACGGCATTCCATCAGCCCTCAAGCCCAAGGATGAAGCACGGACATACCAAGTAACTCCCATCGCACGACTAATAGCGTACTGTAGCTTTGATGGCATCCAATACCTGGAAAGGAGGGAGAACACATTGCTAATGAAATGGGGCAGACCCAAACACCTCACAGCGCCTACCTTGTTTCTTGTTGGGAGGTACAGTGACTCGAATACCAGAGGAAAAGGAGTATCCAGCCCACAAACTCTGCACACCGGAGCCTCCAACTGCAACTCAAAATTCAGACTTTCAATGGCTTTCCGAAACAAAAACCCCAGTGATTAAAATCCATACTCTCAAAAAGCAGCGTTCGATGATTGAAGCAGAAATCTCGGCACCAAATCCTCCGGTCACTGGGGCCTCATGACTAATCTGTAGACAACAAGCCAAGCATGTGACTGGAAAATGGCTCCCAGTTTCAACCAGTGACTGGGAATGGATTCTCACCAGAAGTCTTCCAGTTTTATTTACTGAAGCTTCGACAGTTTCCTTGTCCCATGGGATTAAAGTTCTCAAGTCTATCAATTCACATGAGATGCCATCCTACACTAATGCAGAAGCTAATCAACAGGAGACAATACTTCTACTATGAAATCAATAGCAATCAGAACTGGACTCACTTCGTTATTTAAAAAAAAAACCTACCTTTTCTGCTTCAATACAAGCCTGTTCCATGACTGCCAGCTGAGCACCCCATCCAACAAGTGTTATGTCATTTCCTTCACGAATCACCTGACAATCAAAAGTTTTTTTTGCTTGCATCTCATCCATATTCAATCTCAGTTTCAAAACACAATGGGCATACCTCAGCTTCTGATAAAGGCAGCATGTAATCTTTTTGTGGTATATCTTCCACAGCCAGCCGGTACAACCACTGGTATATTTTGGCATCTTGGAAATGTTTAGTCCAACAGAATGAACTTTCCATTCTGCAAATAATAACTTGCCTTTGGCTCAAAAAATAAAGTTGGATTCGGATCTCTGATGCACGATAACAGCAATCCTTTAGCTTGTCGTGGACTCCGAGGGATCACCACCTAGGAAAATGATGAAATAACCTTGAAAAAAAATGTAATCAAATTGATATTTAGCAGAAAAATGACAAGAAAAGGATGGATGAAAATGTGTACCTTGATACCAGGAACATGGCAAAAAAAGGCTTCTGGTGATTGTGAATGGTAGTGACCGCCATGTCCAACAGCTCCGTAGGGTGATCTAATAGTTAAGCCTAAAACACGGAGCATGACAACAGGTGGAACTAGGAAGCCAAAAAAACGGCTTTAACTCTGTGATTACATTACCTCCACAATTAAACTGATTACCGCTCCTGTATCTAAACTTGGCTGCTTCGTTGACAATCTAGTTATAGAAATTGAAAAATAAGAATTTCGTAGGAAAAGGCAGCTCAAAAAAGAGAGCAGTGGAAGGTTCTCACTTGGTCAAATGCTGGAAATATATAATCTGCAAATTGAATTTCACAGATAGCTCGATTTCCCTGGAGGATGAGAAAAGAAATGCGCATTTCTGCAGTTTGATTAGAATTTCAAGAGGGCACTCAGCAGAAAGTTGGCAACTACCGACCATTGCTGCCAACCCAATAGCGAACCCAACAATGCCCTGAATGAAAGACAATGAAATGAGATAGCAGAAAGAGGAACTAGTGTTCACACATGCAATACGTATTTCTCAAACGTACCTGCTCGCAGAGTGGTGTGTTGAAAACTCTGTGTTTGCCAAAATGGTCTGCCAATCCAGTGGTGCACCGGAAAACTCCACCAAAACCAACATCTTCCCCAAAGACGTAAGCCCTGGAAAGGAACATAAAAAAACAAAAGATGATTTCTTGTATGCGAAGTAGCGAAATCAGATGAAGGATTGAAGTAATCCCATACCGGGGATCCGTCTCCAGGGCAATGTGCAGCGCTTGGTTGATTGCGGAGAAAAGATTGACAGGCTTCTCACACTGGGAGCTTATTCCCCGGGAACAACTGCGGATTGAAGTCGCGCTCATTCTCGCAAATCTCCTGAATGCAATTGCCATCGCAACAGGCAACCAGCGAATGTGTCTTGGCACTTGGCAGTGTACTTACGAAATGAGCGAGCGAGACAGTTATCATTGATCTTATCCCACTAAAATATCTCAAAAAAAAAAAAAATTTATATGTGCTTTTTTGAGTGGATAAGCATCTTCCCGAGTTTAGTGCAGGGCTCCAGGAGATGGAGGCTGCCACTTCCTCTGCTTTCCTGTTGTATCCCAACTCTAAGAAGACCCGCTTCTGTTCCCTTTCCAATTCTTCTTCCTCCAGGGCCGTAGGCTGTGTTTCCCTTGGCGCTAAATGTCCTCGCCTGGCTGCGTCTCTAGCAACCGTTGACACCTCCATTAACAGCGATTCTAAGGATTTGATTCCCAGAGTGGATAAAACTGGCAAGTTCTTCAGGCCCAGAGCTGCTCGGGAGCTTGCACTGTACGCGCTTTCCCGTCTGTTTTACAACGACAATGGCGAGGATTAGATTTTTTTTTCCGTTTTTCCTGTCCTCTGAGCTCAAGCGGCCGATAATTGTTTCAGGGTTATTCTGTATGCCGCGTGTTTAGATGGGTCAGACCCTGTCCGTCTCTTTGAGAAAAGGCTGAATGATACAAGAGGTGATGTTATGCATTCTGCTCGTCTTGTTCTTCTCTCCTCTCATGTATGAGAGCCCTTTCAGTTTTAGCTCTGTTGCGATGCTTTGCCTGTCTTCAATTATCTCTTTCAGATGAACAAGGAAAATGCCATTCTTCTCATTTTCTGTTTCTCCAGAGTCGGAGTATGAATTGGATAAAGCATCTATGATGTCATATGATTACATGAGCTTTGGAGGCCCCCTGTAACTTTAACATCCTCTGCTGAAGCTGATGAAATTTTCCAAAATGATCGAAGGGAGTCTGAAATTGGTAACTTCTTTCATTTTTCATAGTGTATGATAGACGTGCTGGTGAATTATTACTGGTAGACAACTCCATAGTATCTTTGTTGCAGAAGCAGAAATTCTTTCAGCTCCTCCAAAGTTGGTGTACAGCAAGATGGTTTTGCGGTAAGGGCTTGTGATGGAGCCATGTATATGTGTTTGGTAATGCATTATATTTATTCGATCTCTCCCACGGTTGAAATCTCTTCATATTTCAATCATCCTCTGTTGCAGGTTTACGCGTAAGCTTTTGGTCGCAGTTTCTGAGAACTGGAATAATAATGTGCAAGCCCTCGAAAAAGTTGTACCTCCTAATTGGATGGTTAGTTTCCATTTCAAATTCTCATTACTAATGATCTGATTATTTGCTCAGTGTAGATGAATGCGTTAATCAATCTGTGTTTGAGGTTCCCATCTTTGTAATATAATGTGTTATTAACCATCCCTAACTTACAAAATTCTGAAAGGGGAATACATGGTGCTGGTGCACTGAGCTCGACATATGTATGTTGTAGTAGGTGCAGTTTTCAAACACATGAGGGAGATGTGGTCATGTTAGTTGGAGTGAAAACCTAGTGATGGAACTAATTGTACAGGGATCTTGAAGTTGTTTTAGATTGGATTTTGGGTAATGCGAGACAGGGTTGTTGTATGATCATTTTAGTTGATGTGGAGTGTTTAAATAATAATGCAGAAGGAACCAGGTGGTAGAATCCTTGAGTTTTCGGTTCTTCATCTGGCAATGTCAGAGATAACCGTCCTGGGGACAAGGCAACAAATAGTTATCAACGAGGTTGGTGAAGTTCCAGTTTGCATCATTATGTAGATCCGTTCAATGATTTGAAACCGTGAACATGCTGCACCTCACCATGCAGGCCGTGGACCTTGCAAAGCGCTTTTGCGATGGGGCAGCACCTCGCATAGTAAATGGCTGCCTGAGAAATTTTGTCTTACAACTCAACAACCAAAAAGATGAGTGAAGCAACAGTTGGTTCTTGGCTTGCATGATTTGTGTACCCTTCCCTTGCTTTAAAACTGTCATGATTTATTCATTTTGGATCATGCTTCATCTTATGTGACTTGAAAGCACCACTGTTCCACAAAAATATGTATGGATCGCAGGTGTTTCTCAATACGGGAATGAGATTCATAGATTCCACATATTGTTGAAACCCTCAGGGAAAGCATGATCATAGTCATGGTAATGGAAAGTTCGGTAGATGAAGTTGGAGAGCCATTTGGAGGCTGTGAAACACAGCAAAGCCGCACCGATGATGCCATACCGAACACCAGCAGACATGACTCCAGCACCACTCTGTTTTGCAGCTGCAACAATTCCAACCAAACCAAGGGATGCTATCTGCAACAAGATTTTTGCTGCTTGCAGCACCTTGTACGCAGTGCTGCAGCTGCTACAGCTCACCGTGTGTGACCGATACCTGAATCACATTAACATACTCAGTCAATTCATATTGTTGCTCACTCAGCAAACAATTCGAACACATGCAATCCCTGCACAATGTTTTCAGTTGTTTTACCTATCGAAGAGCTGCTCCCGGGGAGGAATAGGAGCTTGTGGTGAGAGTTGAGTGAACTTGGTTCTCCAGTCAACTTGAGTGCCACCGTACTTGTTTAGCCATCTCCGGAAACCTACAACCAGTGCATCTGCCTTTGTGGGAACATAGCAAGACTTGTGCCAATTCAAAGCACCAACTTCGATCAACTTTTTCTCCTGTGGCATTGTGAGGAAGAGCGGTTGATTGAATGCCAAAGTGCAGAGAGCAAATAGGTACGAAACTGTTCAGCTACCTCCACATGAAGAAGATAGAGATCTGAGTCCAAAATTAGGTTCTGTCCGATATGAAATATCCAACGTGGGAAAATTCGATCTATCCAGACAGCAAAATTTCTTGGAGATGCAAATATCAATCTGCTATTTCCAGGACTGACTGGAACACAGTAGAAGATAAGAAGTGCCTTTTTATTGGGAGGAAAAGGAAGGGTTGCTGATTCCTGCATCAGTAGCATAATTTAAATCACGTGAAATTGCTGTGAGCACAAACATGGAATAGAATATGTAACCTCCTTAGATTTAGCGTTCGTTTGAGTGCTCCCGGGACTAAAATAGCCATAGTAAAGACACGGTGGAACGAAGAAGTTTTCCCCAAACACTTGTTTTGCAGTGAAACCATTTATACTCAGTTGCTGCACATTGATTTCCAGAGGTCTCCCTCCTTCCCTGTCGGCTTTCACAGTGCAGAACAATTACCATCCGTCAGCCATTACAGAGTGATACTGAGATTGGATCCTAAACAGGAGGAGTTGGAGGGATACTTATCTTTCTGGAGTTTTTGCCATCCTCATTATTCCATAATGAGCATATGGTACATGGGCAGGGTCCATTAGATTTTCGATCAGAACTTCGTAGCTGAAAAGGTGAGTTTTCTCATTGAACACAGAACTACACAAGTGCCTTTTTCTGCAAGAATTCAGGGAAACTTGGCAACTCGCAATATCTGCCTACCCGTAAGGTATGTCTCTGCAGATCATCTGATTTGTAAATGACGGATCATCAAGTTCTGGAATATAATGAGGCTTCTGTTCTGAATAAATGTCCTTGTAAACAGGATCAGAGTTCGGCCAGAACCAAAGAATGCCATTTTGGACGCAACTGGGATATACAGCGACACACGCTCTCTTGGAAGTATGGATCTGCAGAATGAAACGAAATTTTCTATGAAGAGAGTGTTTGGTTGATTCCAGTCAAACATCACGTGAGTGAGTGAAATGTATTGTATGTACGGGAGGGCCGTCTCTTGGAGCTTGAGGAATGAATTTGCAGTCACCGGCGGCGCCGAAGCACCACCCATGATAGACACATTGGAGCCTCCCCCACTTATCAATCCTCCCTTCTGATAAGGGGGCCAGTCTGTGGGGACAAGCATCATCAAACACCTTCCAGGAATTCTCATTCCTATCCCACCAAATCACGATGTCGATCCCCATCACCTTCCTGCCATGCGGCCTTCTTTTGTCGAGATCGCAAACTGGAAGAACAGGATACCAATGGGCATACCAGTCAAACAGATGGGACCCTTCCTCTCCAGTTTCTGATGATTCGAGGGGTGGGATCGGAGAAACTGCGGTGAAGACTGATTTGTTGGCCCTAGCCAGTGGGATATGTGTCTGTGTTACTGGATGAATCGGGGAACCCTCCTTGAGCTTCCGGAATATGGTGAGGGTGTTGGGGTACTTCCTGTTCGAGATGGGGGGGCGGTGAATAGAAGGAAAGGCTGAAGCTTTCAGCCGCAGAGGCTCCATGCGATATGATTCGCTTTGACAGAAGGGAATGGAGAAAATTCCCTCCTGCTTTGCTTCCCAGAGGAGGGAGTGGATAAGGTTAGTTGGTTGGGTTGGTATATATCATATCATCATCTATGTATTTGTACGGTACCGATCGCATGCCAATTGCCATGGAGTCGGAGGAGCGTTTCAGAGTTCATCCTGGCAAGCAGACTTTTTGCAGCAGTGTATGGACCAGGCCGGGCCTGCGGACCGAGTTTGGGCTTTTCCAACGCACAAAGTCGACATATGAGGTGAAGGAGGATCAACTAAAGTACAAGATTTAGGTCAATGATAACTGGGAAATTTTAGAGTTTAGAAAAATAATGAAAAAAAGTGTTATTGGTCAAACAAGGACTCGTCTATAAGACATATATGACTTGACTGAGGGAGCATGTAAACACTGAAGCAGCGGAACAACTAGAGCTTCTTTTGTTACTAGGATTTGGATAAGGGTTTCTTTGCATGATAAATGATTTATAAATATTTTTTTAAGGCTTGATCTGTGGTGCCAAAAATGTTTGAGTCAATTAAAAATGCACAATTAGACGTTTGACAGTAGACAAAAAATACAATTAAAATGCCATATTTCCCAATTTCTTCCATTAACCACCCACGACAAGCCGACAATGCAGCGGAGCAGCCACACTCATTTCATTTTCCAACAATGGATCGAATAGCCTCTCCTCATGTTTTAGTATTATTTAGAATTCGAGTGTGATGAAAGAGAATGCTGCATTGATAAATGAGAAATTTAAAATTTACGTATCAAATAAATTTAAAATTCTAATTTACACTCAATCATAAAACAATATTAGGCCTAATATTGTGAAAACTAATGCTATGTGAAAAGCTAATAATGCATTCACATACCTAAAAAAACTATGTGAAAGATAATTTTGACCATAACAAAAAGTAACAAGAAAATTCGTACATCAACTCAACATAAGAAGGATAATTCATATCGCACAAAGTAAGCAACATATATTTTTCTAGCATTGAATAATAAAGGTATTTGAGGTTGAGCATCTTTGCATGTTGCTTGAAGTATGGGATACCCTTACTGGCTATTTTATGTTGTGATTTCCCTTTCTCTTCCTTTGCATATCTACCTAAACTCAAAAACAATGGAATCAAGTTAGGCAAAAAATTTCTCTTTTCGTTTGTACCTATTCCTCCTCATCTACACTTTTGTCTGAGTGTTTTGCTTGTAGTTCTGGCTCTTTTGCTTTCCTTGTTTTGCTCCATGTTCTCTTTGTGACAAGATGTATGTAATCATCCTCCTCCTCAATTGCTATTGTAGCAATTGAGGCTGGCTATCCTTCTCTTGCTAGAATTTGCTCTGGTTTACAAGATTCCACTTCCATTTCACCATTTTCCTCTTCTACATTTTCTCAGGGTTCCTCAGCCCTTGCTGCTGTCATCTCCACTTCAGGTTCAACACTCTCCCTATGTTTGGTACCACTTGATCGGTTGTAGGCATGTTGGAAGAGGTTTTTTTCTACAATTCTGACAAACACACTGAAAGATTTGAACAAGGTGAACGACAAAAGGGCATTCATCCCCAAATTCACCAAGGGTTTAAGGGCAAATATGTAAAATCTCAATGCTTAATCAAGGATTCTAAACCTAACTCCTTTGTAACCACAACATAATTCCCCTATTTTTTTCAACAGGAACACTAAGCAATGCTCAAAATAACTCACAACTTGATCTAAAAGAGCAAAATCAAATGATATAAAATAAAATAAATAAAAACATAAAATTGAATAAAATTTCAAACTTGGGTTGCCTCTCAAGAGCATCTTTGTTTCAAGTCTTGAACTCGAATTCTAGCATTTTCTATGTTGTTGTTGTATCCTTCAGGATAAGAACTTCAACTTCCTCCACAAACGTGTTCTAAGGATTTTTTCATAGAAAATCTTTAATATATGTCCATTCACATTAAATCGTTTTTCATTGTCTTCATCATAAATCTCTATGATCCCATTTGGAAAAAACTTCCTTCACTACAAAAGGTTCAATCTAGTGTGATTTGAGCTTTCCTAGACACAACTTTAGTCTTGATTGGAACAACAATACTTTCTAGTGAACTTCAAAAGATCTTTTGGAAATGTGCTTGTAGTGATAATTTTTAGTCCTAGCCTTCAAATAACTTTGAGCTCTCGTAGTAATCATTTCGTAGTTCTTCCAACTTTAAAAGCTATAATTTGCTCTGACTTGGATAGAGACCTTCATCGAGATATAGGCTCTTCACAGCCCACGAGACTAACCTGAATGGTGAAGTTCCGACTGACAATTTATATGTTGTCCATATTGCCCATAAAGCATCTCTTAGCCTCATTCTCCAGTCCTTCCTATTTAGGTTCACCACTTTCTCAAGGATCCATTTAATTTCTCTATTTGATACTTCCGTTTGCCCATTAGTTTGTGGATGGCATGCGTTGAAGGGTTCTACAAAACATTGAACTACTTCAATACGCTCTTTAAGGCCTAATCATAGAAATGAGTACCTCTATCACTGATCAGCGCCTTAGGAGTCCCATAATAAACAAAAATTTTTTTATATAGGAAATTTTTTACTTTCTTTGCGTCGTCTATCCTTGTAGGGATAGCTTCAATCCACTCTGATACATAATCAACAACCACTAAAATGTAGTTGAACTCTGAAGAAGTGGGGAATGATCTCATAAAATCAATATCCCAAACATCAAATAACTCAAATACTAGAATCCCTTGTTAAGGCATTTCATCTTTGTTGGATAAACACTCTTTGGCATGGTGCACAACCTTTGGAATAAGTGTAAGAATCTTTGAAAATGTGAGGCCAATAACATCCACAGTCTAAAATTTTCCTTGCTGATTGGTTTGATCCATGATGACCATCAAAAGTTCCTACATGACAAGAGTCAATAATTCTAGGAATTTCAAACTCATAAACATACCTTCTAATGACACCATCATTACATCTCTTCCACAAATAAGGATCATCTGAGATGTAGTATTTTGTTGGGTTTCTCGTACACATCCTATGTCTCAAAAGCAGCGGAATTTTAAAAATTTTCAGAAACCCCCAATGCAGATCTTCGAAGACGGTATACATCAGACTAAGGGATGCTGAAATACCTTTCAGATGACTTCGTTGTTCACCAACCGCCAATAGGAGACGGCCTCTATGGTATCCACATGTGGAGCACTCCGTCGATAACCTTCTCAAGGCTCTTGAATGCTGGTCGAATTTCTCAGGTGCTAGTAGAGAAAAACGCCTCCTTGTGGATTAGTCTCTGAGAGCACGAAGACCCTTCGGAGCAGATCTCAAGATCTAAATCTTTTTCGATAGATATATGGTAACATATCAAATCATATCTCCGTAAAGATCTTATCTTGTGGAGATATGTATATGTTCCAAATCTTATCTATATATGATCTTTTATTTTGAGTTTAATCAATATTAATCTCAAAATAATTCTCAATTTAATTTATCCACTTTACCAATTACATCTCATGTAATTGTGTCATTCTATTTTATATTGTTGAGTGACTCCACTATTGTGTGTGACCCTATAGGCTTATTCAATCAAGGCCGTAATAATGGATTGATTAATTAACTCTTAATTAATCAAATCCAACATTATCGATCATGAGTGATGTCTAGCAACATATCATGATCCCCAAGATTAAAGAAGAATCAGGTGAACTAATTAAGCCTTTCCATGACCAGCCACCATGCAATGAACATATTTCATCATACTTCTATCTCATTCGATACTAGAACATGGGTGTGTGTCTTTCTGATGTATCGAACTTATAATTGCATTCAAGCAGTAACACTCAATGACCTACTCAAACAATTCGAGTGCCATTACCCTGGGCCCAGGACTTACTGTTAGGCTTTGATGCAATTACTTGAGATATGATCTCATCGCTAACATGAGTGATGAATCCTTTATTGATCAATCAACTATCTCCAACCTTAAGGAGTCACATCCCTACTCATCCATACTAGGCAAGCCATGGTTAGGCTCCCATTAGTAATGAGCGAAAATGTGAGCTTAAGATCAAGATAACTTTGTTGACCTCAAGTCTAAGCTTACTTGCACGGCTGTCATATTCGAGATCTTGCTACTAAAACTTGGTTAGCTTCCCATAGTAGCATCTCGAAGATGAGTCATCCAGTGAATCGATTCTCTAATCGACACCCACACATAGGTTCTAGTAATCTCATTACGTCAATTGTGAGAACCATTGCCTAAATAGTTTAGGGAACTCAATGTGTGCCAGCTTATCCATATTTGTGATATCTTCATTTCACAAATACTCTAGCCAGGGAGTTTTTAACTTGAGCATAAGTGTTTGAAGAATCTCACATTATGATCTCATCATAATTTCTATAGCACATAGATCAAGTAGAGAATTTTATCAATGATATAAATTTGATCACAATTCAAAGTAAATATCATAAGATAAGATTTGCCAATGAGTTGATTGTCTCTAGAACACATACACTAACAATCTCCCACTTGTACTGGAGCCAATGAATCATGTATCTTATAGCAATGGACTCTATGTACTCCATGGACATCCTAGTTCCATTGTGAATGGGCAGTCAATTCTTGCTTAGAACTTTTTTAAGTGACTGCACCTCCATTTAGGGTGAATATGTATCCTGACTGAGACTTCAAGTCATCATGATGAGATTGGAAACATATTCTTTCATTTGGAGATCTTGACCACCATAAATCAAGAACATGCCTTTAGTCCTTCTTAAGTACTTAAGAATGCTCTTGAGTGTAGTCTTATGATCCATTCAAGTGTTCGACTGATATATGCTTGTGGCACTTAAAGTATATGACACATCTGGTCTATTATACAACATGGCGTACCTTATTGACCCAATAGGAGAAGCATATGGGATTCGAGCCATCTAATCCCTATCTTCTTCTATTTTGGGGCACATCACTTTTGAAAGTGCCGTATGTGTCATGGGCAATAAACCTCTCTTGGAATCAGTCATGTTAAACCTCTTTAACACTTGGCATATTGGTCCTTCAGCAACTTGGCATACTTGGGGACCTGTTCGATCATATCAAGAAGAGGAATAGAAACATTAACCTTCTTCATCATCTCCATGAAGGTTTTCAGTTCTTTCTTGTCCTTGTTCCTTCTTCGAAGCCTCATCGGGAAGGGTGGCGGTATGACTTACAGCTTGATCTAATGAACTTCATTTGCCTCCTTCTCTTGAACATCTTTGGGTGGCTTCGGAACATCACTGTGCTGCACTAGTGAGTCATCTTGATCTTCACCAATGATTTCTTCATCAACATCAGAATCGCTGTCTATGAACTCCAGCTCCTTTTCTTCAGATCTGTCCACCTTATTTGTGAACCATGGGTAAGGGTCTGGTAGGCCAGTTCCATTTCTTAGCGAGATGGCATTTATGTGCTCTGGATTCTACATTGGTTGTGATGGCAGTCCTCCCTTTGTTTCCAAGCGGTTATTTGCTTGTGCAAGCTGAGCAATCTGGCTTTGAATACAAGTGATTTGACCCTTCATGTCCTGCTCAGCATGCATCTTGGAGGTGCTTTCAGCAAGAGATTTCACCATGGCCTCTAAATTGTGATTCGGTTGGTATGGAACCATGTGTTGTTCTGGAGGTCCAGTTATCTGCAATGGTTGAGAGGGTCCAGTGATAGTGTTCTGAGGAATACCAGGTGGGTTACCTAATGATGGTGCTTGACTAGGGGGTGCTGGCTATCTCCAACAAAAACCAGGATGATCTCTTCGAGGCATCTGATAATTTCCATAGTTGTACGTCCCTCCTTGGTTCTGATAAAAGGCATTGACTTCTTCAACCGACATTTTAGGGACTCTCAATCCAGAGTCAATGTGAGATGACATAGAACTTGAGGTTCCTTGATATCCTTCTTTTTGTTGAAGCAAGGCTTGAAGACCAAACTTCAACGTGTCGCTCATTGCTGCAAGTTGACAATACTTCTGAGTTTTCCACTCCATAGACCGCTTTTGCTGTTCCAATGTTTCCACCAGATGGTCTATAGGAGTTGTCATAACAATTGGCTATGAAATAGGAATTAGCAGCCATTTGTTCAATGAGTCTTCAGGCATCAGCACTGTGAGGGTTCGCTAATAGTGATCCATTACAAGTGGCATTCATCTATCCTCGAATCATAGGAGTCAATCATTCATAAAAGTGCTGCAAGATCTAGCCTTCAATGAGTCCATGCTGAGGATAGGAGTTGTAGATTTGGTTGAAATGATCATAGTATTCCTATAAGTTTTCTCCTTTGCTCTGCATCATGGTTGTTAAGGTATAGCAATCCAAAAAATTTTGAACCATCTACTCCCATGTGGCGATAGCTAAAGGGGGAAGTCCATAGAGCCACTCCAAAGCTCGTTCGATAAGACTTAAGGGAAAAACTCTAAGCTTGACTTGATTCTTCGTGGCTGCCTTGGGTCGCATGGATGCACAACCCATATGCAGCTCACATAGATGACGGTTAGGGTCGTCATTTTCCCTTCCAGCAAACTTTGGAAGCGTCTGGAATAAGTAAGGACGTAGCTCATAGTCTTCTTCTCCATCAAAGATGATGCATAAGGGACGGTCTGAGTGATTTGCAGTGATTTCCTCCTTGATGGTCTGTAATGCTGGCCCACGGTTAGCGGGCAGTAATATTGGAAAGTTTCCATGAGGTTGTTCTCTCTGGGTCTCAGGCACTACTAGTACTCCAACGGGTACATGTGCTACCATGATGTCTCTAGTGGTTGAACAGGATGTCTACTCTCTCTTTTTAGCAGCAAAGTTTCGTTCCACCTCTTTGTCCAAAGATATAGAACTTCTCGGTAAGATCTCAAGCTTGGACGAGCCCTTGATGGACCTAGCTGCATAAAAAGAGAAAAACAGAGTAGAAACGCAAACAAGGAAAAGAAAAAAAAACAGAAAGAAAAAGGAAAAAGAAAAGAAGAGAAAAGTGAAAAATAAAACGAAACTCACACATGCAACACCAAACACAAAAAAATTCAACTCCCCGGCAACGGTGCCAAAAATTTGATGCGTGTCGTTTCCACAAAAAATTTTAATATTTTTTAAAACTCATAAAACACAAAAGCGTAGTACGGGTGTCGAACACAGGGAGTTGTTTTTTAGAGAAAGGTGAGGTACACCGAATACAACTGTCACGATTTGTAAACGGTTTTGAAGGTAAAGGTGCGAGAAACGTTGATGATGAAGCTTGAGTAAGGGAATAAGAGGGGTAACCTTAAATAAAGTAAATGTTCCTAGGTTTGGAATCCTGTCCAGCTATGTTCGTTGCGTCATCACTATTCTCTGGTCTTCTCGAGTACTCGGTTATAGGAGTAAGGAATTGCCTACCCTTCCTTACACTCTCTTGCAAGAAGGCACGGAAATAGCCCGATGTTGCTCCTCCTTGGATGAACGTGAGAATAAGAGGTCCTGCTAGCGTACCCTCATGGCCGAATTGCGCGCATGTGCCCAAGTGTTGCCAATGACCCAATGAGTCCAGATACGAGGTCACTACCTGTCCATTGATCCTGAGGTATGGCCATAGACAAAACGTAGTCTTCCTCCTGCCAAAAGGGCGAGAGTTGGTGCTTTCCACCTTGCTCCTCTTCAAAACCCGCAGGTAGTGATAAGCTAACCATGAATCTTGAATAAGGGGACTGTTACAGAAAGACTGCAACATAGTCACACGAAGACATACGAAACCCGTTCGGATTCAAAGAAGAGATGAAGATAGGCTAATGAAACATAGATCTGAGGCTGTTCCAACCCAGAAACTCAAGTTTCTAGCCGCGAACGGCCATACAAACTAAAGAAAACGAAAACAAGATTCTAGAGAGAAGCTAGAGGAAAATCCTCTAGAGAGAGAAACAAAGGTCTACACTAAACTAACTACTGCTTGTCCATTGTCTGAATAGCACTGAACTTCAATGAGAGTTTGAGATTTCGTGTGCCTATGGTTCTACTGAACTTGGGATGACTTGCAAGCAACGTCTGCTCTGACATTGGTACGCTAATGATGTTGCCTATCAGAGACTCCCGTGTTCCGCACGTCAAGGCTCATGATTAGGCGTCTGCAGTCTTCCGGAAATCAAGGGAATGTCAGCTCAGGAAGATCCAATTTGTTACCATCTGATGCCCTCTTTCTCTCACTTCCTCTAGAAAAACTAGATAAAACTTAGCAAAATTATTAGATAAAATACAAGATTTAGGATAATTACCCTAAACTAGATAAAAACCTAAATCTCATATTATAGACTCCTCATTAGACATTTCTAATCACAATAAGACATAAAAACAACCTAAAAAATAGTAAGAAAATGACACTTAACAGTGAATAATTATCTTTTGAGAGTGAACAACTATGTTATCATCTCTACTAGTCTTAGCTTTGACCAAGAATTGTAGTTGCTCGAGGTGCTGATAAAAAACAAGAAGACAATTGGTTGGGCCTTGACAGATGTTGATGGAATCTTTCTTTTATATGCATGAGTAAGATTCTTTAAGAAGATGGAGCCAAACCTATTCGTCAACCACAAAAAAGTCTCAACGCAAACATGATTAAAAATAGAAATTATTAAACTTCATGATACAAGTATCATCTACTCCATCATAGATAGTCAATGGGTTAGCCCAATCCATGTGGTTCCAATGAAAACTAGCATGATGATGGTGGAGACTGAGAAGGGAGAGTTAGTGCCATAGAGAATCCAAAATGGGTGGTATGTTTGCATAGACTATAGGAAATTGAATGAAATGACTAAAAAGGACAAGTATCCTTTACTTTTCATTGATCAAATGCTCAAAAAATTAGCAGAAAAATCATTTTTTTTTCTTTTTAGATGGTTATTCTGTTGGGTTTCTCGTAGACATCGTATGTCTCAAAAGCAGCGGAATTTGAAAAATTTTGAGAAACCCCCAACGCAAATCTTGGAATACGCTATACATTAGACAAAGGGATTCTAAAATACCTTTCAGATGACTCCGTTGTTCACGAACCGCCAATAGCAGACGGCCTCTATGGTATCCACACGTGGAGCACTCCGTCGATAACCTTCTCAAGGCTCTTGAATGCTGGTCGTATTTCTCAGGTGCTAGTAGAGAAAAACGCCTCCTTGTGGATTAGTCTCAGAGAGCACGAATACCTTGGAGCAGATCTCAAGATCTAAATCTTTTTGATAGATATATTTGTGACATATCAAATCATATCTATATGAGATCTTTTTTTTTAAGTTTAATCAATATTAATCTCAAAATAATTCTCTATTTAATTTATCCACTTTACCAATTACATCTCATGCAATTGTGTCATTCTATTTTATATCGATGAGTGACTCCACTATTGTGTGTGACCCTATAGGCTTCCTCAATCAAGGCCATAATAATGGATTTATTAATTAACTCTTAATTAATCAAATCCACCATTATCGATCATGAGTGATGTCTAGCAATATATCATGATCCCCAAGATTAAAGAAGAATCAGGTGAATTGATTGAGCTTTTCCATGACAATCAACCATGCAATGAACATCTTTCATCATAATTTTATCTCATTCGATACCAGAACATGAGTGTGTGTCTTTCTGATGTATCGAACTTATAATTGCATTCAAGCAGCAACACTCAATGACCTACTCAAACAATTCGAGTGTCATTACCTTGGGCCCAGGACTTAATGTTAGGCTTTGATCCAATTACTTGAGATATGATTTCATCGCTAACATGAGTGATGAATCCTTTATTGATCAATCAACTATCTCCAACCTTAAGGAGTCACATCCCTACTCATCCATACTAGGCAAGCCATGGTTAGGCTCCCATTAGTAATGAGCGAAAATGTGAGCTTAAGATCAAGATAACTTTGTTGACCTCAAGTCTAAGCTTACTTGCACGGCTGTCATATTCGAGATCTTGCTACTAAAACTTGGTTAGCTTCCCATAGTAGCATCTCGAAGATGAGTCATCCAGTGAATCGATTCTCTAATCGACACCCACACATAGGTTCTAGTAATCTCATTACGTCAATTGTGAGAACCATTGCCTAATCAGTTTAGAGAACTCAATGTGTGCCAGCTTTTCCGTATTTGTGATATCCTCATTTCACAAATACTCTAGCTAGGGAGATTTAACTTGATCATGCGTGCTTTAAGAATCTCACATTATGATCTCATCATAATTTCTATAGCACATAGATCAAGTAGAGGATTTTATCAATAATATAAATTTGATCACAATTCAAGTAAATATCAAAAGATAAGATTTGCCAATGAGTTGATTGTCTCTAGAACACATACACTAATAGCGCACACGTGGCAAGAAGTGAGAGAATGAGGGCATCAGATGGCGACAAATTGGATCTTCCCGAGGTGACATTCCCTTGATTTCCGGAAGACTGCAGACGCCTAATCATGAGCCTTGACGTGCGGAACACGGGAGTCTCTGACAAACGACATCATTAGCGTACCAATGTCAGAGCAGACGTTGCTTGCAAGTCATCCCAAGTTCAGCAGAACTATCGGCACACGAAATCTCAAAGTCTCATTGAAGTTCAGTGCTATTCAGACAATGGACAAGCAGTAGTTAGTTTAGTGTAGACTTTTGTTTCTCTCTCTAGAGGATTTTCATCTAGGTTCTGTCTAGAGCCTTGTTTTCGTTTTCTTTAGTTTGTATGACCGTTCGCGGCTAGAAACTTCCGTTTCTGGGTTGGAACAGCCCCAGATCTATGTTTCATTAGCCTATCTTCATCTCTTCTTTGAATCCGAACAGGTTTTGTATGTCTTCGCACGACTATGTTGTAGTCTTTCTGTAACAGTCCTCTTATTCAAGATTCATGTTTAGCTGATCACTACCTGCGGGTTTTGGAGAGGAGTAAGGTAGAAAGCACCAACTCATGCTCTTTTGGCAAGGGGAAGACTACGTTTTGTCTGTGGCCGTACCTCAAATCAATGGACAGGTAGTGACCTTGTATCTGGACTCATTGGGTCATTGGCAACACTCAGGCACACGTGCGCAATTCGACCATGAGGGTACGCTGGTAGGACCTCTTATTCTCACGTTCGTCCAAGGAGGAGCAACATTGGCCTATTCACGTGCCTTCTTGCAAGAGAGTATAAGGAAGGGTAGGCAATTCCTTACGCCTATAACCGAGTACTTGAGAAGACCAAAGAATAGTGAAGACACAACGAACATAGCTGGATAGGATTCCAAACCCAGGAACATTTACTTTATTTAAGGTTCATTGCTTACGTTTATTTCTGTTGTATGTTCAAAAACCCTCTTATTCCCTTACTCAAGCTTCATCACCAACGTTTCTCGCACCTTTTACTTTCAAAATCGTTTACAAATCGTGACAGTTGTATTCGGTGTACCTCACCTTTCTCTAAAAAACAACTCCCTGTGTTCGACACCCGTACTACGCTTTTGTGTTTTACGAGTTTTAAAAAATATTAAAATTTGTTGTGGAAACGACATGCATCATTCACTTCGTTCATATCCAACATAATCTTATTTTCATCAAAAGATAATTTAATGATGCTTCCCAAGGATAATAGTCGTATCTCTTGAACTTCTGTAGGCATGTTCACCACATAGAAGTCTCCTAGAAACACCAATTGTTCAATTTTTACGAAAATATCTTCAACTGATCCTTTTGGGGAGATCACTCTTCGATTTACAAGCTCAATTCACACTCCTAAAACTTGTAAAGGTCCTAACCTGAAAGTCTCATAAATAGAAAATGATATTATGTTGATAAAGGTCCTTGAATTTCTCCATTAACTTCCAAGTAAGAAGCACCGAGCAACTCTCACTTAGCTTCAAGTAAGTCAATATATTTCAAAATTGTCAAATTTAATTGGGTATTGACTACAGCTCTCAACATCTTTTCCTTCTTGTGTTGTTCCTCTCTTGCTTTTAGCCTTCATGGAAATGATGGTAGGTTTACCTTCACAATAAGAGGCTCTGTAGCAATTTCTACATCGTTTTCTTCCACTTCTCCTTCCACTTCATGTTCTTCTCTTACATCAGTTTTACATCCGAATGGACTAATTCCTTCCAGGTTTTTTTTCTCTTTTCTCAGTGTTATCAAACTGATATTTTGTCTTCCTTTAGAGTTTGGATTCTACTTGGCTTGTGATGGTAAGCTTCCTTTTGGTTTTAGTTCCCCAACCTGAGTTACTTTAATTTCCAAGTTCTTGATCGCTTGTTGATTCCCAACTTGGTTCTTGATTGATTGGGTCATAAAAGTCTTTAGAATTTCCTTCAATGAATTTCTGAATTTACTCCAATGCAGTTTTGATTCGGAGGCGAAAATCCCTGTTGTCCAGAATTTGAGCTCTCACCATTGTAATATTGATCATTGTTGCTCCATCTAAAATTACGATGATCCCTTCATCTTGTATTGTAAATGGTTGAGTAGAGATTATACTACTTCATTTGTAGCTCTAGATATCCTATTGTCTTCAAACAATGCAAGAGCTTCTACAAGTATCTTTTTTCTCAAAAGTCACCTAGCTATTGTATCCGCCATTACCCTATTAGTATATAGCAGTCCATTATAGAAACACCAAAACGTTGGCCTGAAATCTATGATGTGGACAGGAACCCAGTAGATGATTAAAGCGCTCTCAATATTCATATAGAAACTCACTACTTGATTGCTCAATATCACTGTTCTCCTTCTTTAACCTGAAAATATTTTTTCTCAAAAATACCTTTTTCATACTAGATGAGTCTATTATACTCCCAGGATTCAAAGAATTGAACCACATTTTCGCATTGCCCTTCAATGTGAATTGAAATGCTCTCAAGCAAATGACATTCTTAGTCATCTCAATACTCTTGCTGGATATACAAATTGCTACGACATTGTCCAGATGTTTGTGTGTGTTCTCTCCAATTTTTTTCGTAATATTTTGACAGAAAGTTGATCATTGCGTGCTTCCATTCATTGGCTGTGTCATTAGAAAATCTGATGCATGGCCCTTTGTACGTATGGTTTGTTGCATGTAGCTCATTCAGTATTATCTCCTATTCTGCAATAATCAAATTAACTTGGATGGCAGCAAGGAGTCTTCTCAACTCTCTTGTAGTTCCTCCTAGCAGCTCTCTCAATTTCAGGATTAAAATCAAAATCTCTTACACACAATAATTAAACACTACTCCCCGATAGCGATGCCAATTTCATAAACAAGAAATGAACACTCTCATATAAATGCAATTTCACGTATCAAATAAATTTATAAATCTAATTTACACTCAATCATAAAACAAATATGAGCATAGTAGACTAAGGTAAAACACTAGGAGCTTTATGCTTGTTTTGTGAAAGCTAATGCATTCAAGTTTTGTCATAGTTGAAGATTAACTCTAAACTAAGATTAAGGCAGGTTGATGATAAGATACAGTAAATCAATAAACAAGACTTTAGGAACAACACGCTCATTACTATAATCATCCCACCCAAACCAAAAATCATTTATCTTAAAAAAAAATTCAAATTTACCTAAACTCTTATTTTACTCTAATCTTTAGTTTACCTCTAATTAGAGTTGTTTATCATAAACATCACTACCTCTCACTCTTGGATCTATTCTGATGCTTTAAGAAAACAGTGTGATTATATGCCAAGCATGGTTTAATGAACAATAAACATGCTTATTCCCTTTGATCCCAAGGCACCACTTGGTGTTTAATTAATCATAATAAAGGAATATAAAGCATGTTCATAACATAGCATCAAAGCATATTCATTTTACAACTTGATAACAAGAAAAGAAACATAAACAATAACTTAATTGGAATAGGTTTGCATGCAAATGCTAAAATTGCTCTTGGCTAGAACTAATATTCCTGATAAACAAAATAAATCTTCAAAGATAAACTTGGTTCCTCATTTCGTTTCCCTTTCTTCATCGTTCTTTATGATTTTCTTGAAGAACCCTTCTCCATATTGTGTTGCATATTCTTCCAAATTGTAGATAATTTCACTCCAAATTATGTCCAAGTTGTAGACTCTCACTCCAAATTATGTCCAAGTTGTACAAATCCCAACTTGTAGATATTTTCAGTAGTACAAATCCAAAAGATTCTTCATTTTAGCTTTTGTCCCCATCTTCTACCACCTTCACTATTCACTTTCAGGTCCTTAGGATTTGTATTATTTAAAATGTGCTATATTACTCAATTAAAACAATGATTGGGGCTAAATACAAATCTGGAGTAAAGTACATAATCAGCATTGTTAATTGCAAAAGCATCAAACATTCAACAAAATCCTCATTTTGCATGGTGATAACATTCATTTTTCTAACTTAAAATTACTAAAGATTGATTCTCATTACGGGCAAGATGTTTCCCTAAAATAGGGAAATATATCAGAGCTATAAGATATACAATTAGAGTAGATGTTAAAAAGGGAAAGTCATGTCTTATCATTAATGAATTCTATACAAGTATATAAGTAATAAAGATGAATCAAACATGAAACTACATTTTGGTGAAGGAAAACATCTCCTAGAACAGAAAATTTTTCACTATTATCGATCAGGAGTGATGTATAGGAACATATCATGATTCCCGAGATGTAAGAATAATCAAATGAACTGATTGAGTCTTTCAATAACCTGACCAACCATCATGCAATAAATAACTTTTATCATATTTACATCTCATTAGATGGTTGAACATGGTATATGTCTTTCTAATGTATCGAACTTATAATTGTATATGTCTTTGAGTGTCATTAACCTGGGCTCATGAACATCATAGCTAGTATAAGTGATGAATCATTTATTGATCAATCAACTATTTCTAACCTTAAGGATTCGCATCCCTTCTCATTTATACTATGCAAAACCATGGTTAGACACCCATTAGTGATGAAAAAAATGAGAGGTTAAGATCAAGATAACATTATTTATCTCAAGTCTAAGGTTATTTGTATGACTATCATATTCAAAATCTTGCTACTAAGACTTAGTTTGCTTTCCATAGTAGTATCTTGAAGACGAGTCATCTAGTGAATCAATTCTCTAATCGAAACCGACACATTGATTCTAGTAATATCATTACATCAATCGTGAGAGACATTGCCTAGATAATTTAGAGAACTCAATATGTGCCAACTTGTCTGTACTTGTGATATTCTCGTTTCATAAATAATTTGGATAGAGAATTTTTAACATGAAAAAAAAAAGCTTCAAGAATCTCATATTATGATCTCATAAATAAAGCATATAAATTAAGTAGAAGATGTTATCATTAATATAAATTGGATCACTATTCAAAATGAAATATTGAAATATAAGATTTTTCAATAAGTTGATTGTCTCTAGAACACATATACTAATATTTGAAACATGAGAGATCTTCAAAGACCCATAAAACATAGGAAGGGTAGGAAAATCGTCAATGGAGCTATGTGCTGTGCCACAAAAGACTATGAAAGTTGAAAGTCATTAGATTTTTTGGTGGTAGTGGCACCATGAATATTTTTCGTCTCCCAATTAGGCTATGAAAGCCTCAACCATGATTGCATTCGAATATTGCATTCTCTTTGAATTCTGTACTAGGTGCCTCATACATGTGCCAATGATGTTTCAATATGGCTTCATAAATAATGCCACTAAATACAGAGCTCTCTTGTCATGTCTTAACGTACCACTTGAGATTGGGATCTCTAGAATTTAGTTGCAACTCAATTCATAGCTGTCAATGGGACATGAGGGTTAAGAATCATTGTTGAAGGTGTATCAATAAAAACTTGAAGTTTTCAGCACATGATTTAAGGAATTTTCTATTTAACTAGGTTACTGCTATCTTGCAAAGGTTGCAAAAACCATTGAAAATGTACGAGAGGGAAATGGTATGGGTTTATGAATTTTCGCTGTTTTTATGAGGATTTTTGTAACATTGAATCACTTTAAGCATGAATAAGAAAAGCCACTAAAGAAACCAAGAGGTGATGACCCAGAAAAAAGAAAATTAAAAGGTGCTCGTACACTAAAGAAAGATCTTTCATTATGCATTTCAAATTTACAAGAACAAGGAATTAGCAAGTACTTAAAAGCATGGAGGATTCATGCCTTCTTAGGGATGCTTTCCATTGCCAAAAAGTAAGTTTTTATTTCCTTACCATTTTCAAGTATTTATACATATATAGAGGTGATAAGATGAGACTTCTTCTTTTTGATACATTTCTTTCTATGTCTTTGCCATAGGGATATATTCCTCCATTTTGGGTAAAATGGTTGATGTTAATAAGCAGCATAGAAATCTAGATAGAGCTTGAAGATCTATATGAGGTAGTGGGCTTTAGGGCATATACCTCGTCAAGCAATAAGGATAGCTCCTATTACTTTGAGATTCATAGGTCTCTCATGCAATCTGATGGAAATCTCTTTGGTGATCCTAATTTGATGCAAGAAATAGGGTCTCTCATCAACGGAAATTTCCATTATGTCTTACCCATTTTGGGTTCTATCTGTTAGGTTTCTTGTAGATATTGTATGTTACAAAAGCAATGGAATTTCAAAATTTTTGAGAAACCCAAATCGTAGATCTTGGAATACCACATACATCAGATAAAGCGACACTGAATGTACCTTTCAATGGACTCTGTTGTTCAACAAGTGCCAAAAGTACATAGTCTTTATGCTATTCGCACATGAAGCACTTCATCGATAAAGTTCTCAAGGCAACAAAATGATGGTTGATTTACTTAGATGCTTGTAGAGAAAGTCACCCCTTTCAAATAAATCTAAAAAAGGATGAAGATATAAAAAAAATCCAGAAAAACGAATCTTTTATATTATCTTGTATAGATATTTGCCAATATATCTAATCAAATCTCCGTGAATATCTTTTCTCATGGAAATCGAAAAAATATATATATTCTCAAATCTTATTTATATAAGATCTTTTAATTTGAATTTAATCAATATTAATCTTAAAATAATTCTTTCTTTGATTTATCCATTTTACCAATTGCATCTCAATAATTGTATTATTTTATTTTATATCGAGAAATGACTTCACTCTTGTGTGTGACTCTATAAGCTTATTCAATCAAAACAATAATAATGAATTTGTTAATTAATTCTTAATTGATTAAATCTATATTTATTGATCATGAGTGATGCTTGACAACATTTCATAATCCCCAAAATGTAAGAATAATTGAACTAATTGAGTTTTTCTATCACCAGTCACCATATAATAAACAGCTTTCATCAAACTTAAATCTCATTCGATACTAGAACATGAGTATGTTTCTTTCTAATGCATCGAACTTATGTTTGTATTTTAGTACTAACATTAAATGACCTACTCAAACTCTTCGAGTGTCATTAACCTAAATCCAGGAATTATTGTTAGGCTTGATGCAATACCTTGACATAAGGATTTGCATCCCTTCTCATTTATACTTGGTAAACTATGGTTAGACTCTCATTAGTGATGAGTGAAAATGCAAGGTTAAGATCAAGATAACATTGTTGATCTCAAAACTAAGTTTACTTGAACTCCAAAATGACCTATTACACTCCGAATTTAAGCTGAATATAGGAAGCAAAGGTTTCTACATCATCAAGGGTGCTCAATAGGTGAATGACCTATGAAGCTAAGACATCAATTCCATTCGGAGTTCTCTCTAAAGTATTTTTAAAGACAATAAATTAGTATTTTTTTTATCCTAGAAATAGTTCAATATGATTGTGGTTAATTGTACCTTCCCAAATTTCAAAGTGTTGCTTTGTCTTCCATAGTTCAAATTAGGTGGTGTGACAATTCACCCTAATCAAATCCTTAGACCTTGTTAACCATAAATCACATCACTTCCTTAACAAATCAAGATAGATCCAAGAGGAGGAAGTAGTGAAACTCATCCTAACAACCCTAATTAGACATACACTGAAGATTAGGAGGGAAGAACAAGACTTTTTTTGTTAGATGTTTGATTTGTAGTTTAGGGGAGAGTTTTTTTAGATGAAAATAGCTAACACCTCATCCCGTCTATCTTTAGTGGTGTTCCCCTTTTAATATCTAAAAAACTTAAATGTTGGTGGGAGAACACATTACAATACATATTTCATGAGTAACTCCTCTCCCTCATGTTCACATGATGGATCTCCATGACCTATCTGATGTGATCTATTTCTTGGGGGTAGAAAAAGCAACATCATCATATGCTAAAGCTCTCAATCAGACAATCGGCTTTCATGACTCAACACGACCGACTAGGTTCATCTATTCAACCTTATGTGAAGTGAAGGACTTAGTGGGTTTTTCCTTGTTAAATGGTCTCTTGTGAAATGCTTCCTTGTTGGGTATTTCCTAAATTGGAGATGACTCTCACTAAAATCTTTGTTGTTGGATGTGGTTTAACTGTAATTCTAAAAAAAAAAAAAGATTGATTTTTCTTCTTAAAAAATTATTATTTAATACAAAAATTACTTATTATGTATGTGAGTGATAAAAAAAAGATAATTATATAGTTAAATTTATTTAGAATATTATCCAAATGGTTCATTTTGATTTTTTTTTACCTATGGCAAAAAATTTTATGCAATTATTTAAAACTATTTAATTGGAGTGTTGGAATATATATTATGTGCCTGATTATGTATTAATTGAATAGTAAATACAATTTATGTGTCAGTATAAAATTGTGGGTGATTGTGAGAACAACTACTTTACTTTCAACTTTCAAAGAATAAGCTTGCTTCTGCATTTTTCCACAAATTTGCAATCTTCAATTCTAAACTTGGTAGTATAGCCATCTTGTGCTCTTCTTCTTCTTCTTATCTTCTTCTTCTAGTTCTTCTTTTTACGGCTTCCCTCGATAATTTTATGTGAGCTATTTTGATTGCTTCCATCAGGTAGATAGAGAAGATGGAAAATGCATCAACAAATTGAAGCATTGTTGCCCATCAAGATGTGACACCAGTAATAGTCGAGCTACCACCCCTAGAAAAATTAAGCAAGAAGGTAAATGCAATTACTTAAGTTGGTCTTGACGAGTTAACCTTCGACTTCAAATGAAGAACTTGGAGAAGTTCATCAAGGAAGAGAAAGAGAAAACCGCTTGGAATGTGAAAAATTCATTGATTATTTCTTGGTTTTTGACATCAGTATCGCCATCGATCCCTACCATTGTAGAATTCATCCCTCAAGCAATTGATGAGTGGAAAATGCTGGAAAAGATGTATTTCAGATCAGGTAGCATCATGATAATGGCTGAAGTTGAAGACAAGATTGATAGTTGCATACAAGGGGATCGTTCAATAATTGAGTATGCCATTGAATTGAAGGTTATATGGCCTGACCTTGACCACTATGATTCATTAAATTGACTTGCTCCAAGGATATAATTTTATGCAAGCAGTGTGTTGAGTGAAGGAGAGTGATTAAATTCCTTAAGGGCTTGAATTCACAGTTTGAGACTCAACGGAGAAGAAGTTATAGCAAAAATTGAGCAAGAAGAGATTCGACAGACAGTCATGACAAGTAGGCACTTACCCCCAATGAGATCAGCTCTGGTTAATTTGGAAGCCACAACAAAGAGGAAAGGAAATGCTATAATTGTAGAAACAAAGGCCATTTGATCTATGATTGTCCACTTCCAAGGAAAGCTCCCACAATGGTCAAGTTCACTTGGTAGAGGCCGTGGAGGTAGGAGAGATCAAAGCGGAAGGGGCTCATAAAATGGTCAAGTTCACCTGGTCACTAAAGATACTCTTATTGAACATGCACAAGCTCAAATGCTAACTAAATTAGAGAAGTTGAGACAATTCAAAAAATAGAATGAACAAGCACAGAGTAGCTGCCACATCTAGAAATCATGAGGTTAACAGAAGCTTTATTGGATATGCGAATGCAGACTTAGATACTGAAGAACAAGTCCTTAGTTTAAATGCATCTACTAGAGATTGGATTGTAGATTCAGGTGCCTCATGACATATGACTGATGATCAATCAGTATTTGACTCATATATCACTAAGATCAGTAAACAAAAAACCTCGATGCAAACTGTTGATGGGACTTCTCAATCAATTAGTGGAAGTAGTGTAGTGCACTACACACCTTTCATCACCCTATCTAAAGTCTTACATGCAACATAATTCCCTATTAATTTTCTATTTCTTATTGGGCTCGTAGATGAATTGAATTTTTTGTTATTTTGATGAAGATAAGTGTTATTTTCAAGAAAAAAGCATTGAAAACAGACTTGCGATTGGCATAAGCATGATGGATTATGGTTTCTGGACAAAAGAGTGTCTTCTTTCACAACTAATGTGGTGATTGAAAGTAAGATCATGTTACAACAATGAAAAGTGAGCCACCCCTCTTTTATTAGTATGGCTTATTTATATCTAGAATTGAAGAAGGTGGTAAATAGAAGTAAACTCTTTTGTGAGACATATAAATTGAGTAAATTACATGAATACATTGTTTATGTAGGAAATGTGAGTTCAAAGCCATTTCATCTTGTACATTCTAACGTTTGCATACTGTGTCCTATTATGTTGAATAATGAATTTAGGCGGTTTGTTACTTTTATTGATTATAAAAAATAACATATAAATTTTCCTATCTTTAGGATATAAAAGTGACTTTTTATTTATGTTATAGGTATCTATTTTATGATTTTAAAGGTTTTTCCAAAATTAGGGATGCATATGATTTTTCATATATATTTTCTAAATCCTTTGATTTAGATCATTCAATATTATTAACTCTTTTTAACCATAGCACCTGTTGTGGGAAAAATCGATGTTCGATAGGGGGCAGATTTTACGGTGATGAGTGCAATTGGGAATATCACACTTAATCGCGTTTTTCACGATTGGTTCGATTGAAATGAGAGTAAGCGAAGATTTTTACATGGAAACCGCCGGAAGACGGAAAAACCACAGAGCTATTGCAGCTCGCCGGAAAAGATTTTCACTAGACAGAGGTGGCGAAGAAGAGGATACAAGTTGAAGAGTCCTTCCAGTCCAACACTCTTTTCATCATAGTTCCTTCTATTTATAGTTCCAGTCCAGCTTTATAGAAGCCGATTAACCTTGGCCGACTTTATCCCCCATCATTCAGTCCCTCTGATTCGCCGATAGTAGCCCTTTCGGGGTGAATTGGGGGATCAGAACTATTACGATACCGATTCCTGAACTGCCACTTCCCCAAAATAAGCCACATGCCACTTTGGACCGATACCTCTGCCACGCGCCGGCTCATAAACACTCCACGTTTTTTCCCGCTCATTCTGGGTACCTCAAACGTCACAACCCTTTGCTTCCGAATTTTCCCACATAAATAACCGCTCCTTGCGTCAGTTCTTTCCTTTGCCCTCTTTGTTACCTGAAAGATTCTTGCGCTCTCCATACTCCGTCACACTAGTCCGCTGCTCGACCTTCGGAAACCACCAATTTCCCAGGTACCATTCGATTCTTCGTCCTTTCTGTTCGGTTTTCTGAGATTTTTGACGGATTCCCTTTTTCTTTCTGAGTCCTTCACGATTCCTGACTCCTGTCTTGTTCTAGGGTTTTTGGCTTAAAAAAGATTTTGAAAAAATTGAAAAAATCTCCTACTCATCTGGGCTTTTGTGATCCAGGGGGAGGGTGTCTTTTTTCCAAGCCTTTGGTTGGGCTTTTTGATTTTGGTTTGTCTTAGTATTTCCTCATACGAGCTGAACCGCTGCTAGGGAAGTAGCTCGGAACCCCTCATGGGTTGAGCGACTTCTCCAATCCGAAAGGGCCCTCTTCTGGCCGAACCCCATTGTTTTGAACATGGGTGGATTTGCTTTGGGTGCTGTTGTCGTCTCAAGATTTCGACAATAAGGTCAATACTTAAGGGCTTTTCGGGGCTTACGCGTGCGGTTTACAGAAATCGGTGCCCGAATTGTACCAAGGCTTTTTGGGAGATCCCTCATATATATATCAGGGAAGCCCCGAGTAGATTTGCTGTATCCCGCAGGGGATGCTGATTCAGGAGATTACCCTGGGCTTACGTTACTTGGCCAGAGCTTATGGTTTAGATCTTTGAGGGTGGGCTTACGCGACTCGGCCAGGGCTTATGGTTTCGTTTACCCATTTCCACTTTGGAGGAATTTATAGGCGCTTGAGTGTTTTGAGGAAGAGAATACCGAATTCTGCGCAAACCTGTGATGGAGATTGATATTGAGCCAGTTAGGCGTAGAATTTCCTTAGGTGGGATGCATTCCACGACCTTGGGAATTCCACGCCATCTAACTATTCTAGACGATACGCTCCTTTTCCGATCACCCTCGAAATCCGATAAGGGCCTTCCCAATTGCGGTCTAACTTTCCAGCATGTCTCTGTGGTTGGATGCTTCGAAGCACCAAATCTCCTTCAGAGAATTCCCTTGGGTATACCGACTTGTTGTAACTCTTCTCCGTTCTTCTCTGATAAGCCCCTAGTCAGTTATAGACGCTTTGTCGTTTTTCCTCCAACAGCTCCAACTCCAGTTTTCGCAGGTCAGCATTTTCCTCTTCATTGTAGTGCTCCACCCGGTAGCTTTTCAGGGTTAGTTCAATCGAGCATTCGGCTTTTCAGGGAGACTCTTCCGTGGTGGTTCGAGGGGTGGTGCGATACGACCCCAACACCTCCTCCAATCGATCTGCCCATGACCCTCCGAAATCCTCAAGCTTAGTCTTCATACCTAGTCTGAGCGTTCGGTTTGTTACCTCCGTGAGACCATTGCTCTGCGGGTGATACACCGAAGTGAAGTTGTGCTTGACCGAATATTTATCTAGGAATGCATCCATTCTTCCTCCAGCGAATTGGGTTCCATTATCAGTCACTAGTTCTTGAGGATCCCCGAACCGGATGAAGATATTTCTCCACAGAAATCGAATAACGGTCTCCTCTGATATTTTTGCCACGGCTTCAGGCTCTACCATTTGGAGAAATATTCGACTCACACGATGACAAATTTCCTTTGGCCTGAGGTTTGGGGAACAGCCCCATAATATCCACTCCCCACCGATCGAACGTGCATGAGAATGGAAGAGAGTTCAGGCCGTTTACCGGTTTTCTTGGTATACTTTCATGGTATTGGCATACTTTGCACTTCTTCACCATTTCGGTAATATCCCGCTTCATAGTTGGCCAATAATATCTAGTTCTCAAAGCTTTCCTGAACAAGGATCGTATCCTCACGTGGCTATCACGTTCCCCTTCATGCAGATCGGTTATAAGTTCTTGAGAGTGCTTTGTCCCGATACACCTCAATAGGGGTCCATCTAACGATCTTCGATAGAGAATTCCGTTTATCAGCGTATATCTCTTTGTCTTAATCTCCAGTTGTCGGGCTTCCGCTTTACCGAGAGGCTTTTCTCCGTTCTGCAGGTATCGGATGTAGGGTGATGTCCAATCTTCAGGGAGGCTCAGCTGCGGAGAGATGTCGTTTCCTAATCGTTGGGTAATATGATTCACCGCCCGCAAAGTTACCGAAGGCTGGTCCCGCAATCGGATCGTCACGCTCCCTTCCTTTAATCCCGGAAAAGCCGCTGCAAATCGGGCAAGGCTGTCCCCGGATCCATTATCCTCGCGTGCGACATGCGACAAAGTGTACTCCTTGAAGGTCCTTGCTAACTCCTTCACCTTAGCACAGTACAGAGTCATCAGGGGGTCGTGGGTTTCATATTCATCCGAATACTATCCTTGTACTAGCCGTGAGTCCGTATAAACTTCGAGCTCTGCAACACCAAGCTCCCTGGCAATTTTCATCCCTTCGACCAAGGCCTCATATTCGACTACATTGTTCGAGGTGGGGAATAGGAACTTCACCGTGATGTACATATGTTCTCCGTCTAGAGTTCAGATATCGATTCCCCACCGGCCCCATTGTATGTGGAGCCGTCGACATACATTGGCCATCGGTCGTTGGTCTCTACGAAACGGTCAATAGGTCTGGTCATTTCAATCACAAAATCGGCGAGAGGTTGGGCCTTGATCGCTGTTCTCGACTTAAATTCAATATCCATCGTACTCAATTCGACCGCCCACTTAGCAATGCTTCCGGAAATCTCTGGTCGAGATAGGATATTCTTCAGAGGCTGATTTGTGAACACCACGACGTGCCGATCTTGGAAATATGACCTTAACTTGGAGGCCACCATCTTTAGTGCCAAGATGAATTTTTCTGTCACCGTATACCGGGTTTCAGCCGGTAATAGGACCTTGCTCACATAATAAACCGACAAGTGTTTATCTACCAAGATGGTTGTCAAAACTGTGCTGACCACAAAAGGTGATATGGATAAATATAGTCCTAGGGGCTCCCTTTCCTTCGGAGCTACAAGAAGCGGGGGTGATGAGAGATATTCTTTGAGCTTCTCAAAGGCAATCCGGCAATCCTCGTTCCATTCTAAAGTATTTCCCTTTCGCAAGGCCTTGAAGAAAGATGCCACTTGTCGGCCGACCGAGAGATGAATCGGCTGAGGGCAGCCAATTTACCCGTGAGACTTTGGTACTCCTTGATTGTTCTTGGGGGTTGCATTTCGCATATTGCCTTAATCTTCTCGGGGTCTGCTTCGATTCTTCTCTCCGATACATCATACTCAAGGAATTTTCCACTTTGTATTGCGAAGCAACACTTCAGCAAGTTGAGCTTTAACCCGTACGACCGACATAGAGAGAAGCAAGAGTCCAAATACGCTAAATGGTCGTCCTCATTCATAGATTTCACGATCATATCGTCTACATATACCTCCATCGAGGTACCGATTTCAGAAGAAAATATTTTATTCACCAACCTCTGATAAGTCACCCTAGCATTCTTCAAACCAAAGGGCATCGCCACGTAGTAGTAAACCCCATCCTTGGTGTAAAAGGTGGTTTTCGGTTGGTCCTTCATGGCAACGAAGATTTGGTAATACCCCGAATAGGCGTCCATGGTGCTCAGAAATCGGGATCCGGCGATGGCATCCTCTAGCTTGTCAATCTTTGGCAAGGGTAAGGGTCCCTTTCACAGCAGGCATTGAGGTCGGTGAAGTCTACGCACATTCTCCACTTTCCACCGGGCTTCGGGACGACGGCTGGGTTGGCTACCCATTCGGAGTACTGTATCTCCCTTACGTAACCAGCTTCTAGGAGCTCCCTCGTCTTTTCCTTGATAATTCGGCATTTTTCCTCGGAGAAATGCCGTTGCTTCTGTCGAACTGGTTTTGCCCCCGGGTAAGTATCGTGATGCTCAGCAACGGACCGATCAATGCCTACAAAGTCTGTAGCAGTCCAGGCAAAAATATCGGCGCGCTTCATCAAAAGTTCAACTAACCTCTCCTCGAATACGGTGCCTAGATTAGCACCAATGCGGGTTGCCTTCTGTGCATTTCCTGGCCCTAGTTGCACCGACTTATACCCCACCGGTTCCATTGCTGGTCTGGGAGGTTCTCAGGGTTCCCTTTCTACATTCATCACCCTTGGTTTTTACGTGCAGGGGTCAAGATACATAACAGGACCGGGCGGTTGGTTGGTCAATGTCCATCGTGTAGATGCCCCTCGATGTCAGAAATTTAATTTTTAAATGCACAGTGGAGGGTAACATACCGAATTGGTTGATGCCGGGTCGCCCGAGAATGATATTGTATGAGACCTCCGAATCCAGGATCAAGAACTCCAAACTCTCGGTTCAGCTCCGCCCTACCGCTCCGAATTTTACAGGCAGGATTATTTTCCCAGTAGTTTGCACGGCCCGCTGGTCGAATGCGTATAATTCCATGCGCGCATGGTGGATATTTCCCTCGTTGGATGACGCCAATAAGTTGGCTACTTCTTTCTTCATGATGTTGCACGAGGATCCTTGATCAATAAGAATCCTCCTTGCTTTGGTGCTCCCGCATAATCCTGATACCACCAAAGGCTTGTTTCTTGTGGCTGGGTTGACCGGAATGTCTCTGTCGGAGAAGCTGACCTCTTCCTTTTCCCAAGCGGCTTTCCCATTCGAACTACTCCCGATCACATGGAACTTCTCCTATTCTGGCTTCATCCAAATATCTCTTCCATGCTTTCCCTGATGCATCCATCTCGGTTCCTCCGGATATCACATGGATTTCCCGAATATAGGGGGACTACCCCGCATTTGATGGGCGTTCCTTGAACTTTCCGGTACGTCTTGTCCTCCTCCGGGACTCGGTTCCCTGTTGGCTCTGGGATTTTCCCTCACTGGTTTCGGGGGGAACTTCGGATATCGGTTACCCTCACTCCTCAGGTGCTCATTAAATCCCCTTTTTCTTTCCGTCACTTGCGTAGGGTTCCGTGTCGTGTTGTTTGTTCCCCCGCTGGCATGATATTGTTCAACCAACCTTTTCATTATCCGACAGTCAGCCATATTGTGCCCTGTTGTTTTGTGTATCTCACAATAGGCATTCGTTTTGGTCGGTTCCACCTGATATACTTCACAGTGCTTATTTGACCAGACGGATCTCAACACGGCTCTTCACTTCGGCCCTGAGGTCATCATCCACCCAGATGTACTTCATGATTTTCCTTAGCAATTCCTCGAGGTTTTTTTTGGGGGGGGGGGGGGGGAGGGGGGGAGTTAGATAGACTCTGCCCTAACTTTGATGTTCCCAGGGCTCGCTTCATTATTTCCACCCTCTCCTTTAAATCCAGCTGGACGTCTTGCACTTGGCAGTTAAATCGGTCAACGAATCTTCTCAAACTCTCTTTTCGGTGGTCATACCGAATAGAGTACAGCGCTGCCTTCGAAGGTGGAGCTTCAATGTTGACAGCGTATCGGGTAGTGAAGAGCAGCACTAACTCCCGATAGGATGCCACACTGCATGGTTCTAATTGTTTAAACCAAGTCTTTGCTCCCTTTTGGAGCGAGCAAGCGAACATCTTACACTTCATGGCTTCTGAATGTCGAACCGTGGACATCCTCATATCAAAGTCGGTTACGTGTGATATGGGGTCCCCTTTTCCGTCAAACGTGGGTAATTCATCTGGGACTCTGAATCCTCACTCAGGCTCTTCCTCGACTAAATCGTCCAAGAAAGTGTCAAAGCGCAGCGCTATAGTCCCAGCTGCTCCCTCAACTCCACTCTTCAAGGCCAGAGCAATATCAGCCAGAACATCCCCTCTCCCGGTGGATACGTTCTGGTTGAAAACATCCCTGAAGCCCCTATCCTCTCTTCTCCCAGATGACATCCGTTTGTCGATAAGTCTTCTCCTCTCACGGATCTGGTCTAACTCTCTCTTCATCTCTTCTTCCTTTTTTTTCAAGATCTCGCTCGTCATGTTTTCCTTATCGATTCCAGGCTCATATATGACTATCGATTCCAGGCTCATATATGACTTGGTTGTGCCTTTTCCTTCATAGTATCTCCTCTTCAGTTTCGGACTCAGTCTCGGTGTCTGAGGGGTATTCCGGAACCAGGGGATGCTTCTCTGCTCATGGTGCGGTTTCAGGTGTCCCCTCCTGGGCGTTAGAGTTGAGGCCCAAAGGCGTCCTGAAATCGGTGAGGATTTCCGTTAGAAGGGCCTTTAGCTGTTTCCTGCTGGTGATCATAAGGCCAAGGTCTTGTGCGCTGGCGCTTCCGTCGTGGACCGGGTTGGTGGCTGTGCTATTTTCCGCCATGATCAACACTTAGTGATTAACTCTCGTGGATTTCACCAGTGGGGTTGTAGATCTGCCACACGATGGGCACCAAAATGTTGTGGGTAAAATCAATTTCCAATGGTGGGCCGATTTTACGGTGATGAGTGCAATCGGGAATATCACACTTAATCGCGTTTCTCATGGTTGGTTCGATTGAAATGAGAGTAAGTGAAGATTTTTACGTGGAAACCGCCGGAAGACGGAAAAACCACGGAGCTATCGGAGCTTGTCGGAAAAGATTTTCACTAGATGGAGGTGGCGAAGAAGAGGATACAAGTTGAAGAGTCCTTCTAGTCCAACACTCTTTTCGTCATAATTCCTTCTATTTATAGAAGGGCTCAACCTGACCGAATCCTGACATCTGCAAATGTCGGTTGCTTTCTGACATATGGAAATGTATTTTTATTGTTAAAATTCTAGAAATTTCTGTTTATAGTCACTCTCGGATGACTTGGATTTATATGTTGAAACAAAAGAATGAAGTGTTGAGATGTTATCAAGGATTCAAAGCCTTTTTTAAGACACAAATTGAGGCTGAAATACAAATTCTACGAACTGATAATGTCACAAAATACTTGAATCGCAACTTTTCTAGTTATTTGTTTGAAGAAGAAATGATTCATGAAACAACATGCCCATATACCTCTGCTAAGAATGGGGTAACATAACGCAAGAACAAGCACCTTCTTGAAGTCTCAAGGTTATTAAATATAAAAATGAATGTGCCAAAATTCTTGTGGTGTGAGGTCATTCTTCTAATTTTTTATTTGATAAATAGGATGCTATCTCGAGTTTTTTTATCAAAAAACCTCAACCGAAATAATGCTTGGAACTAATACCTTTATCATACTTCCAAGAGTCTTTGGTTGCATATGCTTTGTAAAATTATCAACCACATCAAGATAAACTTTATCCTCAAGCACTAAGATGCATCTTTATAGGTCACTCATCAAGTCAAAAAGGATACTATTGCTACTCACATGTTAAAAGAAAATTCTATCCAAGCATGGATATATTATTTGAAAATGACATACCATACTATTTGAAGACAAGTAAGTCAAGCAACCTAGACTAAAAGGGTCACAAGCCCCACTGTTGGGATCATTCCTAGAATAATGGACAAGTATAATACATATTTGGAAGGAGAAGGTAGTGAATGCATATCTCAAATTGCTGAACTTGATGCGGTTCATCACTCTGATGAACATCCTACTCTAAAAAGATCCTCTAAATCGACTGGTAGATTATCACCAGAGAGACATGAAGAATGGGAGGTATGCACTACCTTGTTATCTGTTATTCCTAAAAACTTGTAGCAAGCAAAAAATGATTTGAGATAGTGGGCCTTCATGAGAGAAGAGATGGCAACTCCAAAGAAAAATAAGACCTAGGAATTAGTGTCATTATTAAAGGGAAAAAAAACTATTGGGTGTAGGCGGTTGCATATTCTGAAATATGATCCTAAGACAAATTCAAAAAGATGCATATCTAGATTTATAGCAAAAGGGTATAGACAAACTTATGGAATTGATTTTGAAGAAACATTCGCACCAGTGGCAAAGATGAATACCATTCGGATTTTACTAGCATGTGTAGCAAACTTTAATTGGCCTTTACATCAACTTGATGTAAAGAATGCATTCCTACATGCTAATATTTAGGAGGAGATGTATATGGGCATTCCCCTTGGTTTCTCTATGCCACAAATAGAAGGGAAAATGTGTAAGCTAAAGACATCTCTATATGGATTGAAGCAGTACCCTCATACATGGTATGAAAAATTTGCCCAGACTATTTGTTGAATGAGATACAAACTAGGCACTGTAGATCCCACCTTTTTTTTGACATTCTAACAACAAGATTATGAAACTGGCGGTATATGTAGATGATATCATCATCATAGGGGATGATGAGACTGAAATTTTAAGGTTGAAAAAGTAGTTAGTAAATGAATTTGAAGTTTGAGACATGAAACTCATGAGATATTCTCTGGGCATAGAGGTATAGAGATCAACTCAAGGCATTATGGTATCTCAAAATAACTATGTAAGAGATCCTTTGATAGAAGCAAAGATGACTAATTACAGGATTGCTCGAACACCTAAGATTAGAACATGAAACTCAAAGTAGGACATGGAAACCAGTGAATAGAGAGCAATATCAGAGTTAGTATGGAGACTAATCTACTTGTGTCATAAACGACTTGATATATCCTATACAATGAGTGTAGTGAGTAGATATATGCATGATCCATGCATAACTCACTTGATAGCTGCACAGAGAATCCTTCACTATTTTATAGGATGCCCACAAAAAAAGGAATATGGCTTAAGCCAAATGGTCATCTTGATGTCGATGGTCATTGTGATGTAGATTGGGCAAGTAGCCTTGATGATGGACACCAGAAATTTAATGAAATCATCAACAACTACAAGTTGGGAAGCATTTTACGGAGAGACAAGATGTCATCAATGCCATAGCACATTATAATATCACTATTGCGCAAAGGAAATACTATGTGATGCACAATGATAAAGCTCAGTATCGTGTGATGTGTTGGCAAAAATACAAGCAATATTCTGATTGTCCTTATTTTTGCAACGTTGGATCTCAACGTCGATCAAAGACATGGAAAGTTACGAAGATCATAGAGCCTCACACTTGTAAAGTCACACCAAATCTTGCAACATTTCATCGCAATTTAACAAAACCGAGAATTGCCCCTGAATTGATGAATCATCTACATGAAAAATTAACAGCAAAGGATGTTATTGCAATAGCAAAAAAACATTGGGGGTATGATATTCCCTATTGGCAAGCTTGGTCAAGTTTGTATAAAGTATATGAGCTACGGTATGGAACATGGGAAGACTCATTATCTAAACTTCCAAGTTATCTAGAGGAGGTTTTTCGAACGAATCCTAGAATGATAGTGACATGGGATCACGTTGGGGCATATGAGAATGACAATTATATATTTCGCAAAGTATTATGGGCATTCGGATTTACTATTGACGCCTTCTCTCATTGTAGACCAGTATTATGCATTGATGCTACGCATTTATATGGTCGTTATGATTACAACTTGTTGGCTGCTGTTGCAATTAATGCTAATAATTGTGTAGGCCCAATCACATATGCTTTTGTACCAAGTGAAGAAGGGGAAGATTGGGCATTTTTTATAAAGCAATTAGATATATATCTGATACGTGGGAGGTAAGGAGTATGCCTAATCAGTGATCGGGGATCAGGACTCTTAGTAGCTTATAAGCTCTATAAGCATTTTTATATGAGTTGTTGAACTTCATTGTCACTATGGAACAGGGTGCCAACCAAAAAAAAAAAACAGAAAGGTGAATGAAGGGTCGAAAACAAAAAAAGAGAAAAAACAAATGAGACCCAAATCCTAAAAAGCAGCACATATAAAAAAAAAGCATGTGCGGACTCAATAAGTGGTGAAAGGATGAGTGGGGATAGATTAATCGGGAGGAGTATGGAGAAGCCTGGGGTTATAAGGTGTGAGTGCTTGCCCAACACTCTGATAAAGAAAAGGCATTGACAGTGTGCCCGGATCAATCTAGAACAAGCTACCCCTTCACTGCCCCAAAAAAAAAGAAAAGAAAAGAAAAAGGAAAAAAATGAGTTGGCTACCGTGACTGTAAGTGACCTTGGAGGGATCAATTATATAAGGTATGATCTTCAAAAACACTCCTCAAGAGGAATCTACTTATGCATATTTGAGTGATGAAATGACATGCACACTTGCACTTTTGTAGCTCATGTACCGAAATTTATTCTCAATTGTTTATGTTTATCGCTGATGCTGAAAGAACCGGTTTTCTGTTAGTCTTAGGTAGGACTTGGAGACAAGTCTAGTGTCGTTGTAGCATAGTGTGATAGCACAAAAATTTTCATGTTTTAAGATATGAAAAATCATAAATTTTTAATTATATTTAAGTGTTAATTTTATAGTTTTAAATATTTTTATTTGATTAGGAAAAAATATGATTTTTGGTGTATTAGTGATCTAAATCCTTTGATTTAGCCCACCCCATGTCTAACCCGATTTTGGAGTCTAGCATCAACCCAAGAATCAAGTAAAAACCTGGATTTCGTGCAAGTCATCAGGGTGCAGGGGGCAATGAGTACACTATCACGATGCCAGTCTGCAAGTCAGGGGCAAGAGCAATAAATTTTTCAGAGAATGTACTTGCCTTGGGTAGTGGGAAGCGAGAGAAAGAGGAGAAGGAGAGAAAGTCGCTAAAAGGGGGGTTCACCCAGAATTTTCATAACACACACGAGGTGGTTTCTCCCCCAACACGAACAAAAAGAATACTGAAGGACAAGGAGGAAGAAAAGCGATTTTTTTTCTAGTAAAGAACCTCCAGCTTGAAGGAAGAAGATCAAGACCCAATTCAACGTTACTGTTCCAAACTATGAACAGTAGCAGACGGAAATCAGAACATCACTGCTTTCTTTTAGTTTGTTGATATCTTTAGTTTCTGCAACAAACTTCTACACGATGTTCTTAACATTTTCTTTGTTTTATGTTAATAACATCAGTTTTTACCTTTAAAGCATGAGTAGCTAAACCCTCGTAGTGCCTTAAGGTGAAGTATGGTGGTGTGGGTCTAGAAGTCTTAATAAAATTGACCATTGCTTTTTAGTCCTTGTTTCTATCAAAGCATGGATAGACCTAAGGAGGGGAACAAGTAGCTTCGCAACTTAGATGCTTGATTTAGAGGTAGACCAACAAATCAAGACAAAAACAGTAGGTGTTAGTCCGGGGTAGAACCAGTTGAATCGAGTAGACCTAGTTCTATATGCTTTGCATGCGGATAGACCTAATTGCACGATTGGTGATGATATGGAGGACTAGCTTGGCCGAAAATATGATGAATGATCTGGGTAGACTTAGGTTATTTAAAGTTGTGAGTGTAGGAACATGGTAGATTAAATTAAGAATTTTGGTACCACACCATCTATAAATCCTTAAGGCACCTTAGTATTATTTTGAGTTAAAACCAATACCCGTTAGCTTAGCGTTAATACTTGATATTGCTTACTGATCTTGTTTACTAAACTTGTTTACCACTGTTGGTCTAAGCTTAGACTAAGACTTACCATTACTTTGAATTCTGCATTTGCTGAAATACATGACAAGTACAAGCTTCTTGTGATCGACCCCGAATTCCATTGTACACTTTCCATTTATTAGAAAGCAATCCCATTGAATCAGTGGACTTTATTATATGACGGTGGCCATCGGTAAGTTACATTTATGTTCTTCTATTTAGTTTTTTTATGGAGTATATGCCTTACTCAATAATTGAAAACAGACATACTATCATGACTACAAATCATGTGGAGGCGCTCAACAGTGCATTGTGTGAAGCTCGTCAGCTGCCATCAATGGAAATTGCAAAGGTAATACTATTATCCATAGTTCAATTACATGCAAATTTTGACACTAATAAATTACATTTAGGTTACTTTCGAGAAAGGTAGAGAATATTTCGAGAGATACAGGGTGGCCGCCAAGGCTAGAGTAGCGAAAAGAATCTCATTTGGGGAACAAATTCAAAATAAGTATGATGCATCATCTAGATTACTACCTCAACTCAATTGTACTGTGTACAATTCCTTTGAGTAGGAGGTGGAAATCACATTCAAGACAAGAGATGAGATAGAGTCTTGCAAGGTTAATGTGAAAAAACAAGTATGTGAAATATTCTAGCAATGTGACCGCTACTCCTATTGTCATGCTCAAAAGATAAACTAAAATGAAATATATATGTTATACTATTACCATTTCACAACTAATTATCATTTTTTGTAGGCTTGTCATCACTTTCGAGTGAATCCAAAAGACAAAGTAAGTGACTATTATCGATCTCATTATCTTGTTAATACATATAGTAGTTAGGTTCATCTTGTTCGAGATGAGCGGAAATGGGGACCAGCACCTTTTAAGCTATTGGTTGATCCATCACGACGCAGAGCAAAGAAAAGAGAAACAACCCAAAAAACACGGCTGAAGGGTACAATAGATTTTCAAAGAAAAGGAAGATATCATCATCATCAACAAAAACAAGGAAAGATCCAAATTCTATTGATACTAACTTCAGTATATCCACACTAGATGAACAACTTGATGTCTCTTCTACACTAGAGCCACCATCAAGAATAGATTCAACTCTGTTGTCTCCACAATTGACCACTGCTTCAAGTTCAAGGTTAAGACACTCGTCATATAAGGGAAACTCTTGGAATCCAGAAGAATATTCAGCATATATACCTCCAAGGTATTCAATTTCACATCCTCAATCATCACAAAAACCCTTCTCATCAATGTATATATCCCAACCAATACAATAAGGAACCAAATCAAAATCATTGGTTGGTAGACTTGTTCGGAGCTTGCTTCCACCAAGGAAAAGATGAAATTATGTGTATTATCTTTATTTCAAAGTGAAGTATGCTCATTTTAAATAAATAATTACATTTTCAGATTTATGTTTTCATGTTCCATCAATATTTTGGTTAATACATAAATCATAATATTAAAAGATAATTTGTTATTTATTCTCATATGATTTAGGATATTTGTTTCATGGTTTTTTGAAATTATTTTTTAATATTACAATTTACCATTAGTATTTTTTTACATAGATGTTCTTTAATACACAAACAAAACCTATATAACATGTATAATTGTAAATTCTTATGAATTAAATATACAAAAACGAATTACTGATGTTTTAATTATTTAAATTTCATTAACTGATTTAAATAAAAATTATAAGTAAACATTGGTCAAATAATCTTCTTATATATATATATATTTTTCGTTAAACAATATTACTTTTTGTATATCATATTTAATATAATAAAAATCTAATTTTTAGTTACAAAAAATTGAAATATAAGCATATATAAATATAATTGATATTTCAATTTTATGTTCTTATTTATAAATTCATAAATAGAGATATTATTTAGGTATCTCTATAACTCTAATTGTTTACTAAATAAGAACATAAAATCGAAATAACAATTATATCTATATATATATTTATATTTCAATGTTTTATAAATAAAAATTAGTTACTTTTATTATATTAAATATGATATATAAAAAAATATAGCTTTTTAGCAGAAAAAATACAAAAGAATGCTATTTGATCAATATTTATCAAATAGGTTATATAAACAATGAATTTTTTGAATTAGGCTATTTAACTAATTAAATTTTAATCTAATATATCACAAATTTGCAAATGTTACAAAATTAATTGGGTAATTTGGAAATATTATAAAATTTCGAAATATTTTTTCAAATTCATTTAAATCAATAAATTACAGGTTTATTAATAAAATTAAATTGAAAATGTTTAAAATTTATTTTCAATTAAAGTCTTTTAATTTTTTTTAAAAAGTACATGTATATTTAACTACAACAATCTTATGTAAATAATAAAACTAATGATTGTGTTATTTGAAATAATAATAACATGAATATTCTAATAAAAAATAAGTAATTATATATATTTGTGTAATGATAAAAAAAGAGGAGGTATTTTGATAATTTTTTTGATCTTATACGGTCATATTAACAAAACTATCCAACTCCTATAATGTTGGAGAGACATGATATAATTTTATTTCAATTTTTTTAATTCTTAATTATTACATGATTATTTTTTATTTCTTAGTATCTAATTAATCAAGGTTACTAAAATTATGAAATCAATATCTATAATATACAAGTGAATTTATGGATTTATGAAATATAAATACATTTATATTTAAAACAAAAATTTATTTATTGAAAATATATTTAATATCTAGTAGATTATGATTAACTATGATGCAAATTAAAAATAAGAACTAATTTGTAGAAACAACAAATAAAGTAAAATAAATATATTTTAATAAAAAACAAGTATTTTGATAACAAATAATATATGTAAAAAACGAAAAAAATGCAGTTATTTTTACAAAAAAATTAGTAAACACGGGTAGTTTGATAATAATGTTAAAACAACAGGTATTTTAACAAAAACTTTTTCTGACACAGGTATTTATCTAAATTGGCCTGACCGACACTATCTATGGATATTGTGTGCTTGTTGGAGGTTATGTGGTGGTATGGAGTTGTAAGAAACAAAATATTGTAGCTTGTTCAACAGCAAAATTAGAATATCAAGTAATGGCCTTAATCATTTGTGAAATGATGTGGGTTAAGCAACTATCAGTATTTCCATCAATTCTTTGCAATATGATAATACCAAACATATGGAGATTGATCATTTCTTTATTGAAGATTATTTGCAGAATAATAAACTAAAGTTGAAGCATATGACCTTTGAAGAACAACTTACAAATGCACTAGCTAAAGGAATCAACATTGCAAAACACAGAGTGTTCTGTAACAAGATAAACCTAGTAAACTCACAAGAGTCATCTTGAGGAAGAGTATTAGAATATATATTATGTACTTGTTTATATATTAATTAGATAGTAGGTGCAATTAACGCGTGAGTGATTGTAAGAACTACTCTGCTTTCTATTTTCAAAGGATAAGTATGCTTCTACGTTGGTCCACAAATTTGCAATCTTCAATTCTCAACTTGGAGCATAGAGCATTAGAAGGGAACACAGATGGATCACTCAATCAACACAGGTGGATACACTTTAGGAAGGAGGGAACAATCTCAACTCACAACATAATCCGGGGAGAAAGTGTTCCGAGTGCATTCGCAGCATGCAAAACCGATACTTCTCATTTCACTTGTATCTAAAATGGATGATCATTCTTGGACGCATGAGCTGGCAAATTTGTCGCACAGAACCGATGGTCCATCTATCTTTCTGCATACATAAATGAAGTGGGAATCAGGGTCTTCCATGACATAACTAACAGGAAGCTGCCCGGTCTCTGTTAGAGGAACAGGTTCCAAGTGCGTGTTTGCAGCTACCGATTCAACAGCTCTGCGGAATCCAGGTCTAGCTGCAGATGCCAAGGGACAAAGAGATATCAGTACATTTCCAATGAAGATTTACTTAATTCAAATCAATAGATTTGACTATCATGATACGATAATATGCCAGGATAGCAACCACTCATTGAACTGTATGCATGATTAAGGAAATATGTAATCAGTTGGCGAATCCATTGCTACGGCTTTAAAGAGGGTAGTATATTATTCTGAGTTAAAATTGCAGATAACAATAATTTGCATGTTATTCTGAGTTCAACTGGAGATAACACCTTCACATTAACGGGACAGGGTAACTGAGTGAAGTAACTAACCACCAAAAATGACTTCCAATGCGTGAAATCTTCATACTAGAGGTTGGATTGCAGGGTCGTAAAGGAAATAGGAATCACTTACGTATAACATACAGTTCAATTTTCCAATTGTATCTTGATAGCTTTATATGGGGCATTCTTGTCTTGGGATCACCGTAAGTTATCTGTTAACAGACATAAGAAGAAATTCCATTGTGAACTGTAGCTTGATACTACCAGGATTTAGACACACACAGAGAGCCATAAATTTACCAACATATAGATTCCTCCAGGTTTGAGAAGCCTGCATTTGAAAATAATTTAGTCCTAGGAGTCAAGGCTGAACGAATCTAGGAGATGTTACAGCTATGCAGAAAAATATAGTGGCATTCGGAACCAGATAAAGGCAAACCTGCTCACTTCGCCCAACATTTGAGAAGCACTAATTGAGGCATTGGTACCACACTACGAATTCATGCCAATGAGAAGGAAAAGGTATTAGTATTTCCGGTGAACAGACAAATATTAGAGGAGTAAAGTGTCACTCACCATCAATGAGTCAAGTGTCCCTACCATGGAGAACACACCTTGGTTATTGGATGTTTGAGAGACCAAATAAATGAGATCTTAAGAAAATTTACAGAAAGAGAGTAGCCACAAACCTTTATCTATCACACTATCGAATGAATCATCAGGAAAAAAACTCATATCCTTGACATCCATTTGCATGTCTGTATAACTTGTCGAGGAGACCAACACATAATATCAAGTACTTTTCTACGGAGAAGCAGTCACAGCAAGACATTGACAACTGACCAAGGATATCAACATTAGAGAACAAATAACATATACTGATAAAAAAGAAAAGGAATCTAGGCCTTAATTTTGCAAGGATACACTTCAACTGAGGTATGTGCTCACATTTCTTTCTCATCATCGCAATAACCACCGATGATATGTCAATATTTACTATATCTTCAAAACCATCTTTCACCATATCTTCAGAGATAACTGGTAATAAAATTGAATAATGATAGGTTTATATAATGTAGAACATTTCAAAAGGGGATGGGAGGTACATCAGTGGGATATTGACAACATCATAAAATGAGTACGTCATATGTGTAACATAAGATTCTGAAACAAAGGTCAGCCTTTTACAACAATAAGAAGTTAACCCCAACTCCTGAGGAGCATTGGAAATTATAATATCCAGATACAGGAGAAAACATGTGGTTGGTGACAGTCAACCTCATTAAGGGCTATCCAGAGAACTCAAGTACAAAAAACTTTAGTGATGACGAATGACGAAGAGCTTATGATTAACCACTCATTTAAATCAAGGAATCAAATCTGTTGCAATACCCATCTAGCCACTTGAAAACTTCAGAGAACTAGAGAAACAGCTTCAATCAACACAGTAGCAGCCTTTCCCTCTACATAGAAGGTACCGAGCAACCGAATTTCCCAGATGCATTCATCGATGATAAAATCTCACCCACCAAACGCAGCACCATCAAGCTTTCAGAAGTAAATTGCACCTCAGTGAGAAACTCACCCGCATTTCCACATCCAACCATGAGAACACGTGAGTTAGTAGCGACATACTTTCGAATCAAGGGGTGTAGAGCAGAGTAACGCTGGTACCAGTCGAAAGCACCAGAGCCCGCTTCCTGCACGTAACGAGAATCCCAGTAACGGGAATCGCCGTAGTTGTATGTGTCGGAAAGGGAAACGTCACGGAACATGACAGCGGCGGAAAGTTTAAAGCAATCTTCGAAATCTGTGCTGGAGGTTGAAATTGCAAGGGAGGATCGCCGACAGCTCTACGATTTTTCAGCTTCTTGGCCGGAAAATGAGGCAGTCGGAGGGGCAGCCGAGTTTGGTATTGGGAGTTTCGTTGGCTGTAGGCAGTTAGGCACAAATCATTAAGCCCTTGTTTGTTAGGTAAGTTTAAATTAAAAAGGTTTAGATTATTTTAGTTTATTGTATCCCATAAATAATGGTTTAGAATAAATATGTGTTTGGTAGATAGGGTTAAATAATATGGGATTTTCAATTTTATATATTTGTTAGAAGGGTTTATGCATAGGTTCTCAATAATCGAAAATATGAATTTTCTAATATGCACTTTATGTATAATATAATATCTTATTATTCTATTTTGACCTCACATGTAGAAGCGTGAGATTCAGATTGGGGAATTCGAAACCCTCGAGTTGCGATGTGCATGGATCTTCGGCTCATGCAACTTTGGGAGCAAGTTTGATTTACCAAAAAATTGGGTATTGGGTGATGCACTATGTATTTTTTTCTCAAATTTGAGGCATTTATTTCATTGGCCGATTGAATGACCTTACCACGTGGATTGAGACTGGGTGTTAGTGTGCGTGATGTTTTTTGAGTAATATGGCTGTGAATTGTGCCCCTGAAACCCATATAATGTTGTTATACTTCCTGTGCCATATTGAGCTACACGTGCATTGTGGTTTTTTCATGGGTTGCGCACTTATGTATTGGTTGCAGAAATGGTTGGAGCAAGTGTGCCTACAACAAAACGTGGAAGAAGTGGTGATAACATTAAGACCAAAAGACAGTGGAAACCTGATAAAGAGCGCTTTCTGATCCACGCTCTAAAGGATATAATTCAAGGTGGATGGAAAGCAGAGAATGGATTCAAATGTAATTACCTTCAAGCACTAGAGGAGGCGTTCCTCAAATTGTGTCCCGGCTCAGATATCAGAGGCACTCCCCACATGCAATCAAAGATTCATAACTGGAAAAAAGATTACAATGCCCTATCTGACTTTCTCAATAAGTCAGGTACCAGGTATGATAACTCAACAAACATGGTAGATGCTAGTGAGGATTTGTGGGTGGAGTTCAAATAGGTATTGTTGTTCTAATATATATGTAGTAGGTAGTTCCTATGAGATTATTAATATACACTTATGGATTACATGTGCAGCACAATGAAAAGGTGTACAATTTGTTGCGGTTTAAGCGTTGGCCTTACTATTCATATTGGTGCATCATCTTTGGCAAAGATAGAGCCACCGGAGAATTTGTAGAATGTATCCCTGATGCTGCTGATGCAACACAGCAGGCTGATGACTCTATGGCCGGTTTGGAACAACCATTGCATCTTCTTGAGTATCTTGAAGTGGAGGTTGACTCGGAAAAAAATGGTGACCAAAGAGGTAATCACACTACACCAACCAAGGGTGATGAACCTAGGAAGAAGAAGAGGAGGCAAGGTCCAGAACTTGATAGCTTGGTGGAGGAGTTGAAAGAAATGAGTAAGCGAACAAATGATGCCATCGCACAACTGGGAGAAATACTTACTGCTGAAAACAATGACCTACGGGAACTTCGAAATGCTGCTGCAGACATCATCCGAGGGATGCCATTGCAATTAACTACAATGCAGCGACTAGGAGTGACTGAAGTCATCTTGAGTAACCCCATAAAGCTACAACTTTTTCTGGACAGCAATAGTGCAGAACATGAGGTTATGATGGATGGGATTGTGAGAGGTCTACGATGTTCGTTACACCTCTGTTTTTCCTTTGTTGTTTTGATCATATCCACTTATGATGTCCATGTATCATGACGATCATTTTGCTTTGCATGACAATATTACGCTTTACATGTTTGTCATGGGTAGCTGATATCTGATTTCAGTTTGTGTAACCAAATATATTTATCAAGCCCCTGTAACCTATAGAAAGCAGAACAGCATAACTCGTCCCTTTCTAGGCACCGCAAATAAAGGTTGTAGTGCCTATCATGCATCCTATCAGCTAACGCAACATCTCTTACATCCATGTACTGGTATGGCATCGGGAAGACAACGTTGTCATGCTGTGGCACAATAAGCAGGATGGCCTAAATGTCAGTAGGAAACATGCATACTAGACTGTTAAGTATCATTTTCTTATTATTTCTTAGGTTGTTTTTATGTTTAAATGTGATTAGAAGTGTCTAATTAGGAGTCTATAATGTGAGATTTGGGTTTTTATTTAGTTTAGGGTAATTATCCTAAATCTTGGATTTTATCTATTAATTTTACTAGTTTTAATTGAGTTTTTCTAGAGGCGCACACGTGGCAGAAAGTGAGAGAAAGAGGGCATCAGATGGCGACAAATTGGATCTTCTCGAGCTGACATTCCCTTGATTTCCGGAAGACTGTAGATGCCTAATCATGAGCCTTAACGTGCGGAACATGGGAGTCTCTAACAGGCGGCATCATTAGCGTACCAGTGTCAGATGTTGCTTGCAAGTCATCCCAAGTTCAGCAGAATCATAGGGACACGAAAGCTCAGACTCTCAATGAAGTTCAGTTCTGTTCACACAAGTTTAGTTTTTACCTTCAGTTTAGTTTTCCCTTTTGTTTCTCTCTCTAGAGGAATTTTCCTCTAGCTTCTCTCTAGAACCTTGTTTCATTTTCTTTAGTTTGTATGGCCGTTCGCGGCTAGAAACTTCCATTTCTGGGTTGGAACACCCCCAAATCTATGTATCGTTAGCTTATCTTCACATTTTCTCTGAATCCGAACAGGTGCAATTCGGCCGTGAGGGTACGCTGGCAGGACCTCTTATTCTCACGTTCGTCCAAGGAGGAGCAACATCGGGCTATTCCCGTGCCTTCTTGCAAGAGAGTGTAAGGGAGGGTAGACAATTCCTTACTCCTATAACCGAGTACTCGAGAGGACCAGAGAAGAGTGAAGACGCAACGAGCATAGCTGGACAGGATTCCAAACCCAGGAACGTTTACTTTATTTAAGGTTCATCGCTTACGTTCATTTTAGTTTTTTGCTCAAAACCCCTCTCATTCCCTTACTCAAGCTTCATCATCAACGTTTCTCGCACCTTTACCTTCAAAACCGTTTACAAATCGTGACAGTTGTATTCGGGGTGCCTCACCTTTCACTCAAAAACAACTCCCTGTGTTCGACACCCGTACTACGCTTTTGTGTTTTACGAGTTTTAAAAGCATTAAAATTTGTTGTGGAAACGACACGCATCACAGACTATATGATCGCAGATAGACTTAACTAGGTTTCTGATGGACTTGAACGAGGAGTCGTCAATAAGTAAGGTGTTGGTTGCATCATACCGACCCAAGAAACCTTCATCTTCCCCCCAAATCTGCGACAACTCCTTCAACACAGCAGCTTTTGACCTATTATCATGCACACGTACATGCGTTTAAGTGGTCTTGGATGCATCCCATATGAAAGCCAGCGAGGTGTCTGCATATGGCCCAAACACCCACTTGATGATCTCATGTAGTTGTGCACTATAGAATATAGATAGATGTTAGAGCATTAGATAGCAGCACATGCTCGGCAGATTTCATGGAGTGGGACTTATGCGCCCCTCGAAGACCATATACCGACATCAAAGTTTGCAAGACACCATTCGATGAACTCACGAGCAAAGGGCTTGAGGAAGACTGCCAAACCAAGAAAAAATGGATTGGTTGAACATGACACAGCCATGAGACAATGTTACGGTGTCTTACTATTTCTCCCATATATCACAGCATCTGGTTTCCGATGCAACCTTTGGTACTTGGCTTTGAAGACAATGTCTGCTAGCACTTCGTTGATGTCCAACACAAGGAGCTTGCGCACTTGTTGCCTGGGTGATGAACTGGGGCCAGTGTATGCCCACCTACTTTCATACCAATTTAGCCTTGCACGTAGTTGGGCATTATCTTCTAGGATTCTGTCCACATCCACACTAGCAATTGGTTGCAGGTTGTCTTCCTCCACATTGCTCCCTACATCTTGTTGTCGATCAGATGCAAATGCTAGTGATATCTCTTCCTTAATGATCACGTCGTCAGCCTTTGATCGCTCGCGTATCACTCTTCCTTGACCACACCAGAAGTGGCGAGTACCAGCAGCGTCCACCACAGGGGGTACTATGTCACTCAATGCCTTACTCTTTTCACTAAACATAGTCAACAAGGCATCCACCCCCTGCTTCGATAGTTTATCAAATCCTACAACATGGATAATAGAATATCATATATCACAGTACACTAGCCATGCAACCATACTACATCACACATTACCCTTTGCCTTTCCAATTTTCTTGGAGGAGCCGAGAGTAGTTGGAATTCGGAGGTCTTCCGGTGGACACACCCAAATGAAGCTTGTCCACCATGCATCATATCCACTCCGAATAGAATTCACAAGTGCAATACCTGGCTTACCCTTCAGCAAGAAATGATTAGTTTTCCAGTTTCGAATGCACACACTTACAGCAAAAAAAACTGGTAGGGCCGGAGTAATTTGTTCCTCCATGCACACACTCAAAAACGCCAACACATGAGTGATTGAGTGGGGTGTCAGGTGGGACAATGGGACCTCCAAACATGCCAACAACTCGCATATGAATGGTGGTGGTGGCAAGCGAAGTCCACACCGAAAGTGTTCAGTGGACACCGAAAACCCGGTTACTCCCACCCTGGGTGGAACCACACCGTCAATTGTCTCATCGCTTGCCTTGTCCCATAGATTGTACGTTTCTGGGATGGCGAACCGAAGTTGGAGTTTCTTGGAAGTAAGCATTTCTTGAGATAGACAGATCAGAGGAAAGCAAATGGGGGAGGGACCATGCGGTTAAGGTGGGGACGGTGTGTCGTGCTTTGTAGTGTGCGGTGATTAGGTGCGTGGTGAAGGAGGGTGAGGACTGGGCCGGAGAGTTTGCTATGAGGCCCAAATACGCGAGGCCTAATATTCATTCCGGCCCATGATTGCTCCAAGCACCTATTTCAAAGGTTGCGTTGTCTACAGCGTAGCTTCAAGGCACCGAGAGCGGCATTCTGCATTGCCTGGAACTCATGTCTCCTAGACCCTGAGAGGAGCCTTTTACTTGAATTTAAATAAATAGGATATATATCAATTAATTAGGTATTAAAATAGTTAATAAAATTAAAATCAAACTTAATTAATGTAAAAAAGTAGGTGATTTTAAATAAATTCATATGTATAAGATTAAAAAAAATCTTATGTAATCTCGAACTAATTTAAACCCATAAAGGAAACATTCTGTAAGTTATAATCTTAGATTTTGGTCTCGGTGTACCAGGCATCGCAAAAGTTGTCTCGGTGTCTACAAGACACCCTTGGTAGGCACTGCAAAACGCTGCTCTCAGTGTCTGAGAGACATGCATCCTAGGCACTGTAGAATGCCGCTCTCGGTGTGTGGAAGACACAATATTTTAATATTTTTATTAGCGTTCGATCCTTAGGTATCATTCGAATCGAGTGGATATTTGTTTATTTTAAATTTATATTAATGCTCGATCCAAAGTATATCTAAGAATCGAACGCTAATGAAAATATTAAAATAACGTGTCTTCCAAACACCGAGAGCGGCATTCTGTAATGTCTGGGAGGCATGTCTCTCAGACACTGAGAGCGGCGTTTTGCAGTGCCTAAAAGGGGTGTCTTGTAGACAACGAGACAAAACTTTTGCGGTGCTTGGTACACTAGACTTCCAGGCACCGATAGCGGCGTATTGCGGTGCTAGGAACACATTTCATCCAGGCACCGAGAGTAGATATTCACAGTGCCTAGAATGCAATTCTTCCAATGTACATGTAGATAGTGTAAAGCATGTAATAGTTGCACCCAGATATATGAGTCAACAGTGTGTGGAAACATGAAGCATCCTTCAACCCTATCATATCTTTCCACTGCAAATTCTAGTTTCCAATGATTGTATCACATTTTTTGTGACAGCAGTCCAGCATAAATAAGGCAGTTCACCGTGGGAAATAACCCAATGTAAGAAGCAAATCATGTCTGGAATAACTGATGTGTTTGCATAATATGAATGCAACACAACGCAATGCTTATCAACTATTGGAAAATGAAGTAAAATGTCTTTAAGCCAATCAATAAAATATCAGGATTGCGCAAACATTATCTCAGTCATTGAATCCCGCCACTGTGTCCACTCCTCTGAGTTTCCTATGGAGGAAATATGTTCATCATCTTCATATTCCTATAAATCCGGATTGCGGTACTCTTCCAGAATGACCTCTTCCCATGGATCAGTTGGCATTTCTCGTCGAATAAAATTGTGAAGCAGGGCACATGCGAGTATGATACGAGTTTGTGTTTTAATAGGATAAAAACCATAACTTCGTAAAATACCCCACCTCATCTTCATTAGACCGCATGCCCTCACACGTGGGTTTTGTGAAACCAGCATCTGCAGGTTTAATTCGGGATAATACAAACCCTTGTGTTTTACTAAACCACCCCAACAAACACATACAACACTTTTTACCCAAGGGTTTAGAGGTCTAAACCCACCTAACAAACGAGGCCTTAATCATTTATAAATGTTTGTAGAAGTAGCTACTCAAATCCTCTTCTTTTATTAGTCTTATTTGAAGTGGAGGCATTTACGGTGTCTTCTACCTCCAATCACCTTCTCAACCGGGCATCCATCTTCTGTTATACTCCAAAGGAAAACCAATCAGAACTTAAATTAGATTAGAGGATTTATAAGATAACACCATTTTATAAAGAAGAAAGGGAAGGCACGATAATGTGACATCTCGAGACCCGCACACACCATCTTGACACTTGTCCATCATTAATTGAGTACACTTATATGCACATTTTCAAGGGCATTTATTCCTATCTATTTCAAAGAATGTTTGGAATACTTGAAGCTCAATTTAACCCCTTCTTATACCCAACGGATATAAGAATTAGCAAACACAACTTAGAAACCTGATTGGGAGGTAGACTAAAGAGATGAGATAGGTAAGCTAGGACTTAAAGTACAATCATTCTATAACTGTATATCTAAAAAGCACATTATATGCACCAGCTCTTCATGTTTCACCTCAAATTCTGCTATGCATTTTCGTTTGAATTTTGTTTTAATGGGTTTTATAAATTTCATCCGAAAATTCCTAATTTTCACAATGTCATAAAAATTTACATTTATCATGCATGTCCCAAACTTGGTGCAAATGTTGAGAATCTTTGGGCACATCAATTTCTTCCAAGTCTTTGGAGTCTTCTGCCCCCTAAAAACCCAAACCTTCCTAAGGCTTCCAGTGACTAGATTATGATGGCAGCTTTACGTTGCTTCTCATTACATACATTTGCTAGGATATCATTCAAAGAGACATACTTGTACACATATGAATGACATCCACGTAAGTCTCTAGTGGGTTAGTGATCAAATTATTGCCTAGGTTATTGGGACCTAGGCACTTCCTCAAGATCTCCACTCATTCCTTAAATTTCCTTGAAATTCATTATGCCATCTCTTCAAACTACTCTAGGAGGCTTCATAAAGACTCCTATTGAAAACTATGTCACATTAATCATACAACAAGGCCAACTAAGGGAGACTTATCAAAAGGAATAATCACAATACTAGATATCACTATAGCATCATAGGGTCGGAAATCTTTCAAGAGATCTTCCTTCGTAGTATGATTTTTAGAGCTTGATTGTCTCATTGTGAGCAGAGTGGCCTATGTGCAAGTGCTTTTTGTAATCTCTTGAACTTCTTCATATTTGTGTGGTGTTTCCAGCCCATGGTTTTTTCCCTTTAGGGTTTCTACATAACCTTTGTGTCGCGTGCCTTTCTCTACAAAAAAAAAAAAAAAAAACACATTGCATAACTCACATATAAGGCAAGATCATAATCTGGTGTTTCATGACTTTCTGAAGAAAGTTCATACAAATCAGTCAAGATCCTCTCACGAATGCTAGCAACTCCTTTTGAACTCTTACTCTAGAACTTCTGGTTTAGTTTTTTTAAAGTGCGTTATCATATTCTAGGTAGAAAAGACAGCCAAAATTATTAAAACAATGGATGGTTCTTGAAGGAATTGTTTGTAATCACTCCTAAATGTTCCCTTGTGGTATGAATGCAAACAATTGGCACCTCATTGATGACTTGGAGAGAAAAGGAATTGTATGCATACATGTGTGACAAGCAACTACTCTCTTTTTCATTGCCCAATAAGCCTCATGGCTTACTTCATGTGGTCTACCTTTTTTGGGTAAAAACAATAATTGACCCTCATAAATTAAGTAGTTTTCGAGAACCTATGGCTTCTAATAAGCACACTAGGGCTTTCTAAGTGTAAGTGTATCCACCATGTGAGCAACAATGAACCAAGAATGGGATCTTACTCACGAGAATAAGCCTCTAGGCTCATTCTTTTATGATCTTAGGTATATTCAGTGTAAATAAAAGGTGGAATAGAAGAGACCCTAGTTTTCTCTAAACCCCATAGGGTCACAGAATCAAATATGTCCAATTTGAATGATGAATAGGTTCAATTTACATTTCTACTCCAAAAAAAGCTTAACTAGTGTGCTTTCTGATATTTTTCTTATTTTAATTCCAATAATCCTATCATTCTAATGCTGAAATAGACATAATGCATTAAAATATGACACAACGTCACATGGGCTGCTTATATTGCAGTGCGACTAGGTACTAGTGTTCCATTGGTGATATGTAAGGAACTTAATGCAAAGCAATTCATGATAAGTTTATATCTTCTTAGAACTATGGGCTCCTAAGCGAATTACGTATCTTTATATATACAATAGATTGCAAATAGGGATGTTAATAGATTAGGTATTATATGAACCCAATTGGTGTCGAAACTGTTTAAGACTTTATAAATTCAAATCGATAATAAATGATCCAAGTATGGATAAAAATTTGTAAGAGCTAAATATAAATTGTGTGAATCCATATTTGAGCTATTAAGAATCGTTTATCCGAACCCCAATTGATTATTTTATATTTTTTTATAAATAATTTTTTTATAAGATTAATTATGTAATATATTGTATTCAAATACATAAATTATTTAAAATTGACAACATAGATTGATCATTTGTATACCAACAAAATAAAATATAATTGAAATTTGAAGTGATTAGTATTTGGAACTGAACCAAAACCAATTAAGAATTGGACCAAAACCGAGTAAGAATAGAAATTGATAATCTGGGTAGGAATCAATTAATTGGGTTCGGTATCAGTTCCTACTCGTACTGGACAAAACTTGATTCATGAACATGTCTAATCACAAATGACCACATTCAAATAGAAAACCTTACATCAAATGATTACAGTAATTATGCTTTTTTAGCCTCACTTACTTCATTGAAAAAATTAAAGATGCATCCTTTCTTGGGTTAATGCTGACTGACAAGTTTTAATGAAGTATTGTTCATAAAAAAAATAATATACATAAAAATAGTGAAATTGAAGTGCAAAAATTTTGATAGTATGTTTGAGCATTTGAGCAAATTCTTGAAAATTGCTAAACTATTTTATGTAGTGAAATTTGTGATGGATGAAGAGACAAGTGTGTTTCAATTCCTATAATTTCTATCCAATACTTAGAAAAGTCTTATGATAATATCAAAAAACTTTGTCTAGTTCTCAACAAAAGTCTCCAAATCTGAGAATATCATAATGGATATGCAGCTAAGGGGGAAGTGTAAAGAAAAAAGGCCCAACAACCGCAATTTCGATTCAGAAGGTTCCTAGAGATCTTGCTAGTAGATAAAATTATTTTTATTCTATATGATTGTGAACCGAAGTCTCTAGAGAAACAAAAATAATAAAATGAGAGATATTTTGCACACACTTACAAGGATATTTTTTATGAACCAAGCACCCATGGAGGCAAGGGAGATGGAGAATGAAAGATTGACCTAATTGAATAATTCGAATTAATTTTAAGATTTGATGTTTTCGGGTAAAAGAAGTATTGTGAAAATAATATCAATTATTTGATATTTTCTTAATTTAACTTTACCTTTCATTTCTTTTTATCTTCTTTTTTCAATATAACTATGAAAATATTCTTATTTTCATTTTATAAGCTGTTTTATTACCTTTACTATGAATAGCTAAATTAGAAAAAATGGTTCGAGAAGCAAGGGGAGGAATTTTCATTTTTGTCTAGGTTTAAAAATGATAATGTGCAAATATAATTTTTTCTAACAATGCATAATAGATCTAGGAGGAGAAGATGAAAATACAACAAACTAAGAAAATCTAATCTAGAGCTAGATCAATGAATATTTTAATATTGTTATAGGTTATATATTAATAGAATTGGATAAACCTATTATTTTGAACCTAACTAAATGGTAGAACAAATTGTAAGATGATCTAAAAAATTAAGAACTTAAAAATTAAAAAATAATAGAGATTGCTATTGATAAACTTAGGACAAATCAATAAATTTGCACATAACAATTTTAGGACTACAAATTGTGTGACTATACCACATGAAATTCTATAGCATTACATTTGTATTTTCTGAATTACAATTAGAATTTTGTTCTTTCTTTACCTTTATTTTTACAGTTTGTTAGTTTCACATTAATACCATGTTTGTTAAGTGGGTTTAAATAAAAAGAGTTTGAATTATTTTACTTTATTCTATCCCCCGAATAATGATTTATTATGAAGTTCAATTATATGGGATTACCAATTTTTTATGTTTGTTAGAAGGATTTATGAATAGATATCGAACACCAAGAATGATGAATTCTTTAATATACTCTTAATATATATAATATATTATGTTAATACCCTATTTTAAACCCATATATAAAAAAGGTGAAAGTCATGGATTGGCAAATTTGAAACCCTCAACCTATGTAAATTTTGGTAATATCATGGATCTCCGATGCAAGTATTGAGGGAACAAGTTTGATCTACCATAGCACTGAAGACTACATTGAAATATTTTGACACTATCCAATCGCTTCACATAAATTCGAATTTTGTTGCCTGGTTTTCCTACGATGACGTAAAATACCCAAAATAATGCAACCTGCTCTAGAACATCTGCACTTAAACATAAATTTTCAAGACAAGTACTTCTTGAATCAGATAATAAAGTTTGGTATGAGACCCGAATTCTCCTACAAATTTTATTTGATACAAAAATCTTTATTTATAATCATTAAGAAAAATTTTCATTTATTAGAGCATCTTTATCAATTTCCGGAAATGCTAACATGACATTTCCGGAAATTGAGTTATTGAGTTTACTTTATTAAGTTTCCTTTATTCATTTACGGAAATCATCATATTAAAATAATATTAAAATAAAGATTCCAAAATACATTTTAATTTTAAACATCAAAATTGATAAATGAAATGAAAATATTCAACAATCTAGAAATCAATTAAAATTGCCCAGATATGTTCGACCAAATCATTTTTTAGGTTTCGGTGGATGCCGATATCACGTGAATGCTCTATTTGACTTAAATAACATTGCATACTCATCTCAGTATCCCTATAAAGTTCCGGTGGTTCGATAGTCATAGATCTTTCATATTCATTCATAGTATATTGTCTCTAGGAATGACATGGCCTTCATATTCTACAATCATATTATGCAATATGATACCTGCATACATAATATCTCCTAAAGTTTTTAGATCCCATGCTCTTCTAGGAGACGATAATATTCCAAACCTACTTTGTAATATCCCAAAAGTGTGCTCTATGTCTTTTCTAGCACTCTCCTAGAATTGAGCATTGACCTTGTGGGAGTGTAATAAATTTCACAAACACAGCTCATTTTGGATAAATGCCGTCAACCAAATAATATCCCATATTGTAATTATTACCATTGACAATGAATTGGACTCATGGTGCAATCCTATTATGTACTTCATTTAGTAAATGAGAATTCTATAAAACATTGATGTCATTATTTGCACTTGGCATTTCAAAAAATGTGTGCCATATTCATGTATCAGTAGATGCCACCGCTTCTAACATGAGTGATGGTTTATGATGCTCTCCACGTGTAAATTGATCTTTCCATGCCACAAGACAATTTTACCACTCTCAATGTATGCAATCCACACTTCCAAGCATTCCTAGAAATCCCCTAATCTCGCCTAGGGGTGCAAACGAGTCGAGTCGAGCCGAGTTTTCTGGAAAATTTAGAGCTCGAGCTCGAGCTCGATCACACATTTTTAAGCTCAAGCTCGAGCTCAAGCTTGTCAAGCCTGGGAAAACTTGGCTTGAGCTCGGGCTCGATTCAAGCTCAAGCCCAACTAGAGTTAGCTCAAATTTTTTTATAAATTTTTTATTTATATATTTATTATTTCAAAATTACTTTATAAAATTAATATCTAAAATATTATTTTTAATTATAATTATTTAAAAATATAATACAATTAATATAAAAAAACAAACTACAAAAAAAATTTAATTATATCATATATTCATTTTCAATAACATAATATGTATGGTTGAGATTCAATTTTATATTATTAGACCATTTTAAATATAGTAATTGATTTAATTTATTAAACAATAAAATATTATGCCTTTTTATTGTATAATTCACTTTTTCATATTGAATATATTTACTTGAAAGTATTTTAATTAATTTTATATTATTAAAAAAATTTATAAAAAAACTTGCGAGCCAACTCGTGAGCCTCGAGCCTTGGAATATTAAGCTCGAGCTTGGCTCGACAATTGGCTCAAACTCGATATTGGCTTGGCTCGAGCTCGATCGAGTCGAGCTGTAATCGAGTCGAGCTCGAGCCGGGTCGAAAAAGCTCACGAGCCGGCTTGACTCATTTGCAGCCCTAGTCTCGTCCCAAGCAAGCAAACATTCCAAGTCTTCTACTGTGGGTGATTGTAAATACTGTTCTGAAAAACAAGAGCGAATGGCAGTAACAAAATGACGAATACACTTGATGGATATTGCCTCTTCAATTCGAATATATTCGTCAACACTATTAGCACTGGAACCATAAGCTGACAAACGCATAGCAGCTGTGCACTTTTGTAAAGGCCTTAAACTTAGATAATTTGTGCAATCTACCTTGTCTTGAAAGTATGGGATCTTGATATTTTATAGTCTCAACAATTCTTTCAAATAAAAAGCATTTCATTCAAAATCTCCTGTGGAATTATTCATCTGTGCAAGTGGGGTTTTTGAAAAAATAATCAGCCACCAATCTTTCATTCCCTAATTCACGATTGCGTTCAACTTGTTGTCATGGATGTCGTGGTCGAGAGGGTTCTTGTGGCTCCTCATGTGAGTCATTGAAGAAGAAATTATATCCTTCTTCAACAATTGCTTCATAATCTGTGACATCCTCAGCAAAAAAATGAAAAGGTTTGAGAAATGATGGATTCATGGTAATAATTGAGTGAGGAAACCATATGAATACATGAACCTTAAATAGACAAACAGACTAAATTTTGCCAACCACTTGTATTGCCACTAACTCTTTTAATTTGCACCAATTATATTAGTACCAATCCTTTTTATTTGCATTTACCAACAAAATAGAGAAAGAAAATAAAAATAATGAAATACTTAATTCTGCACACATAGTTCAAATGAAAGAAAGACAAATACCAAACATAACATAAAACTTATCAATCATCAGAAAGATCCACAAACTCATCGTCCATATTCTTCTTCGATTTACTTTCATCTCTAGTTAATAGCTTTGCATTTGCAAGACCCTGAAAAGTCATTGTATACATGGTCCTTTGTTCATGGATCATCTTACTTACGTCCTTTTCAGGTAACTTATCTAGCACATTCGAAGAGTATATCTAATTAAATTTCCACATCACATTAGTCTTCTTCTGAATATCATGACTAAGGTCTAAGATACCATTCATGTATCTACCAAATGCTTTCTTCTTGAAAGAAGTAGAGTCAATAACCTCATTTGTTTTCATTTGCGCTAAGCCACCTTTTGTCCTAAAGGTCTTGCTTCTTTTTCAACACATGGAGAAGTGCGTGAAGGTATTGTCCCTAGATCATTTGATCCTATTGTGAAGCCCTTATCCGATGATCTTTGAACTTAGCAAAAAAAATATACATGCATCTATACTATGATAAAAGTAGCATATAAACAATATAAAATATAATTTTACATACCGACATCCACTTTGGCTCTAAATGTAAGATTTCCCAACACTTAATGTCTACAAAATCTTTCTTCTCTTCACACTTGTATAATTCTAATGTTTGTTGCTTGAAATCATACTCATTATAACCACTTCCTTCCCTTGCCATAACTTTATCCATAAAACCTCCGAATCAGCTACAATCTTGACTCAAACTAATCCATTTATGTCTTATAGTATCAACACTACGAGAAACGGCACCGGCTTTATGGTAGTAATCAACAACTTTCTTCCAAAAACTTTTCCCCTTTTGAGAAGTTCCTTGAATTGGATCCTTACTAGTATTTAACCAAGCTGAAATTAGGATGAACTTATCTTCATCACTCCATCTTTGTGATGGTAGTCTTTGATCAACCATTCTACAAAAAGACTGCAAATCTAAATAAATCACATTAAGAACAAAAAATTATGTTAAACAATGAACCCCTTAAGATAATCGTTATTCTCAACTAATTGGAAGACCCAGGGAAAACAAATCATCTGTTCCTGCAATGGGCTTGGGAATGTGGGCGGTGGCTGCAGGGGTGGTCGCGGTGGGTGTCACGGGGAATTAATTGTGGGGGCAAACACTTGGATGGAAGGAGGTGGGGAAAGTGGCAGCTCTCCAATGATTGTAAGGTGATGGAAGGCCTGGGGTATTAGTCCACGCACTCAGCATCGCCACGCCATGTCACCTGTGTTTGTCCTACGCCATCTTCTCCAATGGGGGCTTCGATGCTCTTCGGCTTTTTGCCTGCCCTCTTTTGCATCTTCTCGGTCAAACTCTTCGGAGCATCTCTGTCCTTCTGAATCGGCAGGTGCTCATATCGTGGCGGCTTTTCCACAGTGAATGCAGACTGTTTCTATAAAGAAACTGCCTTTCCATTTTTCCGTTTCAGGAAAAAAGAAAAATGATGTTTACTAATTTCCAGAATCTTTACCCTGTTTTCGGAAATGCCACATCAGCATTTCGAGAAACGGGTAAAGATGCTCTCATGTCAACAACTTCATTAAGGTCCAACAAAAACTAATAAAATGATCTGTGATAGTGTTTGAAGTTCTTGTAAAAAAGTACTTTCTCCTACCCTTTTAATTCATTGGAGATAGCGAATCAATTCGACCATTCCATAGTTCGATAGTGATATGGTATCACGGTAATGTAGTTATTGATAATTTGGTTACATAAAAGTCAAAATATGATTGTTCTTGATGTCTTCTCGATCGTCATGAGGAAGAATAAAAAAGAAGTATTCACTTGTCTTCTATCTAACGACATTCACATTGGTGTCTGGACAATCATGATATGGCAAACACATAGGTTGACGGATAACAATGCGTGGTGTAACTTTGTTCGACAATTTTGTGTCCGTGGACAATCTCTCTCCACGCACGACTAAGCATTTTTTTTATATTTTTTTAATTCTTTCTTTATTCAAACAAATTTAATATATAAACCCTACTTCTTCACACACAATTCCATTTCTTCATTTTACTCCTATGCGGTGGATCTCGTTTGACAAAAAGTGAAGATTCATCTACAAATTTTTGTTTGCAACTATTGGGTAATGTAGAATTTTTATATTTTCACAAGTTCTCAAAGTTTTCATCTTCAATTAGTACATTAATTATTGTAATTGAAGGATTTCACAAAATTTCTAAATATTGTAGTTATTTTTTTTGCTTAATATTTTGGAATAAAGTATTTGGTGATTCTTGATAGTTGGCATTATAATTTTGTATAGAATAATTATGTTATATGTCATGGTATAAAGTTATTTTTTTGTAGTATCTCATAAATTTGATGAAAGTTGATTAATGTTAAATATTTTTTGATTTTATTATATATATATAAATTCCTCATACGCATTTTCGAAATATTTTCTTAATTTTGTATAATCATTTTGATATATTATATTTGATTTTATATTATTTATGTTAAGTAGTTTCTTAAATATTCATTTGATCATTTTTTCAATGATATTTTGTAGGTTAATATGGATTCAATGGAACCATTGACAGATGAAGAAGTCAACATATTGGTGTTAGCTTGGTTAAATACTTCTATGTTGAGGGTGAAAATCAGTGTTAGAGTGAAAGCCGATTTTCGGGTTACGGATGTGGACGTGCGTACTCATAAACAGAAATTTTAGCATATCGTTGCAATAATAACCAAATTTCCGTATCAAATAAATTTATAATCCCTAATCCTCACAAAATACAAATTAATCACAAAGTGTACTGTGGAATTCGGGGTCGATCACAAGGAGCTTGTGCTTGTCATATATTTCAGCCAATGCAGAATTCAAAGTAAGGGTAAGTCTTAGTTTAAGCTTGGAACAACAATTGTAAACAAGTTCGGTAAACAAGTTCGGTAAACAAGATCAGTAAATAGTATCAGGTCTTAACGCTAAGGTAATAAGTACTGGTTCTAACTCAGAATAATACTAACGTGCCTTAAGGATCTACAGGTGGTGTGGTGCCAAAATTCCTAATTTAATCTATCATGTTTCTACACTTATAACTTTGAATAACCTAAGTCTACCCAGGTCATTCATCATATTTTCGGCTAAGTTAGTCCCCCATATCATCACCAACATTGCAATTAGGTCTACCCGCATGCAAAGCATATAGAACTAGGTCTACTCGGTTCTACCCCAGACTAACACCTACTGCTCCCGTTTTGATTTGTTGGTCTACCTCTAAATGAAGCATCTAAGTTATGAAGCTACATGTTACCCTCCTTAGGTCTACCCATGGTTTGATAGAAACAAGAACTAAGAAACAATGGTCAATTTTATTAAGACTCTTAGACCCACACCACCATGCTTCACCTTAAAGCACTCCTAGGGTTTAGCTACTCATGCTTTGAAGTTAAAAAGTGATGGCATTAACATAAAACAAACAAAAATGTCGAGAACATTGTGTAGAAGTTGGGTGCAAAAGCTAAAAACATCAACAAACTAAAATAAAGCAGTGAAAAGTCTGGTTTCCGTCTGCTACTATTCCTAGACCAGAACTGGGTCTTGATCTTCTTCCTTCAAGCTGGAGGTTCTTCTCTAGAAAAATCCCTTTTCTTCCTCCTTCTCCACTCGTGTTCTTCGTGTTCAAGTTGGGGAGAAACCCCCTTGTGTCTATTCTCTGAAAATTCTGGGTTGTCCCCCTCCTTTTTGCGACTCTCTCTCCTAATCTTTCTCTTGCCTCCCACTGCCCAAGGCAAGTACATTCTCTGACAGATCTGCTGCTCCTGGCCCTGACTTGCAGACTGTCGTCGTGACAGTGTACTCATTGCCCCTGCAGCCTGGTGACTTGCATGAAATCCATATTTTTCCATGATTCTTGAGTTGCTGCTGGACTCCAAAATCGGGTTAGACATGGGGTGGGTTAACTCAAAGGATTTAGCCCACTAATCACACCAAAAATTACATTTTCCTCAATTACATAAAAACACTTAAAAATATAAAATAAACACTTAAACATAACTAAAAATTTATGATTTTAATATCCTCAAAACTTGAAAATTTGTGTGCCATCACGTACCGTATCCGATTAAGGCTTTGGTATTCTTTGTGGTGCGATTTTGTTAACTAAAAATGAAAGACCAGGATTTTAATGTGGAAACCGTCGGAGAACGGAAAAACCACGGAGCTATTGGAGCTTGTCAGAAAATATCTTCACTAGATGGAGATGGGGAGAAAATACAAGTTGGACGGTTTAGAATCAGTCCCTTTTCACTGTAATGTTTCTCGCAATTATAGGTGAGATGAACCTGACTGAATTCTAGATTCTGCAAGCATCAGCTGGTTTCTGCACTTGGTGTACATACCGCGGTTCTGCCCTCGGATAACCACCGACTGCTCTGTTATTTCCATAATTCGACTACTTTTTAGTCTATCCAAAACGGCCACTTCAGACAAACTATAACAGTCATCAGTCCGTCGACCTGCACTAGGGTGTCAGAACACCTTTTGGATACTTTTAAGAGACAGATTATCCCACTCCGATTTAGACCCAATTAGATTCCATTACGGGTAATTTCCAAAAATTAGAGTCATTTTAGAAAGTTATTGGTTTTTTCTATTGTGATACAATCAAGGCTAATGGAACAAATGGAAAAGTTTAGGAACCTTTAGTCTTGAGGAAGAAGTGGAAAATGTTAAGTGCATATGTCTAAATTTTTTCTGAAATGTTTGATAGTATTTCATGACAGGATCCAAACAGTTGCAACAACTACGACTTGATTCATATGAGCTTCAAGTTATATAAAGAAGAACGTCGATAACCTTTACATATTTGGAAGCTTGGAAAATATTGTGAGATCAACCAAAATGGATGGCTGTAAAATCTTTTGTTATTTATATATTATTTTATTTTATTAACTCATTGTTTTGTATTAAAATAAGATATAGATAACATAAGTTAGAAGAAAAAGAAAGTATCTATCATATGTGACTCATCATCGGTTCAATCTGTTATGCCTCCAAATATGATGGAATAACTACAACCTATCACACCAACTACATCTCACAACTATCAATCTACCCACTCTACGATTATTAATCGATCACACCAACTACACCTTACAACTACCAATCCACTCCACCAACCATGTTTTGCAACGAGTAACCTACCATATCAACAACATCTCACAACTACTAATCTACCACACCACACCAATCATATCTCACTCATTATATATAACTTGTACCATTGATACTGAATTCATTCATCAATTCAATGGATTCTCACAAACTATTTCGATCATTATATATAACTTGTACCATTGATACTGAAGATCATGTTTCTTTTCAACAGGAGCATTTTGATCTGATGGATTTTTCGATCATTAGGCTTTATCATAGTATTGTTGTTATTGATGCGATTGAAGCTACTATTGAGTATATATTCAAAGATGAGCTAGAACAAACCCGAAGAAATAGAGGAAAGCATGAATATATTGATTGTGGCCGTGAGTTTAGAAACACTTGCTAGTGGCAAACTATTTCTCCATCAATGTCACCTACAATGATCAGATATTTCGCTGACGTTTCAGAATGCATCATAGTTTGTTCGAACGTATTATGTCCAATCTTGTGGAAATAGTTTCATATCTACAAGAGAAACCAAATGCAACATATCGTATTTCCTTAATAACAATGCAAAAATGTACTACTGCAATGTGAATGATGACATATGGATATGGTGTAGATGCTTGTGATGAATATCTTTGAATTGGTGAATTTACTACCCTAAAGTGCTTAAGATCTTTTATAATCGGAATTCATATAGTGTTTGAGACAGAATATATGAGATGCCTCAATCTAAGTATAGAAATATGAGTAAGGATGTGGTGGAGCCCAAAATCAGCAAGATGTATGTGGAGGCAGGTAAAAGAGAGGCTTATAAATCGGGGGGGGGGGGGGGGGGGTCAGGAAATAACGAAATCGGTTCATTTTGGACAAAACCAGTTGGAAAGAGTTTGGGAAAGCATCCTGATAGCCCGTCGCAAGTGGATAGACTGATAAGTGTTGGAACTGGGCTGCGACGGCCGTTTTGAGCAATCTGAAAAGTAGTCGAATTACAGGGATGTCAGAGCGGTCGGCATATATCTATCATTGGACCATGATACAACTAACAAGCGCAAAAAGTAGGCAACACCTATGAAATTCAAAATTTGGTTGGGTCAGACTCTTCTATAAATATAAGGAAGTTTGAAGAAGAAAGCATTGAAATCTTGGCATTTAGGAAACTTGCATTCCTCTCTTTTTCTCCGTTAGTGAAATTATTCTTTTAGCGAGCTCTGACAGATATGTGGTTTTCCCGTTCTTCAACGATTTTCATATAAAAATCCTTAAGCCATAATACCTAAATCGGATCCAACCAATTTGGCTTTAGCGGTAACCTGAAATCGATTTTCCTCACTATAACTAGTTGCAACTGCATCACTATGGAAGGATGATATATATTATTTAATATTATTATTATATTAAATAATAATAAGACAATAAAACAATTATGATGTGAACTACACATTGTTGGGACACCAAGTTTGGCCCAAGATAACTGAGGTTTTTAGCAAACTTGATGTGAAAGTATTTAAATACTAAAAACCTTTACTCTAATTTCATTATTTAAATTTTATTTTATATTATTTATATTTTCACCATTGTTTATATAGTTATGATAGTTTATAAACTATTTCAATTTCACATTTCCATTGGATCTCTATTTTTTGTGATCGCTATTATTATGTAGTTAAGTTTTATTATTTTTTAAAAAATTTATTGAATTAATGATAGATACTCAACAATGTTCAAACGATCCCTATCTCACATGACGTTGAAATCCATCTGCTCCGTTCTTCCCATTGTCGCTGAGCAACGCCCACAAACTGTTCGACAGATTGCCTCTTCCAAGTCTACCTCTTTGTTACACCTCCCAAAGCTTGCTCCAGTATCAGCCTACATTCACCTTCCCTTCTGCCGCAAAAGATGCTACTACTGCGACTTCCCTATCATTGCACTTGGATCCTCTATGGGAATGAAGATTCACGGATTTCAGATTATATAGATGTGGTTTGTAAAGAAATCAAAGCCACTAAAGTAGATTCTACTGTATGCCCACCTCTCAAAACTGTCTTTTTTGGCGGTGGTACACCTTCTCTCGTCCCACCTCGATTGGTTTCTGCAATTCTTGAAGCACTGTCGTCAACATTTGGGGTGTCTGCGGATGCTGAAATTTCTATTGAAATGGATCCTGGAACGTTTGATGGGGCGAAAATCAGGGATCTAAAAGGTTTAGGCGTGAATCGAGTATCCTTGGGAGTCCAAGCTTTTCAAGATGAGTTATTGAAGGTCTGTGGAAGGTCTCATGGAGTTGGCGAAGTTCATCAAGCGATTGAAATTGTGAAGTCGAGTGGAGTGAAGAATTGGAGTCTAGACCTCATTTCTTCACTCCCTCACCAGACTTCAGCAATGTGGGAAGAGAGTTTGCAGCGCACAGTTGTAGCACAGCCAACCCATGTTTCAATCTATGATTTGCAGGTTGAGCAAAATACCAAGTTTGGTATCCTATATAAGCCTGGTGAATTTCCTCTGCCTTCGGAGGATCTGTCCGCCGAGTTCTACCGAAATGCTTCAAAATTTCTTCAAGATGCAGGGTATGAGCACTATGAGATCAGTAGCTACTGCAAGAGCGGCTATAACTGCAAACACAACACCACTTACTGGAAGGGCCGATCTTTCTATGGTTTTGGTTTGGGTGCGGCTAGTTATATCCAAGGAATAAGATTTTCCAGGCCTAAAAAGATGAAGGAATACGTGCAATACGTTAATAGCCGAGCAGACGAAGTGAATAGTTGTGCTGAGAAAGGTGGCATTAATCTTCAAGACTTGGCCATGGATGTTGTCATGCTCTCTCTTAGAACTTCGGATGGCTTAGATTTGAAGGCTTTCAAAGAATCTTTTGGTCGCTCGCGTATGCTCTCCATTTGTGAAATCTATCAGCCTCATATCCAAACAGGCCATGTCATCTGCATTGATGATAATGGAGCAACAATTGCAGGAGATGAATATGCATCTTTGCTTTTAAACGATCGCTGGGGATTCCAGAAGCTGGCGTTCCTTAGGCTTAGTGATCCAGATGGTTTCCTGCTGTCAAATGAGTTGATATCACTTGCATTTAATGCCTTGAGTTCATGCTCTGATTTCTCCTAAGTTTGTGGATTCTTCTTCGTTGAACTGCTGCAGTCATCTCTTCGGGGTGATTTTGAAAAATGGACTTGGTTTTTATGCGGCTCTCAAAAAAAAAAAGCTATTCAACCTGGATAAAAAGACCAATTTCCCTCAGTCAAGAAAAGGTTTTTGTGATGCGTCAGTTGAGCTTTATTTAGAATAAAACGAAGTTTGAAGAAGACTCCACAAGTTGTATTCAGCTATACCAAAAACTTCCACCCCCTGTGGCATGCCCTTCATATGAACCACATCAGAAAAATATATTTTTATTACATTTTAATATATGTTCACGAAATATCAATTACACCAATAACATTTTCTGAATATGGTTTCTAGAGGTAAATTTTGATGCAAAAGGAGAACAAAGGTCTTGTACTGAGCAGAAAAAAATGCAGCAATGTTTAAGTACCCTCAGTGGGTTGAAACACAAGTCCAGCTTTCTTAGAAAACGCACACGCTTTTGCGGTTGAAGTAGGCAGGCAGGCAGGCATACGAGGTATCAACAAGGCGAGCTTTTTATGGAAGCAATATTTTTAAGCATTTCAACAATCACATCACACATTTTCTGGCACAAAAATGAGAAACACTTCAAAAGAACACTAATGGCAGGAGTGAGCGTAGAATATACCAGCACCATTTTTCCAACGTACATTTTGAATGAAAGAAACATAGGACCTTTTTTTAATCAAAAGCATAAGACTTCAGCATCTAGCTTACTGCCTGGAAAAGCCAGTGAGCAGATGAATCAGTATCAATGGTGCCACATTTAGCAGAGCCGGTAAATCAACACCATCAGACATCCAAAAGCTCACCTGAGTTCGTAGATGACAGTGCAAGGAGCTGTGAATGTTTTCTCTCTTACGTTTTCTATCTTCATGCATTCAATCTCACTGCTTGCATTATAAAAAATGCAAGAGCTCTAGGAATCTCTAATTCCTGGATATCGAGCATGTGATGATCAAGTACCAAATATGATAAAAAATTGAAGAAAACACAACAAGCGTAGCAATAAAGTAAATTCCCACTCACAGGGGCTACATACTTGGGCGTGATAAATTTAATATGCAATCCTTCTCACATTATTCTTTTGGACATGGAAAAAGTTACTTGAGAAAGCTTCAGTACCTGCTACCATGCAGAGTATTATGCTCGTATAAAAGCTTGAATGTTTATATCTTCATCTAGTGTTAGCTGGATAGCGCTCTTCTCCAACTCTAGTGCATGATGACTTAAGCTCGGAGGAGGTCAAATGCAATAGTGCTGACCGCATGATGGCCAAATAAAACAAAACATATTGATCATGTAATGGAACCTTGGCAACTAATTGAATTAACAATTGCAATTGAAACAGAAGCAGGATTGGGACCTGAACCCTTAGCTTCAACTCCAAAATCAGGGTAACAAAAGGATCTAAGTTCTTAGACAAAAGGCTATGCATAGGTTCACCGGAGGTGGATTTATTCACTTTCCTTCACAAAAGTGTCAGCTTCTAGAAATGCTTTGTGCAATGGTGATAGTTTGCTTCTGTCAGTGTATCATGACATTCTCGCCCGCTTTGGTTGGAAGTTGTAAGCCTAGAAACATTTTTTGTATGATGTCATAATTCTCCCAAGTTGCTGGTACAGATGAGTGGTCCTTCCAATGAACCAAGTTGCTTGTAGAATATCAAATTCCAAGCAATGCCTATGGCTCCAATGTCCTCTTTTAAAAGGTTTGAGTCAGGATAGATGGAAGGGTAGGATGGATGTTCACTTCGGTGGGTATTTCGAGCTCATATGCCAACTCTCCAATTCTCCTCTTCATTGTCAAGGGACCATAGTGCTTGGGATGTAATTTGAATATCTGGTTCTTGATAAGATCTTTTGCTCATGTATAGGTAGCCTTACTCACATTTGGTAGCCTTCTTTGTAATTGATGATTTTACGCTTGGAATCATAATACTTTCTGAAAATTTGTAGATTTAATACCAATACTGGAGCTCCCCTTCAAATGCTAGTAGTGATGGTGGAGCTCAACTATAGACTAATTCAAACAGAGTCACTCCAATTGCATTGTGGTAACTAGCATTATAAGCACACTCAATCTAGGAAAGCCACTCTCCCATTTGTCGGATGATCACCCAGAAATTTACTCCTCTGCTTGTGTCATAAATTTTTTTTTTTTCAGAATGTCTATTCATTTCTTACTTGATTAAAATACCAGTAATTTATTTTTTTATTTTAAAAATACCTTTTATTTTGAAATTATTGTTTTAATAACTATTTTTATTTTTATTGAAATACATGCTATTGTGTATTAAGATACATTAGTTTATTTCAAATTTATTGTTAATCAAAAAATTATTTTGATGGATTACTTTAAATGATAAAAAAGAATAATAATTAAAAAATAGAAAAGAAAAATTGTAGTATAAACCATAAATTAGGATGAATAATAGAAAAGATTTATCAATCTAAATTTGATTATATTTATGCTTATCGAATATCAATAGAAAATATGTTTAAGTGTTAATTTTATAGTTTTAAGTATTTTTATTTGATTAGAGAAAATATGATTTTTGATGTGATTAGTGGGCTAAATCAAAGGATTTAGCCCACCCCATGTCTAACCCGATTTTGGAGTCTAGCAGCAGCCCAAGAATCAACGAAAAATCTGGATTTCGTGCAAGTCACCAGGGTGCAGGGGGCAATGAGTAGACTGTCACGGCGACAGTCTGCAAGTAAAGGCCTGGAGCAACAGATTTGTCAGATAATGTAATTGCCTTGGGAAGTGAGAGGCAAGAGAAAGGTGAAGAGAGAGAATCGCAAAAAAAGGGAGATTACCCCAGAATTTTAAGAGAGGACACACATGAGGGGGTTTCTCCCCCCACCCCAACTGAAACACGAAGAAGAAGGAGGAAGAAAGGCGATTTTTCTGGAGAAGAACCTCCAGCTTGAAGGAAGATCAAGACCCAGTTCAGCGCCACTGTTCCGGCCTGTGAACAGTGGCAGACGGAATCTAGAAACTTTACTGCCTTATTTTCGTTTGCTTATGTTCTTAGCTTCTGCACTAAACTTCTGCACAATGTTCTCAACATTTTCGTTATTTTATGTTAATGCCATTACATTTTACCTTCAAAGCATGAGTAGCTAAATCCTAGGAGTGCCTTAAGGTGAAGCATGTGGTGTGGGTCTAGGAGTCTTAGTAAAATTGACCTTAGTTTCTTAGCTCTTGTTTCTATCAAACCATGGGTAGACCTAAGGAGGGGAACAAGTAGCTTCACAGGTTAGATGTTTGATTTAGAGGTATACCAACAAGTCAAGACGAGAGCAGAAGGTGTTAGTTCGGAGTAGAACCAGTAGAATTGGGTAGACCTAGTTCTATATGCTTTGCATGCGGGTAGACCTAATTGTAAGGTTGGTGATGATATGGAGGACTAACTTAACCGAAAATATGATGAATGACCTGGGTAGACTTAGGTTATTTGAAGTTGTGAGTATAGGAACATGGTAGATTAAATTAGGAATTTTGGCACCACACCATCTGTAGATCCTTAAGGCACGTTAGTATTATTCTGAGACAAAACCAATACTTGTTACTTTAGCGTTAAGACCTGATATTGCTTACCGATCTTGTTTACCGAACTTGTTTACCGAACTTGTTTACCACTGTTGGTCTGAGCTTAGACTAAGACTTACCTACTTTGAATTCTGCATTTGCTGAAATACAAGACAAGCACAAGCTCCTTGTGATCAACCCCGAATTCCACTGTGTATTTTCAGTTTAATATATATTTTGTGAGGATTAGGGATTATAAATTTATTTGATAACGAATTTTCTATTTTTGTAACGACACTAGGAATTTCCGTTTATCACTAAATTTCATTATATTGTTACCTATCGAGTATCAACGAAATAAAGAAGTATGATTTTTAAAACTTTTGTACTTTAAAAACATAAAATTTAATATATCAAAAAATATTCAAACCAAAAACCTTTTAATAAATCAAAATATTATCAAATGTACTAATCAACTAAGCTAATATACCACAAATTTTCAAATGATACCAAATTTTGAATATTTTTTCAAATTCATTTTTATTAATAAAATATATATATATATATATATATATATATATATATATCTAATGTATAATTATAAAATTTAATAAAATTTATAAATTTTTATCGATTAAATATAAAAATAAATTGAAAATGTTTAAAAAAATTTCAATTAAAATAATTCCATTTTTTTTAAAAAAAAACTACTTGTATTTTTAATAATTACATTTTGTGTAAAAAAAATATTAAAAACATAAGTATTCTAACAAAAAGAATAAGAAAGTAGAGGTATTTTAGTAATAATAAAAAAATAACAGATAGTTTGCTAATTGTTACCAGGTATTTCTACAAAACGGCAAATGATCACGTATAAAAGAATGCTAGTAAATTTCCAAAACCTTATTCACAATTGGGGATGATAGGGTATTGAAAAGTTCAATTGGGTTTTGATTGTTCTAGATAATAAGAATACCTTCTTCAAGAAGATGTTAGTGACTGTGGAATCCCTATCAATGATAATCGATTTTGACATCCCATGTAGTGGAAGATATTCTCAAAGAAGATTTTGGCCACTAATGATGCGATATATGGATGTGGATGGTTTATGAATTGTGCATACTTTGATAGCAAATCTATGATTACTAAAATAGATTTCTTTTCTTTGGATGCTGGAAGGCCTTTGTCAAATCCTATGGAGATGTCCAATTAAATGCGATAGGTTGAAAGAGTTTGTAGGAGGCTACTTGGTTTCAATTATTCTTACTTGACAGATCAATTGTTCAATTGTATGGAGTTTCCACGAACTCTTGCATATCACGGTCATTCCTTTCCAATAAAAGCCCAAGAAAATACTTGGAGTAGTCTTGCAAGCACGTTCATTGTAGGCATCGTGTATAGCTGAGAGAATCATCAAGTAAGATTAGGAGCTTCAATGTAAATTCTATGTTTATAGTAACTCAAGTCATCCTTCAATTGTGAATGTGGGCTTTGATTTCCTTGTAGAATTTTCTGCAACAAAATCCTCCCTTCTTATTGCGTAAATTATTTTAAGTTGATAGCATTAGTTCTCCCAAATCAGCCTTTTACGAGAGAGATCATCAAGAGCTTTATTTTCCTTCCCAATGTTTTCTCAAATGAGTGTTCATGCATTTCAATTTGGCAGTATTTGCCTAGTAGAGAATATTTTGATTCTGTGAAATTCTCTAGTTAATTTCTCCAAGGTGAGGATTGGAAATTTGCTCTTGATAGTCATCACTTTCTGTGCTGTAGAGTTGATGCATTACCTCTAACCAACATCACGTTTGGCCACTGGGAGGATCAATGTGGAGAATGGAGTATCCAAATGCATCATTTGTATAGTAATTCTTTGACTTGATTCTCAATTTCCAATTGTTTCAATTGAAGATAACAATACGATCTCTAGCTGTAGGATTTTCTTTGCTCTAAACCTACGGGCTCATCGAAAATTTCCTGGATGACTACATAAGAGTTGATAAGTATTGATTCCATAAGAGCAAGTTATGGTGTGATTCCATCTCCTCTAAGATACAATAACTTCATTTAAGTTTATGTCACCCCTAATTAGAGGTGTAAATGAGGCGAGTCGAGCCAAACTTTGGGTATGCTCGGCTCGACTCGGCCACCTTCATATTGAGCCCGAGCTCGGCTCGGGCTCGGACCGAGCCTAGCAACCCATTCTCAAGCTCGAGCTTGGGTAGGCTCAAATCTCAAGCTCAAGCTCGTGAATTATACCTACTGCTATGGCTATTTGATGTTCTTCCATGACCTCATAAATGATGGGGCACCGTTAGTTTTATTCTTTTTTAAATCCATACATATTGACCCAAATTCAAAGACAACAAAAGTAAAAAAAAAAGTTCAATTCTCTGAAAATTTATTCCAGCCATGTGCAAAACTCATGAAGCACAATAATTAAAACACCACTCCTTGGTAACTCGAAACTAGAGGTTATCTCATCAGAAACCAGCCATTAAGCACTAGCATCCCCTGTTGACAGCCTTGTATTAGAACATTTGATGGGAAAATAAAAAAAAATTTCATTAGTAAGTCAAAATTCACAAATTTATAAAGTATGCAACATGAACAACCACAAATTACCAAACATTCTTCTTTCAAATTCTAACCTTTCACATCAAAATTTCATGATCAAGCAAAGTAAATTCCAGAGGTTCTTCTTCCACCTAAATAAAATGAGATAAATATTTTTAGAATTAAAAATAGAGCTAATGATATGAAATAAAAAATAAAAACTCTCGTACTGATTTGGATTTTCTAATCCCATGAAGATGACGAACCCAATCGCTACCACATAAAAGAACTTGAACAGTCTCTTTTGACAAAGAAGCATGATATGGATCAAGAACCCTTTCTCCAGTACTAAAATTTGATTCCGATGCAATTGTAGTAGAAGGAATAGATAAAATATCACATGTCATGCGTGATAGTATTTAAACTCAAGCCATCCAATGACTGTCTGAATGTGAAATCTCTAGCTCAGACTTTTATGGTTGGGGACACTTTCTGAAAAGTCCACAAATTGATTAAACTCAAGCCATCCAATGACTGTCTGAATGTGAAATATCAGTAGAAGAGCCAATCAAGTTAAAATTTGGCATATCATTTGAGTCCTCCATAGCTCTATACTCATTGAATAAATCCTGGAACTTGTTACGAACTTGAAGAATATTTTGGAAACATTCTTCTTTTGAGTAAAGAGCAGAAAATGCAAACTCAACCATCTTCATCTTGAATCGAGAATCTAAAATTGCAGCAATGGACATCACTAGATTGCATTCCTTCCAATACTTGTCAAACTTATCTTTCATCTTGGCAATCATATCCTGTAGGTACTTTGCATCAATATCTTAATGGCAATTCAAGACCTCTTTAATCCTTCGAATAACTACAAGGAACTTGCTAGATGTAACGTAGTCCGTCCCTGATATCATCTTAGTGGCCTCATAGAAAGTTTCCAAGATTTTTGTAATCTTATCAATTTTTTCCCAATCTTGCTGTGATGGATAAGAAATAAATTCAGGATGCATTTCTGCAAAAATAGGAAAACCATGCTTGTACTTTGAAGCCACAATCAACATTTCATATGCAGAATTCCAACGAGTCGAGCAATCATAGAGCAATTCCCGAGCAGACAATTTCATCTGATGAACAATTTCAGAGAACTTTTTAAATCTTGATTTTGATGTAGTGATATACCGTACATCATCTCTGATCACTTCAATGACATTTCCAATTTTTGACAATCCATCTTGAACAATCAGATTTAAAATATGATTAGTACATCTAACATGAAACAATTTTCCCCCTAAAGGCAAGCTGCGAGCATTTAAAAAGGTTTCTCTTAATATCCGAATTGCCACATCATTTGTTGAAGCATTATCAACTGCAATAGAGAATACTTTTCCTTCAATTTCCCAATCTCTAAATCATCGGCTTACTGATTCAGCAATTTCTATTCCCGAATGTGGAGGGGGAATATCAATAAAACTGAGTAAATACTTTTCAAGCTTCCAATCAAGCACAAAATGACCCGTAACACACATATAAGAAATCCCTTGTGATGAGCACTTCCATATATCAGTGGTAAGAGAAATATTTCTTACTCTCTTCAAAAGAGTCTTCAATTTTTTCTTCTCTTTCTTATACACAGCTACACAATCATTTTTAGCTCTATCTCGAGATATATTTATATAACCAGATAGGTGAAGTTTCATCATAAATGTAAATCCTTCTTCTTCAACCACACTAAAGGCCTTCTCATGCATAAGTATCCAGTGTGCCACAGCTTCACGTTGTCTTCCATGATCATATGTACCACTCGAAATAATAGGCTCTTCCACTTTAGATTTCATCGGTTGAAGATTCAATTTCCTCTGATTCTTCAAAAACAGAGCTCTAGGTGAACATGTTTTTTCCATATGCCTTTTCAAGTGAGTAGTTGACTGACTTTTGGATATGCTCAATTTTTACTTACAATGCATACACTTGGCCTTCTTCTCACCATTAGGTAAAGTACTCTCCTCAAACACCTTCCACACAACAGATGTTTTTTTTCTTTTTCTCTCTTTAAAGTGATCATCTTCATCATCATCATTTTCTTCCTCATGTCCAGTAACATCATCTTTGTGAATTTCTTCTTGTTCAGCATCAGCATTTAATAATTCTTCTAAATCAAGATTTTCTGATCCACATTCCTATATATACTCTGAATTTTCTTCCATCTAAATTCTAGAGAAAAAAAATTCAGTATAATAATTAATAAAGATATCAAAAGAATATATAATAAAACAATTCAAAAATTTACAAATGATTTCTAACAGATCATAAAACATATATATAATTCAGAAACTTAATCAATACAAAATCTAAAATATAGGCAATGTAAAAAAATAAAAAATCAAACATAAATTATCAATACCGACCTGTCTCATCAATCTAATGAGGCACTAAAGACTCAATCTTGCTGGTAGAAACGAAAAGTATGAAGCCGCAATGTTGATGTGAGAAACAAAAAAGTAAGAGGAAGTAAGTCACTGTTAAGTGTCATTTTCTAGTTATTATTTAGGTATTATTATGTATTAATTAAGTGCTAAGTCGCCCAATTATGAGTCTTATTATTAAGTATTTGATTTTTACTAGAAAATTCCTATTTTCCCATTTTGTGTATATTTTATGCATTTTTTCTCACACTTTGACCGAGCCATGTCAGGAGACTGTAAGGAGTGTTGCAGGAGTATTGCAGGTGGTCAGACTCTGAGTTTTCATGCCTTGTACGCAAGTTGGAATGATTGTGAGCGGAAGACTGACACTGGTCAAGGCCCATGACTTACGGCATGTTAGAGTCTGCAGCAATTATTGGGCGCAAACTTGCATGCAAAGAAAGTCTGTTGGCGCATGCAAGACAGAAGGAATGATGGGAAGGGGACCCAAAGGAGTTAATGCACGTGGGAAGTCATATAAAAGTCACTTGGAACACTTAGTTTAGGACTTTTGAACATTTTCTCTTGTATTTAGAACTTTTGAGTTCTTCCTCCCCTCAAGGAGGAAGAACACTTAGCTTCCTTTCATTTATGTTTCTATGGCCCTTTTGGGCTAAAAACCTTTAGTTTCTGGGAAGTAGATGAAGTTTCCTTCCAAGTCCTGAGCAATACACTCGGTTCTTCACTGAATTCCATTCGAATTCCGCATACTTCCACCCGTCTTGTTACAGTCTTTTTGTAACGACTCTTAATCAAGGTCCATAAGTAGCAGGCCACTTCTCGCAGATTTTGGTGAAGATCAAGGTGAAGAGCACCAACTCCAACCCTGCTGGTTCGAGGGAAGTAGCAGATTGTTTGTGGCCTAGGTACCGCGATAGTGGACAGGTTGTGACCTCGGACCTGTGACTGGCCATTGGCAACAGCTGGGCACACGCGCACAATTCGGTTTTGAAGGCAATCGAAGGCAATCCTCTTGTCTTCCTAATCGTCCAAGGGGAAATCACATGAGGCTATTCCCGTGCCTCCTTGTCAATAAGAGTGTAAGGGAGAGTAGACTATTCCTTGCTCCTATAACCAGCTATTCGGAAGAAATCAGTGAAAATCGAGGCAAGGACGGACAAAGGAAGGAGATGGATTCTTATTCCCAGGAACTGCGTCCCGTAGTCAAGGCCCATTACTTAGGTTGTATCTTTCATTTCTGCATCTTAAAAACCCCCTTTTACAAAACCGTGACATTTTGTACAAGTTGCTTGCAAACACTTTTCACGAAAAACAACTCCCTGAGATCGATACTCGTACTACGCTTTCTAGTGTTTTACGTTTTAAAATATTTAAAATTTGTTGAGGAAACGACATGTAACAGTCATCCTTTAAAAGGACATTAAATATGGATTCTGCATAAAGTGTGGAAGGGTTCAGTCTAAACCCTTAATTATTGAGGTCGGGCCGTGAGCCCTCGAGTCGAGACCATTATTGATCGGGCTCGACTCGATTAGATGTATCAAGCCCAGTTGGTGGATCGAACTCGAGTTCGGGCTTGTATAAATCGAACTCGGGCTGAGCCTTTATCGAGCCGAGCTTCAGGCCGCTCGATAAAGGCCCAGCTCATTTACACCCCTATCCCTAATCATACGCTCTTGGCCTAGTCTTGTGAAATGGATTTACTAGTGAGTACAAAACCCATATCACCGATCCTACCACCTCTAGCCAATCAGCCTACGACACATGTAAATCCTTTTGAGTGGTTAGAAAAAGAGTGCGAGCTCAGTTGTATATGTACCTAATCTTTAGTCAGAGAATTTCATAGACTCCATGGTAGTTTATCGATTTTCCATTTGGGGTTACTAATCATAATCTTGTTCTGGGTGATTAGGAGATGAAGTGCTATTGCCATGCTTTCTTGAATAAAGCTATGACTGTTGCCTGAATCAATTAAAAAAGGGAAAGATTAGTGGTCGATCTGTACTGCTACTTTCATCACTCTCCATGAACTCTTCTAATGGATATGTCCTATTAATCGAAGTGTATACTTGCTGCTCATCATCTTTTGCATTTTCCTCTTCGTCAATAAACTTCATAGGAAAAAACTTCTTGGATTTACGTCTAGGAGAGAATTTCCGGTCACAATGAAAACATAGATTTTTTTTGGTTTTCTATTCATCAAATTCTTTTTGTGGTGGATATTTTAGAATTTGAGGTTTAGAATTCTCATGGTTGCCTTGTTGTATCTCTTTGGGGTTTTCCTTGAGCCCTAAAGTGTTGTTTTTATGTGTTGCTTTAGGAAGTCCATTTTCTTGTGCAATAATATCCCCAAGCTCATCGCATTAGCGGTGTCGTACTAATTGTCAGATGTTATTTGTATTGACTGCATATTGTTTTTTATTTTGAATTTGCACTATTAGTTGATCGTTATTTGGATTGAGTGTATATTTTTTTATTTTAAATTTGTATTATTAGTTGATCCTTAAGTATTTTCTAGATCGAGAATATATTTTTTATTTTAAATTTATATTACGTATTATTTAATCATTTGGAATGTTTTGAATTGAGTTTTCATTTATTCTATATTTCATTTATTTAAACAACAATAATCTTAATATACTATAAACTGAATAAAATAATATTAACAAATGCAAATTTAAAGATAAGTCAACAATCAAGATATCAGAACTACTGCATAATTATTCACAAGAATGTCGATTGAAAGGTGTCTCTACTCATCTGCAAGACTTGCATAGTATTCTCACAAAGGATGCCCATCACATATGGGAGGCTGACCTATTCAAAAATCTTTGACAGAGCCCGAAATATCATGAGCATAAAGTAAGCCTTCAAAAAAAGGTCGTATCTTGTCCAACATTTAGTGATATATTGTCCCTATCAGTATGCACATAAGAGGCTAGAAAAACAGTATTGTTTTCTTGAAAAATAAAAAGTTAGTTTTGGCATATAACATGGCCCACGCTAGTTGCAAATAGGAAAAAAAAAAAAAAAAACACACCAGATTTCTCATTGATTTCTAAGGTGAGTTATCAATCAAGAGGGTGCTATGAAAAACATACCTTGTATTCAACCTATTGTCCACAGGCCATACATAATTCAACTCCTTTAAATAGACCATGTTGTTAGGATTAGTCTGCACGCATACAATTGTGTCCATAGTGATTGATTGGATCCATACAAAAATCAGTTTTTGAATAATGATGGTTCAAAAACTCATTGAGTGATTGCATGTAGATGATCATTACAAAGGACATCATACACTAAGCATTTCGAAAATTCTAAATGTGAAAAAGATGATGCAAAAACGCTACTCACCATGAGATGACCAATTGCCTGTATCAAAGTTATCCAAGCATCATCTAATAAACTCATGGACATATGGATGTAGATACACTGTATACATTAAATAAAAAAAGCCAACACCTCTCATAAAGTACTAATACACAAATGCATATAAAAGATGGAAATATATGTTGTGCTAACTAAAAGAATACTTAATTAGCTATATATGATTTTTCTAAAGAGATTCTTGACATTGATGGTTCAGACATTTACATGATGTCTGCAACTACGCCATTAATGTGCAAGATAATTAGTTTTTTCTGTGTCTAGTGTTACTAAAAAATGGTCCGGTGTAGGCCCAATGGCTCACATATAACTCCAGCGTGTAGTGAAGCTCTTCATTCTTCTTTATTAGATATGTAACTCTATCATCTAGAGTCACATGTGCATCATGTTTGTTCCCCTCTAGATGAAAAACCTTCGATGTCCTCTCATCCTTAGTCATATCAGTATCATCCTTACAAGATCTCAGGTTCTTCAAAGCATCGCACCAGTAGTGTTTTGTCCCTAGTACATCCACAAATGATGGTAGAATATTACTAAAATTCCTTTGTATGTTTGAAAAGACACATATGAGGTCAGGTGCGTCACTCTTACTCAAAGTATCAAATCCTACAAGAAGAATATGAAAAATTATGATATATTTTCGGTCACATTTCTCATAGATGTGCTTTAAAACATTTACTTTTGGTTTTTCCTACTTGACTCAAATTAATGTAACTTGGGGAAATTTCGATTCCGTTGGAGGATGGATCCAAACAAAACTAATCTATCATTCTTTGAATCTTTTCTTCACGTCTTTCACAATCGCTAGACCTTTTTTCCCTTACATGTGGAATAATAAATGTCTCGAGTCCTATAGCATACACTCACAACAAAGAAGTATCGACGTTCTACTTTGAGATATAACTTAGTATAAATACTCACAAATGTCAACACATATGTAATAGACGTTGGAGTCAAGTGAGAAAAAGGTATCTTCAAACATTCTAATAACTCTTTTAAAAATTACAAAAATGGAAACCATAAATCACAACAGAAATGCTCTGTGCTTAATGCAAACCCCATAGGACTGACATGTGTTGGGAGTTCATCATCAATCATCTCATTGGATTCTTTATCCCAAATCTCATACTCATTTGTTTCTAGTTTTGAGTTTCTCGGAAGTATGCATCAACAAACACCCATAAACATTGTATAAACAATCGAATTACATCAAATGCACATGAGTTGGAATGAAGAAGGTGTTTTTGAGAAAATATTTTCCAGCTTTCAAGGCTGAAGGGATAAGAAAAAAGATTAGTGATGTTGAACAAATGAATGGCGAATCATTGCATGAATATTGGAAAAGGTTTAATCATCTTTTGGGCTCCTGCCCGCACCATGATTTTCAAACCAATGCATTGGTCAAATATTTCTATGATGGACTTTTATGCATAGATAGGGCCAAAGTAGATTCAGTGGCGGGAGGATTTTTAAAGAAAAAAACATCAACCGAAGCTCTTTCCTTGCTTAAGAAATTGACTGAGCATTCAAGACATATTATCAGGAAACAAGCCTCAAACAAAAGAGTGTATGAAGTGGAGAGTAAGTCTAGGGCTTCAAAGATTCTCTATCTTGATGGCAATTTCCCATAAGTGCTCTTTGTACTCCTCCAAGCTTCTGTCCATTTATAATTTGGCAAGTCGTGTCATGTTTGTTTCTTCTAACGTATATGAACCAGATCTGAGTCAATGTTTCTAACTTATTGGCATGATCCACAATTTAATCTCATCATTGATATTTTAGTACTGAAATGCATGTTTGCATCTACTCAACCAGCTAAGGGGTGAATTTCACCATCATATTTTGATAGTTTTAAGCACAATTTATCAATTCCCAATTTGTGGTGGTAAGCTTTAGATTCCTTTTCCCATGAGTGATCCTACACCATGATGGTTGGAGTTTTATGGCAAGGAGTCATGATGATGAAGTTCCATATGCTGTTTCAAAGTTGTCATCCAGGTGCCCATCTAATTTTGTAGTGCCTTAGTCATCTCTTTGTGTTCTTCCATTTCGTTGCAGGAAAGTGCTCTGATATAAATTGTGATTGGTTTTGGGATTTTGATCATATAATAGAACCTTCAAAATTAGTTGAATTACCAATTGTAGTCAAAACATAAGTAGGATTCGGATCGGAATCCTTACACTTCCACCAACATATAGCTTTTGCTCTGAAATGTAACAAATGGAAAATGTTTAGACAATGGTAGCTTCAACAAAATGGTTTGCACAACTAGTGAAGGATGATTGGTGTATTTTAGGTGTCATTTTTAATATTAGGATTAAGTTGTCCAATAAGGACTTATGTTAATAATTATTACATTTATGCTTTATGACGTAAGATTTTGTTGTGATGATTGAAGAGATTACTTGCCTGAATACAAAAGCTGAATTCACAAGAAAAATAGAAAGAAGGAAGGGAGAGGAACGTGAGAATTAAATGCATTTTGGGATGTGAATTAAAAAAGAATTTGAACTCAGACTAAAAATCTTTTAACTTGAACATGAATATTGTAGCACTTTTGTTCTTCCTCTCCACCATAGGGAGGAAGAAGGTTTTTTTTTTTTTTTTTCATTTTCTTTTTGTTTATGTTGATCATTCATCACTAATTTTTTTTAGTTTCAGAGGATTGATAAAGTTTCTTTTAATATCTTGAGTACAACTTTCAGTGATTCATTGAATTTCTTCTTGATTTCACATATTTTCATATGTAATGTTATATTTTTTCTATAATGCCTCTTAATCATGGCCCATGAGCAATGGGACACTTCAATCCTATTAGTTTGAGAAAGATAGTGAATTTTCTATGATTATGATACTTCGTTAATGCATAGATAGTGGCATTGTACCTAATTCTTAAGGCTTTAAGATTTTAGGGTAGTGCCCTTGTATGCATATAAGTCAATTTTGAAGGCAATCGACAGCAATCCATTTGTATTCTCAATCATTCAACATAGAACAACATGAGAGCAATTGATAGTTATTCCCTTTTCTCTTTTTAAAAAAGTGTCAAGGAGACTAGATTATTTCTTATTTTTATGACCAATTATTTGGAAAAAAAAAACTAATGAAAGTTGAAATAATGAGAGACAAAAAATAAAAAGAGATTTTCTTTTTCAGGAATTATTTCTCTTAATCAAAGTCTATTAATTACGTTTTATATTCTATTACACTAAACACTTCCTACAAACCCATGATAATATGCAATCGATTACCACAAAATTAATTTTACAAAACTCAACTTTTTATGATTGATACTTGTACTATAACCTTGTTCTGTTTTTGTGAATTATTTCGCTTATAGTGCTGCCCCATCCAATAAGAGCCGATTTTGTAATCAAAAATTGGAGGGGACATATCTCCATGTCAGAAAAGTTCCATGTCCAGATTTGTCTTCTCGCAAATAGAAGTACTAGAACGGAGAAGAAAACAGAGTTTTTGGGAACCATTGGAACATACGAAAAGGAGGCACAAATTCACAAAGTTCCTAAATTTCTGGGTTCATCATGTTTCGGGAATTTTGTTCTTGATAGAGAGATTTCTACCCTGATGTACAAGAGCGAGAGAAGCAGCAAGGTAGAGCAGACTCCCTGCTGTTACTCAAGATAATTTTATCATGGCAGAACAAGAGAAGACCCTGAATGAACTTGATGCAGCTGACCATACGTACATAGGGCTTTGTATAAGGTTTTATGATGACACAACCAATGAATTAAAGCTAGCTACGATTAATTTTTTGTCCAAGTATTATGGAAAAGTGGGTAAAAACCCACATGAACATCTTGACAACGTGATTGTTGTTTGCACCTCTTTTAAGAGTGCTGGTATGACTGAGGATGCTATCTGTTTTTTTTTTTTTTTTGTTATTTCTTATTTTTCTGTTATTGTCATAGTTTTTATCTGTTTGTGCACTTGCACAAGCAATTGGTCTATTTGTTTTTTTATTTTTGTTCATCATTTATTTGTGTAGATATGTAGAGAATTGATTGAGATATAACCTATGTCCTGAATTCGAGAAGATCGATGCCGAATTAGATCAAAAAACTGGTCTACACAACAATATTGTGAAGAAGAAATTTGGAAGCATTTGCACACCAGAGTATTTATGTAAATTGGAAGAGACCCCCACTAGGTGGAAGGATAATGAAACTGAAGATGGAGTTTCAAGAAAATATGTCCTTGACTTTGCGTAAGCTGCAGAAGAGGATTGTGTTACATAGGAACATTTGGGAGCAATGGATCTTTTTGAGGACCACAACCATGAATTATTTGATCAAGGCATACATCAAAAGGAGCTTTGAAGTTCCTTAAGCTTCGTAAAAAAAAGTTTTGAAAGAAGAACTTGTCATTATAAGTAAGGATTTAATTGAAGAATATGATTTTGTTTTTAACAAAGATATCTTTCGTAGAATACACCAACTCAAGAAAGCTTTGATCCCATGCATTGGAGCTTTCCATTTGAGTTGTACAAAGAGCAAACAAGAGCATGGTGTGATGGGCACATGCACAAGATGAAATAATTTCGTTATTTGATATTTTAGTTAACTTGTAATTTGGTTTGGATTTGGTAGAGGATGTTTTACAAATTTTGGTATTTGGGAGTTGGGAATTTGGTTCAGTATACCACCGAATGCTCACACCTATTTGTATTTTTTTCTATTTTCATGTTTATTTTCATATTAGATTTAAGTGTGTGTGTATAGATGCTTGCTGTTAAGGATTGTGTTCAAGCTTTACTTGTAAAACTCATGCACATGTGATTGATTTACCATGTTTTTCGACATTTAATTTGAGGTTTGATTTTTTTTTTTTCGCAACGTTCTCTTTACTAACATACTTTTTAATATCACATAACCCCAAGGGAGTGTGGGAGAATCTAAGATTGGCCTCAAGAACTTAAGGAGAATGGCTCAATCCAATATTGTTAGTAAGACAATTATGTCTAATATGTCTGCGAGATGTGTGGTGTAGGGATTAGATTTAGATGTGGAGAAAACATGGATTATCATAAGAGGTAACATGGTTCTGATGGCGTGGTTGATTCTATAATCCCACTAAATGATGGCCGGTGCAATAATGGTTGACGAGTAATACTATTTTTGAATAACACCCCCAGAATTTGCGCAAGCAAATCAGTACTTAGGATTTACACCATATGTATTGACTAGTTTTGAGTAAGATGGATTTTTGATCTAAAGTCACTATTTATATTATTTTTAAAACCAAATTTTTTTCTATTTTCGATGTTTTGAGTCATTTTTTTTTATAAGAAAGTTTCAATAACAATTTGTTATGGATACTATCTTATTTTATTAATTTGATAGTTTTTGTGTACTTGTAGAATTAACATTAGTAAAATTTTCTAATTTTTACTACTTATTTAAATTGTTTAACTTTAGAAAATTAAATAATTTAATTTGTTACTAATGATGTTATTAACCATTTTAGAAAAAATGACCAGCCTACAATTATGTTATATTACAGAATCAGTAAACATTATAGAGTAAGTTTGCGACATATTACACTCTAGTAAGATTTTTTTATGAATTTTACAAACTAATGGATCATTAAAAGTAAAACAATAAATAATAGTGTCAATATTCAAAAAAACGATGAACCTTGTTATGCAATATTTAGGAAATTGTATATCCAATATGTGAAAAAGTTATTAATAAAAAGAAAAAACGTATGTAACAAAGTCAAACTGTACATCCCTCTTCTTTACCTTATTATGAGTTCTTTGATCACTCTTTTGACTTTGTCTTAGTGAAAATTATTTTCTAATTATGAGCACCCCTAGTTTTTAATTATTGCTTTCCTCAAAATCATTAAGTCAACTAATTTTATGGAAATCTATAAGAAAAGTAGTTAACATCCTTCAACCACGTAACATATGGCTTCATCTCTGGCTTGTCCTCCACTGACTTTCTCCATAAAGAGTAATGATTGGTCATTCTTTCTCGGTTTTTTGAGTTCTTTGTTGTTGTTTGAAAGTATGTGAAAATGGAATACATAGAAGCAACCTCAAGGATGTTGACAGGACCACACCCTTGTGAGTCACACTTCATGTGTTACACCAAGCAACACTTTCCCTAAGGCTAGGGCTGCCACTTTCTTTGGAGCAGGCAATGATCAATACCTTTCTAGAACTTGTAAGAGAGTATTTGGGACTAGAAGCAAGTTGCTTGGGGTGTGCTCAAGTAAGGAAAGATAGAGAACCGGCTTACCATTACAAGGCTGAGGTCAAAGGGAACCTTGCTGTTGAAGTATTGATGAGAGACCAAGTGAGATTGATAAATCTAATTTGCTCATTCGACTGGACAAAAGGACAACTCTCCTAATTGGATCCACTATGAGCATTCTCTCTCATTCGAAGTTGTCAAATGTGACTCATCTTTGAGATAAGCAACTAGACTATGTGATTGCTCCATACTTGTCGATAAGAGTACCCTGTGGCTGATGCACCAGAATTCGGCTACATGATGAAATAGATGAGCTGATCGTAGACGGAAATTTGAGTACTCATCTTTTCCATTAAAGAACCAACCTCCCTATGGATATAAGCATTCTTTGAATCCGTTCATCTTTGAGTGACATTTCATCCGTGGTTTTTTTCCCATTGAGGTTTCCACGTAAAATTTGGTGTTTTTTTCGTTTTGCATTAATATCACACAACCACAAAGTTATTGTTTGAATCAAACTCCTCGATATTCCTTTTGAGCCTGTCAGCTACATGCTAAAATATAACACTTGCCAACCATGTACATCTCCACAATTGCCCAAAAGAGGATAGAATGGGGATGGATGTTGATTCTCCTAGGCAAAAGTTGTTCTCTGTTTAGCGTAATTACATAGTAGGTATACAAACACCAGGAAGATCGTGACATCAAAAGGGCTGAGGAGTTAGTGACCGAGCTGAAGGCCACCAAGAAGTGTATCCAAAGAATGAAGATGGAGGGATGTGGCCTCCAGAGGAACTATTTGATGGATGAAAAATTTTAAAGATATCGTGGATCTAAAGATTCTTCCTATCAAAGGATTTTTTAAAACTAAACAGGCAATCTACATCTCATTCACAAAGAAAATAATATAGTAATAGCAAATCTAGGTTGATCCATAGAGACCAAACGGTTTTCAATTGTAAGTCCTATGCGTAAGTGGTATTAAACATGAGGTTTTTGTCTTGAAGTGAGTTTCTACTCTAATGTAATTAGAAAAATTCTTAAACTAGTTTTTACACTAAAAATAGACAACAAAATATGTAAATCGATATTTTTAGAAATTTAAAAGTAAGCATTTTACTTTATTCAAAAATTAATCATGCTTAAAAGAAAGCTTAAACATCCTAATGCTATTGTTCTGATTTACACATGAAAGTAGTGAAGAAAATGATGAAGAAAGCATGCTGAGTTGATGATAACATTTAAACAGAGTAAACTGAGGAGTAGGAAATGTAAAATGCTAGTAAATTCACGAAGATTCAAAAAAAAAGTTTTGCAGTAAAAGAAAAATATTTGTTTAGTTCTCCAAGTCAGTTTTGCGCATGCGTCATCTTCTTCTTCTCACATAGGCTGGTTCTAAGGCTTTGTTGTCTGAGTTCCTGGTTCTAATGTTGTTTTGGATGATACAGGTAGTTTTAGTGTCACATTAGAAACTGCTTCCGTTGTCTCCTTCTCAACAAGCAGGTCTCTATCTTGGCTAGATTTTGGCATCAAAGGTAAGTTCCACTGTCATACTAGAACTGTTCCTTCTTTGTCTTCTTTCTAGAAATCTGCTCAAACTCATCAGAAAAATGTCTTCCAGCATCGGAATGCCCTCTTATCCCTTTACTCAATCATGTCTAACCCCTGTTGCATGTTGTGGGGTGGCCTAGCTTCTCCCCATAATCCCTTGCTTTTTTATTTTTTTCCTTTTATACCTGCAATCAAATCATGTCAATCTGTCCCATATCTTGAAAATCAGAGTTGTCAGCATCCTGCTTTTCAGCTGCAGTAAACCTGTAATTCTGCTTTGAGTTGCAACAGTTCTCTTCTTCTTTTTTTCCGACACTCACTTAGAAAATATCCTTTCTTGCTAATTCAGCTTCCTACGTAGAACTGTAATTCTTGATTTGTCTATGTACTAAAAACAACTTTACAAACTGGTCAAACACAAGGCCTAGCCCAAATCGGCTGGCAGTTCCTGAGCTTGGATGAATAGAAAAGACTACCTCAATCCACAGATTAATGCAGAAAATGGCCCAAAACATACTTTTATCAAAAACAAAATTTGATACCATTAATTTTGATATTTTCCCTATTTTAACTCACCTAATTCCTTATCAAACACTAAAAATAACACATAAATCAAATTTGACATAACATCACTATTCGAACTACAAAAATGCTATATATCAAGTCAACGACTACATAGTAGACCTTTTGAGATAGACCGCGAAAGCCTACCAAGCAAAGAAGAGGGATGAGGAAGATCCTAACCAACAATTAAGCCTCTTTAATATCTAAGTGAGCATAAAACTCACAAATGATGAGATGAGGCATTGGTTATTTACATCTAGATGATTCCTCTAGGTACCATTTGTTCTTCAATGACTTCTTCCTCTTCTATACTTAATACATAATGAACACTCATATTGCAAGACAAAAGACTAAGTTGAAGGTCTTCGAATATAACTTCAAGAGTTTTACATGGAAGGAAATTATTTTTAAAAAAAAATCCAAAATGATTAATATTTGGATGCCATAGAGGGGAAACCCAATGAGTATGGAATGAAGAAGGCTGCAAAGGATAAGCAACTATATCCCAACAGGGGTTTAACCTTCGACCCTAAGATGCCACGTTGTGTTTAGCTATTTATGTGGAGTTAAAATAATATAAGCACATCAAACAACATCAAAGATATAACCATAGTAGCAATGCATTAAATAGGAGATGAACAGTAATATCAAATTGAAACAAGTTTTAAATAACAAAAATAAACAATCTCTTTTAGATTTACTCATAGCTAGGAATAGGGTTCCTGCATATGAATTTTCAAAATGATTTGGAAATACATCTTATTCTTTCACTTTCTTGTTCTTATTTGATTTCTCTTCTCCTCCTCATGTTCTCCTTTCAAGTTCTTGTTTGAAGTTTAGTGTATATCCCTCCTTTATTCCTTTCTCTTTTCTTACCTCCTCGTGATTCATGTATGTTTTTTCCTCTTTTCTAGCTTGATGTCTCCTCTCCTATGGTAAGCGCGACTCTTGTAGATATCTTGGGATGTAATATATGATATGTGCTACCTTGGAAAGATATGATTACATCAATTGTTAGACTAAATTCATATTAAAATTCGAATTTCCATCGGATAACACAATTACATTATTGATTAAAATCCCCTGAAAAATATGTGTTATTATTTGCCTAAGCCTTCAACAAAATCAGTGACCAAAAATTCCCTTGGTCATAGGGAGCTAGGCACTTCCTCAAAATCTCCACCTACTCCTCCGAGATGAGTGAGATGCCTTGCACCACCCTTTTGAAATGTCTCAGGATGCCCTTCGGGGACTCTCTCTTGAAATCTTCATTATATGCTAGGTGGAGAAGAGTAAAATGAAGTCATTGAAATACCATTGTTGAGCATCCCCTTTCAAGGTGGACACGAACAATCAACATCTCATCCCAGGCATCAGTGGTAGGTGCTAGACAAGGGGCGGTCTCGCCATTGAACCAAGGGACTCCCCCGAGTGCTCGATAACCAAGTCTTCGCATGCCATTGATGACTTGAGAGAATGAGTTGTAGGCTGGCATACCCCATGAGTAGCTTCTCTCCCTCTATGGCCTATTTCATAAGGCCTTTTGAGGGTAGTCCCAACATGCACTATCTTCATATGTTGACTAGTTTTTGAGGTATTTACCCATTTAATCTTTTAATTGAGGTAATATAAAAATAATTATAAAAGATAAGGTATATTACTAATTATATTAAAAAAAATAGGTAAAATAATAATAAATTTGAAAACTAGGATGATATAAAAATGTTTTTAAAATTAAGGTAAAAATGTTTTTGAGGGGGTCTTTGTCGGCTGTCATTATGTGCTTGGTATGCTTCTTGATGGCTTCCTACTCAAACACAAGCTCTCTGGCTCTGTTGACTTGAGGGTCTCCAAGGTTCGCGTAAACACAGCATGTTAGCACCAGCCACCAGGGAATGGGTACCTGACCATCGCAGTAAGCCTCCGTGCTCTCCCTTCATCATTATGGCGGTGACGTGAGTAAGCATCCTTTGGTTCTATAGTGGCAAGCTCCTTGGAGATTTTGGCAGCCCGAACATTATGGGAGTTGTTTCTTGCAATCCACAACAACGAAAACTAAAAGAACTCTAAAAATGTGCAGCATTACCTCGCTGAGGAGATTCTCCATCGGGAACAAGTAAAATCACACAGAGGACACCCAAATGTTACGAGGGTTTGAAGATTTTTAGTTTTTTTGAGTGATTTCTAAACATCAAGTGGCTAAAAAGCATATTTGTGGACATTAGTAAGAAGACAATAATTTGCAATTCGAATAACAAGAAAAAAAAATAGGGGTGCTTATGCACTAGGAAATATTTCATGATGGAAAAAGGGCACAAGAAGATCCAAGAATTCTGTATAGGGTTTTTGCATTCTTTGGGATACTCCTTTTTGGGATTTTTACTTCAAATATATCTAAACTTTACCTTAGTTACACTAAATATGTCCAAACTTTCATATTTACTCCAAACCTTTTTAAACATTCATTTTTCTAACACAAAATGTGATTTTAACAATTTTGTTTGAGTGTGTACTATACGTGCGTGAATGAAAAAATAATAACAAAGTTTAATTCAAATGATATACACACAAAGTTTAACATATATACCTAAATATTTGAAATATATTTTAAATTATCTAATGAAAATAAAATTGTAATAACTTCTAAATTTGATATATGGTCTAATTATGCACACAGTTATATATTTCTTATCAAATCAATTCATGATGAAAATAATAAATTTAAAATATTGAATACCTTTAACAATTTTATTTATACACTCAAAAAATTAACAAGAAAAATATAAATGTTTTACCATTAATACCAAATGTAGCAGAAATTGTCGACAAAATATAGGTAACAATAATTAACAAAACAAGGCAATCATTGTCAACAAATTACGACCTATATAATTGAATTTCTATTTCTTTCTTCTTCAACAGAAGTCCAATGTCAATGGTAAATGCAGCAACATCATCTTTAGTAAATTAAGAGTCACTAAACTACATATAAAAAATAAATTAGAAAGTATTTTGATTGTATTTTAATAATAATAATAATAATAAACTTACGAAGTATGAAAATCTTTTAAAATAAAAAGTAACCTTCCTCAATGAGCCCATAGATGTGTTACCGAGTAATTTAGCAAAATACCCACGAAAATTTTATTGGCTGAATACCCTGCCTATTAGTGGAATAACCCTTACTTTTTTTTGTTTGCTAAATACCCCTATTTGAGGTAAGAGAAACAATAAATTAATAAAAACATATTTGATATATTCAAAATAATTAATAAATATGTTTACATATATACATATATAATTAGATTTCATTGGTGGTGTGTAATTAACAATAAATCATAAACATACAAATAAATAATAATTACAATATATAAATATGTTCAAAATAAATAATAGATTAATATTCAATCATATTAATAATTAACACTAGAATGACAACGTATAATATAAGTTCATAAGAAATATCAAAAAAACATTTGATCCAAATATTTATTATGAACTTGTATTCTACGTTGTCATTTAATAATTAATAATTAATTATTCATTATTAATTATTAATATGATTGAATGTAAATTTATTATTTATTTTGAACATATTTATATATTATAATCATTATTTATTTGTATGTTTATGATTTATTGTTAATTACATGTTATCAAAAAACTCTAATTTTATATAAATATATATATATTAACGTGTTTATTAATTATATTACCTCAATTAGGGTATTCAATAACCAAAAAAATAGCAAGGGGTATTCAGCTAATTTTTCAAAAAGGTGGGGTATTCAGCCAACAAGTTTTTCGCAGAGGGGTATTTTGCCAAAGAAGCCGGTACCGAGTTATTTGGCAGCACTCAGTCCATCCACTTTGGATATGCACCTACCTATATTGAAATATATTGTAAGACTAAAGTATATGAGAAAAATCCTGGTTACATGTTCTTGCCTTTGATTTCAAAGAAGGTATATATGATATATGTTCATATGACTATTATTCACCAAATGTTTTAAGTAAATTCCAAGCAAATAGATAATACACAGTTTTCAGCGTTTTAGAAATATAAAATGAGTAATATTATGTTATAAAATTAGAATATTATCAAGCATTTTCATGTTTTAACTTTTCTTAGAGCAATGCACCACTTTCTTAGCAATCCAAATCTCGAGTAGACAAAAGTGCACACCGAAGGTGGTAGGAAATGAGAACAAAAGGAAGGAGAAAGAGTACCAAATTTCAAAGATTGGAAAAGAAATTTTTGGACATGATGGGGGGCAAGAGAAAAATATCTCTCCTTGTTAGAACATGAAACACAGTTTAGGGAAGGAGCTCGGAAAGAAAAATTGTAAAAGAACAAAGATGAAGAAAACAAAGAAGAAGAATTCAGCTACATTTGAATATTTTTTTTATCAAGAATACTACTCATAATCAGTAGTGGATCGCAAATAATATTTCATCATTTTATTGGAAACTATTTCGATTTCATGTTATTGTTTATCTTTTTTTTGTAAAATTGTGACATGAAAATATTGATGATGATATTATATGCATTAGTTTTATTTTTTTTAATATGAGTATGTAAGCACCAAGTGGTGGTTTGGGGAAAAAAGAGACAAGTATGCTCATTGTTCTTCAAAGTATGCTAGCCTTATAATTGCATTATGTTTTGAACAAATCAAAATAGATCTAAGAGGGGGAAATAGTGGTATATTCATCATAAAGCAACCTTAATTAGAAGTAGGTTAAAGATTAAAGGAGCACATAGGTTAAGATTTGAACTTTTGTTGAATAAATGAATGATTAAGGGTAATGATGAGTATATTATTCCTGAAAGTTTTAAGATATTGCATTGTTTCCTTTTAGGCATAAATCTGATTTACTTGTTTATTTTTTGACTGAATTTCATCGTAGAACTGCATTAGAATTAGCTTGGATTTTATCTACCATCGTGAAAAAAAAATAGAATCCATTAGCCTTCACATGAGAAGTACAAAGCTCCTCATTTTCGATCCTAATCCATTATGCTCGTATTTGTTTTATGATTGATTGTGAATTAGATTTATAAATTTATTTAGTAGGAAAATTAGTATTTATATGACGTGTGTGAACTTTCCGTTGATCACAAACCTATCCAAGAAATATTAATATACATAGTCATTTCATGAATTAGTAAACATTGCTTTTCATTTAGGAGCAGTTTATAAGGTTTCTTGTAGATATCACATGTCACAAAAGCAGCGAAATTTAAAACTTTTCAAAAAAACCCAAGTCGTAGATCTTGGAATATGGTATACGTCAAATAAAGAGATACTTTTCAATGGGACTTCGTTGTTCACCAACCGCCAATAGTAGATAGCATCTACGGTATCTACGTATGAAACACTCCATCGATAAGCTACTCAAGGGTACAAAATGATGGTCGATCTCCTCAAATTTTAGTAGAGAGTGAAGATATGAAAATCTCTACATATCGAATCTTTCTTATTATCTTATATAGATATTCGATAACATATCTAATGAAATATCCGTAAAAATCTTATCTCGTGGAAATCTAGTAGATATATATGTTCTTAAATCTTATCTATAGCAGATTTTTTTATTTTGAGTTTAATCAATATTAATATCAAAATAACTCTTCATTTAATTTATCCATTTCACCAATTACATCTCATGTACTTACGTCATTCTATTTTATATCGATAAGTGACTTCATTATTGTATCTAACTCTATAGGCTTCTTCAATCAAAGCCATAATAATGAATTTATTAATTAACTCTTCATTAATTAAATCCATTATTATCAATCATGAGTGATGTCTAGCAACATATCATGATCCTTAAGATTTATGAATAATTAGGTGAACTGATTGACCCTTTCTATGATCAATACTTATATCTAATTCGATACCAGAACATGGATGTGTGTTTTTGATGTATCGAACTTATAATTACATTTAAGCACTAACATTCAATAACCTATTCAAACTCTTCGAGTGTCATTAACCTGAACCCAAGTCTTACTATTAGGTTTTGATGCAATTACTTGAGATAAGATCTCATAGCTAAAATGATTGATGAATTCTTAATTGATCAATCAACTATCTCCAAACTTAAGGAGTCTCATCCCTTCTCATCCATACTAAGCAAGCCATAGTTAGACTCTCATTAGTAATGAACGAAAATGTGAGTTTAATATCAAGATAACTTAGTTGATCTCAAGTCTAAGTTTACTTGCATGGTTGCCATATTATAGATCTTGCTACTGACACTTTGTTAGCTTTCCGTAATAACATCTTGAAGAAGGTCTTCCAGTGAATCAATTATCTAATCGACATCTACATATTGGTTCTAGTAATCTCATTTCATCAATTGTAAGAATCATTCCCAAAACAATTTAGGAAACTCAATATTTGTGAGCTTATCCGCATTTGTGATATCTTCACTTCACAAATACTTTAGCCATGGAATTTTTAACTTGAAAACAAATGCTTTAAGAATCTCATATTATTATCTTATCATAATTTCTACAACACATAGATAGTGTATTGGATTTTATCAATGATATAAATTCAATCACAATTCAAAGTAAACCCCCTCGTGTATGTTTTGAAAAACTTTGTCTCTTTCCCTCTTGTGATTCTCTCTCATCGCATTTCCCAAAACAGGTACAGCTCTGCTGCTCCTACTCCTGACTTGCAGATTGTTGCTGCGATAGTATACTCATTGCTCCCTGCTGCACGGTGACTTGCACGAAATCCTTGTTCTTTTACATGCTTTTCGGGTTGCTGCTAGACTCAAAATTGGGTTAGAACATGAGTGGGATAAATCAAAGGATTTAGCCCATTAATCACACCAAAAATCATATTTTCCTAAATTATACAGAAAAATATTTAAAACTATAAAATAAACAATTAAACATAATTAAAAACTTGTAATTTTCATATCCTAAAAATAGAAAAATTTGTTTGCTATCAATACCCATTCTTGGACAGCGAGCAAAAAGGCTCTTTCATGTTAAATCCCTAATGACTCTCTCAATATGGTTTACCTGATGCTTCTTTCAACTTGTCGGGGTACACCTAAACTCAAGAGTCAGGCGGACACAAGAGAAAAATGAGGGAACTGAGGCCATTTTTCCTTCCACATAACACATACATAGAGAATGAATATCCTCCATTAGCAAGACTTCAAACTTTGTATCAATATATAATCTATAAATATATCTGAAGCAAAATATTAAATAATCTAAAATTGAGGGGAAAAAAGATAAAGAATATTGATTAACAAATACTCCAACATCTTCTGAATGGAAGCAGTACGATGCATCTCCTATGGGTAGCGGTAAGGAATTGGGCATCGACATACTCGTCCTTTCCCCCCCCCAATCAAGAACAAATCCTGCCTGTGGGAGTGGATCATATTGATGCAATCGCTCTTTTTGATTAAATGCTTATCCACAATCCTCATACGTTTATCCACTATTCAGTTTTGTTGTTTCCGCGGGTGGTTGGCTTTTCAATCATTGTCTTTTGTCATTGTCTGCTAGATTTTTTAGGTTGTCGGAAAGGAATGTGGAGTAGGATGCGCCAGAATGGATATTTACATTACACTCGTGGACTAAATATTTGCTTCCGATGTTGATAGATTGCAATGTTTTGGAACGTTGTGCGTGTTCTTGACGATGCTGAGTTATCCACGATTTGATTCCTGATATTTCCGCCAACTACTTCAAGTTTATTTCCGTGATGGTTATAAATTTGAACTCTTTCTGAATTTCATCAAATAATTTCCCTTCTCTACCCAGGTCTCTGCTTCATCCTTGATTCATTGTGCAACGCTTCTTATTCCATATGGTCTTTGATCATTTGATATTTCACTTTGATTACCTTGAGCTCGAACGATATCTCGTTTGGTCTTGGTCATCTTTCTCGCATACTTTTTCTTTTGGATAACAAGCTCTATACTGGTAAAAATGCTGTTGTTTTGTCCAGCCACTTTCTATTCCCAATTAACAATCGTGGTTGCGCTGTTTTCATGTTTTTGCTGCTACTTATAGTTTGGTATTTTGCTTCCTGCCATATGTGTTTTTTTTTTCAATCAAATCTTTTCTAAGGTGCATTTCAACCACGCTGATGTTTTGCAGACCGACCAACAAGTGAATGAGAAAGTCTTTTGACCTGCATCTTTCACGTATGGAGAAGAATCACAGAATGTTGCTCACAGTCGCACCATTTGAATGTGCTTGGCATGATGATTTAAAGTTCAAGGAGGCTGGCAGAGGTTGTGTTGCATTCGATGCGTTTGCAGACAACGATGTCACAATCGTATTTCGTGAGAATGCTGCGAGTCAGAAGTACCATTACAAAAGAGATAACAGCCCGCATTACACAGTGATCATTGGTAGCCACAGGAACAAGAAGTTGAATATTCAAGTCAATGGAAGACTGCTGTTGATGTTTCTGGGATTGATCTTTGCTGTTCTTCAACATTTCAGAGTTACTGGATAAGCATCTACGATGGTTTGATAAGCATTGGCAAGGGCAGGTACCCATTTCAAAATCTTGTATATCAGTGGCTTGATTCGAACCCCATTTGCAGTGTTCAGTACGTGGGGCTAAGCAGTTGGGACAAGCATGTTGGATACCGAAATATTAACATTTTGCCCTTGAATCAAAACCATATATTCTTGTGGAAGCATGTTAATTATGATGGATATAATTGCATAGAAGTGGCAGATGAAGAGATGGAACTCACCAGAGAGTTCGAAAATTCTGGGCTTGAATCTTTTCTTGAGAGCTGGCAGTTGGCTGATGCATTTTTTGTTGTTGGAACTGAAGAGAAGGTTGTCCCAGCACATAAAGCCATACTGGCTGCATCTGGAAATTTTCCGTTGAATCCCTCAGGAGATGACTTCATTGAGATTTTACATTTTTCATATCCTATCCTACATGCTGTTCTTGAATATATCTATACAGGATGTACCAAGGTCAGATTTAGTACATGATAAGTTATGCAATCTGTATCTTAGTTGCTTATGCTCAATCTTCTTTAAAGCTTTGGTGATTTTCTTAATATCACAGTTTGCGATAAAAAGATCAGTATGATGAACCCTCATTTTTATAGAAGATCTTCAGCATGCTTCAAAGCCCTCTGATTTTCTCTTGCAGGTTCCAGAGCCATATCTCTGTTTTGTGAAAGACCTAAGTGCAAAGTTCGAAGTGAAGGCATTGGTCAAGCAGTGTGAAGAAATGATTCAGCGTTTCAAATTGAACAAGAAACTGTTTGACTCGGGAAAATGTGTAGAGTTAACATATGATGGATCCAGAATCAACTGCTACAACAATTTCTTCAACAGACTACCCATCGAAATTAAGATGCTTACTAGATTTTTAGGAACTGGTCTGTATAGTGATGTGAACATACATGTTGAAAGTGATGAACACATTGTGAAGGCACATAGAATTATTCTTAGTATATGGAGCTCCCCTTTCACTAAGGTATGATGTTACTTGAGTTTTTGATGCTGAAATATACAGGTTTTGTTTGGTATAATACATTTTCCTTCATTGATTAATCATGATTTCTGCACTTTTTTGCTTGAACAATAGGATTTTGAAAACTCAAGTTTTGAGAAAGACTTTGTTATAGAAGAAATCCTTGTTGGCAATGGACTTTTTTAGTTTGTATTACACACTTTATTTTGTTCTCATATATGAATGTTTCATATTAATAATGGAAAAAATATTTATACATACGGCTTTTGATGTTTTTGAATTAATGGTGAATGGGCAGAGTTGAGATTGATTATCAAGTTTTAGGACATTTTATTTTTGGATGATGATAATTTATTATCATGAATTTTTTACAGATGTTCACAAACGGGATGAATGAAACATTGTCCTCTACGATTTGCCTCAAAGATGTCTACAGTGATGCATTCAAGATTATGCTTCAGTTTATGTATAGTGGCGAAGTTCTAATTGAAGACTACTTGGACGCGGACACCTTGTTACTCAAGCTTCTCCTGCTAGCAGATCAGTTTGGGGTTACAATTCTTCATCAAGAATGCTGCAAACTCATCCTCGAACACCTTTCCGAGGTTCGATCAACAGCTGTCAAATCCTCAGATACTAGTATCTCAGTGAAAGTAGTATTAATTTGCTGTTTTTGAAGTAATAAAAGATACAGAGTGCATGCATCAGCCTTCTGATCACAAAACTAGAAAAAGAACATTAATACCTCTCATCTACGTGCTATATGCAGGCATGAAGAGTACTAATGGCAGAAGGTCATACTGCAAGTTTATCTATTATTCCAACTTTATTGGACGAGGATGCAGAGAATTTGGGCCAATATTGGGATTTGATATCTAACTTTTGAATTTTGTTGCAGGACTCAGTTGGCAATATATTGCAAGTGGTTACATCCATTCCTTCATGTAAGTTAATCGAAGAAGCATGCCTGAAGAAGTTCTCAATGCATTTTGATTATTGTACAACTGCCAGCGTCAACTTTGTCATGCTAGATGAGGAGACATTCGGCAGCATTATTCAGGTGATTGCCATTCTTTGCTGTGATCAGTTCCTGCTGGTTTCAAGAACAATGTCTTTGTAGTCTTTTACATCTGTCATCTTGCCCAACCTGCATTGTATGTAAGAAGTTAGTGGTCATGTAGTTATTCTTCTCTCAATCAACTGATGTTGAACTTGGAGGTTGTCCCAACCCTCATGGAATTGATGATGCAATTGTGGCATATGCTTTAACTGTAAAATTCACTTTTCCTGCACAGTCTTTATGGAATTTAATGGTCTGTAGATTTTTCTGTACAGCATCCAGATCTGACAGTAACATCCGAAGAAAGAGTTCTCAATGCAGTCTTACTGTGGTCTTGCAAAGCAGAGGAGCTATTTGGATGGGAAAGGGTTGATCAGATGATTGCAAATTCAACACCCAGAGTTATTTTTGGTCGCAGGCTAGATGCACTGGAAAAATTTTTGCACTCTATTCGATTCCCTTTACTTTCTCTATCCATAATTCAAAATGTACGCCCTGTACCTCATATTTGGTTTTTGATCCTCCTCTATTTAAAATTTTTTGAAGAATCACTGTGTTTAAATTTCAGTTGAGGAGAGGCAACCTGAACAGACTACTTCCTACATTCAGCAATCTGGTACGCTTTGGTAGTTATTCTCTCTGTCCATGGGTATCCTAAGCCTGTTATTCAACTTAATTTTATGTTTAACAGCTCAAAGAAGCTAGCGAATTTGTTGAATCAGGATTACCTGTGAATGTGAAAGATGTGAGGTGAGTACCAAAACGTTATAAGCTTTCTTAGTGAAGTTATTTTTAGTAAAAAGTTCATTTTCATTTCACGTGAATTTGTTGGTGCAAGTCATTGCGGCATAAGTCCTCCCAGTTTCCGTCCTAAACTCATAATAGAGGATTCTCATTGCAGGAAATTCCATCACCGGAAGTCAAGTTTCAGGGAACTCCAGTACATACGTGATGGTGACAACAATGGTGTCTTGTTCTTCGCTGGCACCTCCTATGGGGAACATCAATGGGTGAACCCTGTTCTTTCGAAGGTAGGCATTTGACATGCCAATCTTCTTTTTTTTTTTTTTTTTTTTGCATGGGTTATATGCTCTAAACAATGATGCGCTACAGAAAGTGATCATCACGGGGAGCAGCCCAGTTTCAAGATATACTGATCCCAAGGTCCTCGTGTCCCGGAGTTACCAGGTATCAAGTTCTTCATTGATGAGCACAAGTATATGCATGCTAACAGCATTGGGTCTTTGTGTTAGTTGAGATAATTTCGAAAAAATTATGTGGCTGAATCAAAAGCTTTGCAACAAACAAGCGTATAAATATGAGATAACCTGAAATTGAAATGGCATGCCTATAGGGGACATCGTTTGCTGGCCCGAGAATGGAGGATGGTAGAACCACTGCATGGTGGATGGTTGACATTGGACCTGATCATCAGGTTTGATTCTTTTTGAGTTTTGCTGGATCTCATAAGCGGTCATTGAATAGAGAAAAAATATGGCTTGTGGTGCAGTTGATGTGCAACTTTTACACTCTAAGGCAGGATGGGTCACGTACCTTCTTCAGGCATTGGAGTTTGCAGGTCTGAACATTATTTTCATCATTAGCATACGGTACGGTAGGGCATGTAAGCTCATTGCTGTGTTGTTAACACTCCAGGGGTCATCTGATGGAAGCAACTGGAGCAACCTGAGGACACATGAGAACGACGGCACAATTTGCAAGCCAGGACAGTTTGCGTCATGGCCTGTTGCCGGCCCCAACGCTCTTCTTCCCTTCAGATTCTTCCGCGTGGCACTCACGGGGCCGACGTCTGATCCCATCAACCCATGGAGCTTCTGCATATGCTTCCTGGAGCTTTATGGCTACTTTCGTTAATAAATGGTGTTAGCTTCATGTTGGATGTCCCAGCGAGAAAATTCGTATTTTGTTGTGTGTGAAATAAAGTGCCAAAGGTGGCGGTGGAGCCACTGAAATCGAGATACAGACAGACAGACCGGTTTGTTTTCAATGAGAAAGAAGAGTGAATCACTGCTCTGCTCTGCTCCGCTCCATTCACCTTCAAATTCCAACAGATGGCTGGCCTTCCACTCAGTGCTTTGAAATTCCAAATGAACCTATATTTAATAAAATTATTTCATCCCCACTTGCAAAATTTCTAATAAAGTTTTTGAAATATGACGTACTGGATATAAAATTTCATATTATAACTATTTTTGACCCACAACATTTGCACAACTGATATAATTAATTTCTGTTACTTAAAACTTACCATTGTATCAGTATTTAGCCTTGAAATCAAATAATCATTGTTTAGTTTTTGAACAAAATCAGTCTCTACTATATTATATAAACCCTATCATCATCTTCTTGGGATGGCCTCCTCCATTGCTATTTGCTCCATCCATGTGGTCCCTATCGTCTACTTACTCTAAATCCCTATATCACATATAAATCTATCCATCTCTTCTCTTCTCTCCTCGCTATTTAATTCTCTCTTATATGGCTCTCTTTCCATTTTATTTTTAATATTTAATCTAAATTTTACATTCATATTTATGATATATATTTTAGTTCAATTCGTAAATTTTCTATTTACAAATTTTTGCTTGATAAATTACATTCATATTTTCACATTAGACTTTTTCTTCATAAAATACTATTTTCAATTTAGCAAGATTTTTAATATAGATATATATATATAGCAAATAACATGAAAAATATATATTATTTTAAATTTTATTTTAACAAACGTAAAATTGATATATTTTAATTTTTATTTAATTGATCATTTATTTTTATCATTATATAATAAAAATAATAATAATTTAAGTATAATTTTAATATCATTCATATAATTGGAGAATCGTTTCATTGATATCAATTTTTTAAAAATCATTTTTAGATACAATTAAACTATTTTTTACTTCAAATTTGAGTAAACTATTTATTCTTATGAATTCTAAGCACTATTAACACATAAAGTATTGCTTGAAGCAATATTTTTTCGTTTTTTTATACATTTATATTATCTAAAATTGCTCATTTTTAATCTCAAATATGATTTTAATGTTCATAGAAGCTGTGAAAATTTTTAATAATTTTTTTGTTTGATAAAATAAAACTTTATGTAAAGATTTGTTGTATCCAAGAGTAGTTTGATATTCAAATCTTCATTGATAATATTGATTTTTTAGTATTAACAAATTTATCATTATACAAAATTTTTGAAAAATTTGTTCTTTTCCAATTTTTATCCATTGGAATGAGCTAAAATAAAAAACTTATCATTGTTATTCACTTTTCTATATATGAATAATAAAAACAATAAACCTCATATTTGCATCATTGAATAATTTAAAAATAATAAAAACACATATATTATAAAAATTATATGAATATTTTATAATTTTTTAAATATCATAGAAACCCACTAAAGAATTTCTTTATCATATATCAATGGTTTGTGATAAGTGATTTTGTGTCACTTATATTTATGTTTTTTAGAACTCACTTAGATGGGTTTTGTATTCTTTTTATCTCACTTTCCTTATGTTTCTATAAGAATTTTATATCTTTCATACCATTTTGATCTTTTTGGAGAGAAAGTGTGTTTTGTGATTTTTCAGTATGAATTTAGAATAATTTGGAGGATTTTCGAGCTACTTTGATGGAGGCTAAGATTTGGTCTATCCGGATGAAGACTCGGTCAAAGATTCTCGGATAAGATAAGATTCGCATCTTATTTTGGAGAAATTGGATCTCATCCTAGAAGATTTATATCAAATCTTAGAAGATTCGGATAGAAGATTTGATGTGAGCCCATCAAGAAAGCCCGACAAATCCTCACCATTATATAAAAATGCAAACACGAAAACCTAAAAAAGGAGTCAAAAGTGGTGGACGACCAGAGAGTCAAATTAGGGTTTAGAGTCGAGTCTAGCATGTTTTGGATTCCTTTCCTTTCGTTTTTCATCAACTTTTATTGTTTAGAGTCAAGCATGCGCGTGTGAGCGCTTGCGGCTGAGTATCTGCTGGGAAGCCTTGCTTGCGCAAGTTCTGCGCGTGTGACTGTCTTACCACGTTTTTCACCATTTAATTTGAGGTCTGATTCTATTTTTCGTAATGTTTTCTTTACCAACGTGATCTTTAGTACCATATAGCTATAAGAGAGTGTGGGGGAATCAAAGGTTGGCCTCAAGCACCTAAGTAGAAGGGTTCAATCGGACATCGTTGGTAAGGCACATTCTGTCTAATTTGTCTGCGAGTTGAGAGGTGTAGGGGTTAGATTTGGGTGTGGGGAAAACATGAGTTATCACAAGAGGTGAAATGGCTTTGGTGACGTGGTTGATTCCATAATCCTACAAAACAAGGGATGGTGCTATAACGATCACTGAATAGCACTATTTTAGCATAACACCCCCAAAGCTTGCGCAAACAGATCAGTTCTCAACGTTTGCACACACGCAAGGGCGAGTTTCAAGTAAGGTGGATCTTAAATCCAAGGGCACTTTTCTTATTGTCTTCAAAACCAAATCTTTCTTTTGTTTTCGGTCTTTTTGAATCTTTGTTTGAAAGAATATTCCAATAACAATTCTCTATGGATACAATATTATTTTATTACTTCGACGGTTTCTGTACACTTGCAGAATTACCATCAGTTTGTTGCCAATATAGATGAAGGACTTGACATATCGATGTTATAACTCTAATATTGAGTTAGTCTTAAATCAAAGAATATGTTTTTGAATTGCTTCTTGAAAATTTGGTCAACTAAGGAAATTGATAAATATATGTTGCATTTGTAGTGGACTACTTGATATTGTATCATTCATATTAATTTCATATCTTTGTCATTTATTCGATCATCTACACCTTCCCCTATCTATTCTCATTGTAATTTTTTTAATTGATCACGATCTAGATGAGCATTTTTTTCATCTAAGGATCGTGAAAAAGATCAAATGGTGCATGTGCCCAATGATCTTCAAAAATTAGAGTTTGAGATTGAGTTTGATATACTTTTATCCAACAATCAATTGTGGATATTGGAGTAACAACTTATTGAGGATCTATTTGTACTCATTTACAAACTTGAAAAATTTGATATAATAGTTAGAAAATAGCATTTTTTTTTTAAAAAAATAAACTTGTAGTGTATGTAAAAAAAAAAAAAATACATTAAAGTTTTACCACTTTTGACAATCACTGGTATGAGCAATGTAGATTTGTACTCAATGTCCCTACTTTATACAAGTTATGAGTCGAACCACCATTCGACTGCTCAAATGCGTCTACATTTGCATGTGGAATCCATTTATACCAGTAACGATAATGTGTTGTCGGGTGTGATTGAGCATGGTCAAATGAGATTAGGTAAAAAATCTTTTCTGATTAGAAAAATGTTTCAATATCAGAAAAAATACGATATATGTAAAGATTTTTGAGAGATTAATTTTTTCAAATATCTAAATAGTTGTAGAGTAATAATATCAATTATTTTAAATATTGAAGGTTGTTGATGATAAATTATTTATTTAAATACTGAGTACTAAATTGTTAGCAATTAATTGTGTCAAATTTTTAGACAATGAAGATGAATTTTACCATTCTATTGAAACCTAGGTTTTCAACTCATTTGATTGATTGGCAAATTGAATTGGTTAATTGTTTTTTGATAAGTTACTGGTAAAGTGAATGTTCGGTTATTAAAATAAAATTTTTCTAAGTTTAAAATTTAATTTTTCAAAACAAAAAAATGATAAAAATCTATGGTTTAAAAAGTACGGATATAGTGTAAAAATTTATTTTACTTTTACCAAAAGTTTACTTAAAAAAGTATTTCGATCTCTTAATCATGTTATTTGATTAAATAGAAAACACTTGCAATTTTATTGGTTAATACTTAATGAATTTCACATTTTATTTTTATTTTCAAAAAAATTTCAATATGTGATTCTTTTTTAAATATATTATTATTAATTTGTTACTTGTTAGCTAAAATATATAGATGCATGTACATAGATTTGTCAATTCACAAATTCTGATGTGTTGATTCATGATTTGAAAAATTATAAACATGTCGGATTATAAATATACTAAAATATAATTTCAATTTATAATATTTAAATTATATAAAGTTATTTTTAAAAATGATTTTTAATAAAAAAATTGAACATTCATAAAAAATAAATGAAAATTATAATGATAGCCGATAAATAATGATCTTGGTTGGCAAACATGATGATTGATTATCTAATACTGAAGATGAAGATAAACAAAAATATAAGAAAACAAAGTAAATGCATTAAAATTTTGATTAATCAATTAAATGAATAAATATTCATTATTGAAATAAATAATTAAAAATATTAAATTAAAAAAAAATAGAGAGCCTACCGGATTCGTCGCACGGCACACGGCGAAAGTCACCGATTCTAACGAATCGATAATTCCCAGCACGTTAGTATTTGATAGTGATTATTGATACTTTAAAAAAATTCAACATAATTTTAAAAATGTATTTTTATTAATTTCATGTGTTGACCGGTCAAAACAAAATATAATCGTTCAAATCTGGTTTTTGAATCGAACCGGCTCCATGCCAGTTCGGTTTACATATTAAGTTGAAAATACAGCTTGAAAGAGTGGAGATTAATTAGGCTAAAGGTTTAAATGGTGAGAATGAACAATAAACTGTGATAATCAATTTTCTGGATTCCAAAGAATGGAGACCGGTCGATTTGGTTTAGTCGTTCATATTTGGGCCGCCTCACATACATAATTCGCTGCTTTCCTGGCAAAATTTGGGCAGAAAGGTTTGTATTCTAGGGTTTGGAGTGGTGTAACTGTACCAGTTGCGATCCGGAATGGAACAGAAAGAGGGGAACAGATACAGTATAATCATCCCTACGTACAACGAACGCCAAAACATTGCCCTCGTCGTCTACCTCATCTTCAAGCATCTAGTGTGAGTATTTTCTTCTGTCCCTGATGTCGGTTATGTATTTTCATTCCATGCTTCAGATTTTCCGAAATTTGGTTCCGTTTTCCGCGGATTGTTGTTGTTGTTGTTGTTATATCTCGTTGTTCATGTTCAAAAAATGCAGTTTTGTGATATTCAATTGTTGGCTGCCAATTTTTTGTTCTTGACTTTTGAGCTTTGTGATTTGTTGCATCAATGATGTGTTATTAACAGTTAAAACCAAAGCAGTGGGACAAAAAATGAGTTCTTTTCCTCATTCACCTTAAAGTATGTTGCCCATTAATGGTTTCCTGGTGTTGACACCCCTGGGGCTTGCTTTCTCATGATGTTTTTAGGTGTGAAGGGGTCAGTGAGCGCTAGATTGCCTGCAGATTATTTCGAACTTCTTTTTATTCGTGTTTCTAAATCTTTGCTGTTTTTTGAATTTAGATCTTCAAGTAGCTTGTACCGTTTTATTTTGACAACCTTCTGAGTACAGTTTTATCTTTTGATGATTTTGAATTAGAGATGTAAACTTTGAAATAATAGTGGTGGATGATGGGAGTCCAGACGGAACCCAAGAAATTGTGGAACAACTGCAGCGAGTATATGGGGAAGATCGCATTGTATGTTATAGCAAGCTCTTTTATCATTTTAACATGTTATTTTCCTGATTTTTTGTCTTTCTTCTCGTACATATGCAGTTGTTGAGACCCAGGCCTAGGAAGCTGGGATTGGGTATGCTTAGCTCTCTGTATCTTTTGAAGTTTTTTACACATCTGCCTAAATGTTTTTGCCCCAGGGACTGCCTATATCCACGGGCTAAAGCATGCATCAGGGAACTTTGTGGTGATAATGGATGCAGACTTGTCGCATCACGTAAGTTTGTCCCTAAAAGTCATTCATAATCTAACTGAACTTTATGTAAGAAATGAAGGGGAATTTAACTCCTCTTTTACAGCCAAAGTATCTTCCCAGCTTTATCAAGTAAGATTATTTCTAAACTTAAAAACTGGGCCTTTATGTTCATAAGTGATGTTCTGCCCGAAAAATGTTTCCTGGGAAGCAGAAAGCAAATGGAAACCAATGCAAGCATAGTTACTGGAACTAGATATGTTAAAAGTGGTGGAGTACATGGATGGACTCTAATGCGTAAATTGACAAGCCGGGGTGCAAATGTACTTGCCCAAACTCTGCTCTGGCCGGGAGTATCAGACTTGACTGGATCATTCCGGTACAATGATGATTTCTTGATCTCGTTTCATAGATGGTGTTATGGCCATGTACTCAAATGATTTTTCTTTCTGAAAGCCTGTACAAGAAAGCTGTGCTGGAGGATGTGATTAGCTCCTGTGTCAGCAAGGGATATGTTTTTCAGATGGAGATGATTGTTAGAGCTTCTAGAAAAGGATACCACATTGAAGAGGTAGTATTATCCCCTGTGTTGTTGAGTTTGGACTTAGAGTTTAAACAATGAAACTTATTTTACTAACAGGTGCCCATCACATTTGTGGATCGAGTTTATGGAAGCTCGAAGCTGGGGGGTTCTGAAATTTTGGAGTACCTGAAGGGTCTGCTTTACCTTCTGATCACAACTTAAGCGACATGGAGCTTAGGTTCCGATACTATTTTATGAAGTTTTGCAGCGATGATGAACTACGATGGTGTGGTTAGAAAGATGTATGTTGTTGCAGGCTTGAATCTGACAAAAGGGATGTGCTCCCCCAGGAGAGGTATCGTTTTGTGTTAGATTTGGATATGGTTGGATGAACGTTGAACAGAGAAGTTACGGGACCATTTATTTTGAATATTTCGAAATAAATTATCTACCTCTGGTGAACGCACAATGTCGTTATCAGAGAGAGGATTTTGTATAAGAAAAATAGTGAGAAAAAGGAACAAAATTCAGTTTTGAGAATTCTTTGTTATTCGGCTATCAAAAAATGGATATTCTTTCTTTTAATTAGAGATTCATCTAAAAGATAAAAGTGGTTATAATAAATGAAGGAAAAATTTTAGATGGTCCCTCTTAGTACATGTTCTAAACTATTTTTTTTAATTATACTTATTAAAAAAAGTAGAAGTACAAATAAATTAAAATAATACATGATTTTACTTACTACTTCTTACTTTTTAATTAATTCTACTTGTTACAAAATATATTAGATATAAAAAGTAAATTTGAGTTACTTCTTACTTCTTATTTTTAATTTTCATTATAAATTTACAAATTTATACTTCATTACAAAAATATATTTAATATTTCATCCTATTTCCAATAATTCTATTTCCTTTGACAATGCTTTAGAGTTTACAAATTTCATACCCAATTGTGATTTCAATGCTTTAAGTTTGTTCATTCTATTTTAATGATCTACATTATTGATTTTAGTAGTATTTGATATCTTCTATGGTGATTATTTGATTTTTTTTGTTTGGTTTTCTTGCTTGTAGGAGAATAGAGAAGCTAAAAAATTTAGTGATAGACCACCACCACACAAATAACTTATGGAAGAACTCTTTGGTGGTATTATTACCATTAGTCAAGATAGCTACACACCAAGCTTTGGAATTCTACCAGCGGGATGGATGATGAAGTTGAATGTGTTCTTGAGACGGAGTATAACACTTTTGATTGGAGTCTTGGACATATGAACCTGTGATTAATGATTTTGGTACACCACTTTCAGGCTAGAGTGTTAGTCATATATCCAATAATAGTCTATGTAAAGAACAATCAAGGAAACGAAAAAGTGGAAAGGGAAGTAACTCAAACATTATCGCAAAGTCGATCAAGTAGATTGCTGAAGATAATGGACATCAGTTAATGAAGGATGATCTATAGCCTATAGAAGATTGTGTTAAGGTTTTGGATAATATCAAGGGGATCATTGGTGGTGATGCTTTATGATGCAAGGGAATGCACCTCTTCATCAAGACATTGGAACGTCGTATTTTTTTAGTCATTGACATTAATAATAAATGCATAGCATATTTGAACAGTCACATGAGCACTTCTCAATCCTCGAATTACTCTCGATTTATGGATGTTGGATCAGATGCTAGTTCACCGTATAAGATTTGATGTTATTGTAACTTACAACTAATATGACATATCTACTTTATTATGACTTTTCTACTTTGTTGTGACTTTTATTTCTTCTTTTTTATGAAGATAATTCCTCTATCTCATGACTTTAATTGTTTTGTGAAGTTGTCTTTACTTTTTTGTGATATTATCTTCACTTTCTCGTAAACTTATTCCCACTTTCTTGTGATTTCATTCCAATATCTCATGACTTTATTTTTCACTATCTCATGACTTTATTTTCCACTATTTCATGACTTTATTTTCCACTATCTCATGACTTTATTTTTCACTATCTCGTGACTTTATTTTCTACTATCTTGTGACTTTATTTTTCACTTCTTTGTAGCCTTTATTTTCGATTTCGTATCACTATAAATATTCATATTTAGTAGTTGCATTCTTCAATCATGTCCTTATCGGATAATTCTCCTCATTCTTCAAAAGTGAGTACTGATTCCGATGATGACACACATGCATTGTATCAAACATTTCAAGCCGTAGGAGCAGTAGCTGCCTACCACGAGCGTTATATGGTGAAACAACCTTTCAATAATTGACCTATTAGTGGTCTTTGCTTTTCGATAAGCTTAATGTCCATGATCGTAGGGCATACACCTCTTTGCGGATGAACACTCCCATTTTTCTTCAACTTTGTCATCTACTTGTGAATGATTATGGTCTAAAGAGAAAATCACAAGTTGATGTTGAAGAAGAAGTGGCAATGTTCCTTAATGTAGTCGGACACCGAGAAACAATCATTCTTTGCAAGAGTTTTTCTAGTGTGGGGCTGATACTATCCACAAGACTTTCAACAACGTATTACAAGCCTTAATCCAAATGTCCCTCGTATGGTTACAGCCTCCGAATGCATATCATATGGTTGATCCATATATTCAATCGAATGATAAGTATTATCCTTTTTTTTAAAGATTGTATTGGTGCAATTGATGGTACACATGTTAGCCTCAGATCATGCTGCTGATCGCGTCCATTTTATTGGACGTAAGGGAGAATCGACGCAAAATATTCTTGTTGTTTGCAACTTGAACATGTTTTTTTGTTTTTGCACTGGGTGGAAATGAAGGCATTTGTCATGATAGTAGGTTATTACGCTAATGCTTAGGGGATGATCGTTGTGATTTTTCAAAATCACCACCTGGTAAGTACTACTTAGTAGATTTGGGATTCCCTAATATCAAAGATTACATGTCTCCATTCTACAACCAATGATATCATTTACGCGATTTTCAATGTGTGTGGTTTTAGAACTGCACAAGAGCTTTTCAATTATAGACACTCATCACTATACAACTGTATTGAGCGAACTTTTGAAGTATGGAAAAACAGATTTCATATGGTGAATGATTTCCCTCATAACTTGCCATTTAGAAAACAAGTGCATCTTGTTTTAGTTACGATAGCGATACACAATTTTTTGCATGTAATTGATGCTTACGATGATGGTGCAACTTTAGATCAATATAACAAAAAACCTCATCTTCCTAGTGATGAAGAAATTACAAGTGAAGATCTAGATGAGTCTTATGGACGAGTTGAGAAACTCAATCTGTAATGATCTATCGAATATCTACCATAGTCAAGTTAGCTTATAAAACCAAAGATAGTCATTATGACTAATGTATTTAGATTGTGATTTATATTCAATAAAGAATTTATTTATAATTTTTTATTGTCCAAATTCAATATATTTATGTATTTCATGTTGGATGATTTATTTGAATCAATGATATTATTATTCCCATTTAATTTTTGTACTATCAATATTGATTTTATTTCATAAATGAATAAAAATGACAATTTATTTTTAATAGAAAGGTAAATTTGAAATTTGATATAAAAAATTAGAATTAAAAATTAATACAAGAATTGAAACATCATTTATAACTTTTTACAAAATAAATTCTACTTTCTACTTCTATTTTTAACATTTACTTCTTAAGAATAGAAGCTATTTTTTGAAAAGTAGGTTAGAGCATACCCTAAATATGTGTAAGATGCAGTTGTATTTGGAAGAAGAAGAGGCGAGTCACTTTCTTGTGTTGCGTTTGGGATGGGATACTGATCGAGAGTCGTGTGCAAGTTTACATTTGATGCGGATGAACGTCACCCTCAGCCTCAGCGTGGCATCAATTCAGTTCTTGAACACAACAGATGCGACAAGATAATACTTAAGCTCTAAATACCATCATTAAGCTGCTCTTGATACTACTACTTAATGCCCTTGTTCTTTTGCCTCTGCCACAGGGAGGGGGTGGGGGTGGGAGTGAGAGTGAGTGGGACATCACCCCAACTACCGGCTACCACTACCCTGTGCCTGTGTTGAGGCGAGGCTTCTTTGCATCTGTTTTCGAATGAAGGAGACAAGACAAGGGTAGCAGAAAAGCAGTAGTCGATTCGTGATGGACAAGGGTAGCATCAAATGCCCAGCAAACTATGTTCCTCTCACGCCCATCAGCTTCCTGGAAAGATCGGCACTTGTTTACGGAAACCGAGTTTCTGTTGTTTATCGGGATTTCAAGTTTACTTGGAAACAGACCCGTGATAGGTGCGCAAGCCTCGCTTCCTCTATCCAGGGACTTGGGATTTCTCGCCGCGATGTCGTGAGTCTCTGTTGTTTTAGCTGCCTTGCTGAATCTATTTTTTCATGGGTTCTGTATTTTTGTGTAATTTTCGCATTCGGTTATCATTATCAATGGTGGAGAAATTCTGTCAAGGAATTTAGTTCGCCTTTTTGAACAGGTTGCAGCTTTGGCCCCAAACATTCCAGCGATGTTGGAGCTGCACTTTGCGGTTCCTATGGCGGGGGCAGTCCTGTGTACACTTAACACGCGCCATGATTCGGCGATGATCTCATCGTTGTTGCATCATTCGGAAGCTAAAATCATGTTCGTTGACTACCAGCTTCTTGATGTTGCAATGGGGGCAATCAAGATTTTGTCTAGTAAAGCTGCCAAGTTGCCTCTCTTAGTTTTGATACCTGAACATGGAGAGAGTAAGAATGGCAATCCAGCTCCACAAGGGATTTTAGAATACGAGCCCCTTTTGTCATCTGGAAGGGCCGATTTCTGTGTCGTGAGGCCGAACGATGAGTGTGAACCTATTTCCCTCAACTATACATCAGGTACAACGTCAAGGCCGAAGGGTGTTGTTTACAGTCACAGAGGTGCATACTTGAATTCTTTAGCGAGTATTCTTCTGAATGAGATGCAATCTCTTCCTGTTTTCCTGTGGACTGTTCCTATGTTCCATTGTAACGGTTGGTGTTTCACTTGGGCTTTGGCTGCCCAAGGAGGCACAAGTATATGCATGAGGAATGTAACTGCAAAGGAAATATTCAGAAACATAGTTGATCATGGTGTGACTCACATGGGCTGTGCTCCTACCGTTCTCAACATGATGGTGAATGCATCCAAATCGGAGCAACAGGTGCTTCCGAGAAGGGTTGCAGTAATGACCGGCGGAGCACCTCCTCCCCCTCAGGTTCTATACAAAATGGAGGAGATGGGATTCACCGTGATGCACTCTTATGGTTTAACAGAAACCTATGGTCCTGGTACTGTGTGCACTTGGATGCCCGAGTGGAACTCCCTGCCCCTGGAAGAGCGAGCCAAACTCAAGGCTCGTCAGGGTGTTCAGCATATTGGAATGGAGGAAGTCGATGTCAAGGATCCAACTACCATGAAGAGTGTCCCTCCTGATGGGAAGACCATGGGAGAGGTGATGTTCAGAGGAAACACCATAATGACAGGTTACCTGAAAGACGGTGAAGCCACAGGGGAAGCCTTCAGTGGAGGGTGGTTTAGAAGTGGGGATTTGGGAGTGAAGCATCAGGATGGTTACATCGCACTCAAAGATCGCTCCAAGGATATAATCATATCAGGAGGAGAGAACATAAGCACCATTGAAGTTGAGTCGGTGATATTCAGCCATCCCGCGGTTCTTGAGGCTGCTGTCGTTGGAAGACCAGATGATCACTGGGGCGAGACACCTTGCGCCTTTGTGAAACTCAAGGATGGATGCAATGCGAGTGCAGGGGAGATTATCAGATTCTGTCGTGAGCATCTGCCGCGTTACATGGCTCCCAAATCTGTAGTTTTCGATGATCTTCCCAAGACTTCCACGGGCAAGACACAGAAGTTCATCCTCAGGGAAAAGGCCAGGGCCATGGGGAGTCTATCGAAAACAAGCAAACTCTAGGCTGTGCGAGAGTCAGAACCGACCTTCCTGGATTTTAAAATGAACTTGTTATCATTGTGGGATTCATTTTTGCTGGTCTTGCGGACACTTGGATTTGAAGAGTAAAATAAATTCCTATGCAACTTAAACTCCAGTTGTTTCATTCTGGGAGATGGAAGAGCTGTATTTTGTCTATCAATAACATACGCTGTTGTCATTGTGTTCAGTAACATATCATGATGAGGATGCTACGGGGACAAGGGACGCTATGAAAGTTAGATGTCCAAAATCTTTGGAAGATCAGTTGAAATGATTCAATACAACTTTGGTTTTCCATTTTCAGCATTCCTAGAACTTATAATGAATGATTTTTTAATTATGTAATTAATTATTGCAAGCATAAATCCAAAAAAGACTAAATCAAATTTCTGTTTCACCTGAGATTGTACTTAAAACTCAGCAGATAAATTAATTTAATTAAAAAATGAGTAATGGGATAATATGATTCATTCTAAAGAAAAGATTCCATGTTAAATGATGTATGTCGATCATTCTTATGGGTATTAGGATATTTTTCGAGCTTTTAAGGTGAATCCAAAACATTAAATGGATTAGATGTCATTCGTGGAATGTTGTGGAAGATGAAGGTTCTTTACAACAAACAAAACAAAAAAAAAACCAAGGGATTGTTACACATTAGAGAAGACGTTATTGAAAAAAAGGGGAACCAGTGCACATGGAAGTTGCAATAACTCCAAAGTATTCTGAAATTAAGTGATCTAATTATAATTATTTATAATAAATAATTTATTACCTTTTCATTGCATATTCAGTTCCTTAAACAAAGTGAAGCTTTAATTAGAGATAAATGCAATCTACTTCAGTGTAGAATAATTATTTGAATTACAGATAAATATAATATTGGTGTCAAGAACAATACATTGAAGAAAAAAGAGAGGAGAAATTTTTTGGAGGGGGAGAGTATCGAAAAAGGAGAGACCTTCACCAGCAAAGAACGTAGAGAAGTGTCAACAATGAACTACAAGAGAGAAAAATAGGATTTTTCCAAAAAAGACCTCAAACTTGAAGAATACCACCAAAAATTCAATTTAACATTAATGTTCTGAATTGTGAACAATAGTAGATATGAATCAAAACTATTTTTAATTTGTTTTTAATTTTGCTGGATATTTAATTCCCATTACCATTTATTTTACAATGTTCATGATAATTTCATCAATTTATTGTAATGTGATCATGCTTTTCATATCATACACGAGTAGTTAAATTTAGGGATGCCTTAAGGTGTGAGAAGGTGATGCGATTAGGATTTATGACATAATCTATCATTGTATAACATAGCTTTCATTTTTAGCATTTATCAGGTAGACCTAAATGGGAAGGAGGACGAATAGCCGTGCAACTCAGAAGCTTGATTTAGAAGTAAACGAATGAATCAAATCGGGTATAGTAGGTGTTAGTCTTGAATTGAACCAGTAGAATTAGGTAAATCTAGTTCTACATATTTTACATGTGGATAAACCCTAAGTGCAAAATTTATGATGATATTGGAGATTGATTTAGCCAAAAATATAAGAAACAATTTGATAAACTTAGGTTGTTTATAACATGCACATGGACAAATTGTAGATTAAATTAGAAACTTGAGCACCATATCACCTGAACCACCTTAAAGCATCTTTTAAACCCTCAACATGTACCTTCTCATACGTGCTAGATAAGTCATGGTTAGACTCTTAGTAGTGATGAGCAAAAATGCAAGGTAACATTGTTGACATCAAGTATAAGTTTACTTGCAACAGTATCATATTTAAGATCTTGCTATTGATACTTTGTTAGTTTCTCATAGTAATATCTTGATGAAGTGTTATCTAATGAATCAATTCTCTAATCGACACCTACATATTGGTTATAGTAATCTCATTACATCAATTGTGCGAACCATTACCTAAAAAATTTAAAAAAGTCAATATATGCTAGTTTATTTATAGTTGTGATATCCTTATTTAACAAATACTTTAGTTAGAAAATTTTTAACATAAAAATGAATGATTGAAGAATCTTACATTATGATCTCATCATAATTTTTATAGTATATAGATCAAGTATATGAGATTATCATTCATATAAATTCGATCACTATTTAAATAAAGTATTGATAACACATAGTTTTGAGTGTTTCAGGATAAGAAAATGATTAGTATTCTACTACAAAACTTGGATTTTATTGTGTGTTTTTGTGTTTTTGTGATTAGTAGCATTGTTGCGTATTTTATTTCTTATTCGAACTAAATCGAGATTTAATCCCAATCTTTGTTCTAACCACTTCCTTTGAGTAATGCAGCACATTTTAATAGCCCAAATCCTAAAGAGTCAAAAGAGAATAGTGAAGGTTGTAGAAGATGTAGATAGAAGCTGAATGAAAGTATACCAAAATCCAAGGAGATAAAAAAAAGTGGATTTTGGATATAATGAAAAGTGAGAAAATATCTCCCACACTTTGAACACCATGCCATGGACTTTTGGAGGGAGGGGGGGGGGGGGGGGAGAGGAGAGGGAGAGAATTGGAGAAAAAATCACAAGAATTATGAAGAACAAAGAAGACTAAATTAGGATTCAAGCTTTCCTCTGAATTTTTCTTTGTTTATTAAGAACATTATTCCTAGTCGGGAGTAGTTTTAGTTTTCCTTGTGAACTCTTTACAATTTTTGTTTTTGCTTATGTTTATTTCTTTGTTGCACTGTGACATGAACATTTTTTTGGTTGTTATGTTATAAACGTATTTCATTTTACTTAAGCATGAATGGCTAAACACACGTAATGCTTTGACGTTGAAGGGAGTGTGCATGATTATTGCTTAATATATTATATTAGCTCGATAATCTCACTAATTTCAATCAAGATAGATGCAGGAGGGAGAAGTAGTGATATTCATCATAAACATGCTTAATTAGAGGTAGAACAAATATTAGGGAAAAAAAGATTTAGGTAGACTTGAATGTTTCATTTGTTAGGAGAATTGTTGGGTTGGGTGGGTTAAATATAGCAATGATCATGCCACTCCTGGAAGATTCAAGGTATTACATTACCTTATTGTAGTTAGTAGTCGAATTTGCGTGTTACTTCTTTATTGCCTTTTATCGAAGACTTGCATTAGTCTTAGTTTAGACTAAATTTCTCATCCGTGACAAAAATAGTATGCATCAACCTTCACACAACAAAAATATAGTTCATTGTGTTCGACCTTGATCCAAAATGCTTATATATTTCATATGATTGGATATAAATTAGGTTTACAAATTTTATTTGATAGGAAAATTTATAGTTATAACGATATTGCATAATTTTTCATTTATCAAATATTACAAGATAAGATTTACCAATAAAATGATTGTCTATAAAACACATACATTATTAGAGAAAGTGGAAGAAAAAACATGACAATAGAAAGAGATTTGAATTTTCAGTAGAGTTGCTCATCATATAATCCCATATTATGTTCTTTTCAATCCACTCAAATTCATTATATTTTTTTTTTAAGAAATGGGTTTGTGAGTCGAGTATAAGAGGTGGATATTGTTCCTTTCATGAACGGGTTTAAGATTATAAAATCCATACCTGCCCTTTATCTACTAAAAATCCAATCTTCACGGATTGGGTACGGGCGGGTATCCAACTGGTTGGATTTTTCACCTATTCCTACTTGAGGCAACCACTTTATTCGCCATGGAATAGAAGGAGGAGCTTGTTAAGAATTCCACACTCAAATGGTAGAATTTCATTTTCTAGAGATATTAGAAATGCCTCATTTGATTCATAATTCACAAAAATCAGTATTTCTTAAATCAAAACTGAGCCCTTTAGGCCTCGTTTGTTAGGTGGGTTTAGTCCTCTAAACCCTTGGGTAAAAAGTGTTGTATGCGTTTGTTGGGGTGGTTTAGTAAAACATAAGGGTTTGTATTATCCCGAATTAAACCTGCAGCTGCTGGTTTCACAAAACCCACGTGTGAGGTGGGTTTCGCAAAACCCACGTGTGAGGTGGGTTTCGCAAAACCCACCTCACACAAATACAACTTGGTCGATAATACCCTTCTACTCCATAAGCAAATTCGCAACAGTAAATCTATGTATTTGTTCATCTTCTTCAACACAAATCTGTTGGGTTTTTGCAGGTACATGGTGAGTGAATTCGAATTCTGATATTTCGACGAAAACCCATACTTCAATTTAAGCCAATAGTACTTATTTTTTGTTTCGCATATGATGGAGTCGGTTTTTTTTTTTTTTCCGAAAATTGCAGTAGGTTGTGCGTTGCTTATTGAGGCTGTTGCAATGGTTTCCAAGAAGATTATTTTGGCTGCCCTTGCTGCGGCACATTGCGTTGGTCAGCATCTATGTATTATGCGAGTTATGATTGTTATAATGTTGCATTTCTGTTGTACACCAACCGATAGGAGAATTCGGTTCTCATACCGAGAAAAGATACCACGACAAATAGAGCATTTGACTGCCTTGTTATCTGATTCAAGGAGTGCTTGTCTTGAAAACTTACGATTAAGTGCAGATGTTTTCAACAAGTTATGTTATGTTCTTCGAAGTAATGGTAGACTAACCACTTCAAGGTATGTCGATATTCCAGAGCAAGTTGCATTGTTTTTGGGTATTTTGGGTCATCACAGGAAAACAAGGCAACAGAAATTTGAATTCATGCGAAGCAGCTGGACAGTGTCCAAATATTTCAATGTGGTATTGTCGGCGGTGCTGTCATTGCACCAAAATTTACTTAAGACACCTATGCCAATTGATGTTTCTGATCCCAATTCTAGCTTCAGATTTTTTGAGGTATGCAAGAAGATTTTTCTTCGTAGTTGTGGATGTGCAACGTGTATTCTGCATGCTGTAACTTTCTGCTCTATTTTTCAAAATTGCTTGGGTGCATTGGATGGTTCATATTTTCAGGTGAAAGTCAAGAATCAAGATAAACCAAAGTGGAGGAATCGTAAAGGAATCGTGTCCACTAATGTGCTAGGAGTGTGTGATGATAAGCTCATGTTCATCTATTTGTTGTCCGGTTGGGAGGGATCCGCTGTTGATAGCAGGGTGCTGCGAGATGCAGTTTGTCGACAAAGAGCATTCACTGTACGCAAAGGTAGGTGCTTACAATGTGTAGAAGTCCATAGTTATGATTACCTTTCATGTATTCCATTTTTTTGTAGGGCATTATTACTTGTGTGATAATGGCTACACAAACGCAGAGGGATTTCTAGCACCCTACAGGGGTGTTCGGTACCATCTGAAAGAGTGGGGTGCCGGGTCCATTGCTCCACAGAATGCGAAGGAATATTTCAACATGCGGCATGCTTCTACAAGGAATGTTATTGAGAGGGTATGGGGTCTAATGAAGATGAGGTGGAGTATTTTACGAAGTTATAGTTTTTATCCTATTAAAACACAAACTCGTATCATACTTGCATGTGCCCTGCTTCACAATTTTATTCGGCGAGAAATGCCAACTGATCCATGGGAAGAGGTCATTCCGGAAGAGTACCGCAATTCGGATTCACAGGAATATGAGGATGATGAACATATTTCCTCCATAGGAAACTCAGAGGAGTGGACACAGTGGCGGGATTCAATGGCTGAGATAATGTTTGCGCAATGGAGAGAGACCACACGAAGAAGGGTATAAGATGTACTAATGAATCTTGATATTTTATTGGTTTGGCTTAAAGACATTTTATTTCATTTTCCAATAGTTGATAAGCATTGTGTTGTGTTGTATTCATATTGTGCAAACACATCAGTTATTCCAGACATGATTTGCTTCTTACATTGGGTTATTTCCCACGGTGAACTGCCTTACATTGCAATGGAATTCCAGTGTACCAGGCACCGCAAAATTTTTGTCTCGGTGTCTACAAGACACCCGTTTTAGGCACTGCAAAACGCCGCTCTCAGTGTCTGAGAAACATGCGTCCCAGGCACTGCAGAATGCCGCTCTCGGTGTCTGGAAGACACGTTATTTTAATATTTTCATTAGCGTTCGATTCTTAGGTATACTTTGGATCGAGCGTTGATATAAATTTAAAATAACCAAATATCCACTCGATTCGAATGATACCTAAGGATCGAACGCTAATAAAAATATTAAAATATCGTATCTGCCACACACCGAGAGCCGCATTCTGCAGTGCCTGGGACGCATGTCTCTCAGACACTGAGAGCAGCGTTTTGCAGTGCCTACAAGGGGTGTCTTGTAGACACTGAGACAAAACTTTTGCGATGGCTGATACACCGAGACCAAAATTTAAGATTATAAATTACAGAATGTTTCCTTTATGGGTTTAAATTAGTTCGAGATTACATAAGATTTTTTTAATATTATACATATGAATTTATTTAAAATCACCTACTTTTTTACGTTAAATAAGTTTGATTTTAATTTTATTAACTATTTTAATATCTAATTAATTGATATATATCATATTTATTTAAATTCAAGTAAAAGGCCGCTCTCAGGGTCTGGGAGACATGCGCTCCAGGCAATGCAGAATGCCGCTCTCGGTGCCTGGAAGACACGCTGTAGACACCGTAACCTTTGAAATAGGTGCCTGGAGCAATCACGGTCCGGAATGAATATTAGGCCTCGCGTATTTGGGCCTCATAACAAACCCTCCGGCCCAGTCCTCACCCTCCTTCACCACGCACCTAATCGCCGCACACTGCAAAGCACGGCACACCGTCCCCACCTTAACCGCATGGTCCCTCCCCCATTTGCTTTCCTCTGATCTGTCTATCTCAAGAAATGCTTACTTCCAAGAAACTCCAACTTCAGTTCGCCATCCCAGAGACGTACAATCTATGGGACAAGGCAAGCGATGAGACAATTGACGGTGTGGTTCCACCCAGGGTGGGAGTAACCGGGTTTTCGGTGTCCACCGAACACTTTCGGTGTGGACTTCGCTTGCCACCACCACCATTCATATGTGAGTTGTTGGCATGTTTGGAGGTCCCATTGTCCCACCTGACACCCCGCTCAATCGCTCATGTGTTGGCGTTTTTGAGTGTGTGCATGGAGGAACAAATTACTCCGGCCCTACCAGTTTTTTTTTTACGTAAGTGTGTGCATTCGAAACTGGAAAACTAATCATTTCTCGCTGAAGGGTAAGCCAGGTATTGCACTTGTGAATTCTATTCGGAGTGGATATGATGCATGGTGGACAAGCTTAATTTGGGTGTGTCCACTGGAAGACCTCCGAATTCCAACTACTCTCAGCTCCTTCAAGAAAATTGGAAAGGCAAAGGGTAATGTGTGATGTAGTATGGTTGCATGGCTCCTTGTGTTGGACGTCAACGGAGTGCTAGCAGACATTGTCTTCAAAGCCAAGTACCAAAGGTTGCATTGGAAACCAGATGCGGTGATATATGGGAGAAATAGTAAGACACCGTAACATTGTCTCATGGCTGTGTCATGTTCAACCAATCCATTTTTTCTTGGTTTGGCAGTCTTCCTCAAGCCCTTTGCTCGTGAGTTCATCGAATGGTGTCTTGCAAACTTTGATGTCGGTATATGGTCTTCGAGGGCGCGTAAGTCCCACTCCATGAAATCTGTAGAGCATGTGCTGCTATCTAATGCTCTAACATCTGTCTATGTTCTATAGTGCACAACTACATGAGATCACCAAGTGGGTGCTTGGGCCAGATGCACACACCTCGCTGGCTTTCATATGAGATGCATCGAAGACCACTTAAATGCATGTACGTGTGCATGATAATAGGTCAAAAGCTGTTGTCTTGAAGGAGTTGTCGTGGATTTGGGGGAAGATGAAGGCTTCTTGGGTCGGTATGATGCAACCAACACCTTACTTATTGACGACTCCCCGTTCAAGTCCATCAGAAACCCAGTTAAGTCTATCTGCGATCATATAGTCTGGTATGCATGTTTCTTACTGACATTTAGGCCATCCTGCTTATTGTGCCACAGCATGACAACGCTGTTTTCCCAACGCCATACCAGTACATGGATGTAAGAAATGCTGCATTAGCTGAGTGTGGAGAAATACGCATCTTCCTTCAAGGTCTACTAGAATCAAATGATGTACTGAGTTTCATAAAGCATGCACGAATTGGACAGCCTCCGTTAGATGCTAATCACCCCATGTGGGATTATTACAAAGTTCTTGCTTGAACATTCATGGCATGTAACAGTGGTTTGAATTTCGGAACATTATGATGTTACTCACTCTACTTTAATCATGGTTTTTCAATATACACTTCATAAATTACAAAAAACTAAACATAAATTCTCAAATATTCTTATATGCATATTCATTTAAAATAATACCTTAATTTAATATTTTTATTACCATTCGATCCTTAGGTATGATTCAGATCGAACCTTTTTTTTATTTTAATATTGATATTATCATTTGATCCTTAGGTATACTTTGAATCGAGTGGATATTTATTTATTTTAAATCTTAATTAACGCTCGACCCTTAGGAGCAATTTGGATCGGGTATACCAAACAAGGGAACACGGGCGTGGTTTATTCATAAACCACGCCCGTGTACATACCCAGCAGCACCACAAGGTCACACGGGCGTGGTTTAGGGTTTACACGCCCGTATACCCTTGTTAGGTATACACGATCCAAATAAATATCCACTCGACTCGAATCACACCTAAAGATCGAACGCGACACACATGCACTCAGTTGGCGCATCGATGCCAGGCACCGCAAGAGCATATTTGCGGTGCCTGAAAAGATAGGATGCATGTCTTCGAAGGGCAATCCAGTGCAGTCAATACTTCACACCTAACACGCGAGAGGTCGGGCTGAGTGCCACACATATGCAGTTTACTAGCGCATTGATGCCAGGCACCGAAAGAGCATATTTGTGGTGCCTGAAAAGATAGGATGCATGTCTTCGAAGGGCAATCCAGTGCAATCAATACTTCACACCTAACACGCGAGAGGTCGGGCTGAGTGCCACACACATGCAGTTTACTAGCGCATTGATGCCAGGCACCACAAGAGCATATTTGTGGTGCCTGAAAAGATAGGATGCATGATAGGCACTACAACCTTTATTTGCGGTGCCTAGAAAGGGATGAGTTCTGCTGTTCTGCTTTCTATAGGTTACGGGGGCTTGATAAATATATTTGGTTACACAAATTGAAATCAGATATCAGCTACCCATGGCAAACATGTAAAGCGTAATATTGTCACGCAAAGCAAAATGATCGTCATGATACATGGACATCATAAGTGGATATGATCAAAACAACAAAGGAAAAACAGAGGTGTAACGAACATCGTAGACCTCTCACAATCCCATCCATCATAACCTCACGTTCTGCACTATTGCTGTCCAAAAAAAGCTGTAGCTTTATGGGGTTACTCAAGATGACTTCAGTCACTCCTAGATGCTGCATTGTAGTTAATTGCAATGGCATCCCTCGAATGATGTCTGCAGTAGCATTTCAACGTTCCCGTAGGTCATTGTTTTCAGCAGTAAGTATTTCTCCCAGTTGTGCGATGGCATCATTTGTTCGCTTACTCATTTCTTTCAACTCCTCCACCAAGCTATCAAGTTCTGGACCTTGCCTCCTCTTCTTCTTCCTAGGTTCATCACCACTAGTTGGTGTAGTGTGATTACCTGTGTGGCCTCTATGAGTCCCTCCTGATGAGGGATACTCTTCATATGTAGAGGATGCATCATGTGATCTTTGGTCACCATTTTTTTCCGAGTCAACCTCCACTTCAGGATACTCAAGAAGATGCAATGGTTGTTCCAAACCGGCTATAGAGTCATCAGCCTGCTGTGTTGCATCAGCAGCATCAGGGACACATTCTGCAAATTCTCCGGTGGCTCTATCTTTGCCAAAGATGATGCACCAATCTGGATAGTAAGGCCAACGCTTAAACCGCAACAAATTGTACACCTTCTCATTGTGCTACACATGTAATCCATAAGTGTACATTAATAATCTCATAGGAATTACCTACTACATATATATTAGAACAACAATACTTGTTTGAACTCCACCCATAAATCCTCACTAGCATCTACCATGTTTGTTGAGTTATCATACTCGGTACCTGACTTATTGAGAAAGTCAGATAGGGCATTGTAATCTTTTTTCCAGTTATGAATCTTTGATTACATGTGGGGAGTGCCTCTGATATCTGAGCCGGGACACAATTTGAGGAACGCCTCCTCTAGTGCTTGAAGATAATTACCTTTGAATCCATTCTCTGCTTTCCATCCACCTTGAATGATATCCTTTAGAGCGTGGATCAGAAAGCGCTCTTCATCAGGTTTCCACTGTCTTTTGGTCTTAATGTTATCACCACTTCTCCCACGTTTTGTTGTAGGCACGCTTGCTCCAACCATTTATGCAACCAACATATAAGTGCGCAACCCATGACAAAACCACAATGCACGTGTAGCTCAATATGGCACAAGAAGTATAACAACATTATATGGGTTTCAGGGGCACAATTCACAGCCATATTACTCAAAAAACATCACGCACACTAACACCCAGTCGCTCAATCCACGTGGTTAAGGTCATTCAACCGGCAAATGAAATAAACGCCTCAAATTCGAGAAAAAAATACCTAGTGCATCACCCAATACCCAATTTTTTGGTAAATCAAACTTGCTCCCAGAGTTGCATGAGCCAAAGATCCATGCACATCGCAACTCGAGGGTTTCAAATTCCCCAATCTGAATCTCACGTTTCTACATGTGGGGTCAAAATAGGATAATAAGATATTATATTATACATAAAGGGTATATTAGAGAATTCATATTTTCGAGTATTGAGAAACTATGCATAAATCCTTTTAACAAACATATAAAATTGATAATCTCATATTATTGAACCCTATCTACCAAACGCATACTTCATTCTAAACCATTATTTATGGGATACAATAAACTAAAATAATCTAAACCCTTTTAATTTAAACCCACCTAACAAACGAGGCCTAAGTGTTTTGCTAGGTACAGAGTTCAAACCATCTATTTTTCTGAAAGATTTTAATAAAACTTTAAAAATTTGGATAAAAAATTTGATTTGGCAAATTAAAAAAACCCGAAAGAAGATCTAAATTTTTTTCCCTATGAAAAGCTATTAACACCAAGTTTGGAGCAATCGAGAGTCTTGGAGTCTTTTATTGGAGTTTTGAAGTTGATTCTTATATTTTTGTAAGAGTATGAACTTAAATTAAATATAAATAAAACATGGGATATTAAAAAAAACAAAATGATTTTAATGATGTAGTTGATTTTATAATTTTAATACCTCTAAAACTTAGATAAAGGAATCAATACTTGATATTTATGAACACACAAATGAGCAATTTTCTATGAAGATTATCTTTTTATTAATTCGATAATTTATGTATATTTACAGGTTTTTTTTATTAAATAATAACTTTTGTAAGAACCAATTAAGTCAATTGAGTAAAAAATGGAGATTATCTATTTATTTATTACGTAACTTATGATTTGTTCAATCGTTTCAATTTTTTATTTAGTTTTTATGAATTAAAATCTTTATATGTTCTAGAAATTCTAATTTTACAATTTATTTTTAAAATTATTAATTTTTTAAAATTTGTATTTTAATGATTGTATAAAAATATTAATTAAAAAATTATATTGTTTAATTTGTATAGAATTCAAAAATATATTTATAATTATAATGTAATGTATAAAGTTTTATAATATAATTTTAATATTTTCGAATATAGCTTTACCACTTTAATATTAATTTTTTTTTATAAAATATAAAATACAAATTCAAAATGCAAAAAGCTCTTTAATTTTAGTAGATGATTTCTTTCAAACGTTTGAAGCGCGCGACGCATACGTTTCCCTCCGCCATGGCGCCCTCCACTCCGCCGCCGGCGGAAGCTACTCCAACTTCTGAAAGGCCTGCGCTTCAAAATCCTCTACGGCCAACAAACCCCCAGCCTTTATATTCGTCGACGCCATCTCGGCTTCCTTCCAATCCGAACCCTAACTACCCTCAATTGGCGCCACGCGTTCCTCATCCCCATCCCCAGGATATCTCTCAGAATTCCAACCCTGTACCCTCATCCGGTCGCGGGTTCATATCCAGGCCCGTCACCCGCCCGTCGCTGAAACCCTCCGTTGGGTTCCCTTATCTCGATCCAGGGTTTGTTCGCCCCAAAAGTTTGGCCCCGGTGATTAGTTCCTCTGGCAATGCGTCATCTTCGGGAGTAGTCCCTTGTGTAATTAATGGAATCCCTTTTCCCACATCAAATCAGATGAAGGTAATTCATTTTTTTCTTAGTTTTACCCAGCTTTGAAGGTTGAAGTGTATCCCGAAACTAAGCTCGTTTCTGGCGGCAGCATATTATGCTTACGATGAGAAAGTTATTTGTTGTAGTTTACTGGTAGTGGAATGGCAATTTATGTTCCTATTTCATTGCTTTTGTAGCTCGGTTCCTCAACAACTTTTATATCTGAAATTAATGGGTACAACGAGTTGAGGTACCCTTCAGGTTTTTCTTTGCTTTCACATTATTCACCGTTTTTTTAGTGATTTCTTTGAATATGTTCCTTTCTTCTTCCTTTGTTTTTTTTTTTTTTTTTTTTGCAGACACAGAAAGAAAGATGACTGTCTCGCGATTATCAGGGATAGAAAGGCAAGATTTGCTTATAGATTTTGTGTATTAATTTTCTGTTTCTCATGAATCTATTGGCTAAGAAAAAGTGAGTTTCAATGTCTTTACCATCCTGTGTGGATGTCAGGGGATTGTTACTTAAAATAATGGAAATTGTCTTTGAAAATGGAATGTGAGTTTGATTGTCTTGAAAAGGGATATTTATTGTTCTTCCAATTTATTTGGAAATGAACTGTGTTTCTCCAACAGGTTCGATTATCCGAAAATTCCTCTCTTTACGCCTTGTGCAGATCATGGTTAAGAAATGGCTTTTCTGTGGATATCCAGGTTTGCTTTAAACACTCCATCTAGCATGTTGCTATGATGAATTTTGGATGTTTGTTTTTCTATGTCCATGTTTCCACTGAATGTACGCAGTTTTATGAGAATGCTAGATACATTAAAATAGTTCTAAGCGGAGCTTTTAATTTTTAGCAGCCTCATTATCTTGATACTGCTGCATCTCTTCCACGGCCCTTGCCCAGGCCTAGACAGTGTCCAGATTTTCAAGAGAGAAAGGCAGTAGAGAATGAGAATGAGGATAATGAGGTGGGTTATCATGTTTATTCTTCTCTTCCGCTTCCTGGGATCCTTCCAGACCTTCTAAATGGCATATTGTTGCAATCTTTCGCACATTATATTTATTCAATTTTTTCAGGATAAGATTTCGTGTGAACAGCTTACTGAGAGGGAACTACTGCAAAGACACATCAAACGAGCAAAGAAGATTCGTTCCCGGTACCCTGCTAACTCAATTATGCACTAACATGTGCTTTAACTCTTCAGCTTTATTTTGGTGGAAATATTTTTCTTATGGTTAGGTTGTTATCAGGGTATAATTCCCTAGCATAAACGTTTCACATGGTTTATGATTTCTCATATCAAATGCATTCATTACTAATCTTGATGATCTTTTTTTTCCTTGCAGGCTTAGCGAGGAAAGATTTAAGCGGATTGAAAGATACAAATCGAGGCTAGCCCTTCTATTGGCTCCATACGACAGAGCAAACGTGGGAAATGAATCTTTCCCAAACCAGCAACAAGCAAACTAAGAAATCATCAGTTTTTGTTTTTACATGTGCTAGATCAGTTTTATATCCATGTATAAGTCACCCACATTTCATGACACAAAACCTTGTGGTGTGGCTGTGCTTCGGAACCATCTGCAAAGCAGCACAGTCAAAGAGGATGCTAAATCTCCCGTTGTAGAGTGCCTTGTGGCTGACTGCTCTAAGATAGTAGCAACAGCAGTTAGTTGACATTGTTGACCGAAGTTTGTTAGTTTTGCTATAAAGTCTATATGGGCCACATTTGGGTCAAGTCTATTTGGCTAATTATGGATTATTTCTGAAGTCTATATATTCCCTTTTTCTTGTTGGGTTCAATCCATTAGACTTAATCTATGGATTTAGCTTTTTTTTTTGGCAATTTACAGTCATGTTTATCGTGCTTTTGTGTCACACTCTTGCTAATCCCTCGCATTGAAGCTAGATTATCTTTTTTTGACTTATTTTTGAGTTCAATTACCATTTCTTTAAATTTAAATTTCATTATTCACTTTCAATATTTCAGACATTCATATTTGTCATCCTTGGCTAGTGTTCACATTTGTTTTGAGATTAATATTCCTAGAATTGGCATCTGCTATAGTTTAGGAAAAATTGTGAGCAAAGAATACTCATGTGAGAAATTGTTGAGTTGAAATGATAAAATGAATACAACCTTAGTATAATGTGCCGAAAGTAGGGTTGCAAGGCCTTGGGAATAGGTGTAGTGAAGATGTAAGTGAAAAGTGCTTAGGAAGGTATTCCTCATGGTAAAAATCTAGATATAAAGTGCTCTAAAGGATGCTCCCATGAAGGAGACTTTGGCATGCCTTGTCTAAGAGTTATCACCACAATGAAAATGACTAAATACGAAGTGTTCGGTAAAGCATGTGGAAGTTAAAATGATATTACTTAGTGCTAATATTCCTTCATTTTCCTCTTGTACACTTGGGCATAGGAGTTTAGCTCCCCGTAAACGAGCTTGAAGGAAGGGGCAACATGCTCAACAACATAAATTGTATTAAGAAACCATCCGAAAAGGGAAATTGAGGGCTATTGTCTTTGATAGGCCAACATAGTGCCAAGTTGTCATTCCCCATGTAGTCTGATGAAGATCAACGATTTTTTCTCAAAGTAGGGGGAATATATCACTACTTAAAAAAAAATTGACCAGTATAGAGGACAAAAGGGGAAAGTTTCATCTTTTCGAAAAACTTTTTGCAAGTAAAAAAGTCAGAAAGAAGAAGAGAATGTAAATTAGCTTTTTGGCAGGGAAAGCACCTCAAAGAAAACGAAACTCCTCCCTAGAGTTCTTGGAACTTCTCTTACATCTTGTGGCTTTGTTCATTTTTTCATTATTTTTTTTAGTGAAATTTCTTCCCTAGTGTGATATGACTCCTAGTTTTTTCTTGTTTTATAGGTTACCACTTGCTATCTTTTTACTGTTTTCCTCAAATTCGTTTCTAGGATTTGACTTGTCCTCATTGAGAATATCTTCAATGAGCTAAGGCTGCAATTTTGTTTTAAGTTCTTGAAGTTGTTATTCAACCACTTGGAAGAAGAATTGTTTAAGTGCTGAGTTGCAATGCATGGTCAAAACACTCTCCTTTACGGAAGGACAAGCTAATGAGTAATAACCATGGGGTCGTTTGAAGGACTGCACTCCCATCACGCAAGTGTTTAGGTGTGCGGAAAGCAACACCTCCTATGAAGCTTGAGCTACCATTAGTCTCTAGTTAATAAGAGTTGTGATCGATGCTACCCATATCACATGGAGTATCTTAGACTTGTTAGAATCCGCTTGGGAGGAGCCCATGCTAGAAAAGATGCTGAAGAAAAAGTTGACACACATGAATGAGGCTTAGATTTTAGGGGACCTAGGCAAAGATTTGGGATCCCACCTAATGCCCTAAAGATAATGGGATGAGCATAAAGGCTTACTTCAAGAGGTAGGGACGTGTGTTTCATTGCTCCTATGTTGGGTCTACAAACATGTTGGAGACACTGAAAAGCAGGAGAACCAAGAAGATTGTGACAGAATTAAAGGTCATTAGGAAGTGTTTCAAGTAAACCAACGTGAAGAGTAGAGAGTCTCCACAAGAACTACTTGTCTTACAAAAATGTTGCATTGTTGCGTGTCATTTCCTCAACAAATTTTAAATATTTAAAACGTAAAACACAAAAAGCGTAGTACGAGTATCGATCTCAGGGAGTTGTTTTTCGTGAAAAATGTTTTGTAAGAAACTTCTACAAAATGTCATGGTTTTGTAAAAGGGGGTTTGTGAAATGCAGAAATGAAAGAAAAAACCTAAGTGATGAGCCTTGACTACGGAACGCAGTTTCTAGGAATGAGATTCTGTCTCCTTCCTTTGTCTATCCTCGCCTCGCTTTTCACTAATTTCTTTCGAATAATTGGTTATAGGAGCAAGGAATAGCCTACTCTCCCTTACACTCTGATTGACAAGGAGGCACAGGAATAGCCTCATGTGATTTCCTCTTGGACGATTAGGAAGACAAGAGGATTGCCTTCGATTGCCTTCAAAATCGAATTGTGCGTGTGTGCGCAGCTGTTGCCAATGGCTAGTGGCAGGTTCGAGGTCACAACCTGTCCAGTGTCGCAGTACCTAGGCCACAAACAATCCGCTATTTCCCTCGAACCGGTAGGGTTGGAGTTGGTGCTCATGGACCTTGACTAGAAGTCATTACAGAAAGAATGCAACAAGATGCGTGGCAGTATACAGAATCCGAAATGAATTCAACAAAGAACTGAGTGTATTGCTCAAGACTTGGCAGGAAACTTCATCTTCTCTCAGAAACTAAAAGGTTTTAGCCACAAAGGGCCATGAAAAACAGAAATGAAATTGGAAACTAAGTATTCTTCCTCTTTGAGGGGAGAAAGAACTCAAAAGTTCTAAGTCTAGAAAGGAAATGGCAAAATTCTTGAAAATAAGTGCTCCAAGACTCTAAGTCTCCTTCCCATCATTCCTTCTATCTTGCGTGCGCCAGCAGCTTTCCTTTGAGTGCAAGTTAGGATTTTGGACTCAAAATGAGACAAGATGGAGAGAGAAAAGAGATCTCCCCCATTGGGACACACGACACACTTTCTGGAGAAGACTTCTAGGGGAAGAAGAAGGAAGACGAACCAGGAACGAAGCGGATGTCTAAAGACTATCTTTTATTTTCAAAGAATATTACTCTCAGCTAAGAGTAGCTACATACATTTCTAGTTTTCTGTTGAACTTTTTAAATTCCTTACTTGTTTATTTTCTGGTAATCGACTATGAAATGAGTACAATGTGGATGATGTTTTACTTTCCATTTTCGTTTACTTTAAGCATGAGTAGTTAAGTACTTAGAGGTGCCTTGGGGTGAAAAGGGGAGAAATGTACTAATCAATCTTTAGACTTTACAGACCACTTCTTTAACAAACCAAGATAGATCCCGGAGGAGGAAGTAGTGAAATTCATCTTAACAACCCTAATTAGAGGTAGATCAAAGATTAGGGGGAAAACAAGAGTTCGAATAGACCTAGACTTTGTTTGTTAGATGCTTGATTTATGGTTTGCATGAGCATATTTTTAGTGATAAGCATACATCCCTAGGAGTCCCAAGACATCACCCATTTCATTCCAAAAACAACCAAGTTCAAAAGTTTATCACTTTTCTTTACTATATTCAATCGTAATTCTGTCTTAGTCTTAGTTAAGACTAATTCTATCAACGTGACGCTGATTGCATGCATTGATAATCACATGAGAACCTGCTCTTTGTGTTTGACTCTAAACACTATGCTCATAATAGTATTAAATTTATTTGATACGAGAAATTTGCAATTTTACAACATTGCAAAAATTTCGTTCCTTCATCTTGTTAGCCATCTTGCACTCCTTCATGCAAAAATTTTCATTTATTAGTGGCATAGGATATTTCATCTATATGTGCATGAAGGACTGTCCCTCTGGCCTATGGAAAAACCTAAATACAAATCCTCAAAAATTAAAACTGTCCTCATCTACATGTGCATGAAGGAGTGCAAGATGGCTATCAAGATGAAGTTGATGGAGATCTTGGAAAAGGTTAGAAGAGGTTTTCAAGGGACAAAAAAGGCTCAGAGGAAGATGTCATGCTATGAAGTTTTGTACATATAGAAGAAGCTAGTAGCATGGAAATTCTATAAGTTCCACTACACCAACTTGCACAACACCAACAGATGTGTACTGCTTATTATGAATTTAGAGCTACTATTAGAGCGATAATTCTGGATGATTCCTAAAACAAGGTGAGCTCCATATGGAACCAGGAGAGGAATGAGGGACAACAACCCTCCAAGGCTCCAGACCTAAGGGGCTTTCCAAGGAGAACGGATGGTGAGGGTCCAATTAGTGACCCAATTGGAAAAGGGAAGGCCAAGCTGAAGAGCCTCCCATCAACCTTGCTGAGACCACATGAGATCCTCCATATTATAGAGAGATCAACTGTGTTGTGATTTTTGAGGAGGTATGTGTTTCCCTCCCTCTCCCTACTGCTTCAATGCATTTGTTTCTATTATGGTTACAACTAAGTTTTCTTTGGGGCCATGAGCCTTATATGGATGTTGGCACATATTATTATTCATATGTTTGTTTTATGTATCATTATGTGCCTCAATCAAATTTAAGACGAGTAATGATTTGCAATCCTCAAATAATGAAAGCTTGTTGCTACTTACCTCAAGGGGCGAAAGGGCTTTGTACTCTCCAAGGAAGGGTAATCACTCATTTCCACATCAAAGAAATCCCCACCTATCCTTAGTTCAAGAGGATGAAAAGCTAAGAATGAAGAATTCAAGGGCAATGGCCCAATGATTTTCATTAAAGCAAGTCAAGGGTGATACCTTAACAACTTTCAATATACTAGAGATTGGGGAATAACCTAGTAATCTCATGCATGTGGAAGCCTTACTACTGCTTTAACTTAGGAGGTCAAAAGGCTCAACCTTATAAATCCAAGCGTCATCACCCAAAGAAATCCTATTCAATCTCAAGAATCCTAGTTTGTTCACCCAAAAGGATTTCAATTAGACTAGAGGCTGAGAATAATCATCCCTCTACCCTACAATAAAGGAACTCCCATTGCTCCTTATCTCATGAGGTTGAAAGGTTAATCACTAGATGATATGGGTAATGATTCAATATCCCTTCAATTAAAAGGGGAAAATAGCTAATGACCGAGACAACCCCTCATTGCAAGTTAGCCTGAGTGTAAACACCTAGGGTGATAATGAAGTAAGGGTATCATATTACTTCAAATACAACCCATCAGCAATATTATAATTTCTAGTGAAGGTTCCACTGTAAGCATCCATTATTAGGTAACTAGATTTAAGGCACCTCAAATTCCAGTATAGCTGGATTTAGAGAATGGAACATCTTAGAATCCCCAAATGAATGCCCTGTACATGTAATATCCAATGGACTGTAATTTCTTTAGATGTCACAAACTAAAGGTTTTCCGTATAAAAAACATTTATATGTTGAATATGCTATCCACCAGTATTCTACATGAAAATAAATGTAGTAGTAGCAAGTTCAAGTTGATCCACAGAAAGCAATCGATTTTTAATTGCTAGTCTTACTGTAAGCTGGATTTAATAGGGGGTGTGGCAAGTTGTTTGGAAATACGTAAAAATAGGGAAATAAACATTTTTGGTGCACACTACTACCATAGAACAATGTGTAAATCCCTACTCTAATTGAGCTAGATGAAAATAACTGCCAAACATAAACTGAGAAAGAATCTAGCTAACATGATGGCCATGACTTAAGAGCATGCATTAACAAAGGCATAAGTCAAGCAGTTTCTCAATTTCTCACTATAGTGTTTAAGGTTATTTGTCTCATTTAATGATAAATAAAAACAACTACCTAAAACACACAACTAAAGAAATACATAAAATGTGCAGCCATGAAGTTGAACAAAACTTTTAAAAATAGCTCCAGAAATTCTACTTCCGTAGTTTTATTCAACAATAAGGTTTTCCTAAGAATTGTTCCTTTGAGTAGGTGAATAGCACTCTCTTGCTACTTTAACTCTATCATAGCTTCTTATTTTGCAGCACATAATGGTGGTTTCGCTATCTTGTTCGAGATACCCTATTCGTCTACTATCTCTGTTTTCTCCCCCAAGAGATGCAAAAATTAATAGAATGTAATGAGAAAATGAAACATAATGAAGGTAAAAATAACTTTCAAAGGTGATGCAAATGCATCTTTTAAAACAATAGAAAATCACTTATCAACCCTATACCCTTCATGATTGCAAGTGAAGTTCCAACTCTATGAGGTTTTGCTAAGATCGGGCATGCTTAGCAAATGTTGAATCTTTTTCCAATTAATTCATATTTTGGGCTCCTCCTATGTAGATGGCATTCAATTCAAAATGTTCTTTGCAAGGTTCCATAAGGCTTCCATCACGATTGTCATGTTCTAGCATAAAACTATGAACTTGGTTTTGGGTGAGGAGTTACTCGTGGCAATTCGTGAAGCATGAGTAGTAGGGGTATGGGTCTCTGGCCAAGCCTTTAGTGAGTGTTGTTCTATTTTCTCTCCCTCCTCAAAGGAGAACTAAGTTGCACTCGTACAAATATAAACTAGTAATTACTTGCATCAAGGAAACTAAGTTGCATTTTTTGATCTTCTAAGAGAACTCAATAAGGTACTAGTCATGTTTTTCTCATGATTCAAATAACACGAAACGACTTTTAGTCAACTTGAAGAAAGCGGGAACAAGAAGACCAAGCTTGGTGATCATAAAAACATGAACTTGGAAATTTTTATACACTAAGGTAAAACCTCATTATCATTCTAGAGAGTCCCTAAACAAGATTGATAAGGGAAAAATCGGCCAAGGGTAATCGGTTCCTAAAAGGCTGCCAAAAGAGATCCCGAGGGAATAACGCCAGACGACAGATCGACGTCTGTCAGAAATCTGACAGGAATGGCCATATTACACAGCCTGAAAAGCGGCCAAATTACAGCATAACAGGCGGCCGATATCTAAAAAGCGAGATCGTATAGCAGAAGCAGAAAGCAACCGATGTTTGCAGACACCAGAATTCAGTCAGAGTGAGCTCTCCTATAAATAGACGGAATTATGACAAGAAATGGGTTGGACTCAAAAAAGATTTCTTCAAGTTGTATTCTCCATTTTCGCAACCTCCACCTAGTGAAACTCTTTTCCGGCGAGCTCCGGCAGCTCCGTGGTTTTTCCGCTCTCCGGCGGTTTCCACGTAAAAAATCCCTGTTCACTCTTATTTTAATCGTACTAGCCGTGAAGAAGGTGACTAAGTGTGGCATTCCCGACCGCGCCTATCACCTAAAATCGGCCTCTCACCGGATACCGATTTCACCCATAACAAAGATGAACCTAGAAATTTAAGAAAAACAATGTTTCCTTATGTTCCAAAGGTTCTCAAATGGTCTTCTTTTCTTTCTTGTTTCTCATATTTATATCTCTATGAAAACAGATTTCTAGATGAAATTTTTTCCCTTTGTGATACCTTCCATTTTCCAACACATACCTTTGACGCAAGGATATGATTGGTTGAAGTATCAGTTCTTATTGGATAGGATGGCAGTATAGAAAAAGGTGTGGGTTCTAGGTTCATACATTATTAGGCTTGGACTGCATCTCCCTCATCTAGGATCATTGACATTCCAATAAAACCTCCATAATGAACTTTATATTCCGATCGAATTGTAGTGGCCCACTTAGTGAATCGTCCTTCCTTTAGAGCATCTTCAACCGTCGGTGGATAAAACATCATATCACCATTATTAATTGTCCATCCTCCCCTATTTTTGTCTACCAACCATTGTGAAATCATTTTTTATATATCCGTCTTTTTTAATGCATAAGTCAGATATCTACTAGACAAACACCATTCAATTCTTCCTTCTCTATTGGCATGATTTTTGCTTCTCCACTTAATAATTGTCTTTTGAGATATACACTTAAGATACTTTGAAACCCTAGCCAGATGCAGACAGCCATATTGAAATGGTGATGTTGATTTTAACAATTGGGCTTCTCTTTGATTTCTATCTTATGGCATTTTAGTTCGTAATTACAAAAGAGTTTCATGCTTTATTACATGTGCTAATGGATCAGTGGTTTCTCATTGATGCAGTAGATTTTGTGCACCCAAGAGACGTTTGGCTACTATTGGAAAAGTGCCTTCTAATATTGGATTAGAAGTTTAAGTGAGCTAATTGAGGTAAACTTATAGAATGATGCATGGTAGCCTTTTAGATTTATTATATAAAGAGTCATTTTTAGTGTTCAAGAAAATAATTCATTCTATGAGTAATTGTAAAAAGTTGGTTAAATGACTTATTGGCAGTTTTCTAGATTTGTTTGAATATAGAATAGTTTTAGTTTTCAAGGGAATCATTCAATTTGTAAGTAGTTGTAGGAAGTTGATTAAATGATTTTTTGTTAGCTTTCTAGAATTGTGTGTATGAAGGAGTAGTTTTGGTTTTATCAAGTAAATGATTCAATTTGAGAGTGTTTGTAGTAAGTTGATTGAATGATTATTTAGTAGCTTTGTAAACTTGTTTGTGTATGCACGAACAGTTTTAGTTTTGAAGGAAATGCTTGACTTATTGAATGGTTGTATGAAATTAGTTAAATCATTCTTTTGGTAGCTTAGCCTCGGGAGGTAGTATTGTTGATGTGATATACAATTACTATATAATTATTTATGGTTCTATATTATCAATACTACTTTGTCACTAGTAGTTTAAGTGAACTATTGGTTGTTTTGTATTTATATTATGATCTTTATGTTATCATTATTGTAGATGATTGATCAAAGTGGATTACAATCAAAAAGTTGGACTGAAGATAAAGAACTTCTTCTTGTTTCAGCTTGGTTGAATGCTAGTATTGACCGTATAAGTGCAAATTCGTAGAAGGTAGACTATTTTTGAGCGAGAGTTGCTGCTTGTTATTTTTGAGCGAAATATCATGATATTGATGCTTTGAGGAAAAAAATAGAACAACTTAAATTGAGATGTCCAAAAATTGCTAGTTGTTATAGTCAAGTGTAAAGTAGGGCAACAAGCGAAATGAATGAATATGATTATAAACGAGAAGCTGCATCCCTGTTCAAGCAACAAAATAGGGAAAGATTTTAGTCATTCAAGTTGTTGGGAAATTTTGAGAAAGGAATCAAGGTAGAAAATGATAATATTTTAAATTTATTTATATTAGTTTTCTCACTTATAAACAATATGAATGTTTTTATGACAGTCCATTAATCTCGAAAGTAAGGCAAGAAAAGGTGTAATGAGAATGAAACAGAGAAAGAAACAGAAACTCTAGAAACACAACATGATGTGCATCCTATGGGTCAAAAAATAACGAAGTGAATGCATAGTGGTGGTAGTAAGATGCTATTCAATCTCAAACTGGAGTGCGGGATATGTAAAATAAACTTCAAATATTGAAGTAAATTGGGAAACTATGTTCTCTAAAGTTGGATGATTGCACATTTAAACAAAGGAACTTGTAGAATGCAGTAATGAATAGGCTACAAGTTATACTGTAATCTCCACCAAATATAAATTATGTTGCTTCAGCAACAATATAAGTTGATCATAGACAAGTAGGTGTTGAATATGTTGTAAACTTGTGTATCATATTTATGTACGATAACAAATATGTTTTATGTAGGAAAGAAACTTCTTTAATGGACAAGTAATAGATTTTACATTTATAAAATTATAATTTTCATGAAAAAATATGTTGAATAATCAAGATATAAAATATTTTAAAGAAAATGAATATTTTAAAGCTTCAGAATAGTTTAAAGAAAAGAAATATTTTAAAGTTTTAAAATAATTTACAAATGAAGTATATAAAAGACTATGTGATCCTCTTCGTTTTGCATTCCTACACCCATATCATATCTCTTTTCATGGATCATGAAAACTTTTCATTTTTCATTCCAATTGCTACGATGGACTTGGAAGGAATAGTTCAAGCAGGAGGTAATCATATTTTAAATAATTATGCAACTAGTGAAGAAGGATCTAGAAAATATTAAGCATCTCATCGTTATATGGAGTGTAAACTGAAACTAGTTATGCTAGATTGTATCAAGATTATTTTCTTGATCAATCGACATATAATGAAGACATATTTTAGTGATGATTTAGCATGCAACGTCCTCTATTTCTACTGATTATTAATGCTCTCCAATACTCTGATCCTTTTTTTCAAGATAAAATTGATGCCTCCAAATGCGTATAGGGGGAGACCATTGCACTCAAGTGCCTTCGTCATTTTGTTTCAGGCAATGGCTTAAATTTTGAAGCGCAATACATAAGAGCTCCAACCGTAGAGGACATGCAATGTTTACTAAGCTTTGGGTAAACTCATGGATTTCTTGGTATGCTTAGAAGGGTAGATTGTATGCATTGGTAGTGGAAGAATTATCCTCTTGCATGGCAAGGACTATATTCACGTGGAGACAATTGAAAACCAACTCTGATGTTAGAGGAGATTGCTTTTGTTGACACCTAGATGGCGTGCCTTCTTTGGAATGTCATGCTTAAATTATGATTTAAATGTATTATTTCATTCTCCTCTATTCCAAGATTTTCATGGTAGTGTTGCTCCAAGAGTTCAATTCTCAATAAATGCTCACATGTATTTTTACACTGTCTCAAGGTTCAAAAGGAAGGATTATTCTATCCATTAGCAGAATACGGTGAAGGATGTGGAATAAGCTTTTGGTATTTACAAAATCAATTCTATTGTGACAATACCTGCAAGAGTGTGAGATTGAGACACAATTTTTAAAATATTGCGTATGCATGCATAATACTACACAATATGATTATTGAGGATGAAGATCATACTATTCCTTTTACTAATGGTGAAGTTGAATATAATAAAGTGAGAATTTAAAAACCAATATTTTATTCCAATGTGCAACTCAACATGAATTCATTTATTCTTCAAGTAACTCAATCTCAAGATTACGTTATGCATCATCGACTTAAGGATCATTTAGTTGAATATATTTGAGCTTAGTTTGAGAACCCACGATGAAAATTGTATTTTTCTTCTATATTTTTATTAATATATTTTCTTTATGAATTATTCTTATTTTATTAGTAAATTGATTTATATTGTAAGGTTATGGTTATAGTTACAATATCTTATATTGGTTATGAACGGGAAGAAAATGTACTTAAATAGAAGGATCCTTTTAATTTTGCATGAGACATTTTTTCTAGAAAGTAAGAATGTAAAGTAGTGAGGGTTGAATATTTGAAGAGGACAATATTGTGCAAGATGAGGATGATAACACTGTTTTTATTATATTTTTATGTGTATTTAGGTATGTTTTATAAGGTAAAATGTTGTTTCGTATGCGTAATTGTCTCCTTTTGTGTATTTAATTGGCGGAAATATATTTGTTGCGAAAATAGACCCAATTGGCAATAATTGAGTTCAAAACACTAATGTTTCTTTTAGTCAGTGCTTAAGTATTAACAGGGTAAAAGTTAAATTAACAACACACTTTCTACGTTGACAAGTCAAAAGAGGATAAAAAAAAAGTGTGGAAAAGCAACTTTTAGCCAAAAGTAGTCACTTTCTCAAAAGATAAGATTTGGAATAAAAATCTTCCTTCTAGAAACCCAAGGAAAAAAATGGAGATATCCTTCTTTTGAATGGGAAAATAAAAGAGAAAGGAAGAGAGAGAACGAGAGCAGTGAGAGGCGTGAAGCGAGGAGAATAGCAGTTCTCTAATGAACAGTTGTGACCAGCTTCCAGATCCATGTCTTCAAACCATTTTTCCATCCACAACTTTCAAATTCAACAAACCTACAACTTACAACATCGGCTTAACACTTTTATTTTCATTTTCTGGCTTTCTATTTCTGACTTTGAATGTGTTATGGGTGAAATCGGTATCCGGTGAGAGGCCGATTTTAGGTGATAGGCGCGGTCGGGAATGCCACACTTAGTCACCTTCTTCACGGCTAGTATGATTAAAATAAGAGTGCACAGGGATTTTTTTACGTGGAAACCGCCGGAGAGCGGAAAAACCACGGAGCTGCCGGAGCTCGCCGGAAAAGAGTTTCACTAGGTGGAGGTCACGAAAAAAGAGAATACAACTTGAAGAAATCTTTTTTGAGTCCAACCCCTTTCTCGTCATAATTCTGTCTATTTATAAGAGAGCTCACTCTGACCGAATTCTGGTGTCTGTAAACATCGGTTGCTTTCTGCTCCTGCTATACGATCTTGCTTTTCAGGTATCGGCCGCCTGTTATGCCGTAATTCGGCCGCTTTTCAGGCTGTGTCATATGGCCGTACCTGTCAGATTTCTGACATACGTCGATCTGTCGTCTGGCGTTATCCCCTCGGGATCTCTTTTGGCAGCCTTTTGGGAACCGATTACCCTTGGCCGATTTTTCCCTTATCATTCAGCCCCTCTGATTTGCCGATACTAGCCCTTTTCGGGGTAAATTGGGGGATCAGAACTACTACAATACCGATTCTTGAGTTGCCGCTTCCCCCGAATAGGCCACATGCCGTTCTCTGCCACGCGTCGGCTCGTTGGCACGCCACGTTTTTTCCCACTCATTCTGGGTACTCCAAACGTCACGACGCTTCGTCTCCCTAACCTTTCGCGTATAAATAAGCGCCCTTCGCGTCAGTTCTTTCCTTTGCGCTTTCTGTTGCCTGCAAGAGTTTTGTGCCCTCCGTGCTCCGTCACACTCGTCCGCCGCTCGATCGTCGCGATATCCGTCGGAAAACGTCAATTTTCCAGGTATCATTCGGTTCTTCGTCTTTTCCGTTCGGTCTTCTGGGATTTTTGACGGGTTCCCTTGTCGTTCTAAGTCCTTCCCCTTTCCTAACTCCTGCCTCGTTCTAGGGTTTTGGGCTTCTTTGAAAATGGGTAGAAGATCTAGTGAACTAAACATCCCTTCCCTTCGCATTCGGTACTCGATCCCTGATGAATACCAACTTTCTCATGCTCGGGATACTGAAATCCCTTGGGGGGTTGGTAAGGACCCCCTGCCTCCGTTCAGTTTCCCAATTTCACTTGCCTATTTCAAAAGCGGTTTACGCTTCCCTCTTCACCCTTTAATAGTCCGTTTTCTCTATACTTATCAATTCCGATTTACTGTCTTGCCCCGAATTCCATATTCTGCTTTACCACTTTCCTTTTCTATTCGGCCGGTATGGATCCGGCTATGACTCTGGTAGACTTCTGTCATCTCTTCAAGATAGCCGTTCGTAAAGCTAAGTCCCCGATGGATGGCCGATCTCACTTTCAATTCCGCCGATTTGAAGATAACCCCAACTTTGTTGTTAAAGCCTCCGATACCCACCATGATTGGTGGTCTTCTTTCGTTTGGATAGCTCCCCCTTTGGGTTCTCGGTGGAACTTCCCAGTCGATCCCCCAACTCCTTTCAGGATCAAGATCTTGGGTGCGTATCGGTCTTCTTCCGAATCTCGCGAAGTCCTTTATGAGAGGCTTAGTCGGGGCTCAGTTCGGTACGAGTCTCGTGCCTTGATGTTCTCGAGTGAGTCGTTGAAAAGATCAAGTATTATCAGTCGTTCCCGAGACCTCCATTGGCCCGATATCATTCCTTTCGACGGCACCGATTCGAGGAGCCTTCCTCTTAGCCCCTCTTCATCCTTCCCTCTTGTTCCGGCTTCACCTCCAATTCCCCCACCTGTTCAAACTAGGGCCCCCAAGAAAAAGAAGAGGGTTAAGACAGTTGCGCACAAACCCTCAAAGAGGCAAAGAGGTAGTCAGGTTCAGCTCTCCCAAGTTTCAGAATCGGCACTATGCCTTATTGCTTTTCCTTCTTTCGTTTTCAGCTGAAGAGATGGTTCGGAGAAGCTCTCTGGAAGATTCGGTGATGGCGCGGTTCTCCGCCAAGATGCAGAGGGCGCAGGAACCCGAGGATCCCTCCCTGCACCAGTCTGTCTCCTATTTAATAGTTACCGCGAATTCCCGATTATAAACCCCTCCCCTTTTTTTTTTGGTTTTTCTTTCAGGCTGATACGATTGGAGCTCAGTTGGACGCCACTGATCCTTCCTCGGGGGAAGATCAAGTAGTAGAAGTCTCCGAGACCCGGGAGTTGACTTCCCGTCCTTCAGCCGGGAAAGGGAAAGAGAAACTTCCTCCATCACCCGATCTCAGCGATACTCCTATCCCCGATGCAAGATTCTTTTCGGCTGGTGCTTCAACATCGGCTCTTCCAATCGAGTTACAGAGGGATTCTACCCTTGTAGAAGTAAGGGATAACCCGGTGCTTCCTCTACCCTCAGTTCCAGCTGAACTAAGGGGAATCCTGGATAGAGCTATGTCTAATACCTCGGGTGTTCAGCCGGAGACGGTAGTTGAAGGGATCTGGCAGGTACGTATCCCGTTTCCTCTTCTAAATTCTAATTAGTCGGTCCTTGACTAGGGATATTCTTTCAGGCTCTGACTCTTGGGTGGGGAATGGTTAGAGAGGTTGGCTCTCAATCGGAGGAAGTCTCTCGGCTTCGGGCCCAAGTTGTGGCTCAGAGCACCCAGATAAAGTTGTTGGAGGAGGAGGGGAGTTCGCTGAAAACCGTTTTAGGGAAGCGCAGCCGCCAGGAGGAAGAACTACGAAATGTGATCGAGGAAATGGGAAAGGCGGTTGACGACGCTCAATCGGAGAGAGAGGGCTTCAAAGTCCGATTTGAGGAGGCAGAAGCGGAGTTAGAGCATGCCAGGGGCCGCATTTCAGCATTGGAGGCCGATTTACTTGATCAGCAAGCATCTCGGCAGGGTCTTCTGGATGACTTTGTCAATTCGGCCTGTTTTGCCGAACTCTCCGATATCTATGCAGGACATTTAATCGGCTTACTTCTATACCGTCAAAGACGACATTTCAGCCGGGAATTTGGGCTTTCAATCATGGATCCGCGCTTCGACATGATAAACCCCCTGACGAAGGATGAGAACATGCTTGATGTTATCGCGGATACCTTCCAGGCCCCGGAGTTCGGGTTCGAAGCTGATCGGGAGCGACTGATTTCGCTAATTCGGGCGAGGATAGGGCGAGAGAATGACGCAAAGTTGAGGGCAAGGATGGAACGGCATACCGGTTCCTCTGCCAATCCTCCCGATAATCCCCCATCCCCTCCTGTACTTGGGAGTTCCACGCCATCTAATTGTTCCAGTCGATATGCTCCTTTTCTGATCACCCTTGAAATCCGATAAGGGCCTTCCTAGTTGCGGTCTAATTTCCCGACGTGTCTTTGCGGTTGGACGCTTCGGAGCACCAAATCTCCCTCATGGAATTCCCTTGGGGATACCGAGTTGTTGTAACTTTTCTCCGTTCTTCTCTGATAAGCCCCTAGTCGGCTATAGATGCTTCATCGCTTCTCTTCCAACAGCTCCAATTCCAGTTTTCGGAGTTCAGTATTCTCTTCTTCATTATAATGCTCTACCCGGTAGCTCTTCAAGGTCAGTTCGATAGGGCATATGGCTTCTGAACCGTAAACCAATAAGAATGGGGACTCCTCCGTGGTGGTTCGAGGGGTGGTGCGATATGACCACAGTACCTCATCTAAGCGATCTGCCCACGACCCCCCAAAATCTTCGAGCTTAGCTTCATACCTAGTCGGAGCGTTCGGTTCGTTACCTCTGTGAGGCCATTGCTCTGCGGGTGATATACCGAGGTGAAGTTATGCTTGACCGAATACTTATCCAGGAATGCATCCATTTTTCCTTCGGCGAATTGAGTTCCGTTATCAGTCACTAGTTCTTGAGGGATTCCGAACCGGATGAAGATGTTTTTCCACAGAAATCGGATAACGGTCTCCTCTGAAATCTTTGCCACGGCTTCAGCCTCTACCCACTTGGAAAAATACTCGACACCCACGATGACGAATTTCCTTTGACCCGAGGTGTGGGGAAAAGGCCCATTATATCCACCCCCATCGGTCGAAGGGGCAGGAGAGTGGGAGAGAGGTTAGTTTGCTTACTAGTTTCCTCGGTATACTTGCATGGTATTGGCACACTTTGCACTTCTTCACCATATCGGTAATATCCTGCTTCATAGTTGGCCAGTAGTAACCGGTTCTTAGAACTTTCCGGCATAAGGATCGTATTCCAATATGGCTGCCGCATTCACCCTCATGTAGATCGGTTATGAGTTCTTGAGAATGCTTTGCCCTGATGCACCTCAATAAGGGTCCATCTAAGGATTTGCGATAGAGAATTCCATTCACTAACGTATACCTCTTCACTCTAGTCTCTAACTGTCGGGCATTCGGCTTATCAGGTGGGGTTTTCCCATTTTGTAAATACCGGATGTAGGGCATCGTCCAGTCATCAAGGGGACTACGTTGTGGAGAGATATCGTTTCCCGGTTGCTGTGTGATATGATTTACGGCTCGTAGGCTCACCGAAGGTTGGTCCCGCAACTGAATTGTCACACTTCCTTCCCTTAACTCGTGAAACCCTGCTGCGAATCGGGCGAGGCTATCTGCGGACCCATTTTTCTCACGTGCTACGTGCGACAGGGTGAACTCCTTGAAGGTTTTAGCCAAGTCCTTCACCTGGGCACAGTACAGAGCCATGAGGGAGTCATGGGTTTCGTATTCTCCCGAAAACTACCCTTGCACAAGTCGCGAATCGGTGTAAACGTCGAGTTCTGCCACTCCCAGCTCCTTGGCAATTTTCATTCCCTCAATCAGGGCTTCATATTCGGCCACATTGTTAGAGGCAGGGAATGAGAATTTCACCGTAATATAAATATGCTCTCCTTCTCGGGTCTTAATGTCTATTCCTCCTCCGGCGCTGTTGTATGTTGAGCCATCCACGTGCATAGCCCATCGGTCGTTGGCTTCCATGAAACGGTCTATAGGCCTGGTCATTTCGACCACAAAATCAGCAATAGGTTGGGCCTTGATTGATGTTCTCGACTTAAACTCAATATCCATTGTACTTAATTCAACTGCCCATTTGGCAACCCTTCCGGAAATCTCTGGACGAGACAGGATGTTCTTCAGAGGCTGACTGGTGAATACCACAATGTGCCGATCTTGGAAATATGACCTCAATTTGGTGGCTGCCATCTTCAGAGCCAAGATGAATTTCTCTGTCACCGTATAGCGGGTTTTGACCGGTAACAAACCTTTGCTTACATAATACACCGGCGAGTGATTATTTGCCGAGATTGTTGTCAAGACTGCGCTGACTGTGACGGGCGATATAGACAGATATAGTCCTAAGGGCTCCCCTGCTTTCGGAGCCACAAGAAGCGGGGGTGATGAGAGGTATTCCGTGAGTTTCTCAAAAGCAATCTGGCAATCCTCGTTCCATTCTAAAGTACTTCCCTTTCGCAAGACCTTGAAGAAGGATGCCGACTTATCGACTGACTGAGATATGAAACGGCTGAGGGCAACCAATTTACCCGTGAGGCTCTGGTATTCCTTGATTGTTCTCGGGGTCAGCCTTGATTCCTCTCTCCAATACGTAATACCCAAGGAATTTTCCACTTTGCACCCCGAAACAACATTTCAATGGGTTGAGCTTTAACCCGTATGATCGACATAAAGAGAAACACGAATCCAAATACGCTAAATGGTCTTCTTCATTCATAGATTTCACGATCATATCGTCCACATACACCTCCATTGAGGTACTGATTTCAGAAGAGAATATTTTATTTACCAACCTCTGGTAAGTCGCCCCAGCGTTCTTCAATCCGAAAGGCATTGCCACGTAGCAGTAAACTCCATCCTTAGTGTAGAAGGTGGTTTTCGGTTGGTCTTTCTCGACCACGAAAACTTGATGATACCCCGAATAGGCATCCATGGTGCTCAGAAATCGGGATTCGGCAATGGCGTCCACTAGCTTGTCGATCTTTGGCAAAGGATAAGGGTCCCTTTCGCAGCAGGCGTTGAGGTCGGTGAAGTCAATGCACATCCTCCATTTTCCCCCGGGCTTCGGGACAACAACTGTGTTGGAAACCCATTCGGAGTTCTGGATCTCCTTCACATAACCAGCTTCCAAGAGCTCTCTTGTTTTTTCTTTGATAATTCGGCACTTTTCCTCCGAGAAATGTCGTTGCTTCTGCCGAATCGGTTTTGCCCCCGGGTAGGTATCAATGTGATGTTCGGCGACGGATCGATCAATGCCTACAAAATCCGCAGCAGTCCAGGCAAAAATATCGGTGTTCTTCATCAAAAGTTCAACTAACCTTTTCTCGAATCTAGCGTCTAGATTGACACCGACGCGGGTGGCTTTCTGCGCATCTCCTGGTATTAGTTGCACCGACTTGTACCCTACTGGTTCCATTGCTTGTCGAGGGGTTCCTTTTCTACCATCATTACTCTCGACTTCTTCGCGCAGGGGTCCCGACAAGAAGATACATAACAGGACCGGGCGGTGGGTTGGTCGATACCCATCGTGCAAATGCCCTTCGATGTTGGGAATTTGATTTTCAAATGCACAGTGGAGGGTAACATACCGAATTGGTTGATGCCGAGTCGCCCGAGGATGATGTTGTACGAGATCTCTGAATCCAGGATTAAGAATTCCAACCTTTCGGTTCGGCTCCGCCCTGCCGCTCCGAATGTTACGGGCAGGGTTATTTTCCTGATAGTTTGCACGGCCCGCTGGTCGAATGCGTACAACTCCATGCGCACATGGCGAATATTTCCCTCGTTAGATGACGCCAGTAACTCGGCCACTTCTTTCTTCATGATGTTGCACGAGGATCCTTGATCGACAAGAATCCTCCTTACCTTGGTGCTCCCACATATTCCTGACACCACCAAGGGCTCATCTCTCGCGGCTGGGCCAACCGGGTCATCTCTGCTGGAGAAGCTGATCTCTTCCTTTTCCCAAGCAGCTTTCTCAGTCGGATCATTTCCGATTTCGAAAACTTCTTTTCTGACTTCATCCAAATATCTCTTCCGTTCCTTTCCGGACACATCCATCTCGGTTCCTCCGGATATCATATGGATTACCCGAATATAGGGGGGACTACCCCGCATTTGATGGGCATTCCGTGAACTTTCCGATATGTCTTGTCCTTCTCCAAGATTCGGTTCCCTATTGGCTCGCGAGTTCGCCATCCCAGGTTTCGGAGGGAATTTCGGATATCGGTTCTCCTCGTTCCCCCTTCGCTCATTACGTTCTCTTTTTCGGTCCTTGAAGAGTGGAGTTGAGGGAGCAACTGGAACCACAACGCTGCGTTTTGACCCTTTCTCGGACGATTTAGTCGGAGAAGAGCCCGAGAGAGGATTCAGGGTCCCGAACGGATTACCCACGTATGACGGAAAAGGGGACCCCATATCGCATGTAACCGACTTCGATATGAAGATGTCCACAGTTCGACATTCGGAGGCCATGAAGTGTAAGCTGTTTGCTTGCTCGCTCCAGAAAGGAGCGAAAACTTGGTTTAAACAGTTGGAACCATGCAGCGTGGCCTCTTATCGGGAATTAATACTGCTCTTCACTACCCAATACGCTGTTAACATTGAAGCTCCACCTTCGAAGGCATCATTATACTCTATTCGGTATGACCACCGAAAAGAGAGCTTGCGAAGATTCATCGATCGATTCAACTGCTTGGTGTAGGATGTCCAATTGGATTTAAAAGAAAGGGTGGAAATAATGAAGCAGGCCTTAGGAACGTCGAAATTGGGACAGAGCCTATCGAAGTCCCCACCAAAGAATCTCGGAGAATTGCTAAGGAAAATCATGAAGTACATCCGAGTGGATGACGACCTCAGGGCCGAGATGAAAACCCGCGTGGACATTCGTCCAGTCCCACAGCAGGAGACCCAACTTAACCGGGGCCCCAGGCCGAATAAGCGTCGTGAAGTATATCAGGTGGAACCAACCAGAACAGATGCCTACTGCGAAATACACAAGACCACCGGGCATGATACTGCCCACTGCCGACTGATGAAGAGGATGATCGAGTAGTATCATGCTGGTCGAGGGATGAACAACGCGATGCGGGGTTCCGCATCGCGACTTTAAAGGAAGTTGAACATTGTCTTTCTTGCTTCCTCCTCGGTTTTGGATTCAGTCTCCGTATCTGGGGGGTACTCCGGAATAAGAGGTTGCTTCCCCGTTCGTGGTGCGGTTTCGGGTGTTCTCTCCTGGGTGTTGGAGTTGAGACCTGAAGGTGCCCGGAGGTCTGTAAGGATTTCCGTTAGCAGGGCCTTCAGTTGCTCCCTGCTAGTGATCATAAGGCCGGGATCTTGAGCGTCGGCACTTCCGTCATGAGCCGAGTCGGTGGCTATGCTATTTTCCGCCATGACTCGTGATTAGCGAGTGGCTCCTGTGGGTTTCTCAAATGGGACTGTGGAACGTAGCCCCACGGTGGGTGCCAAATATGTTATGGGTGAAATCGGTATCCGGTGAGAGGCCAATTTTAGGTGATAGGCGCGGTCGGGAATGCCACACTTAGTCACCTTCTTCACGGCTAGTACGATTAAAATAAGAGTGCATAGGGATTTTTTTACATGGAAACCGCCGGAGAGCGGAAAAACCACGGAGCTGTCGGAGCTCGCCGAAAAAGAGTTTCACTAGGTGGAGGTCGCAAAAAAAGAGAATACAATTTGAAGAAATCTTTTTTGAGTCCAACTCCTTTCTCGTCATAATTCTGTCTATTTATAGGAGAGCTCACTCTGACCGAATTCTAGTGTCTGCAAACATCAGTTGCTTTCTGCTTCTGCTATACGATCTCGCTTTTCAGGTATCGGCCGCCTGTTATGCCGTAATTGGTGTGATAAAATTGGGTTTAAGCCTAAAGATTCTCTTAAGTGATAAAAGAGTCAAATCCGAGTGTAAAACCTAACCAAATTATCTTTACTTTATGTTTTCTATGCATTTTCGTTATTTTTTTTGCTCATTCACCCCTGTAGTTTATTCATTTTAATTGTTGCTATTTTATATTCTATGTATATAAGACCTAAATCCTTAGAAACCCTCTTGTTTTCAGTAAATGTAAAGAATATTAAGAAATTGCAATCATTTCCTGTGAATTCGACTCTTGCTTGTTACACTAAATTAATTTCTATGATTTATGTAATAGAATAACTAGATTTATATTTTTTTTATGCGTTGAACAACTAGACCATGATATTTAACAACAAATTCCGACATTCATCAGAGAATGAGTTGTTACATTTGGTATCAAAGTCAAACTTGAGCTTTTGTCAATGATGAGATGAAGAAGCATTCAACAAGGATACTGAGTATTTAAGAAAGGAAGAATGTAAGTCTAGGAGTTTGGTTACTGTTCATACATTAGTTACGGATGGAGAAATATACATGCTTTAATAAAAGTACCTTGTTAATTTTATATGAAGATTTTTTTCCGAAAGAGAAAAATGTAAATCGTGAGAGTTGGGTATGGGAAGTGAATAATGTCATGTTAGATGAGGGAATTTAAGCCTACAATAATCCAATATTATTGTATAAAATATGTACGTACCATTAATAAGTAAAAAATATATATATACTATCTAATAAAACAAAATAATGACATAAAAATTGTTTTATGACTAATGGTACGCCTAGGTTTGGAGATGCCCTCAGAGGATCTTCCCTTGCTCGGAGACTCAATAGCATTCTGCTGAAACGTACAACATATTTTCCTTTCTAACATCTCCAGATCATGGATTCTGAAGGCATCCAGTATTCTTCAGCTACATGCAAGCGGAAGTCATCATCGGCTGTGGAAAATATTGGGGAAGATGCCCTCTCTATGATTTTCGCTCTTCTCGACCTCACCCATTTCGTCCGCTGCTCCGCTGTCTGCAAGTCTTGGTACTTTTTCTCGTTTCTATTAGTTACTGCTCACCCTTACCATCTTTATTCTGAAAATGGTTAGTAAACGGAGAAGGGGTCAAACGTTGACGGAATGTAAGATCCTGAATGTTGAATGAGTGATTCAATTTCCTTTCAAAAATTTTTAGGGTTAGTGAGTTGGTGTGATCGTTTATACTTTAGGTGCTCTGTTGTGAAAAAAATGAAGTATATGCGAGTACAGAATCTCAGTCTACTCCACAGCAATGAATCCATTACCCCGCAAGATGGAGCTTCTTCTTCGGATACATTTCTAGATTATCAGCTGGAACAGTGGGCGGTGAAACAACACCGTTCGTGTTTGCACGACGGTCATGCCAATGTTTTTCAGTGGAAAGGTCACGCGGTAGGGTAAATCACCATTTTCGCCCTCGCCTTTCTAATTTTGTATGTAAACTTGCACTCCTTTGGTTTGCTAATGCTGGTGCATAATTGTCAGTACAATATTTCATCACTTGGTTTCTTGTCAGGGTCAACAAGTGTAGAATGAAGGCAGGCCTGATTCTGACTGGTGTTGGTGATAAGGTAGAATAACATAATGTTCAACACTTTGCAGGCTTGCTGCCATTTATGCCAAAAATGATTTTAATCCCGCCCACCATGCCTATGATACTGTACATGTCCAAATAGCGCATTGTATTTCTCAAAATGCCAGGCAATGCATCTTTGGTCTGCGGAGAACTGCAAAAGACTGGACAGTTACTATTTACCTGACAAGATGCCATTAGTTGACTTCAACTTTGATGAGTCAAAGGTAATGTTGATATCTTTTTTCGAGTTTTCATCTATCTGGAGAAGCTGTTTCTTCATGTATCATATTATGGGTTCTGCTATAATTCATTTATTGTAAGTTTGTCATACCCTGAGTTATTTTTGGATGTAAAACGTAATCTATCATGTCTCATAGAGTAAATGTATTGTTTCAAGATGGACCATTTTATGTTGTCTTGCTAAACGAATCATCTCAAAGGCATTTCTCATCCGTGGTTTCTTTAAAGGTTGTTGGTCTGGTGGGGACACGTATATGCATATGGAAGCGTATTGGGTCTAGAGATCTGTTTTGTTCACGTGATGGTTTATTCACCAAGGGGTTATGTATGTGGTAGGTCATAACCATTTCTACTTTGAGTGCAATGTTATGGCTTCCTGCATTGAGTTATATATATTTCAAGGTTTCAGCAAAATATATATCTCATGTGTTATTTTTTTTCAGGTTAATTTTCTTTCTATATTGCAAAACTGATTGGTGACATGACATCATTTTTATTTGTGATCGATGAGCTATTCAATAAAGGCAACTTCCATTCATTGACGTATCATAATCCAAAATTTATTTTTTCTGCTGAGAGACCAAGCATGCACATGTGATGCGATAGTCTAAGAATCCACAAAGATGATGGTTATGTTAAGTTGAACTTATAATTAATAATGACATATTATCTTCTTAAATATTCTGAGTATCCTTGGGAGCCCTATTCAAAATATCTTGTGGAGAAGTTTTCATTATTGTTTATGCACTTCATGCAGTTTTGCAGACCCACATGCTGTAGTTGGCTGTGATGATGGGAAAGTTCGTGTTTTTGACATGTACAGCCGGAAGATCTCACTTATAGTAAAGTATGTTTCTTTCATCAAGTCCATAGATACTATTGCTGATTGCTTGCGTGTGTAGTGTAATTAATCGTCATAGTTATGTGATTCTTATTATGATTTACTGAAACTTAATGCACCATTATAGTTGTCTTAAGCTCTGAAGTGCTGCATCTCTTTGTTTTGGAGGTTTCATTCAGCGAAATACTGTATCTAGCTCACTACTATGATATATTTTTCTCTATTTTTTTTCTGTTTTCTTACAGGATGCATTCATATTCAGTATCTTGCTTAGCAATGACAGATGATCAATTGATTGTTAGTGGCTCATCAAGTGGCACCATTTCTTTATCAGATCTTTCAACAGACCAGATGGTGAACTCCCTGGATACTCGTGATTCTGCAGGTTAGTGACACCATTAGCTTGTCGCAGTCTTTTTTTTTTTTTTTTGAGGCACAAACAAAACTGGTTTTCAGGATGAAGAATTTATTTTTCTTGAGATTTTTTAAACTCTCTGGGATCATAAATATTGTGACGCAGGTATAAAAACGCTGTGTTACAACCCAAGATCTTATTCGCTATTTACTGGTTCAAATTCAGGTTTCGCATCATGCTGGGATTTAAGGTATGAAGGGGCCTGAAAAGTGCATCACCTTTTGTAAATGCCTAATCTAGCTTGTGCTTCCAACCATTGTATTCATGTGGCCTCTTATTGAACTCCATCCAATGAAACTGATTTGGCTTGAACAGAAAACTGCGTAGAGTATGGACCAATAGGATTAGCCCCAATATGCTTCACTGTGTACAGCACCTAAGGAACGATACATCAACTTTGGCTGTTGGTGGAATAGATGGAGTGCTGCGGATCCTTGATCAGGAAACAGGTGAAGTGTTGTCAAGGTATGTCATGCAACACAAAACCAATATAAACCGAGACACAGAAAGAAAAAAGACTGCTGTGAAGCTTTCAGAAGATGATCGTATTGATCTGATTCCAAGTCGCCCCCCTATAACAAGCCTAGCTGTGGGGATGCGGAAAATTGTTAGTGTTCATGGTGATAGACAACTGAGACTATGGATGTTTAGGAACAAATCATAAAGCGTTTCTCATTTGCATTGGGAGCTCCTGTCTTATTTGTCAACTTTTCCTTGAGAGAGTCATCTTTCGGTGCATGTGTTGTCATATATTTATCAGTTCTCATTACCAAGTTGATGCAAGTTTCAGAATGAGATTATTATAGAAAAGGAAATTTAATTCCTTATCATCCTTCTGAAATAATGATAAATCCCACGGGCTTGATAGAAAGAAGGAAATCAGTAAGTCTTCATGCCTAATAAGAGGTACTCACTCAATCAAGGGATACGCTTGATAACAGATTTTCCTAACGAGAGATATCTACTCGATGAAGGAAACTCTCACAATCCTCTTGGTCGACAAGGAGCAAGCTTGATGCACTTATGGGCTACTCGGGATGATGTTTGACTAACAATCTTTCTAGAAATGGGTTTGCATCCATGGGATATGGCAAAGGTAGTTAGGCAAAAGAAGAAGAGGTCTAACAGTGCAGCAGAGTATTGGGTAGGTATTCAAGGTAGAGAATGTAGCAAGCAAGATCAGTTTCTAGTTGAAGAGTCAAGGGAGAAGAAATCTCATTAAGCCCCGCCCTATCTCTTCATAGAGGCATTTGTTTTTATAGTGTATAGAGCATGATGAAATGTGATATTCAAGTAGTCATGCATTAAGAAAATTTACTCAATAAAAAAAATTATAAATTCAACAAGCAACCTAAAAATATTCACTAAAAAAAATATCTTAGTGACAGGTCTAGAGAGAGTAATAGGTCTTTAGCTATATGCTTAACGCATAAGAAAGCTTAAGAAACAGTTTTGATAGCGGCACAAGGGAATGACAAGGTTTTAATGAGGGAATTTACATCAAGATTAAGGGATATTCGGGAATCTCAACATGACAAGCCTTTTAGGCTCTATGGAGGACAGACCTTCTTGGAAAACACCGTAAAAAACCTAGAGGCAAAGCTGGGTCCGATAAGTTATCAAAGACTATAATGAAGCCTGGGACATCCTTTGTTGCCAAATAGGAAAAAGTTTCATTCTAACGAATTCCATTGAGGCGATGACAATTAATTTTTATTAAAAGAAATCCCACCAAAGAAATTCAGACCGGTTAGCTGAAAAAGGAAATCCCACCAACTATCAAAAGGTGGACATGTATGTAAGGAGGAAAGGGAAGAGATATTAAAGACTTCTGACCATTTTTTTAAAGCTAGGACCCTTAGAATGTGGAAGACAGAAAGCAAACGAAATTAAGCTACAATAGTAGAATTTCTGCCTAGTTTTGAAAAATGTTTGTGTTCATTTTAAACTGATGCTGAGTAAACTCTTTTCCTAGTGTGAGAGCACCTTCGGTTTTCTTCATTTTTCGTTTCACTATTTCCTTATTCTTTCTTTGATTTCCTGTTCTCTAGCACAGTTATTGTTACGATCTACAAAAACAAGAACATTTCAAACCCGGTAGCTAATAGGCTGATTTATAGTTTTCAAAAATAAAGCAGCAGTAAAAACTGTCGAACTAGGATTTTGACTAAGCTACATTCACTCTTTCAACAGATTATACCCATAAGAAACCTTATTTCAACAATTCAAGCTTGTAAAAACCAAGTGAATGTAGACATACTAAAAAATAAATTTTCTCAAATAAAGAGTGAACAACATCGGCACAACAAACATTCGATTTTAGAAAAATAAAAGTAAGCATAGTTCAAAATAAAGAAAAAAAGAAGAAGAAGAAAAATGTAAACTTACCTAATTCAAGTTCTTCCACTTCCTTTATTCCCATGGTAAAGGACCTATTCTTGGATCATAAAATGCTCACACGGCAGATTTACACGCACCAAGAAGTTGATGCCAAGAGGGTTAAGGAACTAGTGGCTAAACAGGAAGCTATCCAAAACCATTGCCAGCACACTCTAGTAGAGGGTAGAGAGCCTCTCAAGAATTGCTCACTGTATGATGACACTGCATTTAGAGTCTACCCTCAATGGATGAACCTACTGAAATAGGGCATGGAAGCCTATTACAGAGGGAGAAAAGTTGCTCATCAGCATGTATACCTACAACCCTTTTCTTCCTCTAAGTCATTGGTAATGTTCCTAGATTCATTTATTGAGCTTTCAAGGGGCTCCCCTGATTCAATGGCATCGATGATCCTGACTAGTATTTCAGTTTGTTCGACATTTAGATGAGCTCAGCACTAATGAACGATGGATGAGGTGCTGATTATTTACAAATGTACTTGCTATGTCGAGAAGTTCTCAACATTTGGGTAAGCTGGGTGCATGCAAGTTCTATAAGTTCCTTTGCACCACCTCATAAAACACTGACGAGTGTATTCTTTCCACCATGAATTTAGAATAGTTGTTGATTAGAGGGTACTCAACAATTCCCAAGGTTAGGTGAACATCTCAAGGAACCAAGGGAAGGAATGAAGGATGATGACCTCCCAAAGTTCCCTAGCATAAAGCATCTATCAAGGATTGCGTCTCTAAGAAGAAGCATTCAAATGGTGAAGGTTTTTCCAACCACCCGGATTGGAAGGAGCAGAACAAGATGATTGATGAGCCACCTATTGACACTATGAGTGTCACTCGGGTGCCCTCATACCATGGAAAAATCATTTGCATGGAATGCACCAAATAGGTTTTAATTATCCTCTCCATTTTTATTACTTCTGAGCATTACCTGTTTTGGGGTTGTGACCTGCATTATGTGTTTCAGGGATGTGACACCCCCCCCCCTCCTTGTCTGTTTCAAGTTCATGTCTCCATTCTATTCAAGGATTGTACCCCATATGTAATTATTATGTCAGGTCATGCATGTTGTGTTAGTGAATGTGTTCTATAAATAATAACTTATTGGAAAATCTCATTTTTTGATATTTTATTTTGAATAATGATTAAATCTATATTAATGATAAAATACTCTAATTGATCTATGTGATGTAGAAATTATGATCATATCATAATGTGAGATTCTTCAAACATTTATTTTCAAGTTTAAAATTCTTTAACTAAAGTATTTGTGAAATGAGGATATCACAAATATGGATAAACTATTGAGTTCTCTAAATTATTTAGATAATAGTTCTTACAATTGATGTAGTGAGATTACTAGAATCAATGCGTGAATGTTGATTAGGGAATCGATTCATTGCATAACTTGTCTTTAAAATACTATTATGGGAAGCTAACCAAGTATCACTAGAAAGATTTAGAATATCATAGTCATGCAAGTAAGTTGAAACTTGAACTCAACAAAGTTATCTTTATCTTAACCTTGCATTTTTGCTCATTACTAATAGTAGTTTAACCATGACTTGCTTAGTACGGATGAGAAGGGATGCAATTTTTCAAAGTTGAAGATAGTTGATTGATCATTAAAGAATTCATCATTCATGATGACTTTGAGATGTTATCTTGAGTAATGACATCAAACCTAGCAATAATTCTTGAGCCCAGGTTAATGATACTTGAAGAGTTTGAGTAAGCCATTTAATGTTAGTGTTTAAATGCCATTATAAGTTCAATACATTATAAAAACATGTACTCATATTTTAGTATCAAATGAGATATTGTATGGTGGGTGGTCGTAAGAAGGTAAAAATCAGTTCACTCGATTATTTTTACATTTTGGAGATTATGATATGTTGCTAAACATCACTCATGATCAATAATAACTAGTCACATTTGTAATAAGCTTGTAAAGTATCTCTAGTTATACACTATAGTCACATGATGTTTAGATATACACGCTTGATAAACAGAAATTTTAGCATATCGTTGCAAATAAAGCAAACCTCCGTATCAAATAAATTTATAAACCCTAATCTACACAAAATACAAATTTAGAAAACTTTTATAGTAGATATTGGGGTCGATCATGAAGAGCTTGTACTTGTAAGTGTTTTAGGAAATGCATAATTTGGGCTAATAGTAGTCTTACTTTAAGCTCGAATCAACAGTGGTAAACAAGTCCAGTAAACGAGATCAGTAAACAATATCAAGTCTCAACGCTAAAGGTAACAAGTACTGGTTCTAACTTAGAATAATAGGAAGATGTCTCAAGGATTGTAGGTGGTGTTATGCTAAGGTTCCTAATTTAATTTATTATGTTCATACACTCACAACTTCAAATAACCCAAGTCTACCCAGGTCATTCATCATATTTTCGGCTAAGCTAGTCCCCAATATCATAACCAATATTGCAATTAGGTCTATCCGCATGCAAAGCATATAGAACTAGTTCTACCCGATTCTACTGGTTCTACCCCAGACTAACACCTACTGCTCCCGCCTTGATTTGTTGGTCTACTTCTAAATCAAGCATCTAAGTTGTGAAGCTACTTATTCCCCCCTTAGGTCTACCCATGGTTTGATAGAAATAAGAGTTAAGGAACCAACATAAACTTCATTATTAACCCTAAGCACACATCACCATACTTCACCCTAAGGCATCCCTAAAACTTTAGACATAAAAGAACACATTTATCTAACCTAAAGCACAATAAAATATAACTATTTTGTATTATAAAATTCAGGGAAAATGTGTGTCATCACACTATGCTACAACGACACGAGACTTCTCCCCAAGTCCTAGCTAAGACTAACATAAAACTAACTTCGTCAGCGCCAATGATAAACATAAACAACTCTGATAAAATTCGGATGCATGAATTGTATGAGTGCTAGTGTGAATGTCATATTATCACTCAAATGTGCATGAATGGATTCCTCTTGGGGAGTGTTTTCGAAAATTACTTCCTCAAGTTGATTCGTTCAAAACCGCTTAGGACTATGGTTGCCAACTCTTTTCTTTCTCTCTTTTTTTTCTTTTTTTTCGATAGTGAAGGGCAGCTTGTTCTGAATTGATAAGGGTATAATGTCATGGCCTTTCTCGTGAAAGAGTGTTTGCCAAGCACTCAAACCTTATACCTCAGGGCCTCCTCCAACTCCTCCGGATCAATCCATCCCTTTGCGCCCATTTACTACTTATTGAGTCCGCACATGCTGTTTTATTATGTGTTGTTTTTCATGATTTTAATCTCATCATTTTTTTGATGTTGCTTTTCTCTTTTTTTTTTCTTTTTTTTTAAGTTGGCAAATTGTCTCAAAACGATTATGAAATCTATCAACTCAAGTGAAACTAATCTAGATCACACTTCCTAGGTTCCTTTAATCATGCACATGCTCTCATAAAATTGAAGGTAAAGCATGCTCCCAAGAATATAAAAGGCATAGAAAGCTCATACATCCAAATCATCTCAGAATTGCAATGTTCAATCATGTGGCCATTTGAAGTAGTTCATTGACGGGAAACAAAACAGGCAAGCAAGTATTCGATTATTCCTAACACAGACTAACATACACATATACGAACAACATCCTAAGGAAAAGTAAAACTAAAAATAAAAATAAAAATAAAATAAAGCTACACAAATAAGCTCAGCAACATGTTACTTGTTCAGGGAGGAGTCTATCACTCCCTGTTTCAGTTCTTGCACTTCACGAATTAAATCAGACATTTTCTCACTCAAATCTTTTGATCATTTCTGGGCAGCAGCATCCCTTGCTGTTGTGCTTGGAGATTGCAGGAGCAGGGGCATTTGTGTTGCATTCTCCAGCGACAGAATTTCCGCATAAACCTGCCAAAGATCTAAAAACAAACCCACTCCTTTGAGCTTTAATTAGTCCCGCAACTTTCAAGAAATAAGCATCTAAAGGAATTGTCTTAGATTCAACATGGAAATATTCTAATTCAGACAGTTTTTCAGGGCATAAAGTGTGAGCAAGATGCGTGATAATGTTTCCAAAACTCAAGTGTTGAATTTTCGTGCGTCTATAGTCTCTAGTCATTTGTTCAGCAATCATAGCACCTAAGTTTAGAGAGCGTTTGTTCATAATACACCACATGACAAATAATTCACGCTTATAAAGGGAATTAAATCCTATTGTTCGTTCAAAAAGGGTTGTGATAACAACGATATGAGCATAACGCATAACCGGATCAACAAACAAGTCTGTCTTAGTCCATTTTGCCTTAAATTCTATAATATGCTGATCAGTCAAAATCGCATAAATTTCCTCAGCATCAAATTCCTCAGGATAATGAAAAAGGGATGCAGCAAACTCATGAGAATCTACATCATGTTCTGAACAAAATCCTAGAGCTACGTTCCATTCAGCCAATGAAAAAGAAAATTCAACCCCCATTAACCGAAAAGAGCTAGCAGCAGGATCTAGCACAGTTTCAGGGATTTCATACACAAAAGTGGCAGCAAATTCATAAGATAGTTCAATGTACCCAGGAAATTTCATTTCAAATAAATTCATGAATGTTGTCCCTTCAAACAGGGAAGAAATTCTATCAGCAATTCCTAATTCTACCAGAATATCGTGATCAATATGACAACAGGGTGTTACCTTTGCACCCTTTACCTCACCGTACCGATCAGTGTGCATTTCCTTTGTGAAGGTCAGGTACCGAGTGTTCAACATGTCTGCATAGTGCTTGAAATACAGTATCCCCTTGCGCGTCATTTGCCTCTGGAATTTCTCCTTTTCTTGTGCAAACTTCCCTGATTTCACATACAGAGGCACCAATTTAGGTAAAAATTTATTTCTTTTAATGGTACCTTCATTTTCCTTTTCTGTTGTGCTTCCGAACGATTGCTCCTCTGCTTCCTCAATTTCCTTATTTTGATTCTCTTCATTTTCGCCCTCATTTCTGTCCATTAAAGCTTCTTCTTCAGCAACCTGTTCTTCGAGTTCCTCCACTTCATCTCTGGATTTTTCAGCATTTGTCTCTGGAACAGGTGCTGCTGGTTCCCAAGGCGTGACATCTTCTTCTTCAGGAACCGATTCGTCCAGTGGTATCCTCTGCTTTTTCTTCCTGCCCTTCCCTTTCTTCTTCTTAGTCAAGACTTGTGGTTCTGAGGGTGGCTCCTCCACTGGTGTTTTTCTCTTGTAGCTTTTCTGCATGCCCCTCAATCTTTGTTGGAGGCTGACATTCTCCAAGTTGTTGTTGTCAGAGGGTTCTCCCATTTCAGCCGCCTGAAGGATCACGTCTACTCCCTGGAAATTTTCTGTAGCAGCAATAGTAGGCAAATCGCCTTCTTCTAAGGTTGGAACAACAATGATTTCCGCTTCAGCACCTCCAGCAACTTCCTTTGGCTGCTCTGCTTGCATTTTCTTTCGGCTGGGTCTCTCCTTTGCAGCTTTTCTTCCACTTCTTGTTGCAGGCATTTTGTTTCTACCGCTGTAATTTTTACAGAAAAATCACAGAAGAAACGGTTGAAGTGAGGAACAAAGAAACTGCTCCTCCAATTAGTTTCAAGCACTAGGGGTTTTTCCGTCATTTCCTTTGGTTCGACTTCCCACTTCCCTCAACAGTCGAATTTTTGTGTAACTCCCCATGCTTAATTTCCCTTGAGTTAAGCATCCATCCTTGCCCAACAGCACAAAACATGGCAAAAATTCTAAAAGAAAACATATTAAAATAGAAATAAAAATGCATAAATTAAAAGAGTTAGCCATGGGTTGCCTCCCATAAGCACTCTTATTTAAAGTCTTGGACCTAACTTCTCATTGGCTATGTTTCTGGAGCATCCATCAGCTTGATCATCTCCAGATTTCCTGTGATCATGTTAGCATTTTCATAAAAAATTTTCAAACGGTGCCCATTTACCAAAAATCCCTTGTTTGAGTCTCCATCAAATATTTCCACAACACCATTTGAAAAAATTTTCTTCACAATAAAAGGCCTTATCCATCCTGATGTCAACATTCCAGGATGCAATTTCAACCTGGATTGGAATAATAAAACTTTCTGGCCAATCTTGAAATTTCTCTTGGAAATATGCACGTCGTGATATCTCTTAGTCCGAGCCTAGAATAGTTTTGAGCTCTCATACGCATCATTTCTCAACTCCTCAAGTTCTGAAAGCTAGAGCTTCCTGTGACTTGCACTAAGGTTCCTATCCAAGTTTAACTTCTTCACATCCCACCAGGCCTTGTGCTCAAGAGCTGTTGGTAATCTACATGGCTTCCCATAGATCAACCGAAATGGTAAGGTCCCAATGGAAGTCTTATATGCTGTTCATATGGCCCAAAGTGTATCCTTAAACTCTTAACCCTAAATTTTTTGTCAGTCATTTTGATATAGGTTAAAAATGCGAAAAATAAATTTTTTTAGGTCAAATATGCCATCAACCCTGATTTCATTTATCTATATACACATTTTATAACATAATTTTGTTATTTATTACATATCGTTATATATATATTGATAAAATGCTAAAAATAAAACAATTTTATGTGTTATAAGCTAACTAAAATTTAAAACAAATAAGAATGGGTAATTTTCCCACACACTTACACATAGTAGGCACTTTTCTAAAATGAAATTTGGACATTGGGTAGATTTTTGAAGAACCCCAGGTTTTTTGATGAACTCAAAATGGTGACTAAGTTGCTCATTGGTGAACCATCAGATGATTTAAAATATTTACTAAAATAATGATTAAATACCAAATCGATAGTTACTGAGTCGATGGATCTGGTTCCTCAATTACTCAAACGAAACCAGAACCACTCTTCGGTTCCAGTTTGGTATTGGAACCAATGCAGATCTCGGTTCCGTTTTGGAACCAGAAGAGATGCAATGGTTCCAATTCGAACCACAGTTTAGTTCCGAACAGGCCTAACTCAATCTAGGAGGGCATCCATCATGGGCCTCATCATTTGGAAGAAGACAACAGCGTTAACTTTATCAAAATATTGCTCACCACAGCCCATGAAGCATGAGTTGTGAGGGTTTGGTCTTGCAATTAGTCCCAAGGTTTCTAATCCGATATTGTTTCCTTCTATGAAGGAGAGAGTCCTTCCTAATGACTCGCTTGTGACCCAATACTCTTCCAATTCATTTTTTCTGAACTTCAAGTAGAGCAAAAACTCAAATACACAATGAATAGGTATCATAACTCATAGAGAAACTTAGCAAGGGACAAGTCATAGTATGTTGATGGTGCAAAACATTATGAGGTTGAGGAATTATTCAATCTTCCTTACTGATTTTCTTCAATATTAGATGGATTAAGGATTTTAGGGAAAGCAATAAAAAAGGCAAATATCTTGGTAACCTACAAAAAAGAAATGAGGATGCTCACACAAATGCTATGAGGTTAAGGAATCGTTCGATGTTATTTCCCAGATATCAAACTTATAATTTATAAAATTTAAATAAATCTAAACACATTTATAATTCAAAATTAAATTATATATATTTTTTATCTTTTCATGCCAAACACCCAAACGGTTTGCTTATGGCAATGTACCTATTTGATATAATTGTTAAGGTTACTTAACAATAGGTTTTAAATTTTAGCATGTTTGATAAATATTGTAAAGATTAACAACATCGTTTATTTTCGCAGGTATGAAGCAATTTTTGGGGTGTGAAGATTAACGTGTGGGGGGTTTAGGTTTACATTCACAATTTCTTATTATTCCTCTTCTGCCCCTCGTATTCAAATCACCGTTGAACATATTTTGTATGCTGAAAGAAAAGAGTTCATGTTCTGTGAGCTGCATAACTGAGATTCTATTATCGAGCACCATTGTAAGAGCAGATAGCAAGAACTACAAAGTAGAAACTAGCAGTTTTCCACCTTGAACATGAACTTTGTTTTATGGGTGAAGCTTTATAATCTCATCTCTCATGAACTCTTTAGGTTGTTCTTACTAAAATAGAGATCTTTATCAGCTCCATTTGTATTCGTCTCTTGCAGTTATTGCCATTCATTATTGGTTTGTATTCTATTATGTTTTCATTTTGCTTACATATTGTGGTTTCTCAAATTTACCTTTGTTTTGTTTCATAATTTCACAATGGTATATATGATATGCTGCTCCTTTTGTAATAGATATGCGTTATTTAAGTCTTGTTCCCATATTTCAGAATGATTTATGAATAAATAAGAGTAGCAACCATTGGTGCTACACATGCCATCAATCAAACTTCTTTTATGCATATGCTTGCCGTTATTTACACATGGTTGCCAAAGAAACAAACTAGCATATTCATATAAGGAAAAAATTCCAAAGCAAATTGAATACATGAAGGGGCTTATCATTGATGCTAACTCCGCTTGTTTGGACAAATTAAGGCTCACAAGAAGTGTATTTTTGAAACTGTGTACTCTCCTACAAGAGAAGGTTAATCTTAAACCCACGATGTATATTGAAGTGCCAAAAATGGTTGCTATTTTCTTAGGAATTCTTGCACATCATAGAAAAACAAGGACACAAAAGCATGTCTTCAAGAGATTAATATGGATAATGTCTAAGTATTTAACACTATGTTAATAGCAATTCTTTTCTTGTAAGATGAATTGTATGTTAAGGCAAAACTGATAATTGATATTGATCATACATCAAGATTCGGATTCTTTGGAGCATTAAATTTTTAAGCTTTTATGTGTATTATATTTTTCTTCAAGACCATAATTAACTTTTGTTTTTTTTATATTAGAATTGCCTTGGTGCACTTAATGAATCAAATTTTCTGCTTCATATGAAGGATGATTAGAAGACATGATTTAGAAACTGAAAGGGCCAATTATCTATGAATGTGATTGGAGTCTAAGATTACCAAATGAACTTCAAATATGTGCTGTCCGAATGGGAGGGATCAACTTTCTACAACATGGTACTAAGATCAGCCCTTATTAAGCAACGAAATTCTTTCAAAGTTCTACTAGGTAGGATGTTATTGATCTGGTAACATTCTACACTATATATCATTTATCATATAGAAAAAACTTGTTATGTGTGCGTACAGGTTGCTACTACATGTGCACCCACGATTACACAAATTGCGAAGATTTTTTGGCTCTTTATAGATCTATTCGTCACCATTTGAAGAAGTAGGGTATTGGTTCTAAGGCACCATAAAATGCAAGGGAGTATTTCAATATGTGATATTCATCTACAAGGAATGTCATCGAGCAAGCATGGAGATTGATGAAAATGCGATGGGGCATTCTTCAAGATGCAAGGTTTTATCCTATTCAAATATCAATACACTATAGCTTGTGCATTGCTTCATAAATTTATTCAAAAGGAAATGAGGTCTTATGTGTGGGAAAATGAGGTACTAGAGGTATTTCATAATATGCATGCAATTATGGAAGAGGATTTTGAAGATAATTTATAATACAGGTAGTACAGCTGAGTGGATGATAAACCAAAAATTCTTTACATGTCACAAGTCTAAAGTTTTTCTCATTAAAACTAATTTGTATTCTAAGCGTATAAACCACAAGTAATTTACAAACAAAATTAATATAGCAGCATTAAGTCCAAGTCAATTCACAAAAAGTACATGGTTTTTAGTTGTTGGCCTTATACATAAGTTGGATTAAACAGGGGAGTTTATTTGAAATTGAATTTCCATTCTAACTAAATTAATAAAATTCTTCTACTGATTTTTAAATTGAAAAGTAGAAAATAAAATGCATAAATCAACATTTCAAACAACTAACGATTTATTTTGCATTTGAACAAGGATTTAACTTCATGAAAACAAGTAAAAGTTCATGGTCAGGTTTAAATCCTATTCTAGAGACATAATCGTGAACATTAACTAAGTACTAAGTTGCATCACCTTCTTTCAAATAGAACAAGTAATTCAACTAGTTGTCAGTATCCTGCTTTTCAGCTACACCAAATCTGTTTTTATTCTTTTCTGATAATTGGTAAAAAAAATATCATTTCTCTTTAATTCAACTTCCCACGCAGATTTGTAATTCCCCTATTATCTTTGTTCTAAATATTGTTGTTGCAAGAAAAATAGAATCTTGGGAAGTAACAAAAAGGTAATGCTTATGAGATCACCTTGGATGAAAAACGACTGATGAACAATAAGAATGACCAAAAACCTAATTGACAAGCATTCCTAGTAGGGTTTATATATATCCAATACCTAGGTTACCCAACAGTGGACCACAATCATTGAAAACACACAAAAAGCCCAACAACTCGAATCCAACACTTCCATGCTCGAACTCAACACCTTTTTATCTGAAATATAACATTATGACACAAGATTAGTGCTTCCAATCACCTTCAAGCTTTGGATTGAGGCTGATCTCCAACACTCCCCCCAGACCGAGATCTCCCAACTTGAAAAGTCTTCCATAGTCATGAGATTCATGTTCTTCCTTGCTAGCTCAAACTGAACTCTGTTCAAACCTTTGGTGAGCCCATCAGCAAACTGATTCCCACTCTCAACATACTGCACTTTAATCTTCTTCTCCTTGATATAATTCCTTATGACATGATACCTGATTCTTATGTGTTTGGCTTTGCTGAAGTTCGTCGGATCCTTGGCAATGGAGATTGCAGCTCGATTATCCATAAGCAGATGTGTAGCTTCCTTTTGTATGAATCCAAGTTCGTTTAGCATCTGCCTCAACCAAACACAATAGTTCGAAGCATGTGCTGCTGAGATGTATTCTGCTTCAGCTGTTGATTGTGCTACCACTTTTTGTTTCTTCGAAAACCAGACTATAGGGGTCTTATTTAAGAAGAAGAGTGCACCAGATTTACTTTTGCTATCTTCAGCCATACCATAATCACTATCTGAGTAGGCTCTAAGTTTCAAGACTGGTTTTTCACCTTCATAGGGATAGAACAATCCGAAATCAGTAGTAGATTTTATGTACCTGAAAGCTCTTTTCACAGCTGCCATGTGAGTTGTTGTTGGTTTGTTGAGGAAGCAAGATAAGACATTTACACAAAACACAAGTCAGTCCTTGTATGCTGGAGATAAATGAGGCTTCCAATCATACTTCTATAAGTAGTGGTATCCACATTCTTTCCCTGATTGTTCTCTTCAATCACCTGTTTGTAATCCAAAGGCGTTTTTGAAGGATTGACATCTTTGAACCCAAACCTTTCAAGAAGTTCATTACAGTACTTTTTCTGTGATATGAATGTTCCAACACCTTCAAGTTGATGAATTTCCATGCCTAGATAGTAGGACATCATTCCAAGGTCAGTCATCTTGAATTCATTTTTGAGTAGAGCTTTGAATTCCTCAATCTTCCTTTCACTACCTGATGTAATCATAAGATCATCCACATATAAGCTAATAAATAAACGATCATCTTCTTTTCTTTTAACATACAGTGAGTAATCACTATATGTTTTTCTGAAACCAATACCCTGGAGAAAGTTATCCATGCGTTCATTCCATGCTCTAGGAGCTTGCTTCAACCCATAGAGAGATTTCTTTAGCTTCAATACCTTGTCTTCATGACCTGACACTTCGAAGCCCTTTGGTTGTTCAACAAAAACAACCTCCTCCAACACACCATTCAAGAACGCAGTCTTGACATCCATGTGATGCACTTTCCATCCATGAGCAGCTGAAATGGCAAGAAGTACTTTAATCGTGTCAAATCTTGCTACTGGTGCAAAAATATCATGAAAATTTATTCCTTTGATCTGACTATATCCCTTGGCTACTAATCTAGCCTTATATTTGTTGATAGAGCCATCTGCATTCATCTTGGTTTTGAATAACCACTTGAGGCCAATAGGTTTGAAACCCCTATCCTTGGGTTTATCAACTAACTCCCATGTTTCATTTTCAAGTATAGAATTCATTTCTTCCTTCATGGCCTCTCTCCATTTTGGATTTTGTACAGCCACTTCAAATGATGTTGGATCTCCTGTCAATAATCCAGCCAAAATATCAGCTACAGCATCTTGGACATCATCATTCAACTTGGAGAAACTTATTGTAGGAGCCTTGTTTCTTTTGCTTCGTCTAATGTCAGTAACATGACTATCTTCATTATCTATTGAATCTCTGATGTTTTTGCGTTTCCTCCTTTGCCAATCACGATCACATGGGTAATAATCTTCATCATCAGTATCAGGTTCCTCTCCATCAGATTCATCTATTGATGAGTCTTTTGCATTCGTGCCTTGCTCCTCTTCCTGGATTTCGAAATTCCCATCTGAATGTAGATCATTGGCCTTCTCCTCCTCTGGAGCTGGAAAATTCTCATCTGAATGCTGATCATTTACTTGATTTGAATCTTCATGAACGAGTTCTGAAGTTTCTTGGTTTGTTGAATTCCTGGAAGAGAAGTTTTGAGGCATGTGTGTCCAGAGGTCTCCTTTCCCATGGGTGCTATGCCTTCCATCACTTTTATGAGCTTCTGCATCATTCAGAGAAATGCAATCATCAATTAAAGTATACCTTGCACCTTCATCAAAAGTGACATCATGGCTGAAGATAAATTTTTTCTGTTGAGGTAAATAAACTTTATATCCCTTGGTAGTGTTGCTATAACCAACAAATACATCAGATATAGATTTCTTTTCAAGTTTTCCTCGTTTTTGGTCTGGTATATGAGTAAAACACAGACTACCAAAGATTTTGAGATGATCAACCTTTTTAATATAACCATGCCATTTTTCATGGGCAGTTTTTCCACTAATCGCCCTTGAGGGAAGCAAGTTCAATAGATATACAGATGTAGATACCGCTTCAGCCCAGAAATTTACAGGAAGATCTTTTTCAAACAATAGGCATCTTGACATATCAAGGATTGTTCTGTTTCTCCTTTCACATATACCATTCTGTTGTGGAGAATATGGTACGGTGAATTGATGCATGATTCCCTCATTTTCACAGAACATTCTCATGCTATTATTGTAGAATTCGCCTCCATTGTCTGATCTAATCATCTTCAAAGAGCATCCACTCTGATTCTCAATCATCACTTTGAATTTTCGAAAGATATGAGGAACTTCTAACTTGCTTTTAAGAAAGTAAACCCAACAATAACGTGAATAATCATCAATGAATGTAACAAAATATCTACTCCCCCCTAATGAACATTCCTTAAATGGTCCACAAACATCTGTATGCACAAGCTCTAATTTCTCATTTGCTACTGAATCACTGGAATAAAAGGGCTTTCTACACTATTTACCTTGATGGCACACTTCACATATGGCATTAGCAAACTTGATGTCTTTCAATTCCAGTACTTCCTTATTCTTCTGCAATATTTTCAGATTGTTGAAGCTATAGTGCCCAAAACGTTTGTGCCAAAGGCTGCTTTGATCCTGAAGTGAGAAAATACAACTTTTATGATCACTGACCATGATTTGGTAGAGGTTGTAGGTGGTCAACACAGCATGGAATTCAATCTTCGTTTTTGGATCAACAACCTTAACTTTAGTGGTTATACCACCAGCATCCTTCATCAGCTCAATGTTAAAACCTTGCCTGCTCAATTGGCCAAAGCTCAACAGGTTCTGTTTGAGGTTTGGTGAATAATAAACATCATCAACTTGAACAATTCCTTCTTTTAGCAAGAGTAAAATGCTTCCTTTGCCCACAATGCCAATATTTTCACCAGTGCACGTGCTTACCTCCTTCCCAATCTTTTCAAGCTTGAGAAATGACCTTGTATCACAACATACATGATAGGAGGCGCCAGAGTCCAAGTACCAGCCTTTAGCATCTGAGGCTACTGTCATTAGAGCACACTCATACTCAAAAGGATCTTTAAAAGATATTTCTGGCTCATTTTCAAAGTAGGTAAAGGATGCATGTGATTTCTCTTCCCTGGAAGTAGCCTTCTTGTTATGCTCAACTTTTATTGGATTTGACATTCCACATACCTTGTCAAGATGGCCTCTTTGATTGCATTTCGTGCACAAAGCATCAGGCTTCCACCAACAAAACTCACTCCTGTGATTCTGTTTGTTACAATGCTTGCAAGCATTTGTGCTTAAAGTCCAACAATCTTCACTCTTATGGTTGGATTTGTCACAATGCCTGCACTTCTGATTGCCCATCATTGATGTTGGGATTGACGTTGGTGATTGTTTGATGGCTGTTGACTTGACATCCTTGACATTGTTAATTGCACCTGAGTTTATATTCATATTCTGCATTTTGGTGAGGAGAACAGCTTCAACATAAGTTTTCTCAACTTCATAACCATCTCTTAGCTCCAATCTCTTTTCTGTAGATTGCAACTCAATCATGAACTCTCTAAATGTTGGATCTGGTGTAATAGGATATTCAAGATACAGTTGATGGAGCTTTCCTTCAATAATGTCAAGGATTTTTCTTTCTGTCTCAAGTGCACATAACTTTGGCTCGAATCTTGCAGGTAGGCTCATGATTGCCTTGCTAATCACCTTTTGATCCTCAAGTTTTTCCCCCAATCCTCGAATCTCCTTCACAAGCTTCACAGTACGTTCATAATAGACTTGTATGGTTTCATTGTCTAACATTTTGTTCCTCTCAAAGTCCTCCAGCTTGTTTTTGCATAATATCTCTCTCAGTTTGGCATCGCCTTCATCATGGGATTTGAGAGTATCTCATATTTCTTTTGCTGATTGACACTTTGCAATATCATCAAATAGATGTTCAGAGATGGCTTGATACAAGGCATCCATTGCTTCATCTTTTCTCTGTTGAAGATATTCAGCTTCCTCTTGCTGTTCTGATGTGGATTTGCTTGTTATTGTAATCGCTGGAATCTCCCTTTCGACAACATCCCAAATCTTTCTAACCCGTAGGTAGCTGCGCATCTTTTTGACCCAGCTTCCATACTTTGAACCATCAAATATTGGAGGTCATCTACCAGATGCCATCATAGCCACCGCTTGACAAGCTTTGGGTTAATACTTGGTAATTCATCAAGTAAAAAACGCTGAACGGTAAATAAAATACTGAAACGAACACAGGTTTGAGAACCTTACTGCTCCGATACCATGTTGTTGCAAGAAAAATAGTCTTGGGAAGTAACAAAAAGGTAATGCTTATGAGATTACCTTGGATGAAAAACGACTCATGAACAATAAGAATGCCCAAAAACCTAATTGACACACATTCCTAGTAGGGTTTATATATACCCAATACCTAGGTTACCCAACAGTGGGCCACAATCATTGAAAACACACAAAAAGCCCAACAACTCGAATCCAACACTTCCATGCTCGAACTCAACACCTTTTTATCTGAAATATAACATTATGACACAAGATTAGTGTTTCCAATCACTTTCAAGCTTTGGATTGAGGCTGATCTCCAACAAAAATATCGTGCAAACTATTAATTCACATGACCCAGTCTAAATGGGCAAGACCCATATAGATTTTGAAGAATAGTAGGCCCGGCCCACATTAGCACTTGATTAAATGGAAATTTAGTTTAATTCATGTAAAATTAGAGTATTTATCATTGGTTTCAAATGATAGACTTGGGAAGGGCAACAATAGGGTAATTGAATCCAACATCTAGTTTTTAGTTGCTAGAAGTGTTTGATACATTACATTAGTTATATCATCATCTTCTACAAAAATCTCATATGCTCTTTCTTTTTGAAGATATCAATTCAATCCTCATAGTAAGATTAAAGCATTGTTTTGGAAAATTTTTGAAACCTGTTTTTATTTTTTAAAAATAATTTTGAAAAGTAGAATTAAAAAGTAAAAGTAACCAACTAATTACTTTTCCAAAAATAACTTTTGTAGTTATAATTTTAAAATTGTTTTTTATATAATTACTTTTACAATTAAAAATGTTCTAGAACAAAATTATTTTTACTTCTTAAAAATAGAAATAAGTTTTAAAAATTTTTCAAAACACTCCTTAATTTTTATTCCTCAACATATTGTGAGTATGCTCATCATGCTACCCACATTGCTAAAGACCATTAAAAACTAAAATAAACAAGGTAAAAAATAAATAACCAAAATATATATAATACATGTTTTAACTCTACCCACAATTTTGATGTTGCATCCACAACCTTGATAGTGTAGTAAAAAATTTCAGATTTGCTAAAATGTCAAAGAGCATATTATAATCTCTCTTGAAGATACCTATCTTGGAATACATATGAAAATTAATTCTTTTTTCAATTTCAGAACAAAGGTTTATAAATTCTTATTCTAAAAAAGATAGATACTTTTACTTCCATCCATTTTTTATAATATCACCCATTAGTTATTAACTCCTTCAATGAAACAATCCCTCTTCATGCACATTTCAATTACACCCAGTCTTTGAATCCTTTATTAATATCAATATTAAGTACCTAAATACATCTATTTTAACTTAATAAATAATAAAAAAATAATACAGAATGAATCCTTTATCAATATCAACAAACAAAAATGATAAAGTACCTTACATGAATATAAAGTGCATGGGAAAGAACCCTAGAAATTGAAAAGCAAGTGTAAAAGAATCGAATGATGTAGAATTCAGATAATAATAATTAAATCGTTTTTAATTATTAAAGTATTTCAATTAATTTCCTTAAAATTATTTATTATAATAATGTTATACCAAACACAAAATACTATAAACATCTATATTTTTAAATAATGTTACCAAACAAATATTTAATTTAAACCATGTATGTTTATTTCTTTAAAATGATCATTATTCCGAGGGTCATGATTTTTGTCGTAGAAATCGCAGACGCTGCTTATGGCTGCCGCCGGAGGAGCACCGGATAGGACCTTAACAACATGTTGCATATCTCACCTATTCCATGAAGCAGCATGCCGCTCACCAGAAAAGATTGCTGTTATCCACGCCTCCGGCTATTTATCCAACGGCGTTTATGGCGCAACGGAAGTCATCGATGGTGCAAACTTTGTGCATTCAGAAGGATTCCCATGTCCTTCTGGAGCTCATTTCTTGAATGGCGATGAATGCTTTAAATTTTCCGAGGTTCTCTGTGCCGTTGAGAATTTGAGTCGTAGACTGAGACGCACTCTTGACACTGCCAATGGCCCGCCAATGCTTCCGAATAGGTCGTATATCAATTTTGTGTGATGTTTGTCCTGTGTGATTTTGATGAAGCATTCCCTTTTGTGCTAGCTGTGGCATTTTTTGGCACATGTGGAATATTTTAAAATTTTCCTTAGTTCAAATCCACTGTACATTATCTTGGAGTGAGAATGCGTAGACATACGGTGCCTTTACCTCGTTTATGGGTGTTTAGTTTCATTTTTGCTATTTAAAGTTGACATTTTAGAGAAAGATCATATAGATTCTGATCCTCTGCAAATTTCCATTATAAGACTGCAGCAGTCATTTGAGAAAGGGGAACCGTTATCTCCCAACATTATAGGTATCTATATGGAGCCATCTGTTGAGTACATTGTGGCTGTCCTTTCTGTTTTAAGATGTGGTGAAGCATTCATGCCTTTGGACACAGCATGGCCAAAAGCAAGGATTTTATCGCTTCTGAAGTCTTCCATGGCTATGTTGGTGGTCGGCATTAAGTCTTCTGTAGAGAATAATTTTCACAGGCTTGATAAACTTCAGTGGCTCATCAATGAAGATATTCCCGTTTTAGAATTTTCTCTCAGGGAAGTCATAGAAGAACAGCATGATTCCTCTATGCTAATGTGGCCATGTGAAAATGAAATCCCAAGGTCGTTCTGCTACGTGATGTACACATCAGGATCTACAGGAGTACCTAAAGGTGTCTGCGGGAGTGAAATTGGTAAGTATTTTGTGAATAAATTAATATACATTGGCCTTTTCAGTTCAGCCTGCTGAAAATGCAAAATTCGAAACTGCTGGTTTTTTCCATGATGGATGAAAGTATTCTTATGTTACCAGTTATCCACCCCCATATATATGGAAGATGGCTTAAAAGTTGTTATCCTCTTATATTTATGAGTTGGATAATGTGTAAATTACGTTTCTGCACCATATTGTAGGCCTTCTCAACCGATTTATGTGGATGCAAGACATGTATCCTATTCGAGATGTTGATAGGGTTGTTTTCAAGACAGCAATAGGCTTCATCGATCATTTGCAGGAGTTTCTTGGAGCTATGATTACTAACTGTACTGTGGTGATACCTCCCTTCAATCAACTGATTGGTGATATGTTTTTTCTCATTCATATTCTACAGGTATGTAATGAAGGGTGAACGACCTGAGTCATCTACGATTTTTAAATGTTATTATCATAATTACAGGGATATCGAATCAGCAGGCTTGTAGCAGTACCCTCTCTTATAAGAGCTATCCTTCCTTCTTTGCAAAGCGTACATCCGTTCACAATTAAAGATTCTTTAAAGCTACTAGTGCTGAGCGGTGAAGATTTTCAGTTACGCTACTGCAAGATGCTTATGGACTTGTTGCCCAATACTGTCATTTTGAATTTATATGGGAGCACTGAGGTTATATATCTCAAGCTCAAATATTCAGATTTTGGTGTTCATATGTCCATGTCCTTAGATTAATTCCTACTCCATTCACCCTTCCTTTTTTTCCATTTTTTGTTTGCTGTGTTCCATTGCATATATATCTCTGTCTGCTAGTATCAGCGTTCATATTACCTCTGCTTCTAACTGTATTTTTACTGTGGCCTTGGATTGACGTGTTCAGCATTTTGTAGGTTATAACTTCTCTTTCTCCGTAGACCTATCTTACTTTTGAATGATTGATGCATTCAACATGGAAATATTTACCTCAAAATACTGTACTCAAAATGTCCATTGGTCATGAGGCCATGTTTCATTTAGTCATATAAGTTGTTTACTATCTAAACCATTTATAGTGCTTATGTTTCGTGTTTGGATATGAAGTTGGCAGGTGATTGCCTGTACTTTGACTGCTCAAGATTGTCAATGATCCTGGAAAATGAGGTACTACGGAGTGTCCCAATTGGATTGCCTATTTCAAATTGTGATGTGCTTCTTGTTGGGAAAGATGCACCCTATGAGGGAGAAATATTTGTTGGTGGACTATGCACTGCAAAAGGTTATTTGGACCATCCATATCTTAAACCCTTGTCACAAGAGAGCTTACCTCCTGAAGAAAACATCGAATGCCATGGAAAGAAGCTTGAAATTTTAAATTACTTCAAAACTGGAGATTTTGCCAGGAAACTGCCAAGTGGAGATCTAGTTTTTCTTGGGAGAAAGGATCGTACCATAAAGATCAATGGACATCGCATTGCTCTTGAAGAGATTGAGAGTGCATTTCGTGAGCATCCTGATGTAGTTGATGCTGCAGTGGTATCACGTGAATTTGATGATGAAATTTCGTTTCTTGAAGCTCATGTTGTAGCAAGAAGTAATGTTGAAGATTATGAACTCTTGAAGCTGGCTCTCCACTCGTGGGTTCAGAGGATACTGCCTCACTCAATGATACCCGGTCAAATACTTTTCACCAGGAGTATACCTTTGACTTCTTCTGGAAAGATTGATTACACATCATTATCTTCATCAACTTCTCACCAAAAGGGAAGGATTAACATTGAAAAAATTCCCCAGGGTCAGCTCATTGAGGTCATAAAACAGGTACTGGTTTCATATTTTGGAATCATTGTTGTGCCATTACATTTTCGTCATCAATTCCTGAATTCTCCTGTTGGAAAAAGGATTTCTTTTAAAGACCATTTCTTTCTTATTTCACTGACATTGATTAACACTCAGTGTCCTCTAGAATTAAGTGAATTGTAAATCAAAATGAGTTCTGCTGCCTTGCTACATCTTTCAGCCGAGTTTTATCTTTTAATCTCACTGTAAATGTTTTTTATGAGACAGTTGAAAAGTTTAACATAAATGCAAGTGAAGTTAGCATGAGCACATTCTCAAAGGCTGGACACTCTGAGTTCCCAGCAGCTGTATAAACTAGCACAGAATTTTTTTTTTTTTTTTCAGACAATTTTGGTCTCCATTTTCGCAGCCCCCCATGTAATTTATGTTATTTCATCATCATTTTTTTCTCATTTTCTTCTTACTAATAACTGCCCTTTTATGTCCTTTTTTCCTGTTAATTCCATTCGAAGAAAGAAAATTTTCTTGTAGCTTTTAGTAAGCTGAGATCACCTTGTTCAGGTCTTTGCTGATGCGCTTAAGGTGAATGAGATTTCTGACGGTGATAATTTTTTCTTAATGGGAGGTGATTCTCTATCTGCTGCTTATGTTTGTTCTCAGCTGGGTGTTCCTATGAAGCTATTGTATGAGTGTCCCATACCACTGCAGCTTCACAGCGCACTGTCATCCAGCTTTCCTGCAGGGACTGATGCTCGAGAGGGATTAATTTTGAGAGAATCAGTAGAAAACATTGAATCTAGGGACTCTAAAATTGATGATTCCCGAATGTGCAAGCATAAAAAATTGCATTCCCAGAATGATATTGGGATGGATGATTATAGTCTTGCGAAAAGAGTTAAGACCAAATCAAGCATTAATGAGTATTCTTCAAATGAGAAAACTTGCAACGATAGTTTAAGGAATCTCTCTGTGCACAGAAAGTGTTCCTACAGTCGGTGCAACAAAAGCATCCATGAAGGTGATTGTAAGAGAAACCATTCAGAATGGTCAAGTGTTGTGACAAGAGCTGCAAAGATTAACCTGAAAGAACTGTGGAAAATCAACATGGATTCTTGTGTTGACGCATCTGCTTTAGTGGTCTTTAAAGAAAGCCATCTGTTTTTGTTCATTGGATCTCATTCTAAAAAATTTGTGTGCATAGATGGGAAAAGGTGATGCTTATTTCGCATAATAAATTAAGATTTACGTTTATGAATAAACTTCTGGTAAGGTGAATTTGGATAGGGTGTTTAAGGATATATTATTGATGGAAAATCATCAATGGAATATGAGTTTGTTCTCTTGGTGGGTTTTGGATTTTTTCATTTCATTTAAAAAAATAGTTAGAATCATAGAAGCTGCATGTAATCTTAGGTGAACTTCAAAATCTAATAGCTTGAAAGACGAAGGCAATAGTCCTCATGAGAGAGAATGCAATAACGATTATGATAACAAGTTTTCGATTGTGCACAAGAGATGCTTTTTGCTGAAAGTCAGAAACCATGTTTTCATATTACAACTTGCTTTGTAGTGGACTGGTTGTTTGGGAGACACAATTACATGGACGGGTTGAGTGTTCTGCATCAATTCTTGATGATTTTAGTCAGGTTATGAGCGATTCATATTTTTGTTTCTTTTACTGGGTATGTCCTACAGTATTAGTGATATTGACATATGCTTTCAGGTGGTAGTGGGATGTTACATGGGAAACATTTATTTTCTCAACTTTGTAAGTGGCAGTGTCTGCTGGAGTTTCAAAACTGATGGTGAGGTGTGAGCTTGCAAAACTCATGGTCGAGTTATTAGAATGGCTACAATGGCCAACTTATAGCTGAATGTTAATATTGTAATTTATAGTTTTCACGCCATGTGTATTAAATGATTTTCTATCTTGATTTATTCTTAGAACACTCTGAATTTGTTTTAATTTGTAGACATTTAGTTGACAGATATCCTTTAATGATCATTTGAAGGTAAAATCCCAACCGGTGGTTGACAAATGCAGGCATTTGGTCTGGTAATTTTTTTTTTTTTTTAGTAAGGCTTGCCTATCCCTGCGTGTTTGATTTCCTTTTCTGAAGATTCACCTCGTGCATTTTTAAAGTTGGATTTTGTTTTGGGTTCTAATGTGGTTGCTTTCTGAACAGTTTATTGTGCTTACTGTTTTTTTTTTTTTGAATGTTGCTTCTTTTTATTATCATTGTCACGCATCTTTGAGCGGGTGTGCTTCTTCAGGTGTGGTTCTTATGACCACAATCTCTATGCCATTGACTACAAAAACTACTGCTGTGTTTTTAAGATTCCCTGCTTTGGAAATATATTTGGCTCCCCTGCTATGGATGAGGTGATTGCTCTATTATTCATTCTCGATGCAGCCTTATATCCTAATTCACTATTCTCTTGCGTAAGGTAGTCAATCTCTTGAGCTGCCCACTGTTTTGTCTATATTTCCTGTTAGCCTTCTCATTCTTTGATATGTGCGCGTGGCAAATGAGTTTCCTTCATTATCAAGTCTTTTTAAATTTATTATTTCAGTCACTAAACATCTCAAACTATTTTGTTTTGTAGATGCAAGAAAAGCTTTATGTAGGATCAACCAGCGGGCATGTCATAGCATTAGAATTAAAGGTTCTGCTTTTTGTTCAAAATTGCTGGACTTTTAATTTTGAAAATGAGAATGTGAGAAATCGCAAGTTTTGAACAAGCACAGAAAAAAAAAAGGAATGTTTCCTTACGAAATACATGCCTTGGCTTTGAACAAGTTTAATTTTGATGACGACATAAACACAAGGAAAAATTTGTAATAATTAGAGATTTCAAATTCATTATGTAGCTTGTATCTCTCGTGTTTTATCATTCCTGATCAGCGTCAACATCAATTTCTGGTTTAGATCATTTCATGCAACAAATGACTCTCTTCATGCTATTTTATATCTTTGGAATTTCTAATTACTGGGGTTTTTTTGAGAGTTTTAAAATTGTCACTCAGGTGCTACCGTTCAAGGTTTTATGGAAGCTTGAAATGGGTGCTCCTGTTTTCAGTTCCCTCTCCATTACGTATCCCAACCGAAACAGTGAGCATCTAGTACTGCCTCTTTGGTTTGAAATCCGGCTACATCTGTACTGATACTATATATCGTTTGCATGGCTGTAAATGTTTGATCTTTATACTTATTTACTAGCAACAGCACTTAAGTATCAACTAGTTTGGTTTCAGTTATTTGCTGCTTGGTAGATGGGACAGTTGCTGCTGTCAGTACATATGGAACAAGCATTTGGAAGGCAAGCAGTTCTTTATTTGCATGTGCATGACCTTCATAGTAGTGTTTTGTTTTCTGTCGCCGCTGGGTAGTTTTATTCTGATATTCAGAAGGTGCATTAACTTTGCATCCATGTTCTTCTTCGAAATTGCTGCCATCAAAGGTGTTAATGCTCTTATTATCTCGCAAATCCTGAATATTGGTGTCAACACACTCCTCAATTTCTGTCAGGCAAAAACTGATGGTCCAATTTTTGCTGGACCTTGCGTCTCTCAAGCTTTACCTTCCCAGGTATGGGTCTTTTTGAAGACCATTCGTTCTGTCCCAAATGAATGCTTACAGATATATCAAGCTGCCTTCACGTTTTTATATTTTGTATGATTCTGTGTCGCTGGTATCTTGGAAATCCATTCGTTCACATATTCTGCCCCGGAGCCTCAATGTTAATTCTTGTTGCCATTCATCAGAATTAAGTCTAAAGCGCCATTCATAAAAACAATATTAGTTTGAGTGGCATGATCTGCCGAGTTGCCATTCCTTTGCAAAATTTTGTAACAAGAAATGCCTGGAATATCTAAACATTTCCCAGAGAATTGATTAAGTTGATTTTTAATTCTTTTGTGCAGGCACTTGTTACCTCGAGAGATGGATGCATCTATTCCTTTGAAATTGTAAGATTAGTTTTATGACTGCGTTCTCGTATCTTTGAATTATCAATAGCAGTTAAACCTCCCATCAGCGCTGACTAATACCCTGATTCGGTTTTTTTCAAGTCTTCTGATATTGCTGAGTGACAATCATTCACACATGAGTTTTTAAATCCAGGAGACCGGTGATCTAATCTGGAAGTATGATATTGGAAATCCCATCACTTCTTCTCCGTATGTAGATGAGAGCTTGGTAATACCTTCAAGTGTCTCCAGTTCATCATACAGGTGAGGGAATGGAGTGTGGTATTGATATACTCTAGAATGACGAGTATTTAGCACGGTGTTCTTCCCCAGGTTGGTATGCGCTTGTGACAGTTCGGGTGGTGTACATGTATTGATTGTCCAAGCAACCGGCGTCAAAGATGTCCAGGGAGAAAATGAAGATCTCGTTAGAAAATATGCTTCCTTGAACTTGCAAGGAGACGTTTTCTCTTCCCCTTTGATGATCGGTGGCAAGATCTATGTAGGTTGCAGGGATGACTTTGTGTATTGTTTTGAGCTTCAGGCTGAATAGCATCTGCCTAATGCTCGTTAGCTAGGCCTTGGTAGACTTCAGTCGGGATTCATTTGATTGTGAATATGGTGAGACCTGATGAGGTCCGTAGATGTCATCAAAGCTCTCAAGTATTGATAAAAAGGCAAGTTTGTGATCTTGGCGATTCTCCCAAAGGGATTAACATCATTTTTTTTTCAATATGCGAGATATTTGCATCTTTAAATAAAGCTGTAGAACAAAACATAAAATAGGCACCTATTGTCCAATAGAATAGGTATATAAATAAGGAAAGAAATGAGATAAAAAGGCTTCGAGCAATTTCCAAAGCAAATGAGCATTAGAAAGAGAAGGAAAGCAAATTTAGAATGATTTCATCTATATTTCCATGTTTTCTTCATTCTCGAAATATATTCATTGACCATTTGATTCAATTACCTAATGAAAACTCATTTTTCCTATTATAAGAGAACTCTCAATTTTCTTTACCATAGTCATATATTCCATAGGTCACATTAGATAGATATACTATTTCAAGTTATTGCATCCTCGTCCCATTTTATTTTGCTTTTCAAATTTCTATCTAATACATTGAATGTAATGGCTAATCTTTAAAAACAAGAAGAATATTTCATAAATTGATAATATTTTGCATTGTATGTGGGACTTGAATAGTCCTCCATTGAGTTTTTTTGTTGTGAACAAGATTGTTATTTTAAATTTTGATTATGAAATATCAAAGGAAATGGATAGGAGTAGTACTGGGAAGAATCCTTTTATTTACAGAGGGAAACGTGATAGTGCAACCATCACAAAATGGTTGGAAGACTTCACCTTGATTACTCATGCTTCAATAGTGGTCACCAGCTACCCCACCCCTAAAGCCAGGGTTGCGATTTTTGCCAAAGAGTGAAGGCCATGATGGACACCTGCCATAACCTCACTAAAGAAAACTTTGAGCTAGGCATCAATCATTCAAGAGGCACTTCGATGCAAATAGTGCAAGAAGAGGTGTAAGGCATAGAGAACCACCTCTACATGGAATTGGAAGAGTGTTAGGATCTTATTTATTACCAGAAGGAAGACACAAATAACCCTAAGGCTGACGCCTAGAGATAAGGACCTATTTTCCATTCGCCACTAGTTATGCATTAAATGTTTTAATACTTAAAAAATGATGCAACCTTCCAAACAAAAAGTGTTCAGCAAATCAAATCTTGGGCTTTCAATAAAGTAAATCTTTCAAAAAAAAGAAAGAAATTGACTTTTAATGAATGAATATTCTTGTAATCCAAATTATACAAATGGTGCTTGATAACACTATTTTTATGGCATTTTCAAATGTGTTTTTAGGGGGTATTTGATAGGGTAAAATGTTGTTTCGTGTGTCTAATTACTTCCTTTTGTGTATCTAGTTGGTGGGAATGTATTTATTGTGAAAATAGGCTCAAATTAACAACAATTGAGCCAAAAACTCTAATATTTTCCTCTAGTCTGTGTTTTAGTCTTAATAGGATAGAAGCAAGTACTAATAGTGCACTTTTGACATTGATAAGTCAAAAGGGACAAAAAAGCTGTGCAATAATTATTTTTGGTGGAAAGCAGCTACCTTTTGAAAAGATAAGATTTGGAGTAGAGATGACCCTTCTAAAAGCCTAAGGAAAAGACGTAGATACCCTTCGTATTTTGAGGGGAAAAGAAGAAGGCGTGAGGAGAGAGGAATAAGCGAACAGGAAGGAGTGTGAGAGAGGAGAACGGTGGTTCTTCGGCAAATAGCTCTGGCCAACCTTAGATCTACGTTTCTAGACCGTATCTCCATCAAGAACTTTGAGCTCCAGCAGATCTACAGCCCACAGAAGCAACCTGATACTTTTATTTTCATTTTCTGCACTTCCGTTTCTATTGAACTTGCTACTGTTACTCTCTGTGTTTCCATGCTTTACATTACGTTCTTGGTGCTTGGTTGCGAACAATAAGCATCCCATAGACTTTATTTCAACCTATGAAATTGTTTATGTTTGAGTTCTTAAGTCTTTAATTCTTGAGTTTAACATGTTTACTGTTCCTGTGGCTCTTTGCTCTATTTTTGAATGTGTTAAAGCTGGATTTAAGCTTGTGGACTCTCTTAAGTGACACAACAACCAAATCCTGGTGTAAAACCTAATTAAATCCTGGTGTAAAACCAATCTTCTCATATTCTAATGTTCTTTTTTATTATGGTACAAAGTAATGTAGATAAGGCTTGGTTTACTACCCAAGGTTAACAAAAAGGCATACAGTGGCATACTATACACTAATGATTGTGAGGGCTAGGGAAAGGAACTTGTTCTTCCTTTTCCTCAGCCCCATTGACATTGGAATTCCATATATCTCATGGATGTGTGAGAGATCAAGATCCTTGCATATGGGATAAGTGGGAGCCATGGATCAGAAATGGAGAGTAAGAAGGATTCAAAATTACCTTAAATGGAAAATCACATGATGAAAATCACTTGTGTTATAACATAATGCATTGGAGAGATTTCCAGAAATTGCATAGAGGATGCAAGAGAGTTTCTGAAAAAATTACCCAAAATCCAATATAATAGTTCAAAATGGTGAAATTTTTTTCTTTTTATAATGATAGGGGACGCAAAAGGACACAAAAAAGTGAGGGGGTGGTGAAGATCAAATGATGCCATCATTGCAAACCTAATAGATCACAAACCCCCCATCCAATGTAGCATCCTCAACTTGTTGGGATACAATGCTGTTATTGGACCATTTATCCCAAATAGATCTTGTTGGTGTGTGTGTTCTAGAGACAATCAACTCATTAGCAAATCTTATCTTTTGATATTTACTTTGAATTGTGATCAAATTCATATCATTGATAAAATCCTCTACTTGATCTATATGCTATAGAAATTATGATGAGATCATAATGTGAGATTCTACAAGCATTTATGTTCAAGTTAAAAACTCCTTGGCCTAAACCCCTAAACCCTAAACCGTATTTGTGAAATGAGGATATCACAAATACGGATAAGCTGGCACACATTGAGTTCCCTAAACTGTTTAAGCAATGGTTCTCACAATTGATGTAATGAGATTACTAGAACCAATGTGTGAGTATCAATTAAAGAATCGATTCACTGGATGACTCATCTTCGAGATGCTACAATGGGAAGCTAATCAAGTATCAGTAGCAAGATCTCGAATATGATAGCCATGCAAGTAAGTTTAGACTTGAGGTCAACAAAGTTATCTTGATCTTAAGCTCACGTTTTCGCTCATTACTAATGAGAGTCTAACCATGGCTTGCCTAGTATGGATGAGTAGGGATGTGACTTCTTAAGATTGGAGATAGTTGATTGATCAATAAAGGATTCATAACTCATGTTAGCTATAAGATCTTATCTCAAGTAATTGTATCAAAGCCTAACAGTAAGTCCTAGGCCCAGGGTATTGATACTCGAATTGTTTGAGTAGATTATTGAGTGTTAGTGCTTGAATGCAATTATAAGTTCGATACATCAGAAAGACACACACCCATGTTTTGATATCGAATGAGATATAAGTATGATGAAAGCTGTTCATTGCATGGTGGATGGTTATGGAAAGGCTCAATCAATTCACCTGATTATTCTTTAATCTTGGGGATCATGATATGTTGCTAGACATCAATCATGATCGATAATGATGGATTTTATTAATTAAGAGTTAATTAATAAATCCATTATTACGGCCTTGATTGAAGAAGCCTATAGGATTACACACAATAGTGGAGTCACTCATCGATATAAAATAGAATGACATAATTACATGAGATGTAATTGATAAAGTGGATAAATTAAATAGAGAGTTGTTTTGAGATTAATATTGATTAAACTCAAAATAAAAGATCTTATATAGATAAGATTTGGAACATATACATATCATCACAAGATAAGATCTTTACGGATATTTGATTTGATATGTTACCAAATATTTATCAAAAAGATTTAGATCTACACATCTTCCAACATCTTCGTGCTTTCTGAGATTGATTTGCAAGGGGGCGATTTTCTCTACTAGCACCTAAGGAGATCGACTAGCATTCTACAGCCTTGAGAAGGTTATCGACGGAGTGCTTCACGTATGGATACCATAGAGACCGTCTGCTTTTGATGGTCGGTGAACAATAGAGTCTTAAAGGTATTCACAGTATCCCTTTATCTCACGTATATCGTATTCCAAGATCTGCGATTGGAGTTTCTCAAAAATTTTTAAATTCCACTGCTTTTGTAACATATGATGTCTACGAGAAACCCAACAGGTCCAGACCTTAAAGCCATTTCACTCTTGTCACACATCTCGTAAGAATGCACCCACATTGAATGCTAATCTCTCGAGCAACTCTAAATGCACTCCCCAAAGCAAGTGGTTGAATTCTCACGGTCATACCAGCATCTTGCTAGGAATTTAAGGGGCTAATGTTATAGGGGAAATGATAAAGAGTATATGGATACCATAGGGGTAGTTAATAATAGACTCGATAAAAGGATCACAAGGATAACATGTGGTGCACAAGGAGTACGTATATATGAAAGGGAAAAATGAGATAATGTGGCTTGTGGTCAATTTATAGAGATGGAGCATTAGAAATAGAATGAAAGCAAACCTAGAAGAACTTCATCTACTCCTCCAGGTTTTGTTGACTTTGTAAGTGTATTCATTGTCGCTTTGGTTTAATTGCATAGTGAAAACCCCTTATAGCTTTCTTCGTTTTTTTTGTTACCAAATCCTTGTCATATTTTACCTTTTTTCCAAATCTCTAACTGTGAGGATACGAGATTGAAGGGAGAGAGAAAGGGGCAAGGAGAGAATGATAGTAAATACTCGTTGCGCTTCATTTCACGGCAGGGGTATAAATACACCCTTTTACAACGGATATATCCTACAAAATAGCATAGTCATAGACCAGCTAAACAAAAGGTGAGATAGCATAGACTAACGGTCATCTAGACTTAAGGAGTCGGGTTATCTTCATTTTGGGCTTTATCCCGTTTGGACTTGTCCTTCTTTGGGTTTCTCCTTGAGTAAACCTTGATTGGATCTGTTGGATTATTTGCCGGTGAGGTTGGTTTAGCTGGGGTCATGACACTAACACATTGAATGTTACAGCTAATCTCTAAAAACAATAAGAATATTTCATTAACTTGTAACAAGATTTATGAAGTGTATAGAAAAGTATTAACAAATAAAAAATGGTAAAACAAAAGTTTTCTTTGGGTGTAGTACTCATGATGCCTCGTTTCGAAGAAGGCTTAATTTTGGATTGCTTCATCCTAAACGTATATAGTACTTTTTAGAGTGTCAAAAAGGTTGTAGTTTTACTCATCCAAGCTGATCGACACAACGGTTTGAGACCCATCTCAAGGATATGAGCTACACAGATAAAGTGAGAAGTTGCACAAGCTGGAAAAGGTGATGTTAGGTAGAAGCTGGTGTTGGAAAATGAGAATTTTTGTCAAGAAATAAAATCTCCACAACAATTGGAAGAGGCCAGATCGTTCAACCTTGGTTTCATGGAATTCTGTTAAGTGGTTGAGAACTCCCACATATTGCATTAGTTTCCTGATTTTGTATTGGTTCTATTACTCTGGTTTGTATATTTATAGACTATTGTTAGCAGTAGGTAGTTATTATTGTTGGAATAAAAATTTCTTACATCATGCCCCTTGTTTTCGCTTTGCATAAGCTTGAGAGTTCATCTGATCTCCTAACACAGATGAGCAAATGTAAGTGAAACTTTCTACAGAAGAAACGCTCATCCTCAACTAGCTGCAAACCAGGGGCCAGCGGCAATACACGAGATCATGTGGTTAGGCTAACTTGCGCTACAACATCACACTTCATCATTAATTCTAAACCTTCGTTTCTGGTACATCCTCCGGTAAACTCTTTCTCCTTGGGATTCAGCATGGATCTCTCTCTCTGTCCGTATGCCCATCGGATTATGCATCAGCCATCCTTCTTCGTCACAAACCCCACTCACAAGGCTACCAAAGTCCTCAAGCTCATCAGATTCAGCATCAAAATACTCTCTCATTTGAAATGCCACTTCCAAGACATCAGATTGTATGAAGACCTGCACAAACATGATTCCCATATCATGGATTTGGCTCTCCAACCACTAGAAGGCATCCAGAGTTTATACCTTTCCTCCAGGATCTAGGTGTTGTATAATGGATTTCACCAACGGCATTTGGACAACTCTTCTTTTGTGGTGCTTCTTCTTGAAATGAGGATCTGGGCACTATAAAAGCCGAACTAATATCATGCTTTTCTCCAAGAGAATGCCAGTCAATTCCGACTTTTAGACAGTTCTAATCTAATTAGAAGAATACATAATAAAAACACGTACTAGTATAGATACTAAAACCAAAGCACCAGGATATGTCGATACAAGCTTTTGGAATGAGACTGCTGCATTTGCAAAAATAAAATGTCTGCAATAATGTGTATATTAGCCCAGCTCTAAAACTGGAAATGCAAGAAACAGTAACAAATTCTTACATATTCCTTAACGCCAGTTCATTTCTCCAATACTCTGCACGGGTTACCAGCTACAGATTCAGGAAATGCAAGAGAAAAAAAAAAAGTCATCAGCATCTCTCAAAATCCAACAGATGTTAACACTGTTTAAACATTGAGGACTTTCATGTTGGAAAAGCACATTAAAAGACCCTCAAGCCATAAAAGTCTAAGAAGCACTTCCACACATATGGAGCTTCTTGTAACAAGACAAAATTATCTTACACATACTTTTGGGCGAATTTCCAGTCCCAAATAATTCATGGTCCCAGGGTCTCTCTTAGCCAGCCACAATAAAAATCTGCCGCTTCCTGCAATTGAAGTAACAGAAGTGAATAGAAATGAGTTCGCATATTTCATGCAAGGTATATGCATGAATGCAAGACAAGCTTATTTTTTGTTACTCATTGAGTGCTCGACAAATATACTCTTATTCCATCATCAACCTGAAGAATGCAACCCTAAACGTAACCGTGAACATCCATAACCGAATATGTATGCAAGCTCACGAGCTCCATTTACAAACACGAGAACAGGAAGCAAGTACATCCAAGTGCTTATTACCACAACCAATATCCACCATCAGAGGCAATGTGGCATCAGCATAAACAACATTCCAATCTGGAACTTCCGCAGGAATCTGTAGATAAATAGAATTCATTAACAATGAGAAAACAATGTAAACAAAAATTAGAACAGGATCATACACCGTACACACCCCGAAACAGAAAATTTACCATGAGAGCGGAGCGAAGAGGATTAACATGCTGCCGGATTCTAACATGCCCAACCTCCTGGAAAACAAATCAAGTAAAACCATGAAAAAAAAACTAAAAAAAATTGAAAGAAATTCGACGATTGGACCCGTACCGGGCAGAAGTTGTTGGAAATGCTGAGTTCGGAGTACTCCATGGCGACAAGCTCAGGGCTTGGAATTTGCTGGTGTCCGTTGGATTCAGATCGAGCTAGCACGGGGAGAACCACTGCACTACAATGTGCAGAGCGGCGGCGCATTGCAGCAGAGAATGAAGGCAGCAGTTTAGTGGTCGCAACCGAGAGCGAGAGCAGAAATTCAGCCATCGTCAGAAAATGGTGAGTTGCCACCCAAAGCAGGTCCCTCTCCTCTCGAGCAGTCTCTATTCTACCCTAATCATAATTGTCTAAATTACTGTTGTGGTTCGATTAGGAAAATGTATCATGAGTCGACTCGTGGTTTTAATTCAATTTTATTAAAAAAATAAATAGATAAAAATAATTAAAAATCTATTTTCCATACCCATCATTTTTATTCTTGAGAAAAAATTGAAAACAATAATTAGTCTAATTATTGTTCATCTTCCCTTGTCTCCACAGTTTTCAATGTTGTTGTTTTTCAAAAAAATTTTGTTTCAAATCAGATTTATAGAAGTTAAAACTTTATTTTTTCAAAGTTCAAACATATTAACCATTAATTTACTCAAAAATGAATATGCAGATATTCCAAATGTACAGGAGTAAGATGAAACTTTGTCAAGTAGCATTGAAGCTGATTGTGACACAAATGAAAATGCAGATATAGTTCCCTAAGGTTCCAAAAAGAAATAGAGAAAAAGTGGAAAGATTGAATGAGGTGATCATTTCATTAACGGATAATGAAAAAAAAAATGTAAATATTGTGTCAAGATATGTTCACCCAAAAAGTAATGAAATATATAATTTATTACATCATGTTAAAGCTAAGCATTTGAATAAATTATTAAGTTATTCTATTTAGTCTTAATTAAATGTGGTTGATGGTAGCATAATTGGTTGTTTGTTTTTTATTTACATAAGGTACAAGTTAATTTAGTGTTTTATTTAATTTGTAGTGAATAATCTTTTGATGTTGTTGAGAATCCTCATTTTCATGATTTAGTTTATAGTTGATTGCAACCATGCTTTGTTCCTATTTTTATAAAGAAAGCTCGCAAAATTATTTTAGAACAATTAAGTAAACAACAAAAAGAAATTGATTTTATTTTTTCTTTTAAAATGTAAGTTTTATTTAACTTGTGATGATTGAAGAAAAATCAATTAGATTTTACTTAATAAAATTAACAAAATTTCATCTTATTCTCTAAATTTTTTTAATAATTTTATAGCATAATTTATTTATTTTATAAAGAAAATTGTTTGAGTTCTTTCAATTTCATAGTTTTCTATTACAATAAGTTCATCATAAAAATCCTTATTTCATTTTACTGTTTTTCATAATAACCAGATCGAAACCATTAAAATCAGCAACTCAGATCTGTAGAACATCTAAGTCAACCCGTATAAAGCAAGATACCGATTTTCAACCTCAATAGGTTAAATAATTCGAACAACTTATTTATGAGAAAGACTCAACAAGGTGAGCAACTTCATTGATGGATATCTCCCCTCTAGACATGTTATGTTGACAATCATCTAGAGAATTTTCTTTCCCAAAGTAAGATTGAACCCACAGCCAAATTAGTAATTGGTTAGGGTTTAAGGGACTAGTTTTACGAGAAAGAAACTTAACCCTGAATCCTTACTAAAAATCCCTCACTTAACCTTGGGGTTCCATACACAGCTATGTTAATCAGATGGTTGAAGAAAGGAGTTAACCTAATAACGAATCCACCTAATAAGGGTCATTAAAGACCAACATAGCATGGTCTTTCTCCCAACATCCAAATAATGGGCATTCGAGATGGCATTGGGTTAGTGACTTTTCCCTAAATGGAATAAAATATCAGTGCTTTCTGAAGATATGGTCATGATAGATGGTGAAAGGGATTATTCTTGTAATTACCTTTTTCGATAAGTATATAAACAAGGATCCACCATAGTTGCTATGTTGCATTCCCTTTAATGAAGTGAAGTACTCTTCCTAACTGGACCTCTTGAGATGCAATGCTAATATGGTTCATTTTTCTCGGACTTTTAGGCTATAGGCTTCATTGGAAAAACCCAAAAATAGTCATCAATCCTCACAAGAAACTCAATAGGGTATTAGTAATGTTCCAAATGTTATGAGATCTACATGTTTTTTCGTGATGTAAATGTAATAATGAATGACTTGAGGTTTTGGAAAAGCAATAAATAAGACGAACAAGATGGTAACCTAAGAAAATTGAAAAAAGTCATGGGTACTCTTAGGGGTGTAATCAAGCCATGTGCTCGGCTCGACTCACCCACCTTCATATTGACCTCGAGCCAAGCTCGAGCTCGGACCGAGGCTGACAACCTGTGCTCGAGCTCGAGCTCGAGTAGGCTAGAACCTTAGGGTTTAGTTACCCTAAACTTGGCTCGAGCCTGAGGAGGCTCGAGTTACGGCTTAGTTAATGCCCCTGCACACTTTGTTAGAGTTGTAATAGATGAGAGAATATAATGCATTAATTAATGTTGTAGATTCTGTTCCAAAATTATTTTTTTTATTATGAAAAAAAATATATAAATTAGGAATTTTTTATAAATCTCTAAATCTTTAATTATTTGAATCGAGCCTTGAGCCATCGAGCCGAGCCCATGCTTGATCGAGCTCGACCCGATTACGTAAATCAAGCTCGGTTGGTGGATTGAGCTCGAGCTCAGACTCGTGCAAATCAAATTCGGGCCAAGCTTTTACTGAGCCGAGCTTCGGACCGCTTGATCAAAGCCCGGCCCGATTACACCCTTAGGTACTCATACCCACAAATTAAATCGCCCAAGGAACATGAAGAAAGTTCAAAAAGTTACAAAAACTAAAGGTGTTTCTTCGTATAGATGTTTGTGTGTGTCTTTTGAAAATGTTTAAAGGTTTTAATGCAGCAGAAATGTAAATGTATACCAAAAATCAATGACTCAAGAATGCTTTGTTAGAATCAAACCAAAGATGATGATCTTTCTAAAAACACATCATTTTAGAGAGCATTTAAATAATCTCCATTTTTCTCAATCAATGGGACATCAAGAGAAGGTTCGACGTTTTGTGGGGATTATGACACCTCTATTTATAGAGTCAAGAATTTTTATTTAGCCCATCATTAAATGAAAATTGCACATTAGTCCCTACATAATAATCAACACAACCACCTAAAAACCTTCTTATAAAATTATTCAATTTAGCTATTTTACATTATCCAAATAATAATAATAATAAATTGATGGCTTTATTATTATTTGGATTAATTAAAACATTTAATACATAATAATATACATATAGGCCCTTGAATTAGAATAAATTCTACATCTTTTACCAAAAGTTGTGGCTGGTATTTCTCTTCTTCTTACTTCCTTGTATAAGTACCAAAAGAGAGTGAAATTTGACGTGACTTTCCTCATTTGCTTCCTGCTTTTACTGCGATATGCACCCCCTATTTTCAGAAATTTTTCCGACCTCAAACAATGTGAAATGATTTCAATCCAATGTGGTCTTACAACGTGTTTGAATGAGTAGCCGCCACTTGTCAATCTCCTCACCATAGGCTAGAGGTCTTCTTTGGAAACCTCCTTGTTGGACACTCGGGCTTAATCCGACATGTAGAAGGAGATTGAGAGATTATTTTCCCTTGTTTGAGTCTTCTGATCTCTTCAGGGTAGGGATTTATCCTTAATCCCAACCTATGAGAAGGAATTAAATTTTCATATCAATAACATGCAACATAATCGACTCTGAAGTAAATAAAAAAGGAAATCTGCTAAAATGAAAAGAGAATCAGAAATGCAATTGTCTTCAAACTTGAGCTTATATAAAGGAAATTTTTAAATATTCTATTAAATTTATTTGATGGGATTAAATCAAATGTTTAGAACTCTTCTAAAATTCTTTGTTATTTCTTTTAATTGATTGATGACTTGGACAAAATCTTGATGTTTCTTATCACTTGTGATTATAATTCTGCAAGTGCACAGAAACCGTCGAAATAATAAAATAAGATCGTATCCACAAGGAATTGTTATTGGAATTTTCTTTTCAAACAAAGACTGAAAAAAGGACGAAAAGAAAGATTTAGTTTTAAAAACAATAAGAAAATTGGCTTTGGATCCAGTACTCACTTTACTTGAAACTCGCCCTTGCGTGTGTGCAAACCTTGTATAAGTAGTGCTACTCGGTGACCGTTATAGCACCGTCCCTTGTTTTGTAGGATTATGGAATCAACCACGCCACTAGAGCCATTTCACCTCTTTTGATAACCCATATTTTCCCCACACCCAAATCTAACCCCTACACCTCATACCTCACAGACAAATTAGACAGAATGTGCCTTACCAACGATGTCCGATTGAGTCATTCTCCTTAGGTGCTTGAGGCCAACCTTTGATTCTCTCACACTCACTTCGGGTTATGTGATACTAAAGAATACGTTGATAAAGAAAACGTTGCGAAAAACAGAATCAAACCTCAATTTAAATATCGAAAAACATAGTAAAACAATCAAACGCGTAGGACTTGTGCAAGCAAGGCTTCACCGCAGATCCTCAGTCGCAAGCGCCTACACGTGCAGACTTAACTCTAACATGAAAATAGACACGAAAATAGGAAAGATACAAAGAAAAAGTGGTCAAAGACGTCTCTAATGGTTGAGAGAATGATGTATTTATAGTAGAGTAGATCCAAGTCTTCGTATTGAGTTTATTTGATGAGCTTGGATAAGATCTTCTATCCAAATCTTTTATTCAAATCTTTAAAGATCTTCTTCATATGTCTATCGTATCCATGAATCTTGAACCAAATCTTCATTTTTTGATTGAGTCTTGGGTTGAGATTCGTGGCCCATCAAGTCCATAATTTGGTGGGTCTTGATTTCTCCTCAAATTGATCCAAAAGTACTTTAAAAATCCACAAAATATACTTTCTCTTCAAAAAAAATCAAAGTAGTGTGAAAGATGCAAAATCCATTGAGAATAATGAGAAAGTAGGGTCTAATATAAGTAAAAATAACACTCAAGAGTAGTAAAAGAACATGTTTTGGAACGACACAAAATCACCTATCAACTTGAGCTTGTGTACTCTTTAAATCATGAATCATGAATCATTCATCTTCGATCCTCTCAAATTTAAATTGAAATTATACTAAAAACCACAAAATGCATTTTCAAAAGCATTAGATCAATATAAAACAACCATAAAGTAATGAGAAAGGTGAACTCAAACTAAAACAATCTTAAAGAACATAAAAAATTATAATTTAAATTAACAAAAGAATACTTAGTATAAGCCATTAATTTTTATGTTATTTTATCTCCCACTTAATTTTTTTGTGAAAATTAAAAAATACACAAATCCCTACAACAATATTTATTTCATACTTCATTTTACAGAAAAAATCAAACCACGACAACAAGCCTCGATGTTAATACTTCTAAATTATTGATACGAAACGAAATTACTAATAACAACGTTGTTTGTTAATAATACAAAATTTTAAATGAGGAGAGAAAGACGGTGAAAAGTAGCGTCCACCTGATATGGCAGCCAGGAATCGCAATGCTACGCATCACCTGAAACTTCCGCTTCCCAACTCCCAGCAGCCACGTCATCCATGTTCGACGAATGATCATATTTACAAGCTGGTCCCAACTTGCAGATTCCGTACCGGTAATAGAACTTGCAGATTGGCTTATCCTGCCACAAACCAACGCAGTAGGAGGCTGGATTATCATTTGCTCAAGGAAACACTGCATCTTAAGCAACTTCTTTTAGCACTTTTTGCTTTAATCTACATTTCTATTCAAAAGCCAAACGCCGGCAGCTACCCTAGAGAAGTAAACGCTAGCCAAACACTCCTGTTTCACTATTTCCTTCAACTACACAACAATCCCAGGTTACCAATCCAAAATACTCAGTTTCAACTGAATTGAAAACGGAAAAACGGAATGGTAACAACTTACAGGTCTAAGAGGTAGGCCTTTCTCATTTACAGAAGATGTATTTGGCATGAGCCTGGGCCTTGAGATGCGATTCTTGGGATGATGAAACTTACATTTAGACTTGTATTTGCAGTCTCCAGTTTTCATGAAGAAGCTGCATTCTTGTTCGCCAGGACGTTCAGGGTATTCTTCAAATAAATTATTATGCCACAGCTGTAGAGGGAAGTACATCCCTGCTGACACAGCACCATCCATGGAAAATGCAGGAGGTATGGGCAAGCCACTCTCATAGGTGGACTTTGCATCCTAGGATGGAGGAAACTGCTTTGTTCAGCCAAAAAGATGTGGAAAGACAAGTGAAGGACTAATGATTTAACCAAAATGTACATATACTCCCTAAGTCTAGCAAACAACAGCTGCAGGTCCACCGGTATCTTCACCCTGCTATCCGTGACTCTAACTCATGCTAGTGAAGTGTTTGGTAAAATAACATTTATGAACCAGAAAAGCAAACTACACTAGTCATCTAACATGGTGCTGCATGTGTTTAACACAAATAGCCAAAAGTCTCTCTTTTAACCTGAGCCTCTTTGCCAAAAATTCTAAGTATCAAGTACTCGACACTCCGTTGACCAACTCAGGCATAACATTCAAAGAGAGATTTGCCACGAAGGCATTATTGTTATTAATGCATTGGAAGTGACGAAAACTTGACTAATGCCCATTCACGAAAAGGGGTCCAGAAAATATGATCTAGTGTACTGATGTGTGCAAAATTAAAAGGTTTTGACCACGCACGCCAAATTGCAAGTGATAAACAGTACCTTTTTGCTATTCCACTCTGAAATAGAATTCATCAGAATTTGGGTTTGAGTGGATGATACATACATCGTTTCAGAGCCCTCATAAGGAAAAGTATAGGACGTTTGAGGACCCTCATTATTGCAGAATTCAGTAGTAGAGCCATCTGTAAGGATTCCAGCTGGTTCAGGATGATGGAATCTGCAGCTCGCTCCATATTTGCATGAGCCAGTGCGCATGTAGTATGGACATTCATTTTCTCCCTGAATAAAAAAAAAAATCACCATCAGTATGACTATACCCAATCATAGGATTAATACAACAAAACCTAAATACTAAGGTTTTTGCGATGTTTTCCCAGAAATTGTTGATTTATGTAGCATAGGAGTCGGAATTTCATATCCAAGGAAGTAAGACTATACTGGTCGAATGGGGAAACCTAGCAAGTTGAACCCCAAAATCTGGCGTGCAAAGCTTCTGTCTGAACCATGAGAATATTTGCATTCCTGCCCATTCCTACATCCTCCAGTCGTCAAGTAAAACTGCACCAATATATTTAGAACTTATATGATTGCATAAAACAGGGCATCCATATCATAATTCGACAACATCTGCATGAGGAAAAAAATACTAAAAAATAAAATTAAGGACATTTCCATGGGATGATAATGAAACTCAACTAAGCTGAGAGATGAAAATTGTCCTGATATCGCAATCATTGGTAACTAGTATAGCCACGCAGTAGACAGATCATAAGAATCATGCAACAGCAACCGCAGGAAGCTCTACCTACCAAGGAATGTATTAAATGATCCAAAAGCATGCGTAGTTTCGAATCCAACCAAATGAAGTGTTTTCTGTCATCATGTAGGAACAACTACAATGATCCCTTACGTTTCCACATTGAATGCTTTAGTTTTTTTTATATCGTCGTCAGGAATATTGTCTTCCATTCTTGTTAATCAAAACAATTGCAAGAAGTTTAACCCAAACAAAATGCAAAACCACAAGAACCTTGCATTCTGCCAGTCCTGCTTTTTCAGAAGGATCACCTTTATATTTAGATCGCTCCTTTAAAACCTACAAAAATGTGTTCAACCAAAGAAGGGGAGGTGGTTGTATCATAAATCCTCAAATAAAAATCAAACCTGATTGTGTCTCCCAGGAGGATGATTAAACTTGCAACTTATTCCAAATTTACAAGATCCAAATTTCATATAAAACGAACAATCGTCTGCATCAGGTCTAACAGGATGCCCAGTTCCTTTGGCATTTTCTCTGTTTCGCCATGATTTCTTCCTTGCATCACTACGTTGGCTTCCCCCATTCTCACCATTGCATAGTTCACTTCCTTTTTTATCCCCAAGAACTACTGAAGCTTCCGTTGCCTCCCGGTACCCAATAAGATCTTGTCTTGCTCTTCCTGCATCCTTCGCACGCTCCTTACAACAATTAGCCACCAATCCCTGGCAGGTTGCCTCAACTTGAAGATCCTTCCCCACAGTGGATGCGGCGGCACCTTCTTTCGCCGTAGAAGGGGCTTCAGTGTCCTTATTTGAAGCGTTCCGTGATGACTTGGAGCATTTAGACTCCAAAAAGTGACGGATAAGCTCCATGGGACCGGGAGGTCCCTGTTTAGCGACCATCAGCATCCCTAGATCTTCAATTGTAGGATTCTGAGGGGGCGACAATGGAGATGAGGAATCCATTCCCATGATTTTCTCGCATCCCAACCCCCAGCCCTAATGAATTCCTGAGGGAAAGCATACAGGCAATCCCTCTTCCAAGAGGGGGAGAAATGCTCCAACAATAAAAATGAAATGCTTTAGACTACTAAAAATGGAAATCCAATGAAAAACAAAAATAATTAATTATAATGGCGTTTGAAAGGTGGGTTTAATTTATCTATTGTCATGATACATAGCTTTGGTGTCTCCTAGAGATACTTTACATTGAAAATGCATTCTAAGGTGACTTTGGTGTGCACTCAATACTTTGTCTTCAAGATATGCCCATAGACAACTTGTATGCGCCTAAAAACAGCTTTGTCATAAAATACACCCGAAGTCAACTTTCATATGCGGCAAGAGGTGGCTTTGTCTTGAAAATTTACATCAAGGTAGCTGTTTGATAACACATATGTTGTTAATAATTTTATGTTATAATATTGACGTGTTTAATAGTTAAATCATTTATGTTATTTATTATTATTTGCATGTTTAACTGTAGACTAAAGCAACCATTTAGTCCATCTTATATTTTCTAATGTTTTGTAAGTGTTAAAAATAATATTATAGAACAAATCATATCTAATTTATACGCATAAAATCTGTGGATCATGACATATGAGAAAAGGGATATGATAAATTTACTTAGTCACCAAGAGTTCTTAGGTTTAGGTTAGGAGAAGTACATAGTGCATAAAAGTAAAGATATTTTAGAAAAATAGAAAAACAAGAAAAAAAAATGTATTATTGACAAACGAAAAATATTGCAATGTCGTTAATTTGCAAATTTTCCTATCAAATAAAATTTATAAATCTAATTCACATCAAATCGTATGAAAAATATGATCATAGTGGACTAGAATCAAACACAAAGAGCTAATTGCTTGCTATGTGAAAATCAATGGATGCAATTAGTGTCACGTTAATAGATTTGGTCTTAATTAGGATTAAGACAGAATTGTAATAGAATACAGTAAAAAAAATAACAAACTTCTAAACTCGGATGTTCCTGGAATGAAATGAGTGATGCCTTGAGACTTTTAGGATATGCATGCTTATCATTAAACACACTCACACAAACCATAAATCAAGCAACTAAAAAACAAAGTCTAGGTCTATCCGGACTTTTGTTTCCCCCCTAATCTTTTATCTACCACTAATTAGGATTGTTAAGATAGGTTTCACTACTTCCCTCTCCTGGATCTATCTTGGCTTGTTAAGGAAGTGGTGTGATCTATGATTACCAAGGTCAAATAATTGATTAGCACATTATACCCTTTGGCCCCAAAGCACTCCTCACACTTAGCCACTTATAACAAGGGAAAGGAAAATATTTTCATAGCATATCCTAAGCAACATTCTGATCTCAAAATTAAACAACAACAAACAGTGCATAACAGAAATAGAAAAGACAAATGGTTCATGCAGTAAAGCTAAAACTAGTCTCAACTAGGAACAGTGTTAATCAAGAATAAAAAAAAGCTTCAAAGAGAAACTGGTTCTTCTAGGTCATCGTCCCCTTCCTTCTTCTTCCCCCCCCCCCCCAGAAAAATTCTCCAGAAAGCTATGTCGTGTGCGACTACATTGTTCATATCCGGCTCCTTGGGATTTGTGTTTCCGACATGTGCTGCATTGCTCAAAGAAAACTATAAGAAGTAAGGTTGGGACTAAATCGATTTAGTCCCAATTAAGACTAAAATAACATTATGGTACTATGCGCAAAAATATAGAACTAGGCAGTAAAACTTAATTTTTGTAATACAATATGAGTCATTTACTTGGATTTAGTTCCAATTAAGACTAAAATAACATTATGGTACTATACGCAAAAATATAGAATTAGCCAGTAAAACTTAATTTTTGTAGCACAATATGAGTCATTTACTTGTATTCAATCACTCAAAAATATGTGTTATCACATTATGCTACAACTGTGATTGCGACTCGGGTTTCAAAATTGGATCGGTGGAGGACCTATCCAATTTTGAAACCAGTTTAACCGGTCAAACTCCGAGTTTGACCAGTCAATATATATATAAATATATTTATATTTATATTAAATGAAATTTCATATTATTATTATATAATAACATACAAATATAATATATTCAATTAGTAAAATATAGAATTTGTGACGTTAAATCTGATTCCCAAAAACCCAAAATACGAAAAAATGATTGATTAAAAAATAATCCTAAAACAAAATAATCGCTTGGTCGGTTAACCGGCCATAGAAGAAAAACCGGTCAATTGGTTTGACTTCCTAGTTAACCGGCCGAGTCACAATCACAATGCTACAACGACACTAAACTTGTCCTCAAGTCCTAACTAAGACTAATAGGATGTAAGCAATTGAGGGATTTCCAAACAGCCATGTAGAGACTTGACATTTAGGTTCAGAATGTAGGAATTGAAAGAGTGCCAATGTGAAAGACGGGTAATCACTCAAGCATACATGTGAATTTCATCAAAATAAGTGTCTTCAAAGATTAAATAAGCATGACATAGCATGATTGAAACATTTTTTTATCTTACTTGTGCACCAGGAGGGGTCTTGAAAATACACTTGGAGGTGGCTATGTCTTGATGATGTGCCCACAAGTGGTCTTTGGAGTGCACCTAAGGAGGCAAGGTGTTTGTTTTCTAAGTATTGAATGTTTCTTCCATTACTACATCAAAAACATGTGCAAAGAAGAGAAGTTAATAGTTGGAAAATGCTACATGTAATAAGGATACTACTAAAAACCATTGCATGATCAACATAGAATGCTTTCATCAGGGAGAATAGCCTTGTTATGTGCCCATGAAGTACATTTTTCTTATTATGCTTGGTGTTCGTTTTATACTAAAATGTGATTAGAGCTATCCAATTAGATATAGAACACAAGTTTATAAGTCATCTTTTAAAATATAGCTTTTCCTTGTTGTTGCATATTTCACCCTTCTTTTGTCTAATTTAATTAGATGTAGTGCATTGTTGGGGGGATACGTACATGGACATATGTCTAAAAATGTGGTATGACTAACAACAAAAGAGAGTTCATTTTCTTGAAAGAAAGGTCTTCCATGATTTCTAACAAAAGAATATGATACTAATGATGAGCCATGGCTCACATAAGAAATAATCATTGTGATTGTCACTTTAGTGCAAGGATTTCATGTCCTACAGAAGATATAGTTTGGACAATGGGATTTGTAGGGGAATGTGAGTTTTGAATAGAGTTTTTTATTCTATACTGTTTTTTGTGGGTAGCTCAGTTGTCTTCTTCCTCTCTACTCTCTTTGAAAGAAGATTGTGGTTTTACTTTTAGTTTATGTTTGTAATGGATGCTTGTGGTTAAACTTTTTGTTTTTGTGTGTTTCTATTCCATGTTTCGTGAATAACTCGTGTCTTTCTCTCTTTATTCATTTTAGGCTTCACATATCTCCACATGTATATGTTAAAGTCTTTTTGTAACATTTTCTAATTAGAGTTCATGTGTTGTTGAGCATTTCTTATGGGTTTTGATGAGGAGCAAGGTAAAAATTACTAATTCCTACCCTTTTTGTTTGAGAGATGTGGTGATTTGTTCATAGCTAGTACATTACCTTCATGAACATATACTGACCTCATACTTGGATCATTTGCTTATTGACAACATTTGGGCACATGTGCATAATTTGATCTTGACAGCAATGGATGACAATTCCTCTTGTCCTCAAGATTATCTAAGAGGGAATAATAAGAGTCAATTCTCATGCCTTCTTTAAGAGAGTATAAGAGAAAAGTAATCCCTTGTTTCTATAATCAATTAATTGAAAGAGTGGGAGAGGGATGAGGCTTACAACAAGCATGGTCGGAAAGGTTCCAATCCCAAAAAAGTTGCCTTATCTAATGTCCATAGTTTAACATTGATTTATGTTGTTTACATTATACATCTGTATTTAGAAAATCATGATAGTTTATATTTAGTTTTCAATTGCACTTTCTTCGCAATAATCAATTTTCTATAATAAACACTTATGCTACACTTTGATTGTGCTTTATGTCTTACTTTAATTTTAAAGTTTGTGAATGAAATGACACAATAAATTTTTAGTGACATTGATGATGAGTTGATCGTTGCTGTGCATTTTATTTTTGTTATTATTTTTATCTTTTCTTTCTTTTCTCTTCTCATCTTTTTCTTACTTTCGTTTTCTAGGTGTTTCTTTTTTTGATTCATGTGCTTTGTTTCTTTTTAATGTAGTTTGGCTTTGATACGACCCTCCAAATAATAAGCATTAGGCAAATTAGATCTTGTGTTCCAAATGAAACAATCCTTCAAGAAAAGAAGAATTTGGACTTCAGGAATAAAAATTTTTGCAACCCAAACTATGAAAATAGTATCACACTCATAGAATAAGGAAGGAATTGAGAGTGATAAACTATACTAGACACCACAAGTAAAGTTTGATAAGTCTGAAGTTCTACATAAACTTAAAGAAGGAGCAATGCTCTCAAAATACATAACAACCTGATTTGTCCCTAAATAAGAGTGAGACCCTATTATATAAGTGGAGAAATGTGTTGGAGATCAGCCTCAATCCAAAGCTTGAAGGTGATTGGAAGAACTAAACTTGTGTCATAATTGTTGGAGATCAACCTCAATCCAAAGTTTGAAGGTGATTGGAAGCACTAATCTTGTGTCATAATGTTATATTTCAGATAAAAGGTGTTGAGTTCGAGCATGGAAGTGTTGGATTCGAGTTGTTGGGCTTTTTGTGTGTTTTCAATAATTGTGGCCCACTGTTGGGTAACCTAGGTATTGGGTATATATAAACCCTACTAGGAATGCGTGTGAATGAGAGTTTTGGTCATTCTTATTGTTTATGAGTCGTTTTTCATCCAAGGTGATCTCAGAAGCATTACCTTTTTGTTACTTCCCAAGACTCTCTTTTTCTTGCATCAACATGGTATCAGAGCAGTAAGGTTCTCAAACCTGTGCTCGTTTCAGTATTTTATTTACCGTTCAGCGTTTTTTACTTGGTGGATTACAAAGTATCAACCCAAAGCTTTTCAAGCGGTGGCTATGATGGCATCTGGTAGAGGACCTCCAATATTTGATGGTTCAGAGTATGGAAGCTGGGTCAAAAAGATGCGCAGCTACCTGCGGGTCAGAAAGATTTGGGATGTTGTTGAAAGGGAGATTCCGACGATTACAATAACAAGCAAATCCACATCAGAACAGCAAGAGGAAGCTGAATATCTTCAACAGAGAAAAGATGAAGCAATGGATGCCTTGTATCAAGCCATCTCTGAACATCTATTTGATGATATTGCAGAGTGTCAATCAGCAAAAGAAATATGGGATACTCTCAAATCCCATTATGAAGGTGATGCCAAACTGAGAGAAATATTATGCAAAAACAAGCTGGAGGACTTTGAGAGGAACAAAATGTTAGACAATGAAACCATACAAGTCTATTATGAACGTACTGCGAAGCTTGTGAAGGAGATTCGAGGATTGGGGGAAAAACTTGAGGATCAAAAGGTGATTAGCAAGGCAATCATGAGCCTACCTGCAAGATTCGAGCCAAAGTTATGTGCACTTGAGACAGAAAGAAAAATCCTTGATATTATTGAAGGAAAGCTCCATCAGTTATATCCTGAATATCCTGTTACACCAGAGCCAACATTTAGAGAGTTCATGATTGAGTTGCAATCTACAGAAAAGAGATTGGAGCTAAGAGATGGTTATGAAGTTGAGAAAACTTATGGTGAAGCTGCTCTCCTTACCAAAATGCAGAATATGAATATAAACTCAGGTGCAATTAACAATGTCAAGGATGTCAAATCAACAGCTATCAAACAATCACCAACGTCAATCCCCACATCAACGATGGGCAATCAGAAGTGCAGACATTGTGACAAATCCAACCATAAGAGTGAAGATTGTTGGACTTTAAGCACAAATGCTTGCAAGCATTGTATCAAACAGAATCATAGGAGTGAGTTTTGTTGGTGGAAGCCTGATGCTTTGTGCACGAAATGCAATCAAAGAGGCCATCTTGACAAGGTATGTGGAATGTCAAATCCAATAAAAGTTGAGCATAACAAGAAGGCTACTTCCAGGGAAGAGAAATCACATGCATCCTTTACCTAATTTGAAGATGAGCCAGAAATATCTTTTGAAGATCCTTTTGAGTATGAGTGTGCTCTAATGACAGTAGCCTCAGATGCTAAAGGCTGGTACTTGGACTCTGGCGCCTCCTATCATGTATGTTGTGATATAAGGTCATTTCTCAAGCTTGAAAGGATTGGGAAGGAGGTAAGCACGTGCACTGGTGAAAATATTGGCATTGTGGGCAAAGTAAGCATTTTACTCTTGCTAAAAGAAGGAATTGTTCAAGTTGATGATGTTTATTATTCACCAAACCTCAAACAGAACCTGTTGAGCTTTGGCCAATTGAGCAGGCAAGGTTTTGACATTGAGCTGATGAAAGATGCTGGTGGTATAACCACTACAGTTAAGGTTGCTGATCCAAAAACGAAGATTGAATTCCATGCTGTGTTGACCACCTACAACCTCTGCCAAATCATGGTCAGTGATCATAAAAGTTGTATTTTCTCACTTCAAGATCAAAGCAGCCTTTGGCACAAACGTTTTGGGCACTATAGCTTTAACAATCTGAAAATATTGCAGAAGAATAAGGAAGTACTGGAATTGAAAGACATCAAGTTTGCTAATGCCATATGTGAAGTGTGTCATCAAGGTAAACAGTGTAGAAAGCCCTTTTATTCCAGTGATTCAGTAGCAAAGGAGAAATTAGAGCTTGTGCATACAGATTTTTGTGGACCATTTAACGAATGTTCATTAAGGGGGAGTAAATATTTTGTTAGATTCATTGATGATTATTCACGTTATTGTTGGGTTTACTTTCTTAAAAGCAAGTTAGAAGTTCCTCATATCTTTCGAAAATTCAAAGTGATCATTGAGAATCAGAGTGGATGCTCTTTGAAGATGATTAGATCAGACAATGGAGGCGAATTCTACAATAATAGCATGAGAATGTTCTGTGAAAATGAGGGAATCATGCATCAATTCACCGTACCATATTCTCCACAACAGAATGGTATATGTGAAAGGAGAAACAGAACAATCCTTGATATGTAAGATGCCTATTGTTTGAGAAAGGTCTTCCTGTAAGTTTCTGGGCTGAAGCGGTATCTACATCTGTATATCTATTGAACTTGCTTCCCTCAAGGGCGATTAGTGGAAAAACCGCGCATGAAAAATGGCATGGTTATATTAAAAAGGTTGATCATCTCAAAATCTTTGGTAGTCTGTGTTTTACTCATATACCAGACCAAAAACGAGGAAAACTTGAAAAGAAATCTGTATCTGGTGTATTTGTTGGTTATAGCAACACTACCAAGGGATATAAAGTTTATCTACCTCAACAGAAGAAATTTATCCTCAGCCATGATGTCACTTTTGATGAAGGTGCAAGGTATACTTTAATTGATGATTGCATTGCTCTGAATGATGCAGAAGCTCATAAAAGCCTTGAAAGGCATAGCACCCATGTGAAAGGAGACCTCTGGACACACATGCCTCAAAACTTCTCTTCCAGCAATTCAACAAACCAAGAAACTTCAGAACTCGTTCATGAAGATTCAAATCAAGTAAATGATCAGCATTCAGATGAGAATTTTCCAGCTCCAGAGGAGGAGAAGGCCAATGATCTACATTCAGATGGGAATTTCGAAATCCAGGAAGAGGAGCAAGGCACGAATGCAGAAGACTCATCAACAGATGAATCTGATCGAGAGGAACCTGATACTGATGATGAAGATTATTACCCATCTGATCGTGATTGGCAAAGGAGGAAACGCAAAAACATCAGAGATTCAATAGATAATGAAGATAGTCATGTTACTGACATTAGAAGAAGCAAAAGAAACAAGGCTCCTACAATAAGTTTCTCCAAGTTGAATGATGATGTCCAAGATGCTGTAGGTGATATTTTGGCTGGATTATTGACAGGAGATCCAACATCATTTGAAGTAGCTATACAAAATCCGAAATGGAGAGAGACCATGAAGGAAGAAATGAATTCTATACTTGAAAATGAAACATGGGAGTTAGTTGATAAACCCAAGGATAGGGGTTTCAAACCTATTGGCCTCAAGTGGTTATTCAAAACCAAGATGAATGCAGATGGTTCTATCAACAAATATAAGGCTAGATTAGTAGTCAAGGGATATAGTCAGATCAAAGGAATAAATTTTCATGAGATTTTTGCACCAGTAGCAAGATTTGACACGATTAAAGTACTTCTTGCCATTTCAGCTGCTCATGGATGGAAAGTGCATCACATGGATGTCAAGACTGCGTTCTTGAATGTTATGTTGGAGGTGGTTGTTTTTGTTGAACAACCAAAGGGCTTCGAAGTGTCAGGTCATGAAGACAAGGTATTGAAGCTAGAGAAATCTCTCTATGGGTTGAAGCAAGCTCCTAGAGCATGGAATGAACGCATGGATAACTTTCTCCAGGGTATTGGTTTCAGAAAAACATATAGTGATTACTCATTATATGTTAAAGTAAAAAAAGATGATCGTTTATTTATTAGCTTATATGTGGATGATCTTATGATTACCTCAGGTAATGAAAGGAAGATTGAGGAATTCAAAGCTCTACTCAAAAATGAATTCAAGATGACTAACCTTGGAATGATGTCATATTATCTAGGCATGAAAATTCATCAACTTGAAGGTGTTGGAACATTCATATCTCAGAAAAAGTACTGTAATGAACTTCTTGAAAGGTTTGGGTTCAAAGATGTCAATCCTTCAAAAACGCCTTTAGATTACAAACAAGTGATTGGAGAGAACAATCAGGGAAAGAATGTGGATACCACTACTTATAGAAGTATGATTGGAAGCCTCATTTATCTCCAGCATACAAGGCCTGACTTGTGTTTTTGTGTAAATGTCTTATCTCGCTTCCTCAACAAACCAACAACAACTCACATGGCAGCTGTGAAAAGAGCTTTTAGGTACATAAAATCTACTACTGATTTCGGATTGTTCTATCCCTATGAAGGTGAAAAACCAATCTTGAAACTTAGAGCCTACTTAGATAGTGATTATGGTATGGCTGAAGATAGCAAGAGCACATCTGGTGCACTCTTTTTCTTAAATAAGAGTCCTGTAGTCTGGTTTTCGAAGAAACAAAAAGTGGTAGCACAATCAACAGCTGAAGCAGAATACATCTCAGCAGCACATGCTTCGAACTATTGTGTTTGGTTCAGGTAGATGCTAAACGAACTTGGATTCATACAAAAGGAAGCTACACATCTGCTTATGGATAATCGAGCTGCAATCTCCATTGCCAAAGATCCAACGAACTTCAGCAAAGCCAAACACATAAGAATCAGGTATCATGTCATAAGGAATTACATCAAGGAGAAGAAGATTAAAGTGCAGTATGTTGAGAGTGGGAATCAGCTTGCTGATGGGCTCACCAAAGGTTTGAACAGAGTTCAGTTTGAGCTAGCAAGGAAGAACATGAATCTCATGACTATAGAAGACTTTCTCAAGTTGGGAGATCTCGGTCTGGGGGGGAGTGTTGGAGATCAGCCTCAATCCAAAGTTTGAAGGTGATTGGAAGCACTAATCTTGTGTCATAATGTTATATTTCAGATAAAAGGTGTTGAGTTCGAGCATGGAAGTGTTGGATTCGAGTTGTTGGGCTTTTTGTGTGTTTTCAATAATTGTGGCCCACAGTTGGGTAACCTAGGTATTGGGTATATATAAACCCTACTAGGAATGCGTGTGAATGAGGGTTTTGGTCATTCTTATTGTTTATGAGTCGTTTTTCATCCAAGGTGATCTCAGAAGCATTACCTTTTTGTTACTTCCCAAGACTCTTTTTCTTGCATCAACATCACGAACTCCTTAGGTCACAAATAGTGCTACCATGTCTTGCAAGCTCTAACCAATGCTTCCTTGTCATAAGTTGGATAGTTGAGGGTGGCACCATGAAGCTTCTCACTAAAATAAGTAAGGGAACGCCCATTTTGCATTAATACAACACCAATGTCTAAACTTGATGCATCACATTTTATTTCAAAAGTATCATAAAAGTTTGGAAGAGCTAAGAGAGGTGGTGAACAAAGTTTATTCTTGAGTTGTGTGAAAGCATGTTCTTGTTTATCTCCCCCAATAAAATGGGTGATTTTTCTTGATCAATTGAGTTTGGGGTGCTGCTATTGTACTGAAATCCTTAACAAATCGTATGTAGAAGCTTGCTAAGCCATGGATTGATGTAGGTGTTGGCCATTCTCTAATTGCTCACACTTTCTCTTCATCTATAGCTACTGCTGCATCACTTACAACATATTCAAGAAAAGAGACATTATTTGTGCAGAAGACACACTTCTTGATGTTAGAAAATAACTTTTCTTTCCTAAACGTATCTAACACATTCCTCAAATGACACACATATTCCTCAACACTCTTGCTATATATCAAAATATTATCAAAATAAACAATCATCAAATCTATCAATAAAAGGCCTAAGAACGCGATTCATCAATTTCATAAATGTGCTAGGAGCAATAGTCAAACCAAAAGACATAACAACCCACTCATACAAACCAAACTTATTTTTGAAAGTGGTTTTCCACTCATCACCTTCCTTCATTCTAATTTGATGATATCCACTTCTGAAATCACTTTTAGTAAAAACACAAGCACCATGCAATTCAACAAGCATATCTTCAAGTCTAAGAGTAAGATGTCTATACTTGATGGTAGTTTTTGATGGCCCGACAATAAGTGCACATACGCCAAGTTCCATCAAATTTAGGAACCAATAAATATGGTTTGATCAAGTTGTAGCATGGAGTTCAACCTATTCAAGTTAGATCAAGTTGATGGACCATAACTTCTTAGTTCACTAGTAGTATTTTACTTTGAGTAGGTCCATTTCTATACTTATATAAGAAGGATCTCACTTTTGTTTAGGGACAACTTTCATTGTAATGTGTTTTGAGAGCTAACTCCTTTCTTAAGTTCTTGTAGAACTTAAGACTTATCAAGTTTTGTTTGTAGTGTCTAGTGTAGTTTATCACTCCCCTTTTGGGTTGCAAGAATTTTACTTTCTTGAGGGCCGACTTCTTCCTTTTGTGAGGGATTACTTCTTTTGAAACCCAAGATCTGGTTTGCTAAAAACTTGTTGTTTGAAAGGTCCTATCAAATGGTATCAGAGCTAATCTTTCTCTTCATTTTTTATCCATTAGTCTTCTATCTTCTATAAAAAAAAAAAAAGATATATTCAAAATGCTTTTGGTTTGAAGATCTTATATTTGCTGTTGGTGAAATCAAAACCTAAGGTTCTTTATTTTCACTTCTTGCATTGTGCTCTTCCATTTGCTACAAAAAAAAAAAATAATAAAAAAAACCTGTTGAAGGTGAGAAAGAAGGTTGGGAAGTTGAATCCATTCACTTTTCTACTTCCAAAACAAAACGAAAATTTCATTTCAAATTTCTAGAAGCATGGGCTTTTTCCCTTGTGAAAAGCAATCTTATTTTCTATCTTGAACCATCCTTTAATCCATTTCAGCAAGCAATCCTTTTCTTACTCTTATATTAGTTGTATCATACCCTTTTCCTATTGTCTAAAGTAATCTTCTTTCTACCATTCATATTATATGAAGTACACTCTATCTCCAATCATTTCCATTCTATCTTTTCCAATTTCATGGTTGTCACATCTGTTGATGTAGCAAAGATTGAGTCTTGAGGATGGAACGAAAGGGATAATGCTTATGAGTTCATAATAGATGAAAACCAAACCTTCAACAATAAGGGTGGCGAAAAAAGGGCACTTAGCCTCGAGTTGCTAGTAGGGTATATATACCCAATACCTAGGTTACACAATAATAGGTCACAATCATGAAAAAACAAAAATAAAAGGCCTAATTACTGAGACCAATATTTTTAACTGAAAAATTACTTCATTACACAAGCTTAATGCTTCAATTCACCTTCAAGCTTATTTGGATTGAGGCTGATCTCCAACACTCCCCCCCATATCAAGATCTCCTAACTTGATAAAGTCTTCTATAGTCATTAGATTCATATTCTTCCTTGCTAACTCAAATTGAACCCTATTCAATCTTTTGGCAAGATCATCAGCAAACTGATTCCTAGACTCAACATACTACACTTTGATCTTCTCATCCTTGATGTAATTTCTTATGACATGATACCTGATGCTTATGTGTTTGGGTTTGCTGAAGGATGTTGGATCCTTAGCCATGGAGATTGCAGCTTTATTATCCATAAACGGATATGTAGCTTTCTTTTGTATGAATCCAAGTTCGTTAAGCATATGTCTCAATCAAATGCAATAGTTTGAATCATGTGCTGTAGAGATGTATTCAGCTTCAGCGATTGATTGTGCCACCATCTTTTGTTTCTTCAAAAACTAGACTACATGGCTTTTATTTAAGAAGAATAGTGCACCAGATGTATTATAGTTATTTTCAGCCATACCATAATCACTATTTGAGTAGGCTCTAAGTTGGAAGACTGGTTTTTCAGCTTCATAGAGATAGAACAATCCGAAATCATTAGTAGATTTTATATACCTGAAAGCTCTTTTCACAGCTGCTATGTGAGTTGTTGGTTTTTTGAGGAAGCGAGATAAGATATTTACAGAAAAACACAAGCTAGGCCTTGTATGTTGGAAATAGAGTAGCATCCACATTCATTCTCTGATGGTTTTCTCCAATTAGCTGTTTGTAATCGTGGGGTGTTTTGGAAGGATTTACATTTTTGAACCCAAATTTTTTCAAGAAGTTCATTGCAGTACTTCTTATGAGATATGAATGTTTGAACACTTGCAATTTGATGATTTTCCATGCCTAAATAGTAGGACATCACTCGAAGATCAAAATTCTACAATCTTTCTTTCATCACATGTAATTATCATATGATCATCCACATATAGACTACCGAATAAACAATCATCTCCCTTCCCTTTAACATACAGTGAGGAATCAATGTATGTTTTCATGAAACCAATACCCTAGAGAAAGTAATACATGCATTCATTCAATGCTCTAAGTACTTGCTTCAACATATAGAGAGATTTTTTTAACTTCAATACTTTATCTTCATGACCTGATACTTCAAAGCCCTATGGTTGTTTAAAAAAAACAACCTTCTCCAGCACACCATGTAGAAACGTAATTTTCACATCCATGTGATGCACTTTCCATCCATGAGCAGCTGAAATGGCAAGAAGTACTTTAATCGTGTCAAATCTTTCTCTTGGTGCAAAAATTTAATGAAAATTTATTCTATTGATCTGATTGTCTCCTATGGCTACCAATTTATTCATAGAGCCATTTGCATTCATTTTGGTTTTGAATACCAATATGAGACCAATAGATTTGAAACCCCTATCCTTGGGTATGTTTACTCATTTCTTCCTCCATGGTAGCTCTCCATTTTGGATTTTGTACAACTACTTCAAATGATGTTGGATCTGTTGTTGCAAGAAAAATAGAGTCTTGGGAAGTAACACAAAGGTAATGCTTATGAGATCACCTTGGATGAAAAACGACTCATGAACAATAAGAATGACCGAAAACCTAATTGACACGCATTCCTAGTAGGGTTTATATATACCCAATACCTAGGTTACCCAACAGTGGGCCACAATCATTGAAAAGCCCAACAACTCGAATCCAACACTTCAATGCTCGAACCCAACACCTTTTTATCTGAAATATGACATGATGACACAAGTTTAGTGCTTCCAATCACCTTCAAGCTTTTGTTTGAGGCTGATCTCCAACACTCCCCCCAGACCGAGATCTCCCATCTTGAGAAAGTCTTCCATAGTCATGAGATTCATGTTCTTCCTTGCTAGCTCAAACGGAACTCTGTTCAAACCTTTGGTTCGCCCATCAGCAAGCTGATTCCCACTCTCAACATATTGCACTTTAATCTCCTTCTCCTTGATGTAATTCCTTATGACATGATACCTGATTCTTATGTGTTTGGCTTTGCTGAAGTTCGTCGGATCCTTGGCAATGGAGATTGCAGCTCGATTATCCATAAGCAGATGTGTAGCTTCCTGTTGTATGAATCCAAGTTCGTTTAGCATCTGCCTCAACCAAACACAATAGTTCGAAGCATGTGCTGCTGAGATGTATTCTGCTTCAGCTGTTGATTGTGCTACCACTCTTTGTTTCTTCGAAAACCAGACTACATGGCTCTTATTTAAGAAGAAGAGTGCACTAGATGTACTCTTGCTATATTCAGTCATATCATAATCACAATCTGAGTAGGGTCTAAGTTTCAAGATTGGTTTTTCACCTTCATAGGGATAGAACAATCCGAAATCGGTAGATGATTTTATGTACCTGAAAGCTCTTTTCACAGCTGCCATATGAGTTGTTGTTGGTTTGTTGAGGAAGCGAGATAAGATATTTACATAAAAACACAAGTCAGGCCTTGTATGCTGGAGATAAATGAGGCTTCAAATCATACTTCTATAAGTAGTGGCATCCATGTTCTTTCCCTGATTGTTCTCTCCAATCACCTGTTTGTAATCCAAAGGCGCTTTTGAAGGATTGACATCTTTGAACCCAATCCTTTCAAGAAGTTCATTACATTACTTTTTCTGAAATATGAATGTTCCAACCTTTTCAAGTTGATGAATTTCCATGCCTAGATAGTAGGACATCATTCCAAAGTCAGTCATCTTGAATTCATTTTTGAGTAGAGCTTTGAATTCCTCAATCTTCCTTTCACTACCTGATGTAATCATAAGATCATCCACATATAAGCTAATAAATAAACGATCATCTTCTTTTCCTTTAACATACAGTGAGTAATCACTATATGTTTTTCTGAAACCAATACCCTGAAGAAAGTTATCCATGCTCTAGGAGCTTGCTTCAACCCATAGAGAGATTTCTCTAGCTTCAATACCTTGTCTTCATGACCTGACACTTCGAAGCCCTTTGGTTGTTCAACAAAAACAACCACCTCCAACATAACATTCAAGAACGCAGTCTTGACATCCATGTGATGCACTTTCCATCCATGAGCAGCTGAAATGGCAAGAAGTACTTTAATCGTGTCAAATCTTGCTACTGGTGCAAAAATCTCATGAAAATTTATTCCTTTGATCTGACTATATCCCTTGACTACTAATCTAGCCTTATATTTGTTGATAGAACCATCTGCATTCATCTTGGTTTTGAATAACCACTTGAGGCCAATAGGTTTGAAACCCCTATCCTTGGGTTTATCAACTAACTCCCATGTTTCATTTTCAAGTATAGAATTCATTTCTTCCTTCATGGTCTCTCTCCATTTCGGATTTTGTATAGCTACTTCAAATGATGTTGGATCTCCTGTCAATAATCCAGCCAAAATATCACCTACAGCATCTTGGATATCATCATTCAACTTGGAGAAACTTATTGTAGTAGCCTTGTTTCTTTTGCTTCTTCTAATGTCAGTAACATGACTATATTCATTATCTATTGAATCTCTGATGTTTTTGCGTTTCCTCCTTTGCCAATCACGATCAGATGGGTAATAATCTTCATCATCAGTATCAGGTTCCTCTCGATCAGATTCATCTGTTGATGAGTCTTCTGCATTCGTGCCTTGCTCCTCTTCCTGGATTTCGAAATTCCCATCTGAATGTAGATCATTGGCCTTCTCCTCCTCTGGAGCTGGAAAATTCTCATCTGAATGCTGATCATTTACTTGATTTGAATCTTCATGAACGAGTTCTGAAGTTTCTTGGTTTGTTGAATTGCTGGAAGAGAAGTTTTGAGGCATGTGTGTCAAGAGGTCTCCTTTCACATGGGTGCTATGCCTTTCAAGGCTTTTATGAGCTTCTGCATCATTCAGAGCAATGCAATCATCAATTAAAGTATACCTTGCACCTTCATCAAAAGTGACATCATGGCTGAGGATAAATTTCTTCTGTTGAGGTAGATAAACTTTATATCCCTTGGTAGTGTTGCTATAACCAACAAATATATCAGATACAGATTTCTTATCAAGTTTTCCTCGTTTTTGGTCTGGTACATGAGTAAAACACAGACTACCAAAGATTCTGAGATGATCAACCTTTTTAATATAACCATGCCATTTTTCATGCGTGGTTTTTCCACTAATCGCCCTTGAGGGAAGCAAGTTCAACAGATATACAGATGTAGATACCGCTTCAGCCCAGAAACTTACAGGAAGACCTTTCTCAAACAATAGGCATCTTACATATCAAGGATTGTTCTGTTTCTCCTTTCACATATACCATTCTGTTGTGGAGAATATGGTACGGTGAATTGATGCATGATTCCCTCATTTTCACAGAACATTCTCATGCTATTATTGTAGAATTCGCCTCCATTGTCTGATCTAATCATCTTCAAAGAGCATCCACTCTGATTCTCAATGATCACTTTGAATTTTCGAAAGATATGAGGAACTTCTAACTTGCTTTTAAGAAAGTAAACCCAACAATAACGTGAATAATCATCAATGAATCTAACAAAATATTTACTCCTCCTTAATGAACATTCGTTAAATGGTCCACAAAAATCTGTATGCACAAGCTCTAATTTCTCCTTTGCTACTGAATCACTAGAATAAAAGGGCTTTCTACACTGTTTATTTTGATGGCACACCTCACATATGGCATTAGCAAACTTGATGTCTTTCAATTCCAATAATTCCTTATTCTTCTGCAATATTTTTAGATTGTTGAAGCTATAGTGCCCAAAACGTTTGTGCCAAAGGCTGCTTTGATCCTGACGTGAGAAAATAAACCTTTTATGATCACTGACCATGATTTGGTAGAGGTTGTAGGTGGTTAACACAGCATGGAATTCAATCTTCGTTTTTGGATCAGCAACCTTAACTTTAGTGGTTATACCACCAGCATCCTTCATCAGCTCAATGTCAAAACCTTGCCTGCTCAATTGGCCAAAGCTCAACAGGTTCTGTTTGAGGTTTGGTGAATAATAAACATCATCAACTTGAACAATTCCTTCTTTTAACAAGAGTAAAATGCTTCCTTTCATGCTTGAGAAATGACCATGTATCACAACATACATGATAGGAGGCACCAGAGTCCAAGTAAAGGATCTGAGGCTACTATCATTAGAGCACACTCATACTCAAAAAGATCTTCAAAAGATATTTCTGGCTCATCTTCAAAGTAGGTAAAGGATGCATGTGATTTATCTTCCCTGGAAGTAGCCTTTTTGTTATACTCAACTTTTATTGGATTTGACATTCCACATACTTTGTCAAGATGGCCTCTTTGATTGCATTTCGTGCACAAAGCATCAGGCTTCCACCAACAAAACTCACTCCTGTGATTTTGTTTGTTGCAATGCTTGCAAGCATTTGTGCTTAAAGTCCAACAATCTTCACTCTTATGGTTGGATTTGTCACAATGCCTGCACTTCTGATTGCTCATCGTTGATGTTGGGATTGACGTTGGTGATTGTTTGATGGCGGTTGACTTGACATCCTTGACATTGTTAATTACACCTGAGGTTATATTCATATTCTGCATTTTGGTGAGGAGAGCAGCTTCACCATAAGTTTTCTCAACTTCATAACCATCTCTTAGTTCCAATCTCTTTTCTGTAGATTGCAACTCAATCATTAACTATCTAAATGTTGACTCTGGTGTAACAGGATATTTAGGATACAGCTGATGGAGCTTTCCTTTAATAATGTCAAGGATTTTTTTTTCTGTCACAAGTGCACATAACTTTGGCTCGAATCTTGCAGGTAGGCTCATGATTGCCTTGCTAATCACCTTTTGATCCTCAAGATTTTCCCCCAATCCTCGAATCTCCTTCACAAGCTTCGCAGTACGTTCATAATAGACTTGTATGGTTTCATTGTCTAACATTTTGTTCCTCTCAAAGTCCTCCACCTTGTTTTTGCATAATATCTCTCTGAGTTTGGCATCGCCTTCATAATGGGATTTGAGAGTATCCCATATTTCTTTTGCTGATTGACACTCTGCAATATCATCAAATAGATGTTCAGAGATGGCTTGATACAAGGCATCCATTGCTTCATCTTTTCTCTGTTGAAGATACTCAGCTTCCTCTTGCTGTTCTGATGTGGATTTGCTTGTTATTGTAATAGCCAGAATCTCCCTTTCGACAACATCCCAAATCTTTCTGACCCGAAGGTAGCTGCGCATCTTTTTGACTCAGCTTCCATACTCTGAACCATCAAATATTGGAGGTCCTCTACCAGATGCCATCATAGCCACCGCTGGACAAGCTTTGGGTTGATACTTGGTAATCCACCAAGTAAAAAACGATGAACGGTATATAAAATACTGAAACGAACACAGGTTTGAGAACCTAAACCCTAAACCCTAAACCTTACTGCTCTGATACCATGTTGTTGCAAGAAAAATAGAGTCTTGGGAAGTAACAAAAAGGTAATGCTTATGAGATCACCTTGGATGAAAAACGATTCATGAACAATAAGAATGACCGAAAACCTAATTGACACGCATTCCTAGTATGGTTTATATATACCCAATACCTAGGTTACCCAACAGTGGGCCACAATCATTGAAAACACACAAAAAGCCCAACAACTCGAATCCAACCCTTCAATGCTCGAACCCAACACTTTTTTATCTGAAATATGACATTATGACACAAGTTTAGTGCTTCCAATCACCTTCAAGCTTTTGATTGAGGCTGATCTCCAACAGGATCTCCTATCAATAGTCCAGTCAAAACATTAACTCCCAGGTCTCATATCTTCATTATCTGTTGGCTATTTGATCCTTTTGCTTTTCCTTCTTTGCCAATCATGATGAGATGAATAATAATCTTCATCATCAGTATCAGATTCCTCTTCATTGGATTCATTAGATGATGAGTCACCTGCATTTCTAGCATTCTCCTCTTCTAGGAGTGGGAGATTCCCATCAGAATATTGATCATTTACCTGATTTGATTCTTCATATAAGGGCTCTAAGGTTGATTCCGAATTCTCATTTGATGAGTCATCTACATTTGTGGCTTTCTCCTCTTTAGGGGGATGGAGATTCCCATCTAAATATTGATCATTTACCTGATTTGAATCTTCATATAAAGGCTTTGAAGTTCATTTTGAATTCTGATTCACATCCATATGTTCATTTCCATCTTCTGTTTCTTGGTTGGTTGAATTGTTCAATGAGCATTTTTGAAGCATGTGTGTCCATAAGTCAGCTTTCATGTGAGTGTTATGCCCTCCATGATTTTTATTAGCTTCTGCATCATTCAGAGAAAGATGATCATCAACTAAAGTATACTATGCACCTTCATCAAAAGAAACATCATGACTGAAGATAAATTTCTTCTGGTCATTTATATAAACTTTACATCTTTTGGTAGTATTACTATAATCAACAAACACACCAAATATAGATTTATTATCAAGTTTTCCTCATTTTTGGTGTGCTACATGAGTAAAACACAAACTATCAAAGATTCTAAGATGATCAACACTTGTAATATAACCATTTCATTTCTCATGAACGGTCTTTTCACAATTCGCCCTGGATGGAATAAAGTTCAATAGATATACAGACGTAGATTCTATTATTTAATCATTGGAATAAAATGGCTTTTTGCATTGTTTACCTTGATGGCACACTTCACATATGGTATCAGAAAATTTAATGTCTTTCAATTCCAGTAATTCATTATTCTATTGCACTATTTTGAAGATTCTTGAAGCTATAGTGCACAAAACGTTTGTGCCAAAGGCTACTTTGATCATGAACTGGGAAAATACAACTTTCATGATCACTAACCGAGATTTGGTAGAGGTTATAGGTGGTCAACACAACATGAATCTCAATCTTTGTTTTTGGATCAGCAACTTTAACTTCGTTGGTTATACCTGCAGCATCTTTGATCGATTCAATCTCAAAGCCTTATCTGGTTAATTAGTCAAAAGGCAATAGGTTCTGCTTAAGATTTGGTGAATAATATATCATTAACTTGCACAATTTCTTCTTTTAGAATGAGTAAAATACTTCCTTTGACCACAATACCAATATTTTCACCAGTACATGTGTTTACTTGCTTTCCAATCTTCTCATGTTGTAGAATTGACTTTCCATCAGAAAATACATGATAGGAGGCCCCCGAATCCAAGTACCAACCCTTAGTATATGAGACTATTGTCATTAGAACGCACTCATAATGACATGGATCTTCAAAGGATATTTTGGATTCGCATTCAAAGTAAGTAAAAGATGCAACTGATTATTCATCCTTGGAAATAGTCTTCTTGTTCAGATCTACCTTAATTGGATTAGACATTCCACATACCTTGTCAAATGGCCCCTTTGATAACATTTACTGCACAAGACATCAGGCTTCCACCAGCAAAACTCACCCTTGTGATTCTATTTGTTGCAATACTTGCAAGCATTTGTGGTTAAAGTCCAATAATCTTCACTCTTTTAGTTGGCTTTGTCACAATGCCTGCACTTTTGATTACCCATTGTTGCATTTGAGATTGATGTTGGTGATTGTTTGATCAGTGTTGACTTGACATCCTTTACATTTTTAAGTGCTATTAATATTCTGTATTTTGGTAAGGAGAGCCGCTTCACCATATACTTTGTCAACCTCATAACCATCTCTCAGTTCCAATCTCATTTATGTAGACTACAACAAATCATGAATTCTTGATAAACGGTTTTTTTCCTAATATCATTGCAAATAAAAATAGAAAATCCATATCAAATAAATTTATAATGCTTAATCTACACAAAATACAAATTTGGAAAACTTGTATAGTGGATATCGGGGTCGATCACGAAGAGCTTCTGCTTGCTAAGCTTTTTAGTACATGCATAATTTCGGAAAACAGTAGGTCTTAGTCTATGCTCGGACTAACAGTAGTAAACAAGTTCAGTAAAAAAGGTAGATAAGCAATATCAGGTTTCAACGCTAAGGTAACGGGTACTAGTGTTGACTTAGACTAATACGAGGACGCCTTAAGGATCTGCGGGTGGTGTTATGCTAAGCTTCCTAACTTAATTTATTATCTTCCTACACTCACAACTTCAAATAACCTAAATCTACTCAGGTCATTCATCATATTTTTGGCTTAAGCTAGTCCCCAATATCATAACTAACATTGAAATTAGGTCTACCTGCATGCAAGGCATATAGAACTAGGTCTACCCGGTTCTACTGGTTCTACCCTGGACTAACACCGACTGATCCTGTCTTGGTTTGTTGGTCTACCTCTAAACCAAACATCTAAGTTGTGAAACTACTTGCTTCCCTCCTTAGGTCCACTTATGGTTTGTTAGAAACAAGAGTTAAGGAAGACAACTAAATTTCATCATTAAGCTAAGCACATACCACCCACTTCCCCTTAAGGGATCCTTAAGACTCTAGCCACTCATGCTTTGGAAATAAAACACGATTTCATTCATATAAGTTGGCCAAAATGGCCGAAACATTGCAAAGAAGTAAAATGCAGAAAGTCGAAATGTTTAGAAAACTAGAAAGTAAATAAAGATTGTTATTCCGCCCTTTAGCTACTGTTCACAGCCCGGAATAGTAGCGCGGGACTGGGCTTCGGTGCTTTTCTTGGTGATGAAGGCCTCCCTTCCCCCCTCTGGTTGGTGTTTCTCCCGTTGGGGAAGAAGACCCCTTGCGTTACCCCCACCTTGGTCGCTTCACTTCGCGCTCTCTCTTTTTTTTCGAAAAAAAATTTCCCCTTTCCTTCACTCCATTGCACTGTTGCTGTCCGCCAGTACTATTCCCGATCGCCAGCACTATTCCCGGCCTGAACTTGTAGACTGCGGTGGCGGCAGAACAGTGCTCTTTGTCCTTCTTCGGATTTTGCGCCCCTTTTTTGCTTGTTTTACATGTTTGCAAGTCTGATTTTCGGCTCATCTCCCTGCTGAACTTACTGAAACGTTAGTAATAAGAAATGCAATTAGCTGATTTTTCTAAAACATTTGAAATTGAATGTGATGCTTCTGGAGATGGAATAGGTGCTATTCTAATGCAAGGAGCTTGACCTATTGCCTACTTCAGTAAAAAGTTGGGTGGAGCTACAATCAATTACCCAACTTATAATGAGTTGTATTCACTGATAAGAGCACTAGAAATTTGGAAACATTATCTTTGATACGAGGAATTTGTTATCGATACAGACCATGAAAGTTTGAAGCATGTCAAGAGACAAAGAAATCTCAATAGAACACATGCAAGATGGATGGAGTTCATTGATGCATTTCCTTATTTTAGCAAATACAAGAAAGGTATGGAGAACATTGTTGCTGATGCATTCTCATGAAGGTACACTATTTTGGCTACTCTTGATGCTCAAAGTTCTGGATTTTCAACAATAAAAGAAACTTACAGTGTTGATCATGATTTTAAGGATATTTATTTTTCATGTGAGTATAAACCTAATGAAAACTTCCATAGGCAAGATGATTAGGTAATGCATTCCTCAATATTCAATTCATGAGTTTTTGGTGAAAGAGGCTCATGGTGGTGATCTTATGGAACATTTTTGAGTCACCAAGACATTGCTGCACATGTTTCAACAATACTTCTATTGGCTACACATGAGAAGAGATGTGGAAAGAATATGTGTAAGATGTTTAGTGTACAAGAATGCCAAATCAAAATCAACTTCTCAGGGATTGTATACTCCTCTTCCCACCGCTCTTCACCCTTGAGTTGATGTTTCTATGTTTTTTGTTTTAGGGCTACCAAGAACTCAAAAGGCAAAGGATTCAATCTTTGTAGTGGTTGACAGGTTCTCCAAGATGGCACATTTCATCCCTTGTCATAAGACTGATGATGCTACTTAAGTTGCAGATCTATTCATTAGGGAGATTGTTAGACTTCATGGTATGCACTTACTATTGTAAGTGATCGAGATGCGAAGTTTCCCAGGCACTTCTGGCGTACACTTTTGAGCAAGTTGGGAAAAAAGCTCCTTTTCTCTACTACTTGTCATTCCCAAACTGATAGACAAAATAAGGTAACAAACCGAATCCTATCTACTTTACTTCATGCCATCATCAAAAAGAACATTACAACATAGAAAGATTGCTTACCTCATGCTAAGTCTGCATACAATAGAGTGGTACATTCTTGTACACATTGTTGTCCTTTTGAACTTGTATATGGATTTAATTCTCGTGCTCCTATAGACTTGTTGTCATTGCCATCTGATGAATTTTTTAGCTTTGATGCTGCTAAGAGAGCAAATGCCATCAGAAAATTGCATGAGAAGGTTCGAAATCAACTTTAATCCAAAAATAAGTAGTATGCTGCAAAGGTAAAAAAACATAGAAAGAGAGTTAGTCTTCAGCCAAGAGATTGGGTTTGGGTACATTTTTGAAAGAAAAGATTTCCAAGCAAGAGACATTGAAAGCTTTCACCAAGAGGAGACGGACCCTTTCAAGTCATTGAGATTTTTAATCAATGACAATTCTTATAAAATTGATCTTCCAGGTGACCTTTCTGTCCATTTCACGTTCAACATTGCTTACTTGATTCCCTGTGATGTAGATGGTGATGACTCAAGGATGAATCTACTAAAAGAAGGGAGGGGATAATGAGATCATGGATGTCACAAATAAGGACAATGAAGATGAGGGAAAAGACACCAATCTTCCCATCATTTCACTTGGGCCACTCACAAGATCAAGAGGAGCAATGGTGCTAATGAGGTTAATGGTTTGGTTACTCCGCGTAAAGAATACCCAGGCAATGTTGCACGATAGGTTCTTCTCGGATTAGTTAAGACATGTGAAAAGATTAGAGTTTGATAAAGTTTGTAGAGATTCATGACTATCATTATATAGCCAAGTAAATTCAAGGCATGAAACCCATTTTCTGGGTAGCCCTCTTACTGGGTAAACAAAGAATGGTGCAAAACATGGATAATATGAGCAATGTTCGATGAGCTTCATGCCACTGAAGGAAAGGTTTACCACTAGGTGTGTTCATGCGTTATCTTAGATGCATCAGAATCTTTTTGTGTACAGTGACACTAACGCATACGCACCTTGAAAGTTGTGAAAAACATATCCAATAACAGTTGTGTTTGGTTTGCAACTTTGGCAATATTAGCATGCATGCTTGGAGCATTGTTGGTGTATGATGATCATTAGAACCTAAACAATATTATCTTGAACAGCAAACAAAAGACGAGGTGAAGGAGGCCGAGGTTGCGGTTAATGTATTATGATATGAAGATTCTCCATGACTCTGGCAAGGCCAAGTGCATTGCTGATGCAATCAAGTTATGATAGCTGCATGTGAGCTCAATGATTTTTTGATATTAGATTTGAGCTTCTTAACATAGGTTCTAGAATACAACTTAATACTTGGGTAGCAACTCCCGCACCATTTGATGAAGCCGAAGAGGCTACTATGCTAGCTTGCAATTTTGAAATATTAGAAGAAGATCATGAGTGGACACAAACAATAAAGGACATTAGCATCGTAGATTTTAAATTGTAGATCTTAATACAATCAACTTTGGGTTCGATGAAGGATAGGGGAGGCATTTGGGTTTGATGAGGGATGGCAAAAAACATTCAAATCGTAGATTTTAATACAAGAGTTCACTTCCACAGCAAATATCTAATATCACTCCTTGTCTCCTCAGGTTTACCTCAAACCCAATCGTTGGTCAATATGCTAGGCTGCTTGAATGTGGTTCTTTGATGTTTGATTGAACAATATAGAAGAAACAAAACATAAGGGATGCAACAGTAGTTTGCGAAAACCTTGTGGTTCTTAGAGTTAACCTATGGTATTAGATGAACACATAGGGTGTCTCTTGCTTTTTTTAACACTCATGTGCTCTTCTCGGAGAACTCTCCTAAGAAGAGCAAGCTACAAAAAAAAACTGATGCTTTTTACTGTGGTGATTAGGTCATGGATGACAAAGTCGTAGCAAAAAGGATTATACAGTCCTAGGAGAGTACCTTGGCCACAACCATAATGACTAGTTGGTGTTTTTGTTCCTAAATCTTAGTGGCATATCCATATGGATGCATATGGAGCGATTTCTATAAAAGATATGCTAAGTGGATGGAATTTATTGATGCATTTTCATATGTGATCAAATATAAGAAAGGTAAAGAGAATGTGGTAGTTGATGCTTTATCTAAAATATACACTAATTTAGCCTATATTAATGCTGGAATTCTTTGATTTGCCTCTGTTATTGGAAGCATCACTCAAGTGTCTACTCAACAATATTAGGTTGGAAGTTGGGATTGAAGTCTTGTCACCAAAAGAGCTCAACTACTTCAAAGTGGATCTATTTTAGAGTCCAACACATGCCATCCTCTTTGATGTTTGTTAGTGGACTTGGTAGCCTTTCATTTTTATTTCGTTTTGACTTAGAAATGTTGTAGCCTATTTCTAGAGTATAAATACTCTAGTGATGTATTCCTTGATGGACCTCTCGCCGATTTCATGAATCTTGTGAGGAATTTCTTCTTTGGGTGCTTCAACACTTTTGACTTATCAAGCTCTTGAGCTTGTGGTGTCCAAGAATTATCACTTCCACTCCCTTCAAATTCTGAAGTGTGTCTCCTAATTTCTCCTTGTTTTCATAGTCTAATTTCAAGAGACTCATTCTCTTGAGGGTAGACTTGGGTGGGTTCCTTTTTAAGTGTCAAAATTACCTCATGTTCATGGATTGCATATCTTTTTATATTAGAGGGTCGCATCAACAAGCACCAGAGGGTGAGAGAACGATTTCCACTACAAATAGGCAAGAGGAAAACGCTGTTGCACAGTGAAGGAGCAATGGTGCTAATGAGGTGAATGGTATGGCTACTCCATGTACAGAATAAAAAGACTATGTTGCACGATAGGTTCTTCTTGGATGAGTTAAGACATGTGAAAAGAATGGAGTTTGACAGAGTTCGTAGAGATTAATGATTGTGGTTATATAGTTAAGCAAATTTGAAGCATGAACCCCGCCTCATGGCTAGCCCTCTTAGCTAGTAAACAAAAAATGGAGTGAAAGAGGGATGCAAATATATGCAGTCAAACAAAAGAAAAAACAAAGACAAGTGAGGGAGGTGGCATTGTAAAATATAGCATACTAAGCATGCAATTTACCTACCAGCAAGTTCATCAAATTTACACTTCATTTAATTGAAGATTCTCAGTTTGGTAGCCTATCTTGAATATATTGTTATTTGGTGTCTTGGAAAGATTTATCTATATCTTCTTATTATATATATCTTTGGAGATAATCTCACCATTCTAAGGTCTTCCACGAGAATAGGAAAACACAGGAATGACTACTGTATCTACAGTGATGAAGCAAGAATCCTTCAATGTACTACTTACTCCATATTTCTTCTTCATGATCTTGATTTCTCATAATTTGTTTTTTCCTGTCCTTCCTTCACTTGCCTCTGTTTATCCTCCCCATCTTCCAATGATGAAGGACGAAGAAACATTTCAAGGGGCTCTAGTGCCACATGATGATGAAATCCCTAGCCGTGTTTTCGACAAAATTGGTGTGGAGAAGCCGGAGAACGATCCTATTGCCATGAAGAATGATACTACTACTAGTTTTGATGAAAGGATGAAAGAATTGTTGGCGAATTGCGATTTCTGATAATGCTCATTATCCCCTCTATAGTCCTGGTTCTTGCTCAATGATCGATGAGCAGTTCGACTGTATGCTGAACGGTATGCCCGATTCTGACTACTACAAACTCAAATGGGAACCTTCAGATTGCCATCTCCCCATGTAATGGAAAGTACATCTCCCATGCCCTACTCCACTCTCCATCCTATCATGCTACATTAGGCTCCGCATTGCACACTTTCAGGTTGGATGGAAAGTGTATGTTGGAATTACTCAAGGGGAAATGCATGGCTTCTGTGGGGACTTTCTCAACAGGAACATATGGGAATCTTTGATATGCATTTTGAAGCAATTTGTGATAGAGGAGACTTTAGTGTATGAGGAAAAGGAAAGGCAAAGTTTCAGGAAAGATACTCATTTTTCCTTCATCTTTCAAGTAAGCCTGCTAACACCTTAGGTGATTGAAGTCTTTATGATTCCTTGAGATGGATGGCACATAACTCTATGCGTGGAAGCTGATTGCAGGAATACAACTGTACAGAAGAGCTCTTTATGTAGTGGGCATTGGTGGACTCATGAGAAGGCTAAAGGAAAGAAGAAAATTCCATCTTTCTATGAAAAAACCTGAAACTGAAGCTCCGTATCATGTAACATTGAAAAACTGAGTATTATGAGAGCAAATGTGTGTACAAAGAACTGAGTATTATCAAAGCATATTGAAAAACTTTGACAATATGGGGTACCTGGATTGACTCGAATATCAACCCAAACAAGTCTCTGATCTTCTTCAAAGGCTACTCAGCATCCCATTTTAGGCGAGCTCCAATTTCCTACAAATCTAGACCACTTCATGAATTGAGGGATCTAACTGTTATTTTTTATTTCCTCACAATGCTCTATGGTTGAAGGGGTGGGTAGTGGAACTTAAGTGGGCAATGCATCAACAAAACAGAGCCAATAGCAAACCACAAGTGCCTCACTCCATTCCTTGACAAGATGCTTGCCTGGGTGCCTAATGTTTGGAATGAGATCTTCTTCACGAAGCTTTTGGTGCTGATGCCTTACTGCACACGAGCTCCTCTTTTGCCAAAGAATCTTCTGCAAAAAATTTATAGTATCCCATGTATACTAACCACAAGGTATGTTCATGAGTTACCGTATATGGATCAGGATCTTCTTGTGTACAGTGACGCACCTTGATGCAACGAGATGAGGGCTAATGTGTATGCACGCTAGAAGGTCTGGAAAACAACCCCCGAATCTAGTTGTAATTGTGTTTGGTATGAAACAATGGCGACATTATTCCCATAGGCTTGGGGCAATGTTGGTGGATGATGATCATTAGAGCCTAAACCACATTGAAGGAGGCGGAGTTCGTAGTTAATGGATTACGATATGGAGATCGTCCTTGACTCTAGCAAGGCCAAGCACATTGCGGATGCACTCCCACTCCATTTGATGAAGCCGAAGAGGCTACGATGCTACCTCACAATTCTGAAATAGCAAAGAAGATCATGTGTGGAAACAAATTATATGAAGAGTTGTAAGGTTTTGATATGCAACGCTACACTCTATGAAGAGACCTTTGTCTGAAAGGAGGTGTAGTGCATGCATCCCTTTGTTCAATGAATTCATGTTGTGTGTCCCATCGCATCAGAATTGTTTCACAACCATCAAAGACCTTTCAATGTAGGCCTTGATAGCTTCTCCATTCCCGCATGTGCATTCATTGGGATCCAATTTTAGGATTTGAAATGGTCATGTCATTGGAGTGAGCATGACCTCATACTTGATTCGAAGAATGTCCCATCTTTCCATGGATAATTTTCTAGAATTTAATCCTCATCGTAGCACATCTGTCCATAGTAGGTCATAACAAGGTCAGATTGGATGTGTGGAGATATAATCAGGTTGAAGATATTAATTATCAAGATGTCTTTACACTAGTTGCACGATTTGATACTATCTACACTCTTTTGGCTAGGCTACTACTTTCAAGTGGTTTGTGTATCAATTAGATATAACGTTGGCCTTCTTGAATGATATTCTTACTCAGCCTTATGGTTTGAAGAAAACCAATAATTTGTCAAAGGTTTTTTGTTTTGTTGAAAAAGGCTTTGCACAACAGGAAACAAGCTTCTCGGTCTTAGTTTGCTTCTAAACAAGTTTATGTTATAGTGCAATTTTTTGAAAGAGATATCAAATCATACTTGATAACAAAAATTTAGCACACGTTGTCAATATGCTAAATTATCTTATCACATAAATTTATAAACCTAATATATACTCAATAATAAAAGAATTACGAATATAGTTATCGAGGTTGGACCCAAAGAGTTACATGCTTGTCAGTAAAGGTTCATGCATGCTGTTTTTATCACAATTGGAAATTAAATCTAAAGTAAGACTAATTCAGTTCTGCAATAAGACACAGTAAAACAAAGCAATAACTTATGAACTTGGTTGTTGCCTAGGAAGAAATGAGGTGATGCCTTGGGATTCCTAGGAGTAATAAACAAATTATTACAGCTATCCTACTAAAACCTAAAGGCATTCACCAGCAAATAAAGTTTTAAGTCTATCCAAACCCTTACTTTTCCCTAATTATTTGTTTACCTCTAATTAGGATTGTGTATGGTGAAAATTACAACCTCTCCATCCTGGATCTATCATGGTTTCATCGGAAAATAGTGCGACTATTTGGTAAATGTGGTTTAGTAAGCAACAAACATGTAATCCCCCTTTGTCCCTAGGCACCACTATGTGCTTAGATATGCATAACAAAGGAAAATAAAACAAGTTCATAATATAATATCAAAAGCATGTTCATGTCATAGTTTAACATGAAGAAGGTAAACAATAACAAAAATGTAAATAGTTCAACGCAAAAAGCTAAAATGGTTTCTTGCGATCTACTCCGACTAGGAGTAGTGTTCCCGATAATAAAATATTGAAGTGTAGCTGAGCTATTCTTTGTCTTCTTCATCTCTTCTACAATTTTTCTTCCCCATCTCCACCTCCAAAATTGTGTGGTGTGTTGTTCGAAGTCTTTCACCTGTTCTCTCTTCCCTCATCATTTCCAAAATCCACCTTTTCATCTCCTTGGAATTTTTTGCCTCTATTTCCTCTCTTTTGTCCCATCTTTCTACAATCTCTACTATACACTTTGGGTTCATTGGGATTTGTATTGTTAAAAATGTAATGCACAACTTAAAAAAAAGTGATTAAAACACAGATTGGGACTAAATTCGGACTAAAAAAACCTAAACAATGTTTTTAATCATGAAAACACGAAAATGCTTAATAAAACACCAGTTTAATAACATAATATTACTCATTTTATAGTCCTAAGAAACTGAAAAATATGTGTTATCATTACTTTATATGCGAAGTCACTTGATAGAGATGAATTCAAGTCGCATCTCTTAGAACGGTTTGAGATGAATCGACAAGTTGTCGTATTTTTTGGAAATGAAGTTTCTCAATATTCTCAAAGAAACTTCATTTCCTAGAACAATTATACCTGTGACCTTCTAAAACAACATTGTTTTGATAAAGGCAGTATAGTATCAACACTAACGGTTCCGAATATGGTGGTGTTCCTTGTTTACATCCTTCTGAATATACATCTCGATTGGAAAGTTGATGTTGTGATGTTCAACAAGGCCTTATATTGTATATCATACTTGTTTATTATCTAAGCTCATCCACTTTCCTACCTATATTCATTTTCATACTTCCAAAGATGATGTGACCCTCTAATCTAAAGAGATTAGCAACCCATGAACAGGAGGTGACATGAAATTGGTTGCTTGTTGGAGTATATAAATAGGAGGGATGGACAACAAGGTAAGAATAGATGAAATCAGAGAATAGTGTACTACACACGAAATGTGTTGCTTGCTAAATTGTAGAAATACAGGAATGGGCAATTAACAAATAGAATAGTCAAATGGAAAGGTGGGGACATGTAAATGACAGGGGATGGGAATTGAAGATAAGAAAAAAAAAACAAAAATAAAGTGGTTGCTTGGTGGAATGGGAAAAGTAGAGAGGTGGGTCACAATTAAACATATACAATAATTGATGATAGTGATGGGTGATGGATGTTCAATTTCACACTCCTTCTCTTCTTACACACTTGAAAATGATATTCAATGTGTTCTTGGTATTCAATTGACACTCAATTTCGAGTTCTTCTTCAATCAACTTCCTGTGAACCCCTTCTTTTTTTTTTTTTTGTGCTAAAGCAAGAAGTACTAAGAAGGACTTGGCATGAACCTTTTTTTTTTTTTTTTTTTGTAGGCAAGAATGGAACAACTCAAACAAGAACAGGATAGTAATAAGGAGAAGGAACCCAATCCTCTGATACCAAATGATGTGACCCTCTAATCTAAAGAGATTAGCAACCCATGAACAGGAGGTGATTTTGAAGCTTAGAAAGTATCCCACCCAAGTCTACCCTCAAGAGAATGAATCTCTTGCAACCAGACTTCAAAACAAAGAAAATTAGGAGCCACACATAAGAAAAGAGAAGGGATTGGAAGTGATAATCCTAGGATGCCACAAGCTCAAAACTTGATAAGTCAAGAGGGTACAAGCACTCAAAGAAGAGGAGAATCCTCACAACATGCATGAAAATGACTAAAGGTCTCGAAATAGCACATCTCTAGAGTATTTATACTCTAGGATTGAGCTCTAACATTATATAGCCCAAACTAAATGAAATAAAAAAGTCTAACAAGCCCAATGCTCTAAGGTAAATCCACCTTCAAGTAATTGAGCTCTTTTGATGGGATGTCTTCAAGCCCATGTTTGATTCCAATGGTATTGAGTAGACCGTTAAGTGTATCTTCAACCATCTTTGTCTTGCTCCTAGTCATTGGTCCTGGTGGAATCATCTTTGTTTCTAATGTGTTCACTTGGACAAACTCTTTATCATTCTTCAAATACACTTCATTATCTTCCTGGGTTTCATCAAAAGATATATTAAGATGCTTGAAAAAAAACTTCAAATTTCAGATTATCCATACTTCCAAATCCAATTTTATATCCATGTACCAAACGTGTATTAGTATTAAATTCAAATAACTTAAACTCATCAACCAAACATGAATTACATCCTTTAAACCCATAAAATCAGATTATCTAAACCCAAATAATTTAAACCTAGATTTAGTCCGAATCCAACAACCAAATGCACCCTTTGTTGTGGAACTTGATTTTGTTGGGAATTATGGATTCTATGATTGGGGCAAGATTTTGAACTGATTGTGTTTCTGTGGGTTGTAGTGCACCTGAGACAGTTTCAGCACTTATTTAAATGAGTGGTCTTCTATCTATTTACTAAAAACATTTGGAAATACTCATCTCGGATATTTCAGTCCCATTTCGGAAAACAGCCTGCATCACACTCCCACTTACCTAAGCATCGCTCCAGCGTTATTATTCCTCGTTCCGGTAATACCAACTTGCTGCATGCTACTACCGTTCCCTTGAGGCAAATCTCGGATGCGGAACGGCAATCAGCGGCGTCTTCTTCCTCGTAGTGAGCCCGAATTTCTCCGATCGATCCATCTTCGCACCCTCGGGGTACCTCCATTCAAATGAATGAACAAGTGAGGCAATCAAATACATCATCATTCTCTCAGCCAGAGGTAATCCAGGGCACGCCCTTCTCCCTGTCCCAAATGGGAGATAGTGAAGATCATTTCCCAAGTAATCCAACTTCTTCATCTCCAAAAATCTCTCTGGGTAAAACTCATCAGAATTTTCCCAGAATTCAGGGTCCCTGTGAACCGACCAAGTGCTGAGGACAACCACTGATCTCATGGGGATTTCATAGCCACCAACAACGCGCGATTCAGTCATACATTTACGAACAAGGATCGAATCCGGTGTTCGTAGACGGAGAGTTTCTTTGACCACTGCATCCAGATACTGGAGTTTGGATACGTGGGATTCTTCCAAATAACCGTTATTTCCAACAGCATTCATGATCTCATCCTGAACCTTCTTCATTATCTGTGGATGATCTAGAAGCTCCATCATCGCCCACTCCACAGCTGTCGATGTTGTGTCTGTTCCGCCTATGATCATGTCCTGTAGAGAGCATATCGTTGGGATTATTGTTACACCTGCCAAAACGAACAACTTCACGGTTTACTGACCAACAAAACTGCCTTGATTTGTTCGATGCCGAAAGTAGAGCCATCTTCAAGCTGCTTTCCCTCAAACTTGAGTAGAGTTGTCAAGACATCGTGTTTCTTGCCAGAGCACTCATCATCTTTATCCTCTTCCATCATCTTCAATCTTGCTTGGATGGCGGAATCGATGATCCCATAGAGCTTTGGAATTGATTCCTTCATCTCCTTTGCAATCCCCTGGATGTCGAGTCTAGCAAGAATTGGGAAGAAATCAGAAACATTTGGCCTAGCAAGCAAGTCCATGATCTTCAAGGTTGATTGCCGAAGATCGTTTGCCGAATTCTTCGCTGTTTCCCCTACTAGAGTGGCTCCCCAGAGTAAATTAACCATCACATGGATCTCTGTAGTGTAAATTAGGTCTCCGATGACGACTGGTTTCCCTTGCTGGGAATTTAATTTTTCGATGAGAATTCTCACTTCTTCCCGTCTTAATTCATACGTATCTTGGAGGCTGCTGTTGCTCAAGGTCTCCCTTACGAAGAGCTTCCGCATTTCACGCCAATACACATCGTTAGGTGAAAAAACGATGTCCATTCCATCCTTGGTGGCGATTCGGGCAGCGATTGTCGCATCCCTGCAAGCGAAAACTGAATCCTGGTCGCGAACAACTTGTTTAAACAATTCCGTCGATGTAATCACCACCCAGAGCTTGCTGCCGAGACGAATTTTGAAGAGTGGGCCATATTTTGTGGCGAGCTCAGCCAGTTGCAGCGGCACATCCGGACGGAGAAAGGGAAGGTAGCCGACGATCGGAAGGCCTCGCGGTCCCGGTAGAGGAAGACCGATTCTCGGCGTTCTCCTTGCTCGTGCACAGAAGGTGAACACGTAGCAGGACAGTAACAGCAACAGAAGAGCAGCCCAGAGAGACTGTGGCTCCAGTTCCACCATCTTGGTTTCAGAATTTGTGAAGATTTTCCCGCACAGTACACCGTTTCGAGAGACGTGCTTCATTTAAGTGAGTTTGTAGGCCAAATTTGCAGCGGCTACATGTCAACGTGTCTGCATGAGAGCGATCGGTTGTACGGTCACAACATCAATCGCTGCATTTGTCCAACGAGGCAATAACTATGTTTTGCATTTTACAAATAATTGGGTTGCAGCTATAATTTGTAAACTACTCGTACTTTGTATTTGATAATATTTCACAGATATTTTAAATATTATAGATATTATTATTTTTATCAATTACGATATATAATTTAAATTTATTACTCAGAATTCATATTTTTAAATGATATAATGGATATTATCAATATCAAATTTTAAAAAATATATAAAAAATTTAACTTAAGCTAATTACTAGATCAAGGGTACAAAAGGAATTAGGAGCTTTTAAATGGATTATTGACTAGTATATAGACTTGTGGAAAACATAATAATGAATTCAAACTTCTTATAATAGATTAAAGAGGGTAAAGTTGGGTCAATGAAATGGAACTCTAGTACTTTTCCTATGAATACATTGCTTTAGTTATAGAAGAAGAATTTCACTCTAGTTGATGGACAATTATGATGACAATATATTTTGAGAGCAATGTTTCTACTTTGAATTCTTGAAAAGCTTTTCATTTATTAAATTTTCGTTTGTTGTTACATGAGAGTAGTAGATTGATTACATAAGGTGTCAGATTGTGGAAGAATCATAAGGTACATATGGATCTGGATAAGGGAGTCTTGAAAGAACAAGTAAGACACACAAGGAGATAAGCTCCCCAAGTTCCACTTCTAAGGGGTTTGCTGCCCCAACAATACTTGAATCCGGCAGGTTGACCCATCTAGGGTTGGACTCGTGACTCGGACTCGTGGAAAACAAGTCAGGATCGAGTTAAGAAACATGAGTTGGGGTTGACCCGACGAGTTGGACCTATTTTAAAGTCCATTTGATTTTTTTAAATTTCTTTATTAAAAGTTAGGGTTTGGATTAATGAGTCAATAGCTAAGCCCAATTCTACACTAAACATAGGCAACGATTTTTCAATCTCAGTTATGTGACTATTAACAACAATTTTTATTTCTTGTTTGAAGCTATGATTCTTAAAACTCTTATGTTTTTTCATTTCTGATTCTATTTTCTCTTAAATTCTCAATTTTTATTGTTTTATGTTTGTTAATTGTTATAAAACGGGGTGATAACAGTTGTGAGCTCACTGTTTATTCAGTTTATCAGTTTTAATCTATGTATTTTGAGCTGATCTAACTTATATGACCCATTGTTTTTCTGATCTAACTACGTTGACCCATGTGATCTACACTTTTGACTCAACAATGATTTGTTTATAATTTTTTTAATCTAATAAATTTCATTTAGAACTATTTTGACCCAATTCACATTTTCAATTATGTTATTTTGATCCTAACGTTCTTGTGGATAGAGCTCTTTACTATGGTTGAACGCTATCTTTTTTTGGCTGTTTTGACCCAACCACCATATGCATTTTGATCTATATTAACGCATGTTTGATTTTTTAAAAAAATTATATTGTTTATAATGATCGTTACATTAATATTAGAACTTGTCAATTAAATGAAAAATAAGATAATAAAATTGATTTAAAATTTGAATTTTTTAAAAATATGAGGTCATAAAATGAGAATATGATGTGATTAATTCTTATAAAAAAATATTGTAATCATTTAAAAATGTTTAAGTTGGCAACACTCATTCAACGTTCATTGAGAATTTTGTTGTCAATTTCTTTTGATAATGGTGTTGATGAATATCAAATCTTATTTTTCATTATGTTGTGGCCTTTTTTGTAATCAAATATTGTTAGATTTGTTCAATAATATTCTATTTGGGTGAGTATATTAATAATTATAATTATGATTAAGAAATCATTGTAAAGTTTGTATTGATTTAACTTAACAATAATATATTGTTCAATTTTTTCAATAATATACATTTCTTATCACTATTTATTAAAGATATCAATATAATACTAAAATAACAGAAAAAAATATGTCAATATATATAATTATTTTATCGTTTTAATGTGTGGTTTTTAATATAAAAAATATTTTTAAAATTTATGGAAATTTATTGAAATAAAATGAATACGAATTTAGAGTTTAAATTTGAATTCTTGAGCTAAATCTAATAGAATTTAAAGTTGAATTTTACATTGAAAACATTATTTTGGTGTAAAAATATACAATAAATTGAATGTTAACTAATAATGATAATTTGAATAAATTTGAACATTTATCACTAAATAATTAAGTTTAAAATCAAATTTTGAATAAATTTAATGTTAACACCACAATGATATTTTTTTCTTACAATTGCTACAGTTACAATGTGCAAGTGTATTTATGCATTTATTGATTTAGATAATCTGGCCAAGCTTCCATTGCTACTAAGATATATGTCCATTGAACGAAAGAGATCAACAATGTTTCACAAGTTCACAAAAATGAAATCGCAATTCAAATAACTCAAAGATAAGAATCCATCTTTTCACCCTCTTGTGTTCCCACATTTGAAATCTTGTATCAATAGTGTGGAATTTGCATATCTTATGCAAACGTTCGAATTTCATCATCAGTAAACCACTCTAGAACCATCGACAAAATAAGAGTCAAATTACTATATCATATGAAATGATACTAAAAATACTTATGAGAAGTCATTACTTACAAAGTGAGGATAACCATCTAGTATGTACATCTCCGGTTTCTATGCTATGAATAAGTCAAAATACATCAACATGTAAATCCCACACTCAAAACCCTCCTCTTGTACAGGTACCTATCAAATCAACGCAACATTAACGTTTGTACTATGAAGCTAAACAATATCATCCTCCTCAATTTCCCCATTTGCTATGAGGATCACAGAAAGCAACATAAGTGAAATCAATTAGATACCCAAAATCTAATAAAAATTATTCACATAATCACTATCATATTCTAGATCAAGTAATTTATCATCTTCATAATCTATTGTCCTAAAACTACCAAATGAAGGAAAAATAGGGTAAGTTAACTAAAACTATTAATCAATAAAAATAAATAACACAAAATCCCAATTTATCTCAATAGCTAGATTTCATTTGAAAAGTACTTACAAAAATTCTAAATGCAAAAATACTTTAATGAAACTAATTATCTCAAGATTTCCCAAAACACAATAACAACTACTACAAAATCCATCTTAATACATCGAAATTAGCAAAACCCAGCAAAATCAAATCCCATAAATATTAGAACATTAAATCATATCTATATTTCCCAAAAAATCTGTCTTTTTCCTGATGTGAAGGAACGAATGTAGACGAGCATATCTCAAGACTTGTCTGATGAAGAAGCCACGGGTTCTGGTGTCAAGGAACAATTCTTGGCAAATTGCGTAAATTGAGCGGAACAGACTATAAGTCCCTCTTTCTCTTTCCGTTTCTGTCTAAAGCCATACTTACAGCCCCTACAATGGTTTAATATGGTCCAGGCAAAATCACACATAAATTGGGGCTAAATTAGGTGTTTACCTATGTCATAAGTATTATATGATATTTTAACCATATCTTACAAAGAAATGTTAATTATGATGATTTATATATTGATAATTAAACATAAATTATATATGTTATTTATAGAATTAAATTATTTTTATAAAATCTTTATATCCATTTTAAATGTACAAAATAAAATATAAAAATTATATATATTGATTAATATTTAATGAAAAAATTAAAAGCCTGATTGATTGATTTTGTTTTTTATGTGGATATTTATTGTAATAAAAATATTTTTTCTATTATAAAACACAAGAAAACTTAATTCAATTGATTAAGCATTTATTTATATCCCAAATTTTAAAATTTTTATCAACATATTTTTGTTATATATATTCATAACTATTGACAAAAATACATAATTAATCATATCATATATATTCATGACTATTATTTTTGTCATTTCTGCCTATGTCACAAGCCATTTAGGTTATTATTGTCGAATCGGAAATAACGTGGGTTTAAACTAGATATCTTGTAAAACTAAGGATGTCAATTTCGAAAACTATTGAGTCAAAAGAGTATTATATATAAAATTTGTTGGATCAAGATTGTATTATTTACAAACAGTGTTACCATTTTAAAACCTTAATACAATCTTTTTTTTCGTTTCTAATTCAATATGCGTTAATTTACACTAATATGATTCTTGATTTTTTAAATTATGATTCTTTAAATTATTGGGCTTGATTAATATTGGTTTTGTATGATTTTTAAATTTACAAGCGATTTTTTTATTTTAATTAAATAAAATGGGTTGACTCGAGTTGGGGTCGAGTCAAGGTCTTCAACTCGTCGACCCTAACTATTGATGCAAGAAGGATAGAGTTTTGGGAAGGAAAAAAGGATAAACGATAAGAATGACCGAAAACCTAATGTTCACGAGTTCCTAGTAGGGTATATATATATATCCAATATTTAGTTTACCCAACAATGAGCCACAATCAATAAAAACACACATAAAAAGCCCAATAATGAATTCAAAAACTTTTTAATTGAATCATGATTTCATGACACAAGATTGATGATTCCAATCACCTTCAAGCTTTGGATTGAGGTTGATCTCCAACACTCCTCCTAGACTGAGATCTCTCAACTTGAGAAAGTCCTCCATAGTCATTAGATTCATGTTCTTCCTTACTAGCTAAAACTGAACTCTTTTCAAACCTTTGGTAAGCTTATTAGCAAGCTGATTCCCACTCTCAACATACTACACTTTGATCTTCTTCTCCTTGATATAATTCCTTATGATATATTACCTAATTCTTATGTGTTTGGCTTTGGTGAAGTTTGTTGAATCCTTGGCAATAGAGATTGTAGCTCGATTATCTATAAACATATATGTGGCTTCCTTTTGTATGAATCCATGTTTGTTTAACATCTGTCTCAACCAAACACAATAGTTCAAAGCATGTGTTGCAGAAATGTATTATGCTTCAGCTGTTGATTGTGTCACCACCTTTCGTTTCTTCGAAAACCAGACTACAGGGCTCTTATTTAAGAAGAAGAGTGCACCAGATGTACTCTTGTTGTCTTCAGTCATAGCATAATCACTATTTTGGTAGGCTCTAAGTTACTAGACTGGTTCTTCACCTTAGGAGCGTGTTTGGTTGTTGGGTTTAGGTGGGTTTAGGCTTTCGTTTGATTCGTGAGTTTCAGGCGGTTAAAAATAAACCCATCTGTTGACTATAAACCTGGCGGGAACCCGCCAAGCTGGGTTTAGCTAAACCCATGGGGAGAGGTCGGTTTAGCTAAACTGTTGGGTTTCTCATAGACATCGTATGTCTCAAAAGTAGCGGAATTTTAAAATTTTGAGAAACCCCCAACGCGGATCTTGGAATACAGTATACATCAGATATAGGGATGTTCAAAGTATCTTTCAGATGACTCCGATGTTCACCAACCGCCAATAGCAGACGGCCTCTATGGTATCCACATGTGGAGCACTCCGTCGATAACCTTTTCAAGGCTCTTGAATGTTGGTCGAATTTCTCAGGTGCTAGTAGAGAAAAACGCCTCCTTGTGGATTAGTCTCAGAGAGCAAGAAGACCTTGGAGCAGATCTCAAGATTTAAATCTTTTTGATAGATATTTTGTGACATATCAAATCATATCTATATGAGATCTTTTATTTTGAGTTTAATCTATATTAATCTCAAAATAATTCTCTATTTAATTTATCCACTTTGCCAATTACATCTCATGTAATTGTTTCATTCTATTTTATATCGATGAGTGACTCTACTATTGTGTGTGACCCTATAGGCTTCTTCAACCAAGGCCGTAATAATGGATTTATTAATTAACTCTTAATTAATCAAATCCATCATTATCGATCATGAGTGATGTCTAGCAATATATCATGATCCCCAAGATTAAAGAATAATCAGATGAACTGATTGAGCCTTTCCATGACCAGCCACCATGCAATGAATAGCTTTCGTCATACTTATATCTCATTCGATACCAGAACATGGGTGTGTGTCTTTCTGATGTATCGAACTTATAATTGCATTCAAGCACTAACACTCAATGACCTACTCAAACAATTCAAGTGTCATTACCCTGGGCCCAGGATTTACTGTTAGGCTTTGATGCAATTACTTGAAATATGATCTCATCGCTAACATGAGTGATGAATCCTTTATTGATCAATCAACTATCTCCAACCTTAAGGAGTCACATCCCTACTCATCCATACTAGGCAAGCCATGGTTAGGCTCCCATTAGCAATGAACAAAAATGTGAGCTTAAGATCAAGATAATTTTGTTGACCTTAAGTCTAAGCTTACTTGCACGGCTGTCATATTCGAGATCTTGCTACTGATACTTGGTTAGCTTCTCATAGTAGCATCTCAAAGATGAATCATCCAGTGAATTGATTCTCTAATCGACACCCACACATAGGTTCTAGTAATCTCATTACGTCAATTGTGATAACCATTGCCTAAACTGTTTAGGGAACTCAATGTGTACCATCTTATCCGTATTTGTGATATTCTCATTTCACAAACACTCAAGCCAGGGATATTTTAACTTGAACATAAATTCTTGAAGAATCTCACATTATGATCTCAACATAATTTCTATAGCACATATATCAAGTAGAGGATTTTATCAATGATGTAAACTTGATCACAATTCAAGGTAAACATCAAAGGATAAAATTATAAAATCAAGGTAAACGTGATTTATGCTATACGGTGCTCGATTGAACTTATAAAATGATATAGAAAAATAAAATATGTGATAATTTATTTTAATTAACTAAAGGTTATATTGGTAATTTCATATAAAAATCTTTACAAACCCAATTTTATACCCATGTACCAAACGTATATTAGTCTTAAACACAAATTACTTAAACCCATCAACCAAACATGAATTATACCCTTTAAACCCATAAAATCAGGTTATCTAAACCCAAATAAACTAAACCTAGGTTTAGATGAGACTCAGCAACCAAACGCACCCTAGTAGATTTTATATACCTGAAAGCTCTTTTCACAGCTGCCATGTGAGTTGTTGGTTTGTGGAGGAAGCGAGATAAGACATTTACACAAAAACACAGGTCATGCGTTGTATGCTCGAGATAGATGAGGTTTCGAATCATACTTTTATATGTAGTGACATCCACATTTCTTCCATGGTTGATTTCTCCAATTACCTATTTTTAATCTAGTAGAGTTTTTGAAGGATTGACATCTTTGAACCCAAACCTTTCAAGGAGTTCATTACAACACTTCTTCTAAGATATGAAAGTTCTAACACCTATACGTTGATGAATTTCCATGCCTTAATAGTAGGACATCATTCCAAGTTCAGTCATCTTGAATTAATTTTTGAGTAGAGCTTTAAATTCTTCAATCTTCTTTTCATCAACTGAGGTAATCATAAGGTCATCCACATATAGGCTAACAAATAAACAATCATCTCCCTTTCCTTTAACATATAATGAGTAATCACTATATGTTTTTCTGAAACCAATACCCTGGAGAAAGTTATCCATGCGTTCATTCCATGTTCTAGGAGCTTGCTTCAACCCATAGAGAGATTTCTTTAGCTTCAATACCTTGTCTTCATGACCTGACACTTCGAAGCACTTTGGTTGTTCAACAAAAACAACCTCCTCCAACACACCATTCAAGAACGCAGTCTTGACATCCATGTGATGCACTTTCCATCCATGAGCAGCTGAAATGGCAAGAAGTACGTTAATCGTGTCAAATCTTGCTACTGGTGCAAAAATCTCATGAAAATTTATTCCTTTGATTTGACTATATCCCTTGGCTACTAATCTAGTCTTATATTTGTTAATAGAGCCATTTGCATTCATCTTGGTTTTGAATAACCACTTGAACCCAATAGGCTTGAAACCCCTATCCTTGGGTCTATCAACTAATTCTCAGTTTTCATTTTCAAGTATAGAATTCATTTCTTCTTCCATGGCAGCTCTCCATTACGGATTTTTTACAGCCACTTCAAATGATGTTGGATATCCTGTCAATAGTCCAGCCAAAATATCAGCTACAACCTCTTGAACATCATCATTCAACTTAGAGAAATTTATTGTAGGAGCCTTGTTTCTTTTGCTTCGTCTTATGTCAATAACATGATTATCGTTATTATCTATTGATTGTCTCATGTTTGTACAGTCCCTTCCTTGCCAATCAAAATCAGATGGGTAATAATTCTCATCATTAGTATCAAGTTCCTCTCCATCAGAGTCATCGATTGACAAATCATCTGCATTCGTGCCTTGCTCCTCTTTTGGGAGTTCGAGATTCCTATCTGAATATTGATCATTGGCCTGATGTGATTGTCCATATAAGGGTTTCGAGATTGATTCTGAATTCTCATTAGATGATTCGTCTTCATTTGTGACCTTCTCCTCTTCTGGAGTGATGCGCCCCAGGAAGATAATGAAGTGTATTTAAAGAATGATGACGAGTTTGTCCAAGTGAACACATTAGAGACAAAGATCGTTCCACTAGGACCAATGACTAGGAGTAAGAGCAAGATGCTTGAAGATACAGTTAAGGCTCCACTCAATACTATTGGAATCAAACATGGGTTTGAAGACATCCCATCAAAAGAGTTCAACTACTTGAAGGTGGATTTACCTTAGAGCATTGAGCTTTTTAAACTTTTCTATTTCATTTAGTTTGGGCCAAATAATGTTAGAACCCAATCCTAGAGTATAAATACTCTAGAGATGTATTCTTTCAGGACCTTTTTTTTAATTCATTTCATGTATGTTGTGAGGATTCTACTCTTCTTTGAGTGCTTGAACACTCTTGACTTATCAAGCTTTGACCTTGTGTCGTCCTAGGATTATCATTTTCAATCCCTTCTTTTTTCTGAAGTGTGGCTCCTAATTTTCTTTGTTTCGAAGTCTAGTTGCAAGAGATTTATTCTCTTGGGGGTAGACTTGGGTGGGTTACTTTCAAAGCTTCAAAATCACCTCTTGTTCGTGGGTTGCTAATCTCTATAGATTAGAAGGTCACATCATGGAGGTGGGAAATTCTAATCTGAATACTAATCATTTACTTGATTTGAATATTCATGTAAGAGTTCTGAGGTTGATTTTTTGTTCTCATTCACATGTATATGTTCAATTCCATCTTTAGTTTCTTGGTTTGTTGAATTCCTAAAAGAGATGTTTTGAGGTATATTTGTCTAAAGGTCACCTTTCACTTGAGTGTTATGCCCTCAAAGATTTTTATGAGCTTCTATATCATTTGGAGAAAGGCAATCATCAATTAAAGTACTTTGCACCTTTATCAAAAGAGACATCATGACTAAAGATAAATTTCTTCTGGTCAGGTATATAAACTTTATATCTCTTGGTAGTGTTGCTATAACCAACAAATACACTAGATACTGATTTCTTATCAAGTTTTCCTCGTTTTTGATTTGGTACATGAGTAAAAAACAAACTACCAAAGATTTTGAGATGATCAACTTTTTTAATATAATCATGCCATTTTTCATGGATATTATTTTCACAAATCACCCTTGATGTAAGCAAGTTCAATAGATATACATACATAGATACCCCTTCAGCCCAGAAATTTATAGGAAAATCTTTCTCAAACAATAGGCATCTTGACATATCAAGAATTGTTCTGTTTCTCTTTTCACATATACCATTCTGTTGTGGGGAATATGGTACTGTGAATTGATGAATGATTCCTTCATTTTCACAGAACATTCACATTCTAAGGAGCTTCCACTCTGATTTTAAGTCATCACTTTGAATAAAAAAATATGATGAACTTTTGGGTTGCTTTTAAGAAAATAACCCAACAATACCATGAGTAATCATTAATGAATGTATCAAAATGGTCCACAAACATCTGCATGCACAAGTTTTAATTTCTCTTTTACTACTTAATCGCTAGAATAAAATGACTTTCTACACTATTTACCTGGATGGCGTACTTCACATATGGCATCAGCAAACTTGATGCCATTCAATTCCAATACTTCATTATTTTTCTGCAATATTTTCAGAGTATTAAAGTTATATCCAAAACATTTGTGCCAAAGGCTACTTTGATCCTAAAGTTAGAAAATACAACTCTTTTGATCACTGACCCTGATTTGGTAGAGGTTAAAGGTGGTCAACACAATATGGAATTCAATCTTCGTTTTTGGATCAGCAACCTTAACTGTAGTGGTTATACCACCAGCATCTTTCATCAGCTCAATGTAAAAACCTTGCCTGCTCAATTGGCCAAAGCTCAACAGGTTCTGTTTGAGGTTTGGTGAATAATAAACATCATCAACTTGAACAATTCCTTCTTTTAGCAAGAGTAAAATGCTTCCTTTGCCCACAATGCCAATATTTTCACCAGTGCACGTGCTTACCTCCTTCCCAATCCTTTCAAGCTTGAGAAATGACCTTGTATCACAACATACATGATAGGAGGCGCCAGAGTCCAAGTACCAGCCTTTAGCATCTGAGGCTACTATCATTAGTGCACACTCATACTCAAAAGGATCTTCAAAAGATATTTCTGTCTCATCTTCAAAGTAGGTAAAGGATGCATGTGATTTCTCTTCCCTGGAAGTAGCCTTCTTGTTATGCTCAACTTTTATTGGATTTGACATTCCACATACCTTGTCAAGACGGCCTCTTTGATTGCATTTCGTGCACAAAGCATCAGGCTTCCACCAACAAAACTCACTCCTGTGATTCTGTTTGTTACAATGCTTGCAAGCATTTGTGCTTAAAGTCCAACAATCTTCACTCTTATGGTTGGATTTGTCACAATGCCTGCACTTCTAATTGCCCATCGTTGATGTGGGGATTGACGTTGGTGATTGTTTGATGGCTGTTGATTTGACATCCTTGACATTGTTAATTGCACCTGAGTTTATATTCATATTCTGCATTTTGGTGAGGAGAGCAGCTTCACCATAAGTTTTCTCAACTTCATAACCATCTCGTAGCTCCAATCTCTTTTCTGTAGATTGCAACTCAATCATGAACTCTCTAAATGTTGGCTCTGGTGTAACAGGATATTCAGGATATAACTGATGGAGCTTTCCTTCAATAATGTCAAGGATTTTTCTTTCTGTCTCAAGTGCACATAACTTTGGCTCGAATCTTGTAGGTAGGCTCATGATTGCCTTGCTAATCACCTTTTGATCCTCAAGTTTTTCCCCCAATCCTCGAATCTCCTTCACAAGCTTCGCAGTACGTTCATAATAGACTTGTATGGTTTCATTGTCTAATATTTTGTTCCTCTCAAAGTCCTCCAGCTTGTTTTTGCATAATATTTCTCTCAGTTTGGCATCACCTTCATAATGGGATTTGAGAGTATCCCATATTTCTTTTGCTGATTGACACTTTGCAATATCATCAAATAGATGTTCAGAGATGGCTTGATACAAGGCATCCATTGCTTCATCTTTTCTCTATTGAAGATATTCAGCTTCCTCTTGCTGTTCTGATGTGGATTTGCTTGTTATTGTAATCGTCGGAATCTCCCTTTCAACAACATCCCAAATCTTTCTGACCCGCAGGTAGCTGCGCATCTTTTTGACCCAGCTTCCATACTCTGAACCATCAAATATTGGAGGTCCTCTACCAGATGCCATCATAGCCACCGCTTGAAAAGCTTTGGGTTGATACTTTGTAATCCACCAAGTAAAAAACGCTGAACGGTAAATAAAATACTGAAACGAGCACAGGTTTGAGAACCTTACTGCTCTGATACCATGTTGATGCAAGAAAAAGAGAGTCTTGGGAAGTAACAAAAAGGTAATGCTTCTGAGATCACCTTGGATGAAAAATGACTCATAAACAATAAGAATGACCAAAACCCTCACTCACACGCATTCCTAGTAGGGTTTATATATACCCAATATCTAGGTTACCCAACAGTGGGCCACAATTATTGAAAACACACAAAAAGCCCAACAACTCGAATCCAACACTTCCATGCTCGAACTCAACACCTTTTATCTGAAATATAACATTATGACACAAGATTAGTGCTTCCAATCACCTTCAAACTTTGGATTGAGGCTGGTCTCCAACAAGATAGAACTGAGTTTATATTCATATTCTGCATATTGGTGAGGAGAGCAGATTTACCATAAGTTTTGTCAACTTCATAACAATCTCTTAGTTCCAATCTCTCTTTTGTAAATTGCAACTCAATCATGAACTCTCTAAATGTTGGCTCTCGTGTAACTTGATATTCAATATACAGCATCCCAAATCTCTCTAAATGAAGCATCTGTTGCTTCATTTTTTCTCTGTTGAAGATAATCAGCTTCCTCTTGCTGTTCTGATGTAGATTTACTTTTTAATGCAATAGCCGGTATCTCCCTTTCAACAGCATCCCAAATCTTTCTAACTTGAAGGTAGCCACGCATCTTTTTTACCCAACTTCCATACACAGAACCATTAAATATTGGAGATCCCCTACTAGATGCAAGAAAGATAGAGTTTTGGGAAGGAGCAAAGGGATAATGTTTATGAGATCACGTTGGATGAAAAACGACTCATAAACAATAACAATGACCAAAAACCTAATGCTCACGAGTTCCTAGTGGGTTATATATACTCAATATCTAGTTTACCCAAAAATGGGCCACAATCAATAAAAACACACATAAAAGCCCAATAATAGAGCCCAACACTTTTTAACTGAAACATGATTTCATGACACAAGATTAATGCTTCCAATCACCTTCAAGCTTTCGATTGAGGCTGATCTCTAACACTAACTTGCCGATTCGAGATTTCCATGTCGACCCGTGAGGGTCGGGCTCGTGCCTAGGTCTGCCCAACATCCAAAATTGATGAATGCTTGAATGGAACCCAATAACAAGCATGGGAACCCATCATAGAATTAAATGGAAAAATAAAGAAAAGCTTGTCAGCCAATTGACCCTTCCAAGGGAACAATAGCCAATTTTTCTCGTTGATGATTATCACTCCTCTGATGTGTCAGACCTAACGGCTAGTTGAAAGGGGAAAACCATCTTTGTAAAATTCTAGTGCAATTATATAAGACAGGAAATAAGGGGTTCAAAGGACTTCTAGCCATTTTTTAGAGAGAGAACAAGCAATAGAGAAAAGGGAAAGCCACGCAAAAGAATATTTAAGAACACCTTAAGCTTTCATAGTGAAAAATCATTTCTCCGAGTGTGTTAGCACCTTAAGCTTTCATTACTTGCTGTATTACTCTATCATGTGGTCATAACATACTTTCCTAACTCTGTTGGAAATATTTGTAAATAAGAAGATACTATATTTGTAATCTATATCACAATTAGGTATAGGGTAAAATGACCAGATTATGCATGCCACATATAAAGACAATGAAGAAAGGACACAAATCCTTCTAGCATTTAACTTGGGCCACTAAGAATATCAAGAGCATGAAAGTACTAAGAACTCCACAAGGTATTATAGGCCAATCAAGAAAACCATGAAGATATGGTTTGTAAGGATATTCATTCTTTGAGGGCCTTCTTCTTATTTTCTTAAGGGATCATTTCATTTGAAACCCAAGATATGGTTTGTCAAACACTTGTTGTTTGAAGGGTTGTATTAGGTGGTATCAGAGCCAATTTTTCCCTTAGTCTTCTATCTTCAATCCGAAAAAAAAAAAAAAACATTTGAAACCCTTTTGGTTTGCATATCTTATCTTTTGGTGTTGGTTAAATCAAAACCAAAAGGGTCCTTTATTTTCACTTCTTGCATTGTGCTCTTCCTTTCGCTAAAAAAAGAAAAATACGTGTTAAAGGGAGAGATAAGGTTGGGAACCTAAATCCATTCAATTTTCTACTTCCCAAACAATGGAAGAGTCAATTTTTTTCATGACTTTCAGAAGTATAGGTCTCCAATGTCAGAAAAATTCCAATTTTCTAATGTGAAGGGCCATCCTCTTATCCAATACAAAAAGCAAGTCATTTTTTTATCTCATTGTCAATTACATCATACCTCTTTTATCTATTGTAAAAAGTAATTTCAATCTTCAATCTTTTCAATTGTCTCCCTATCTATTTTGTGCTAATCACATCAAGTTTCATTCTATCCCTCCTTTAATACTCTTACTGGGCCTTTATTATTTTTTATCATCCAAATCCAACGTTGCTCATTGCTTTTATCTGACTGAATTACCTCAGCCGTACTTATCTCTCTAAACCACACTTAGATTGATTTTGAGTCAAGAGGACTTGAGGTTTAGAGAATCTTTCTTTCTCTTTCTTGTATCTTTTATGTCTTTGTTCTATTTCTTTTATTTTTTTCATCTACAATCTTTTTTTGTTAGTAGAATGTCGAGGTGTGTAACTACCCTGCAGAAGAACCGAGTGCTATTGATGTAGGTTTCGTGCTCAATGAAATGCAAAGTGAGTTCAAGTGATTACACACATAAAACTAAAGGAACATAAAACTAAAGGAACATGAAGAATCTCTCAATTACTCTTCTGTTATTTGTCTATCTTAACATGGTGTTAGAAGTGGCGTTCATCACATAATGGATCCATAGCTTATTCTTGATTGCAATGTTCGATTCTTGTTCAAGTCTGAAACTTTTTCGAGTCTTCAAGTGGTAATGTCGACATCTTCAACCTCTTTTGGTTTGTCCATTCCAGGGTTTTTGACATAGGTTTCACCGATCAAGTTGAATGCCACAAATTATGTTGTGTGGCAGAATTTAATGTGGACTTTTCTTGCTTGGCAATGATGAGCCAGTTATATGTATGGTTTTGTTCATGCTCCAAAGAAATTTGTTCCCTCTCAATCTACTATAGAAGGAAACACTTCAGATTAAACGACAATCTGAGTATTCTCAGTTTTTAAAATGAAGTTCATAACTTGTGCAATCAATTGGAGTTAGTTGGTGAGGATATTCAATCTCATGATAAAGTGATGTACTTTACTAAAGGCCTACTTGTTTATTATCAGGAAACGATCTTGGCTCTACATCTACAACAACCTCTACCGCCTTTTCACTTCGTTATTTTGGTGTTTCTTTAGTTTGAGCAACATCATAAATCTAGGAAGCCCAAATTAGTTTCAACTACTGATGAAAATGCCACAGTATTAGTGGTCATGGTGGTGGCTGTAATTTTTTGTAAAAAAATTATAGTTATTCAAATCAATATTCTGGTGCAACATGGGGTGATACGACTCTCCAAACAACAAGTGTTTGGAAAACCAATCTTGGGTTTCAAATGAAACAATCCTTCAAGAAGAGAAGAAGTTGGCCTTCAAGAAATATCCTTGCAATCCAAACTATGAGATTGGTACCACACTCACACAACATGGAAGGAAATGGGAGTGATAAACCACACTACTAACTACCAGCAAAGCTTGATAAGTATAAAGTTCTATAAAAACTTCAAGAAGCATCATTGCTCTAAAAAGACATTACAATCAAAGTTGATTTCCAAACAAGAGTGAGGCCCTTCTTAAATAAGTATAGAAATAGGTCTACTAGTGAACTAGGAAGTGATGGCCCAACATTACTCAACTTAATCCAATTTGAGAAAGTTGTACTCAATGCCATAAGATTCATGGTTTTCTTGATTGGCCCATAATGACTTCAAAAACTCTTGATTCTTTTGAACTCTTGATCTAGTGATGTGTTCAAGTAACATTGTAGGAGGCATGGTGTTCTTCTTCTCTTCATTTTCATTGTCTATATTTGTAACATCCGTAATCTCATATGGCTCCATTCTTTTAGCAGATTCATCCTTGAATCATCATTATCTACATCACAAAGAATCAAATCAGCCATCTAATATTTGATGCATACTCTTTGTTTTTAGCATCCCGTTGGCTTTAAACGTCCTCTCGAAGTGTTCTAATGGCATTTTCTCTCTTAGCGCCATCAATGTTATGAAATTCATCAAATGGTAGTAGAAATAAGTGTATAGGAGCATGAGGATTAAAGGCCTAGGCAATTTCAAAAGGAGATCAACGTGTAGAAGAATTTATACAACTCAACATGAGGCAAGCAATCTTCCCATGTTCTAATGTTCTTTTTTATGAAGGCAAGATGTAATGTAGATCGAGTTAAGTTTTTTACCTCAGTTTATTCATCCATTTGAGGATGAAAAGTGGTAGAGAAAAGGAGATTTGTTCCCAACTTACTCCAAAGTGTGTCCCAGAAGTGGCTGAGAAATTTGTTGTCTTGATTACTTACAATGGTGAATGAGTTTGCAATATGGGAAGCATCATCAGTCTTGTGGCAAGGGATGAAATATGCCATTTTTGAGAACCAGTCAACTACTACAAATATGTGATCCTTTCCCTTTAAAGTCCTTGGTAAACTTAAAACAAAATCAATAGAAAGGTCAATCTAAGGGTGAATAGGGGTAGGAAGAGGAGTCTACAATAGAAGTTTTGTTGCAGCATGTCCAATGTTTTGATGACCCCAAAATATCCAATAAGTTCTCCACCTTGTGCCTCCTTCACTAACAAATCTCGAATGTAACATTGTGGAATACATAATCAGCTCACAAGAAATATAAGGAAAGTTATCAATGAACTCCACCCATCTTGCATGTCTTGAGAATTCGTTAACTCTTGACATGCCTCAAATTTTCATTGTTTGTATGGATAACAAATGCCTTGTACCTAGTTTTTCACTAAAGTATGCAATGGGACGCCCCCCTTGCATTAGAACATCACCTATTCAAACACTAATAGTATCACATTCAATTTCAAATGTATTAGAAAAATCAGATAATGCAAATAAAGGAGGTAAGCAATCTTAGCTCTTGTGCTTTTCCCCAACAAAATTGAAATTTTTTTTGATAATGTCATCCAATGGTGCTGAAAGTCTGCTGAAATGAGCAACCATGAAATGGGTTTCATGCCTCGAATTTGCTTGGATGTATAAGCACAGTCATCAATCTCTATGAACTCTGTCAAACTCCATTCTTTTCACATGTCTTAACTCATCCAAGAAGAACCTATCGTGCAACACAACCTCTATATTATTCACACATAGTAGCCATACCATTCACCTCATTATCATCATTGCTCCTCCATCGTGCAGCAGCGTTTCCGTGGAAATGGTTCTCATACCCTTTGGTGATTGTTTCACCTGAAAATTCGTTTCTAGCCTCTGAATCAAGCCTTTGGCCACCTAGAAAAGTCGATCTGAAGGAACGCAAATATGGCGATGGAGAAGCCTTCAAGGTTTACTTTCAAAGGTTCCTAAAGTTTGTAAAACAATTCTAATGCGATGGGACACAGAAAATGAGTTCACTGAACAAAGGAATGCATGCAGTACTCCCCCATTCAGCCAAAGGTCTCGCTAGACATCACGCTGTTGAATGAGCATTCATTGATGTCAATTTTGACAAACCAAGAGCAAACACAAGGTAGCTAAAGCGAAGAAAAAAAACATGGAGAGAGCCATTGGATTAGAAAGAAAGACAGGCAAGGGAAGGTTCTCTCCACATGAAAACGGTAAGTGCAGTTCCGGCTTCCAAGGAGGAAGAACACTTAGCATTCAATTTCGTTTCTGTTTTCATGGCCTTTTCGGGCTAAAAACCTTTAGTTTCTGGGAAGTAGATGAAGTTTCCTTCCAAGTCCTGAGCAATACACTCGATTCTTCGTTGTATTCAATTCGGATTCCGCATACTTCCACGCATCTTGTTGCAGTTTTTCTGTAACGACTCTTAGTCAAGGTCCATGAGTAGTAGGCCACTCCTTGCGGATTTTGGTGAAGATCAAGGTGAAAAGCACGAACTCCAACCTTGCCGGTTCGAGAGAAGTAGCAGATTGTTTGTGGTCTAGGTATCGCAACTGTGGAAAGGTTGTGACCTCGGACCTGCCACCGGCCATTGGCAACAGCTGGGTACATGCGCACAATTCGGTTTTGAATGCAATCGAAGGCAATCCTCTTGTCTTCCTAATCATCCAAGGGGGAATCACATGAGGCTATTCCCGTGCCTCCTTGTCAATCAGAGTGTAAGGGAGAGTAGGCTATTCCTTGCTCCTATAACCAGCCATTCGGAAGAAATCAGTGAAAACCGAGGCAAGGATGGACAAAGGAGATGAAATCTTATTCCCAAAAACTGAAATCCCGTAGTCAAGGCTCATCACTTAGGTTGTATCTTTCATTTCTGCATTCCACAAACCCCCTGTTACAAAACCGTGACATTTTGTAGAAGTTCTTTACAAAACATTTTGGACAAAAAACTTCATGAGATCGATGCTCGTGCTACGCTCTTTAGTATTTTACGTATTAAATATTTAAAATTTGTTGAGTAAACGACACGAAACAAATTTTTGGTGCCGTTGCCGGGGAGTTGTGTATTTTTGTGTATAGTTTTTCTTTTTTTTTTTCCTTTTACCTTTAGATATACAAGGTCTGCAATTTCAAACTCCAGTGGTCTCCTATGTATCTTAGACCAACTTCCCATGCGGTCCTGCGCTGCGTTCATATTCTTTCGCACCACTTTCACCTTCTCCTTGGTGATTCCAATCTTTCTTTCTTCTTGTTTTTCTTTTATTTCCGTTTTACTGCAATTTTTCTCTGTTTTTCTGCATTCAGCTTCACCAAAGGGTCACCGAAGCTTGAGATCGTATCGAGACATCTTGTGCCCCTTAGATCCGGAGATTGAGCGCACATTTCTGGCGAAAAAGAGGGAAAAAACTTCAAATCTATTTCCTGACGAAGAAATGGATGCTCAACCACCTATTGGAGTCCCCACAATGCATGGAGAATAAGAGCAACAACATCCGCAATTTTTTCCAGTTCTACCGATCACTAATCATGGCCCAGCACTAAGTACCATAAAAGAAGATATCACTGCTAGCCATGCTGACCGACCACTTTGTATCATTTTTTATGCGGAAGAGGACTATGAGCTTCACCCATGATAAGAGGACAAATGGATGCCGCTTGTAATGGGTCATTACTACAGAATCGCCACAGCGCTGACGCCCGAAGATTGATAGAACAAATGGCTGCCAACTCTTATTCTACTTCCAGTCATTATGACTACTCATACCGAGTACCTGGAGGAAATTCTCAACCTGTAAAATCAGTGTACGAAGTGGATAATTCTGAAGTTTTAGCTCAACTTGCTGCTATGACTGATACCTTGAAGCTTGGCTTCCAATCACCTCTGCAACAACAAGGAAGGTACCAAGGGTCTATGATACATGAGATGCCAGCTGATAATACACATTTTTCCTAAAATTCATAACACAAAATAGCTATATTTTATCATGATTTAGGTTAGAGAAATGTGGTTTTTCATGCTTTAGTGGTGTTTATGTTAATCCTATGTGATTATGTTGAAAAGTGGACTAAATCAAAGGATTTAGTCCTTAACTCTTGTTACTAATGTTTCAGTAAATTTAGCAGGGAGATGAGCCGAAAATCAGACTTGCAAACATGTAACACAAGCAAAAAAGGGGCGCAAAATCCGGAGAAGGACAAAGAGAACTGTTCTGCCGCAACCGCAGTCTGCAAGTTTAGGCCGGGAACAGTGCTGGCGGTTGGGAACAATGCTGGCGGCCGGGAACAATGCTGACGGTCGGGAACAGTGCAATGGAGTGAAGGAAAGGGGGAAATTCATTTTTCAAAAAGAGCGCGAAGAAGCGACCAGGGGGGGGGGGGAACGCAAGGGGTCTTCTCCCCCAACGGGATAAACACCAACCAGAAGGGGGAAGAAACGCCTCCATCATCAAGAATAGCACCGGAGCCCAGTCCAACGCTATTGTTCCGGGCTTTAAACATTAGCTAACGGGCGGAAGAACAATCTTTATTTACTTTCTAGTTTTCTGAACATTTCGACTTTATGCATTTTACTTGTTTACAATGTTTCTGCCATATTGGCCAACTTATGTGAATGAAATCGTGTTTTATTTCTTAAGTATGAGTGGCTAGAGTCTTAGGGATGCCTTAAGGTGAAGTAGTGTGGTATGTGCTTAGAATGATGTTGAAATTTAGTTGTCTTGCTTAACTCTTGTTACTAACAAACCATGGGTAGACCTAAGAATCCTTAAGGCATCCTCGTGTTAGTCAGAGTCAAAACCAGTACCTGTTACCTTGGCGTAGAAACCTTATACTTCTTACCCACTGTTAGTCCGAGCTTAGACTAAGACCTACTGTTATCCCGAATTATACACTCACTAAAACACTTGACAAGCACAAGCTCTTCGTGATCGACGCCGACATCCACTATACAAGTTTTCTAAATTTGTATTTTGTTTAGATTAGGGACTATAAATTTATTTGATACGGATTTTCTATTTTTATTTGCAACGATATTAGGATATTTCCGTTTATCACCAGTAGAAGAGGTGAACGCCTTCTACCAGAACCAAGGAGTAAGTTACAACTATGGAAACTACCAAATACCGAGAAGAGATCATCCTGGTTTCTGTTGAACACAACCAGTACCTCCTAGTCAAGCCCCATCACTAGGGAACCCTTCTGTTGTTACTCAGAAAACTCTCACTGCTCAACCTCAACCTTTACAAATTACTGGAGTTCTAGATAAACCTCTTGTTCCTTATCAGCCAAATCATAATCTGGAGTCCATGGTAAAGTCCCTTGCCGAAAGAACCACCAAAATGCATGCTGCGCAAAAAGATATGGATGGACGAATCACAAGCATGCAAACTTAGATTACCCAGCTGGTGCATGCCAAGAACCAACTGGAGCACTGCCATCTCAGCCAGTGAAGAACCCAAAGCACATCAACCCCATATCCTTGAAGTGGGAAGGATCTACCGGAACGTTACTCATGGTTCATGACTAAGGTGGACAGATCTGAAGAAAAAGAACTTGAAGTCTTGGACGACGATGATGACATAGATGAAGAGATTATTTTAGAGCGTCCTGATGATTCCCCAGTCCAGAACATTGCTGTACCAACGCCACCTGATGAAGTGAAGGAGAAGAAGCCGAAAGAAGTTGATCAACCCAAGTCTCTAGTCATTCCACCTCCATTTCCAATGAGACTTCGCAGGAAAAATAAGGACAAACGTGGACTGAAAGCATTCATGGAGGTAATGAAGAAGGTGAACGTGAACATTCCTTTGCTGGACATGATAGATCAAGTGGAAGAGGTAATTGCTTTGATTGAAAATATTTCAGCAATTATTCAGAGAAGGCTTCCACGAAAGTATAAGGACCCAAGTATGTTTTCCATACCTGTTACTATTGGTGAGACCAAAATTTCAGTGGCCATGTGTGATTTACGAGCATCGGTTAATGTTATGCCTAGGTACCTTTATCTTTCTCTTGCATCTAAGCTAGGTAAACTTGAAACTATTAGTGTTGTTTGTCAATTAGTTGATTGATCATATGTAAAGCTTGATGGTAGAATTGATGATGTGTTTGTGCATAATAAAGATTTGATTTTTCCTGCTGACTTTTTAGGTATTCCCATGGAAAGGGAAAATCCCATGATTGCGGAGTCCATCATTTTGGGACAACCGTTTATGGCTACTGTAGGCATCAAAATTGATGTCCAACCCGGACTTCAGCCTGCAGTTCGATGCACAGGTGCTGGACTTCAGCCTGGACAAAGCCATGCAATATCTGGAACAGATTAATGAGATTTGCTCAATATTGTCAGATGTAGAACACTTAGTGACGGTCCATGAGCAAGATCCCTTGCTCAAATGCCTTATTAAAAACTTTGATTCTGATCGTATTTCTTTTTTTGATTCTGAATTTTTAAGTTATCTTGATTATTTTCCTGAAAAACCTGAATTTTCTGACGTTACTTTTCTGAGTTTAGAAATTCTTGAGAAATTGCTAATTCTTTCCGTTATTCATGCCCCATTACTAGAGTTAAAAACGCTGCCTGAGCATTTCAAATATTTATTTCTTGGTGAAAATGAGACTTTACCTTTATTATCCTGGAACAGGAGGAAAAACTCTGGAGTGTGCTCCAGGAGTACAAACAGGCAATTGGGTGGACATTGGCAAACATCAAAGGCATAAGCCCCTCCATATGCACACACCATATTTATTTGCAGGAGGGAACAAAGCCAATTCGTCAAACCCAAAAGAGATTGAATCCACCTATGATTGAAGTTTTCAAAAAGAAGATTCTGAAGTTGTTGGCCGCCGGTATAATATACCCTATCTCTGATAGTGAGTGGGTTAGCCCTGTGGAGGTTGTCCCTATCACAGTCATGGCCAATGACCAAGGGGAACTCCTGCCTACCAGAGTGCAAAATGGCTGGCGAATGTGCATAGATTACTGAAAATTGAACGCAGCCACCAAGAAAGACCACTACCCACTTCCATTCATTGACCAAATGCTGGAAAGACTTGCTGGAAGGAGCCATTATTGCTGCTTGGATGAATACTCTAGTTTCCATCAATTACCCGTAGCTCTTGAAGACCAATCTAAGGTTGTTTTCGTTTTCCCTTTTGGTACTTTTGCTTACCATAAAATGCCTTTTGGACTTTCCAATGCACCAGCAACATTTCGGAGATGCATGGTTAGTATTTTTTTTGAATATGTTGAGAATATTATAGAGGTTTTTATGGATGACTTTACGGTTTATGAAAATAGCTTTGATGAATGCCTTGCTAATTTGTCCCTGATTTTGAAGCGTTGTGTTGAGACTAACCTTGTTTTGAATTATGAGAAATGTTATTTCATGGTAGAACAAGGTATCATTTTAGGACATGTTGTTTCCCAAAAGGGAATTGAAGTTGACAAGGCCAAAATTGAGGTAATCCAAAAATTACCTTATCCCACTTGTGTGAGAGATGTACGTTCTTTCTTTGGACCTGCTGGATTTTATCGTAGATTTATTCAAGATTTTTCGAAAATTGAATCTCCTCTATGTGGCTTGTTACATAAGGATGTTGAGTTTCATTTTGATGAAAAATGCATGCATGCTTTTGATGTTTTGAAAGAGAAGCTCATTTCAACTCCCATTATCCAAGCTCCAAATTGGAGTCTACCATTTGAACTAATGTGTGATGCAAGTGATGTAGCTCTAGGTCCGGTTTTGGGACAAAAAGTGGAGAAACAATCCCATGTTATCCACTATGTGTCCAAGTGCTTTGATGATGCCCAAAAGAACTACACCACTACAGAAAAGGAGGTGCTGGCCATTATGTTTGCCTTGGAGAAATTTCGCTCTTATTTGCTAGGACCCAAAGTCATAGTCTATTTGGACCATGTCGTATTGAGATACCTCCTCACCAAGATGGATTCGAAGCCTAGACTCATTAGAAGGATAAGAAAGGATGCAAGAATCTAGTAGCCGACCATCTTAGCCGCATCACTTCTGGAGAAAAATTGAGTCTCATCGATAACAGCTTCCCGGACAAACTATTCCTGATCCATGACAAGAGTCCTTGGTACGCTGACATCGTAAATTTTTTAGTGACTAGACAATTTCCTGCAGATTTCCAGCACTATCAGAAGTAGAAATTGCAATGTGACAGCCTTAATTTCATCTGGGACAATCCATATCTCTAGAAAATTGGTTCTGATTAGATTATTAGAAGATGCATCCCCCAAGATGAAGTGCACTCTATTCTTTCCCATTGTCATGAGCTACCTTGTGGTGGACATTTTGGTGCAAAAGTTAGTGCAAAGAAGGTTCTGGAGGCTGGATTTTATTGGCCTACTATATTCAAGAATGCCTACCTTCATTGCAAGGCATGCCCAAAATGTCATAGAGGAGGAAATTTGGGATACAAGGATCAAATGCCCCTTCAACCCATTATCATGTGTGAGATCTTTGATGCATAGGACATTGACTTCATGGGACCATTTCCCCTTCTCAAGGTAAGCTCTACATCCTTCTTGTTGTTGATTATGTTTCTAAATGGGTGGAGGTCATTGATTGTGAAAGGGATGATTCCAAAACCGTGGGTAATTTCTTGACTAACATTCTATTTCCTAGGTTTGGATATCCCAAGATTATAATTTTAGATCGTGGCACCCATTTTGTGAGTCATGCCATCAAGAGTGCTTTGGCTAAATATGGAGTCAACCACCGCCTAACAGCAGCTAGACATCCTCAAACAAATGACATGGCGGAAGTGTCAAATAGGGAAGTGAAAAGGATCTTGGAGCGTACCATGAACCCAAATAAGCGAGATTGGAGCTCAAGGCTCAATGATGCACTATGGGCATATCGTCCAGCTTACAAGAATCCTATAGGAATGTCTCCATACCGAATGATCTATGGTAAGGCATGTCATCTACCCTTTGAATTACATCACAAGGCATATTGGGTCGTCAAGTCATGCAACCTGACTAGTGATCAAGCTAGGGAGAGCAGATTTTTAGACCTAAATTAGATGGAGGAAATTCGCCTCAATGCCTGCACTAACCAGCTCCTGCGTAAGGAAAAGGTAAAACGCTTCCATGATAGTAAGTTACATGAGAAGCAATTTTTAGTAGGCCAAAAAGTTCTCTTATTTGATACCACCTTGAAACTCTTTCCTTGATTCTGATGTAACCTTGTTGCCTATGGCTATGCTGAAGTTCATTCGATTTTGCTTGCCATTGCTACTCATTTTGATTATGAGATGTGGCAGATGGATATGAGAGGAAGTGTACATGACACAACTTGAAGGTTTTACACAAGATCCTAGTAAAGTGTGTAAACTGAACAAATCCATCTATGGGCTAAAGCAAGCTTCAAGTGGGAACATCAAATTTGATGAGACAATCAAAGAGTTTGGTTTGGCAAATTTGATGAACCTTGTGTATACAAGAAGGTAGATGGCTTGGCAATTGTATTTCTCATACTATATGTGGATGACATATTAGTAATGGGAAATGATGTTGCAATAATGCAATCAGTAAAAATCTGGTTATCCAAGAGCATTTCATTGGAAGATCTTGGAGATGTGGTTTATATAAATGGCATAAAGATCTATAGGGATAGATCAAAGAGACATATTGGATTATCACAATCGACCTACATCGATAGAGTGTTAAAGAGATTTAACATGGATGATTCCAAAAAAGGTTTATTGGCCATGACACATAGAGCACTATCAAAAGTGATGTGCCCCAAAATAGAAGAAGATAGGGATTAAATGGCTCGAATCCCACATGCTTCTCCTATTAGGTCAATAATATATACCACGTTGTGTACTAGACCAGATGTGTCATATGCTTTAAGTTTTACAAGCAGATATGAGTCGAACTCTAGAATGGATCATTGGACTGCACTCAAGAGCATTCTTAAGTACTTAAGAAGTACTAAAGACATGTTCCTGATTTATGGTGGTCAAGATCTCGAAACTGGAGAATATGTTTCAAATCCCATTTGACTTGATGTCTCAATCAAGATACATATTTACCCTAAATGGAGGTGCAGTCACTTAGAAAAAGTCTAAGCAAGACTGTTCATTAACAATGGAACTCGGACGTCCATGGAGTACATAGAGTCCATTGGTATAAGATACATGATTGATTGGCTCTAGTACAAGTGGGAGATTGTTAGTGTATGTGTTCTATAGACAATCAACTCATTGGCAAATCTTATCTTTTGATATTTACTTTGAATTGCGATCAAATTTATATAATTGATAAAATCCTCTACTTGATCTATGTGCTATAGAAATTATGATGAGATCATAATGTGAGATTCCTCAAGCACTCATGATCAAGTTAAATCTCCCTAGCTAGAGTATTTGTGAAATGAAGATATCACAAATACGGATAAGATGGCACACATTGAGTTCCCTAAACAGTTTAGGCAATGTTTCTCACAATTAATGTAATGAGATTACTAGAACTCAAAATAAAAGATCATATATAGATAAAATTTGGAACATATACATATCTCCACAAGATAAGATCTTTACGGAGATATGATTTGATATGTTACCAAATATTTATCAAAAAGATTTAGATCTTGAGATCTTCTCGAAGGTCTTCGTGCTCTCTGAGATTGATCCACAAGGAGGCGTTTTTCTCTACTAGCACCTGAGAAATTCGACCAGCATTCAAGAGCCTTGAGATGGTTATGGACGTAGTGCTCCACGTGTGGATACCATAGAGACCGTCTGCTATTGGCGGTTGGTGAACAACGGAGTCATCTGAAAGGTACTTCGAACATCCCTATGTCTGATGTTTACCGTATTCCAAGATCTGCGTTGGGGGTTTCTCAAAATCTTTAAAATTCCGCTGCTTTTGAGACATACGATGTCTACGAGAAACCCAACAGGCGCTGTATGGGAGGCAACCCATGACTTTAATTTCGTATCCGTTACTCTTTCCTCGTTTTTATCACCCACTACTCCAAGTTACTTTATTTTCACCTGCCCACACCACCACTTACTCCCTTAACTGTTTCTACTCTCAATCTCCCTTTTATCTTTTGGAATTCCCATTTTACTGACCGTTACCGCACTTCGCTGTTGTGACTTGCGTTTCAATTCCTCTGCTTCTCTCGCCTGAAATTCTCCGATTCTCTGAATCTTCTGCTCACCATGTTTGGACACCCCGCCCCACATCTCCAGTTACCCGAAGCACAAGAGCTGCAAAGAGAGCAACTCGGAAGCGTCAACCAGCTGCCGCTGGACCATCCAGAAGGACCCAGCGGAAGCTTCTGTTCCCACTGAGCAATAGTCATCTCTAGGCGCTATGATGGAGTCTGTTCCGATTGAGGCCATGCCTCTCACCATTGTGTCTACGGTGCTGTACCTGGAGTGGTACCCAGTCCCTACCATTGCTGCTATTGCTACTGACGATCCGGAATCTTCAATGCCAAATTCCCCAGCAGCAATTTCTGTTCCTGAGAGCCCGCAGCCCACACAACCGAAGGAAATCGCTGGAGAAAAAGGTAGGGAACCAGAAATTCCTATTATTCACTCCAGTACAAGATGAAGATGCCACTGAGGAGGTCACCATCGACGAAGAGGTGGATCTATGGATTTCTGAAATGGAGTGTGCCGCTAATGAAGGGGCCTAGAGTTCCTTCCCAGAGAACAGGATGTAGATGAGGCAACTCAGCCCACACAGCGAGGAAAAGGGCAGCGTGGTAGCACAAAATTCTGGCGAGACAGAGCCTTGGAGTGCCCCGCCTGGACTCAACTGAAAAATACCATGACGTTTTCAGATAAGAATGCCCAACTTTTGTTTAATCTCCTCACTTCTCTCAGAATTTTGTTTGATTTTAAATTGCATACGCCTACTTTGGTGCATTTGAATCTACTTGTTGATATTGATCGTTTATTTGATGCTTCTACTGAGTGACGTAGATTTTCTAAATTAGTCTTCCAGTTTATCCCAAACCTCTTTTCGAACTTTATACAACTTTTGTGTTTGAGGATGTGGCTGGAAATCCCCTTGCTGAAAATTTCATTTCTTTCCACGTTGGAGGCAAAAATTTTCGTATGTCTATCAATGATTTTAATGTGGCTTTAGACTTTGTTTCTGAATCTGATTTAGCCACTACACGTTACGTCCAAGCCTCTTATGATTATCCTGAACATTTCAATGTGTTGAATGCCTATGCTTGCATGTCTGTCTGTGATCCCCGTATTCTGTACGCAAACTCAAGGCCATTACTTCATGCCCCCTGCCCTTTTAGTGATGAGATCATGGATGCTACTGATTATTCCAATGAAGACAAAGTACACAAGATTAATAATTCTCCATTGATTTCAGTTGGGCCAATCACTAGATCAAGAGCAAGAATGAATCAAGAAGTGCTTAAGAGCTTATGGGCCAATCACCCAAGCTATGAGGTGTTTGGGATGGAATTCAACATTATGAAAGTGGATCAACTTGATTAGATAACGCCCATTACGACCAAATACATTATTATGACTACTTTGCCTCCAATAACGCCCAACCCTTCAGCTATATAAGAAGGGTCTTACTCTTGTTTTGGACAACTTTGATTGTAATTACTTTTGAGATCAAATTCTCCTTCCTTTAGTTCTTGTAAAACTTAGACTTATCAAGCCTTGCTTGTGGTGTCTAGTATGTGGTTTATCACTCCCAATTCCTTCCTTAATTCTGTGAGTGTGGTACCATTTCATAGTTTGGGTTGCAAGGATTTTCCAATCCTTGAGGGCCAACTTCTTTTTTTGAAAAGTTGCTTCTTTTCAACCAAGATCTGGTTTGCCAATCACTTGTTGATTGGAGGGTTGTATTAGGTGGTATCAGAGCCAATCTTTCTCTTCTTGAGGTTGTATCAGGTGGTTTGCCAATCACTTGGTTTGCCAATCACTTGTTGTGGTTTCATTCTAAGAAAAAAAAAGAAACTAATCCAGATCTATCTTGATTTGGTTATCTTGTCTTTTGCTCATCTTTTCTTCTGAAAAGAAAAACCAAGGGGGTTTCTAACTTTGTTTCGTCCATCCTTTTTCTTCTGGATTGCTGCAAAAAGAAAAAAAAACGTGTTGAAGGAGAAAGAAGGTTAGCTGCCGAATTCATTGAATTTTCAACTTTTCACACACGAGAAAAGTCAATAAAAGGAGTTAGTCATTTGAATCCATTCAATCTTCTGATTACCAAACAAAAGAAAAGTCAATATTGTACAACTTTGTCTATTGTCACACTTATATTACCTTTCAATTCTTTTCAATTATCTACCTACCTCTTTTGTGCTAGACACATCAAGTTACACTCTATATTTCCATTTTTACTCTTACCTAATCATAATTACTATTACCATTACCGAATCCTATATTGTTCATTTGCAATATCTCACTCATTATCCTAGCCATCCTTATCCCTTTGAACCACACTTAGATTGATCATTTAAGGTTTATTGAGTCTTAAGATTCCAGAGGACTTGAGGTTTGGAAATTCTCTCCTTCTTCTTTTACTTCTATCCTCCTTTCATTGTTTTCTTTCCTTTCTTTTATAGTAGAATGTCAAGGTCTAACAACCCTGCAGAAGAATTAGGTGCTATGAATGTTCGTTTCGTACTTAATGCAATGCAAAGTGAATTTAGGAGACTGCAAAGATGCATGGAGCAAATCCATCTCAAACTAGAGGAACATGATGAATCTCTCAAAAACATCAAAAAGTAAGAAGAGGACAGAGTTTCGCATGGAAGAACAAGAGTTCCAACACATCATATCAGAAGGAATTCTCAACTAGAAAAAGATTCGGAATCTGAGGCTGAAGAGGCAAGGCATGGTGAACAGAGGAGAAACAATAACAACAGCCCTGATGAGTATGATTCATCTGGTGGTGATGATATAGAACGAAGATTTCAAAGAAATTGGAGGCCAAAACGTGGTGTGAGATATGGTGAAAGACCAAGAGGTAGACACACACGTGAACCCAAGGAATTTGAAAACATCAAGATGAAAATCCCTTCTTTTCAAGGAAAAAACGATCCAAATGCCTACTTGCAGTGGGAAACTCATGTGGAGCACGTGTTTGATTGCCATAACTATTCTCAAGCCAAGAAGATTAAGCTTGCTGTTGTTGAGTGAAAAGAAAGTGAAAAGAGAGTGAAAAGAAAGACGTGAATGAAGGAGTTGTAAAAAGAGTGTTACATGCCAGAAATCCCTTTCTTTTGCTCTTGTTTAAAGAGCCTTTGTCACACAACTCTAACCTACAAGAGAATCTTTCTACTTGTATTAAACTGGTTTTGCAGGAATTCAATGATGTTTTTCCTGAAGAATTACCTGGATTACCTCCATACCGAGGAATAGAACATCAAATTGACCTTGTTCCTGGTGCTCATGGCTAAGGGAATCCATGGCTAAGAACTCATGGCTAAGGGAATCCATGGCTAAGAACATCAAATCTTTCTACCTATAGGGCCAACCCTGAAGAAACCAAAGAAATCCTACGCCAAGTAGAAGAACTCATGGCTAAGGGAATGGTGAGGGAAAGTGTGAGTCGATGCTCAGTTCCAGTATTATTGGTGCCAAAACATGATGGAACATGGAGAATGCGCACTGATTGTCGAGCCATTAACCAAATAATGGTTAAGTAAAGTCATCCTATTCCTAGACTTGATGATATGTTAGATGAATTACATGGATCATGCATTTTCTCTATAATTGATTTGCGTAGTGGATATCATCAAATTAGGATGAGAAAGGGGGATGAATGGAAGGATGCTTTCAAAACTAAGTTTCGTTTATATGAATGGTTGGTTATGCCTTTTGGATTGACTAACGCACCTAGTACTTTTATAAAGTTAATGAATCATGTACTGCGTCCCTTCCTTGGTAGATTTGTTGTTTTATACTTTGATAATATTCTTGTGTATAGTAAGACACTGGATGAACATACATGTCATTTACGTGAGGTGTTGCTCGTCTTTAGAAAAGAGTGTTTGTATGATAATATCAAAAAGTGCGACTTTTGCACAAACAAAATCTTTTTTCTTGGCTATATTGTAAGTGATTCAGGAATTTTAGTAGATGAAGACAAGGTGAAAGCAATTAGAGAATGGTCAACTCCTACCACAGTTAGAGAACTGCGCAGTTTTCATGGATTGGCTAGCTTTTACCGTCGTTTTGTCAAGGATTTAGTCTTGAACTCCTACCACAATTGATTGGAGGGTCGTATCATTTAGTCTTGAACAGGTATTTGGGAGGTTGTTACAGTGCAACCCGACAAGGCACCAGCATCATTGCCAAGATGATCGTGTTCTTCTTGTGGGCGATGATGAAGAAGCTTCCAATCAACTTGGGATGGTGGATTGCGACCCAAATGTATTCCATCACCGCTAACAATGAAAGAGTGGATTTGCTTCTCTCATCACCAGGCTTGCCCAACATCTCAAAATGAACCTTGACAAACAGACCCCTCAAGTAGATAATTATTTCCGTTATCTATATTTGGATGACTTGTTTTCTGGCAGCTACTTGAAGGAAGTTGAGGGAAGGCTGTTTTCGTGCAAGTGGGTACCAAGAGTATCATCACTTCCATGCCCCCCTCAATTGTGAATCTATCTGGTGCGCCAACAGACGTTCCTCTCACCACTGCACCTTCAAACCCCACCAAACACACCCTGCTGCTAGTGTTGTTGTAAGAAAAATAGAGTCTTGGGAAGTAACAAAAAGGTAATGCTTATGAGATCACCTTGGATGAAAAACGACTCATGAACAATAAGAATGACCGAAAACCTAATTGACACGCATTCCTAGTAGGGTTTATATATACCAATACCTAGGTTACCCAACAGTGGGCCACAATCATTGAAAACACACAAAAAGCCCAATAACTCGAATCCAACACTTCCATGCTCGAACCCAACACCTTTTTTTATCTGAAAATATGACATTATGACACAAGTTTCCAATTACCTTCAAGCTTTGGATTGAGGCTGATCTCCAACACTCCCCCCAGACCGAGATCTCCCAACTTGAGAAAGTCTTCCATAGTCATGAGATTCATGTTCTTCCTTGCTAGCGCAAACTGAACTCTGTTCAAACCTTTGGTGAGCCCATCAGCAAGCTGATTCCCACTCTCAACATACTGCACTTTAATCTTCTTCTCCTTGATGTAATTCCTTATGACATGATACCTGATTCTTATGTGTTTGGCTTTGCTGAAGTTCGTCGTATCCTTGGCAATGGAGATTGCAGCTCAATTATCCATAAGCAGATGTGTAGCTTCATGTTGTATGAATCCAAGTTCGTTTAGCATCTGCCTGAACCAAACACAATAGTTCGAAGCATGTGCTGGTGAGATGTATTCTGTTGGAGATCAGCCTCAATCCAAAGTTTGAAGGTGATTGGAAGTACTAATCTTGTGTTATAATGTTATATTTCAGATAAAAGGTGTTGAGTTCGAGCATGGAAGTGTTGGATTCGAGTTGTTTGGCTTTTTGTGTGTTTTCAATGATTGTGGCCCACTGTTGGGTAACCTAGGTATTGGGTATATATAAACCCTACTAGGAATGCGTGTCTATGAAGGTTTTCGGTCATTCTTATTGTTCATGAGTCGTTTTTCATCCAAGGTGATCTCATAAGCATTTCCTTTTTGTTACTTCCCAAGACTCTATTTTTCTTGCAACAACATGGTATCAGGGCAGTAAGGTTCTCAAACCTGTGTTCGTTTCAGTGTTTTATATACCGTTCAGCGTTTTTTACTTGGTAGATTACCAAGTATCAACCCAAAGCTTGTCAAGCGGTGGGTATGATGGCATCTGGTGGAGGACCTCCAATATTTGATGGTTTAGAGTATGGAAGATGGGTCAAAAAGATGCGCAGCTAACTTCGGGTCAGAAAGATTTGGGATGTTGTTGAAAGGGAGATTCCGGCTTTTACAATAACAAGCAAATCCACATCAGAACAGCAAGAGGAAGCTGAGTATCTTCAACAGAGAAAAGATGAAGCAATGGATGCCTTGTATCAAGCCATCTCTGAACATTTATTCGATGAGATTGCAGAGTGTGAATCAGCAAAAGAAATATGAGATACTCTGAAATCCCATTATGAAGGCGATGCCAAACTCAGAGAGATATTATGCAAAAACAAGCTGGAGGACATTGAGAGGAACAAAATGTTAGACAATGAAACAATACAAGTCTATTATGAACGTATTGCGAAGCTTGTGAAGGAGATTCGAGGATTAGGGGAAAACTTGAGGATCAAAAGGTGATTAGCAACGCAATCATGAGCCTACCTGCAAGATTCGAGCCAAAGTTATGTGCACTTGAGACAGAAAGAAAAATCCTTGACATTATTGAAGGAAAGCTCCATCAGCTGTATCCTGAATATCCTGTTACACCAGAGCCAACATTTAGAGAGTTCATTATTGAGTTGCAATCTACAGAAAAGAGATTGGAACTAAGAGATGGTTATGAAGTTGAGAAAACTTATGGTGAAGCTGCTCTCCTCACCAAAATGCAGAATATGAATATAACCTCAGGTGCAATTAACAATGTCAAGGATGTCAAATCAACAGCCATCAAACAATCACCAACGTCAATCCCCACATCAACGATGGGCAATCAGAAGTGCAGGCATTGTGACAAATCCAACCATAAGAGTGAAGATTGTTGGACTTTAAGCACAAATGCTTGCAAGCATTGTAACAAACAGAATCACAGGAGTGAGTTTTGTTGGTGGAAGCCTGATGCTTTGTGCACGAAATGCAATCAAAGAGGCCATCTTGACAAGGTATGTGGAATGTCAAATCCAATAAAAGTTGAGCATAACAAGAAGGCTACTTCCAGGGAAGAGAAATCACATGCATCCTTTACCTACTTTGAAAATGAGCCAGAAATATCTTTTAAAGATCCTTTTGAGTATGAGTGTGCTCTAATGACAGTAGCCTCAGATGCTAAAGGCTGGTACTTGGACTCTGGCGCCTCCTATCATGTATGTTGTGATACAAGGTCATTTCTCAAGCTTGAAAAGATTGGGAAGGAGGTAAGCACGTGCACTGGTGAAAATATTGGCATTGTGGGCAAAAGAAGCATTTTACTCTTGCTAAAAGAAGGAATTGTTCAAGTTGATGATGTTTATTATTCACCAAACCTCAAACAGAACCTGTTGAGCTTTGGCCAATTAAGCAGGCAAGGTTTTTACATTGAGCTGATGAAGGATGCTGGTGGTATAACCACTACAGTTAAGGTTGCTGATCCAAAAACGAAGATTGAATTCCATGCTGTGTTAACCACCTACAACCTCTACCAAATCATGGTCAGTGATCATAAAAGGTTTATTTTCTCACGTCAGGATCAAAGCAGCCTTTGGCACAAACGTTTTGGGCACTATAGCTTCAACAATCTGAAAATATTGTAGAAGAATAAGGAAGTACTGGAATTGAAAGACATCAAGTTTGCTAATGCCATATGTGAGGTGTGCCATCAAAATAAACAGTGTAGAAAGCCCTTTTATTCTAGTGATTCAGTAGCAAAGGAGAAATTAGAGCTTGTGCATACAGATTTTTGTGGACCATTTAACGAATGTTCATTAAGGGGAGTACACATTACAAGCGTACGGGTTAATGTCGCCATTGTTTCATACCAAACGCAATTACAACTGGATTCATGGGTTGCTTTCCACAACTTCCGGGGTGCGTACACATTAGCCCTCATCCCCGTTGCATCAAGCTGCGTCACTGTACACAAGAAGATCCTGATCCATCTAAGGTAACGCATGAAACAGGCCTTGCGGTCAGCATACATTGGATACTATGAATTTGTTGCAGCAGATTCTTTGGCCAAAGACGAGCTCGTGCGCACTAAGTCATCATCACCAAAAGCTTCGCGAAGAGGATCTCATTCCAAGCATCCGGCACCCCAGGCAAGCACCAGTGGCTGCAGTCTTGAAAACGCCAATCTGATGCCTTGTCCCTCTCGTTGTACCATCTTCTTCAGAATACGGATGGATGCCCATCTTTGCGGTAGTCTGTCATTCTTGTTATGTTGAGATATGATACTCGAGTTCTCATTCCACTCAGCACTTGCTCCAAAACAAGCATCTTGTCCAGGTAAGGAGTGAGGTACTTGTGGTTTGTTATTGGCTCTGTTTCGTTGCTGCATTGCCCACCTGAGTTCCACTGCCCGCCCCTTCAAGCGCAACCGCAAAGCATTGTGAGGAACACAAAGAATCACAGCTAGATCCCTCGATTCATGTACCGGTGTGGATTTGCAGGAAACTGGAGCTCACCTAAAATGAGATGCCGAGTAGCCTCTGAAGAAGATCAGGGACTTGTTTGGGTTGATATTCGAGTCGATCCACCCATGTCGTCAAAGCTTTTCGATACGCTTCGATATCATTCAGTTCTTTGTACACGTGTTTGCCCTCTTGATAGTAATCCTTCCTGCGGCATACATAAGATGTAACATGACAGGGAGCTTCAGTTTAAGGTTCTTGTCACGGAAACATGGAATTTTTACCCTGCTGTAGTCTTCTCATGAGTCCACCAATGTCCACTGTTGAAAACAATGATGTCTGCATCTGTATATCTTGCCGAAGACTTGCCCATAAGATCTAGTCTTAAGGTTTCCTTCTTTTTTCCGTTTTTCGAGCCAACAATCCACTCTTGAACCAGGTAAGGCGCCATGAAGAACTCTACTGTGCAGTTGTATTCCTGCAATCACCGTCCACGCACACAGTTATGTGGCGTCATCCATCAGCTGGGATCAGAAAGACTTTAACCGTCGAAGGCGTTAGCAGGCTTACTTGGAAGATGAAGGAAAAATGAGCATCGTTCCTGAAACTCTGCCTCCCCTTTTCCTCATATAATGTAGTCTCATCTTTCACAGATTGCTTCAAAATGCATATCAAAGATTCCCACATGTTGCTGTTGAGAGAGTCCCCCACGAAAACCAGGCGTTTCCCTTTTAGTAATTCCAACATGTGCTTTCCGTCCAACCGGAAAGCGTGCAATGTTGAGCATCCCTGTGTTTGACGTATACCGTATTCCAAGATCTGTGTTTGGAGTTTCTCAAAAATTTTAAATTCTGCTTCTTTTGTGACATATGATGTCTATGAGAAACCCAACAATCAGATCCATATATATGGCTGGTGCATTCATCAACCCAAAAGAAACCACCTTGCACTCGGAGTTCCCATACCTACTTTTAAAAGCTGTCTTAGGAATATCCTCGTCCTTCACACACAACTGATGGTTCCCTGAGCGTTAATCCAACTTGGAGAAAATCGTTGCTCGTTGCAACTGGTCAAATAAATCATCTATTCTTGATAATGGATACTTATTCTTCACTGTCACCTGTTGAAATTCAGAGTCCGATGGGTCAGGCAAGTGCACGCGTGAAGCCCAAGTACACAAGAAACGTAGATCACAATAGAAAAGATTAGGCCCACTGTTGGGGTAACCTAGGTATTGGGTATATATAAACCCTACTAGAAATGCGTGTCAATTAGGTTTTCGGTCATTCTTATTATTCATAATTCGTTTTTCATCCAAGATGATCTAATAAATATTACCTTTTTGTTACTTCCCAAGACTCTATTTTTCTTGCAACAACATGTTGAGTTCTTGTAGTCATAACACTATCTCAAACTTCCATCTTTCTTCTTGACAAATAGAACTGGCACTCCCCATGATGATGTACTTGGCCTAATACGTCCCATGTCCAGTAGTTCACGTAGTTGCTTCTACTGCTCCATCTGCTCTCAATGCGCCATGGGGTATGGGGCCTTGGATATTGGTTTTTTGATAGCAACTCAATCGACAGCTCCACTTCCCATCTAGGTGGATGACCTAGTAGCTCATCTGGGAAGACATCACTGAACTCATTTACAATTGGAATGGTAATTGGTGTGCTAGGAAAATTATCTAGAGACGCATCCTTCTCAAACCGTAGTAGCTTCCAATCCTTTAGTCTTAGTTCCCTCCTCCCACAATCAATCAGCAGCTCAAACTTGACCAGCCAATCCATTCCCAAGATTACATCAAAGTCAAATAGTTCTAACTCCCTTAAATCCACTAGAAGCCACTTGTCACCAATCTCAACCAGGCATTGGGGGTATATCTTCCTAGACCTAAGTTTATAAGGCCCTGCTAGGGTTACCACCTTGGTAAACTGATACGACCCTCCAATCAACAAGTGATTGGCAAACCAGATCTTGGTTGAAAGAAGCAATCTCTCAAGGAAAAGAAGTTGGCCCTCAAAGATTAAAAGATCCTTGCAATCCAAACTATGAAATGATACCACACTCATAGAATCAAGGATATTAAAAGAAGTGATATGCCTAGAACTCTCCGCTTCGATCATTGCAAACACACGAGGCTTTGTAGTTGCTCTGTCCTTGGTCGCACCTCCATGCATCCTTCTAGTGGTCCTGAATGGAAATTCAGCAATTAAACGGCCTTCATTCCCACAAGCAAACATAGTTACCATCATATACTCTTGATGAAGTCTGTCAAACTCCATTTTTTTGGCATGTCTCAACTCATCCGGAAAGAAGTTTTCATAAAACACAGTCTTGAATTCTGTCCAGGTGGTGTCTAAACCATTCACAACATTGCCGTCAATGCTCCTCCGCCATGCTGCAGCATCGTTCTCATCTCCTTAGTGATGAGTTTGCTTACAATAGAACCATGCATCTGACTACTAAATTATCTCCATTTGAAGTCGTTTATGGTTTTAATCCTCTTACACCTTTGGATATGTTACCTTTGCCTTGTGATGAGAAAGTTAGTTTGGATGGCAAGAAGAGAGCTGATGCAATCAGAAGATTGCATGAAAAGGTGAAACAACAGATTGAATGCAACAATGCAAAGTATGCATCAGCAGCAAACAAGGGGAGACGCAAAGTTGTATTTGAACCTGGAGATTGGGTTTAGCTTCATCTTAGGAAGGAGAGATTTCCCACAAAGAGAAAGTCCAAACTTCTACCTCGTGGAGATGGCCCTTTCCAAGTTGTTGAGCGCGTTAATGATAATGCGTACAAGCTAGATTTACCAGGTGAGTATTCTGTTCATTCAACTTTCAATGTTGCTGATTTGTCTCTTTTCGACATGGATACAGATTCAGGGACGAATCTTCCTAAAGAAAGGGGGGATGATGAGCCCCAAGAAGATAATGAAGTGTATTTGAAGAATGATGAGGAGTTTGTTCAAGTGAACAAATTAGAAAGAAAGATGATTCCACCAGGACCAATGACTAGGAGCAAGACAAAGATGGTTGAAGATACACTTAAGCGTCTACTCAATACCATTGGAATCAAACATGGGCTTGAAGACATCCCATCAAAAGAGCTCAACTACTTGAAGATGGACTTAACTTAGAGCATTGGGCTTGTTAGACTTTTCTATTTCATTTAGTTTGGACTATGTAATGTTAGAGCCCAATTCTAGAGTATAAATACTCTAGAGATGTACTAATTCAGGATCTTTGGTCATTTTATGTATCTTGTGAGGATTCCCTTCTCCTTTGAGTGCTTGAACACTCTTAACTTATCAAGCTTTGAGCTTGTGGCGTTCTAGGATTATCACTTCCAATCAATCTCTCTTTTCTGAAGTGTGGCTCCTAATTTTCTTTGTTTCGAAGTCTGGTTGCAAGAGATTTATTCTCTTGAGGGTAGACTTGGGTGGGTTCTCTTCTAAGCTTCAAAATCACCTCTTTTTTGTGGGTTGCTAATCTCTGTAGATTAGAGGGTCACATCACTTAGGTGCTTGTATCAACTCTAACTTCTCTTCCAACCTCAGAATCTAGGCTTCTGCCTCGTCAAGTGTTCCTGACTTGAAAGTTTGGTCACCGACCTTCTTGAGTGACTCATGGTAATCGTTTGCTTCCTTGACATTTTTGCAAGCTGCCTTTCACTAGCAACTGCCTTGCCTGAGTTCCCCACATTATTCCTCATCACATTAGCACACACATTAGTGAGGCTTGTCACAGCTGCAGACAACTTTTGAAATAGCTCTTGCATGGCTTCTTCACGTCCAGACCTTGCTAATGCCCTTGGCATTGTGTCTGGTTCACGAGACTCCTGACTTGGTTCCTCAGACACCTCAGTGCTTACTGACTTTCCCCTACGAGTTCCTCTTCTAACCATCTTGCAAACTTGTGATCACACATATGTAAATGACACCCTTCAATGATTATCACACATAAAACGTTTTAAACCTTTTAAACCTTTGCTCTGATACCACACTGTCAAGAGGCAGCAGTCATGACTGTCAAGCCCTAGATATAGGACTCTAACGCAACCTTACCCACGTAATTTACATAGAGAACAACTTAGGCCCTATTTACATACATATTGTTACGTCACTAGCTTAGAATGCATAAGAACGACGGCAAGCCTAAATGAGACACATCCACAAGCACACCTTATTATCCTACAGCCGCTAAGTAGCTCTCCACATATTGGAAAGGCACACTCTTACTTTGGTTGATCACCTTATTTTCGTTGATTCTTCAAATTTTCGTTGATTTTTAGTCTCTCTTGACTCTTCAAATTTTCGTTGATTTTTCTTGTAGAAAGAAGATTAGCAAAATCTACATAATAGGGTTCCTTAATCTTACCTGAGAGTGAGATTGCATTGATTAATTTATTAGGGAAAATTTCAGCTATCTCCTCTCCATCTTTCATGTCCCCCTAAGACATTAGATGTCTAATGGCTACATGGTCAATATGAACAATAAGTCTCCTACCAATTAAATAACTCCTAAATTTGTCCAGAGCAATGACAATTGCCAGCATTTCATTTTCTGTAGTCATGTAATTTCGTCAGGCTTCATCCATCATTTTAGAAGCATCACATGATTCATTCCATTGATCTTTTGACCCAGCACCACGCCTGTTGAGAAATTAGAAGCATCACACATATCATGAAATGGTTTGTTCTAGTTTGGGATTCGGATCATCAGTGTTGTTATCACAGCTTCCTTCAGCTTGTTGAAAGCCTCATTAGTATGATCTGAAAATTCAAACTTGGCATCCTATTTCTACTAATCAATCAAGGGTTTTGTGACAGCTGAAAAATCCTTAATGAACTTGCGATAAAAACCCACATGCCCAAAAAATGATCATATTCCTTTGACATCCTGAGGTGAGGTGAGATTAGAAATCGTATCAACTTTAGGAAGATCAACACATAAACCCTCAAGCAAAACCACATGTCCTAACATAATCCCTTGTCTAACCATGAAATGGCATTTTTCAGACCTATGCACCAAATCTTTCTCAACACATTTACCTAAAACATTCATCAAAGTTTGATCCATGTAATGTAAAATCATCCGTGAAAACCTCCATGCTTATATCAATGAAATCAGAAAATATACTTGTTACACACCTCTGAAATGTTGCAGAGCATTACATAGACCAAAAGGCATTCTCCTATATGAAAAAGTACCAAATGAGTAGGTAAATGTTGGCTTCTCTTGATCCTCGGGTGCAACCTCCACTTGGTTGTAACCTGAATAACCATCAAGAAAGTAGTAATCTCCCTTACCACTAAGCTTATCAAGCATTTGATCAATAAAGGGGAGGAGATAGTGGTCCTTTCGCGTGACATCGTTCAACTTTCAATAGTCAATACAAACTCTGCATCCATTCTGCACTCGGGTAGTGATTTGTTTCCCTTCAGAGTTTGTGACAACTGTGATTCTAGTATTCTTAGGCACCCATGGATCAGACTGACCATTTGCTGTCCAATGTGGGATAAATGATCTCCTCCTTATATAGCTTCTCTACTTCCTTCTTCACAACTTCCATAAATGACAGACTAAGTCGCCTTTGCGCCTGTCAAATTGACTTGGCATCATCCTCCAGTAGTATCCGATGCGTGCAAACCGATGGGCAGGTTCTCTAGATGTCCTCCAGAGTCCAACTAATCGCCTTCCTATGCTTCTTCAACACCTCCAATAGCTTTTAATCCTACTCAAAAGTTAGATATGCACTAACAGTAATAGGCAAAGTCTTACTATCTCTCAAAAATATACTTTATGTGTTTGGGGAGTGGCTTCAAAGACCTCTCAACATCCTGCTCAGGTGCCGAACTTATTTCTTCATTAACTTCCTCAATGATGACTAATTGTTCCATCTGTTGGGCATAGACCTCTTCTACCAATTCATCAATAATATCCCTATGGTCATCAGCATCTCTCTTTCCGGCATGCTCTTCTTCCATAATTGTTCCTACTCCATTCATGCCAACCTCTGGTTCTCCAGCTCTCAAAATTACAAAATCATCCTTATATCCAAGAGTTATTCTCCCTTCTTACATTTGATGTGCACGTCAGCTATAGCAAAGAACGGCCTTCCCAAAATAATAGTGTTATCATCTACTTTTGTTGGAGGTATTTTCACCACTAGAAAGTCAACTAGGTACAAGGTCTTTGACAATTGCACTAGCACATCTTTGGTGATTCCTTTTGGTAAGGCAGTCACTCTTGTCACTAGAATCAGTCTCGTGTTGATCTTCCTCAAGGGTTGAGTCCAAGAGACTCATAGACGTCCAGTGGTATCCTTTTTATTGATGCTTCTGGTCAGCCATAGCTCTCGGTATTTCCCTTCCTCCAATCTTTGAAGAAATATAATAAGTCCTTGTATCTCCACATTTCTAGGGAAGTCCCTTGTGAATTAGAGTAGTAATACTAGAATTAATCTTCACATCTTCCTAACCAGTAAAAGCAAACTTCGAATCTGAGCAAAATTCCTTCAGTATTTTGAGTTCTCTTGGAACCTACATCAAATAATCGACTGCCTTCATGGTCACCATGGCCGAGTTGAAGGTCGACATAATTGTTTGCACTTCAGCTTTCTTTTTATTATTCCTTAGCCTCCTTGAAAATGGGGGATGAGTCACCTTTATCTCGATCTTCTCTTTGGTGACTGGGTGTGCAAACTAACCCTCGACATTGTCTTCTTCAACATTTTCTTCTTTGACTGTTTCTAGAGCTGGTCCATTGATGGGCTGACTCAGGGACTGAATCACCTTGATAACACATATTTTTAAGTGATTGAGTGCATGGAAAAGATTCATATTGTGCTACAAAAATTTAGTTTTACTACCTAGTTTTATATTTTTGCGCATAAGTACCGCAATTGTGTTATTTTAGTCTTAGTTGGGACTAAATCTACGATTTACTCTCAACCTTCTATTAGTTTTACTCGAGCAATGCAGTGCAGGTCGCAACACGAATTCCAAGGAGCCGAATATGCACAGTGTAGTGGCAGAAGATGAGTCCAAATGTTTCAAAAGTGATACACACAAAATCCAAGGAGTAAAAAGGAGATTTTGGACAAAAAGGGAGGAAAGATGAGAGAGAAGTCAGATCTCCCTTTGTAGACTTAAGACAAGTTTCCGGAGATTTTTCTGGAGGAAGAAGAAGAAGGGGACGACGAACCAGAAGAACAGAGCTTCTCTTGAGAAATTATTTTCGTTCTTCATGTTTACTATTCCTAGCTAAGATTAGATTTGGATTTCCTGTGTTAACGAAGTGTCTGTCCTACTTTTGCTTCATTTTGCTCGTTGTTGTTTAGCATTTGTAGCCAATATGTTGCTTAGTATCTGTTATGAAGATGTTTTACTTTCTATTACCATGAGTAGCTAAGCACTTAGGGGGGTGCCTTGGGGTGAAAAGGGGAGAAGTATGCTAATCCATCCTTAGACCTAATAAATCATAAGTCACACTACTTCCTTAGCAAACCAGGATAGATTCAAGAGAGGGAGGTAGTGAAACCCAACTAACAATCCTAATTAGAGGTAGACCAATGATTAGGAGGAAAAACAAGAATCCGGGTAGACCTAGATCTTGTTAGTTAGTTGTATGATTTTTGATTTATGTGAGCTTGTTTAGTGATAGACATACATCCCCTAGGAGTCTCAAGCCATCATCCATTCCATTCCAGGAACTAACGAATCCAAACTTGTTACCTTTTCCTTACTGCATTCCATCGTAGATCTGTTTTATTCCTAGCTAAGACCAATTTTACCAACGTGACACTGATTACATGCATTAACAGTCACATAGCAATAACCTGCTCTTCATGTTCGACCATAATCACTATGCTCATAATTGTTTTATGCTTGAAAGTTATAAATTTATTTGATAGGAAAAATTGTAATTTAACGACATTGCATAATTTTTCGTTTATCACACCTCTATGTCAAGCAATTTCTTTTTGCTTCTCAACTCAATTGCTGAAATATTAACTTGTGGATTCACTGAAGGTTGAGAAGGTAGCTTTCTAGATTTGTTCTCGATTACTCCAACTCTTGTTGCCAATTGTCCTACTTGCTTTTCAATGTTCTTTCTCCTTTTTGCTTTCTTCTCAATCTTTGAGGGTTCCTCAAGCATACATCTCATCATATCTCCCAAAGACAGTTCTGGCTTCACTTGATTGGTTCTTTGATGCAGGTTTCCTCAAGCATACGAATGATGAGATTGCTCCACCATTTCCTTGATTTTCATCTAGGCCTATGTACAGGTGAGTGTCCTCAAGCTCCCTCTAGCAGCATTATCTAATTGTGTTCTGATAGTTGGTAACAGACCCTCCAAAGGAATTTTAAGAGTCTGCCACTCATACCTGTGATGCGGACAGCTTGCAAACAATCTGTTGAACTTGTCCCAATACTTGTGTAGTAAGTCTCCCATAAACTGATAAATGTCTACAATTTTTCTTCTTAACTCCTCTTGTCTTGTGAATCGAAAATACTTGATCAAAAATTCTCTTTTCATTTCAAAGACCTCTGCAAGATTCTCAATGAGTTGTCCTCTAAGACCTCCTTTGGTTTGATCGTAGCACTAACTAAAAGATAGCCATCCAAGTGCTGGTGTGCACCCTCCTTTCCATTTTTGTAGAATATTCCTAGTTTGAGTACAAATGTAGTGGCTTACTATGGAAAATGATACTCCTACATAGTCTTTTCTGTTGGGTTTCTCGTACTCATAACATGTTAGAAAAAGTAGTGAAATTTAAAAATTTTTTGAGAAAACCCTAACGCATATCTCGAAATACCTTTTAGAGGACTTACTTGTTCACTAACTGCCAATAGTAGACGGCATACATGGCATCCACACGTGAAGCACTCTATCGATAACCTTTTCAAGGCTGCAGAATGCTGGTCGATCTCCTCAGGTGCTAGTAGAGAAAATCACCCCCTTGTGGATCAATCTTAGAGAGCACGAAGATGTTGAAAGCAGATCTATAGATCTTAATCTCTTTGATAGATATTCGGTAACATATCAAATCCGATCTCCGTAAAGATCTTTTGTAGAGATATGTATATGTTCCAAATCTTATCTATAAAAGATCCTTTATTGTGAGTTTAATTAATATTGATCTCAAAATAACTCGCTATTTAATTTATCCACTATACCAATTACATCTCATATAATTGTGTCATTCTATTTTATATCGATGAATGACTCCATTATTGTGTGTGACCCTATAGGCTTCTTCAATCAAGTCCGTAATAATGGATTTATTAATTAACTCTTAATTAATCAAATCCATCATTATCGATCATGAGTGATGTGTAGCAACATATCATGATCCTCAAGATGTAAGAATAATAAGGTGAACTGATTGAGCCTTTCCATGACCAGCCACTATGCACAGAACATCTTTCATCATACTTATATCTTATTCGATACTAGAACATGGGTGTGCGTCTTTCTAATATATTAAACTAATAATTGCATTCAAGCACTAACACTCAACGACCTACTCAAAGAATTCGAGTGTCATTACCCTGGGCCCAAGACTTACTGTCAGCCTTTGATGCAATTACTTGAGATATGATCTCATAGTTAACAAGAGTAATGAATTCTTTATTGATCAATCAATTATCTCCAACCTTAAGGAGTCACATCCCTACTTATCCATACTAGGCAAACCATGGTTAGGCTCTGATTAGTAATGAGCGAAAATGTGAGCTTAAGATCAAGATAACTTTGTTGACCACGAGTCTAAGTTTACTTGCACGGCTGTCATATTCGAGATCTTGCTACGGATACTTGGTTAGCTTCCCATAGTAGCATCTCAAATATGAGACATGCTGTGAATCGATTCTCTAACCGACACCTACACATAGGTTCTAGTAATCTCATTACATCAATTGTGAGAACCATTGCCTAAAAAATTTGTGATATGCTCATTTCACAAACACTCTAATTAGGGAATTTTTAACTTGAACAGAAATGCTTGAAGAATCTCACATTATGATCTCATCATAATTTTTATACCACATAGATTAAGTAGTGGATTTTATCAATGATGTAAATTTGATCACAATTCAAGGTAAACATCAAAAGATAAGATTTTCCAATGAGTTGATTGTCTCTAGAACACATACACCAACATTTTCCACTCCATTTGCATGCATGAATGATTCATGTGTCGCAGCTTATTCCTTGGCCTTTGCTGTTGCTTTCTGCTACTTCTTCTTTGCACACTTCTTTTTCTCTTTTGTGGTTCTCTCTATCTTTGGATCAAGCGGGGCAAGAGGTTCACCCACAAAAGAACGCAATCGACTAAAGAGTGCCTAGCTCCGTGGCAATGGCACCATTTTGATGGAGGGAAAATTCTAAAGGTGTCACATGCCTCCAGGTTTTCCTCATCAAAAGATATTTGTAAAACTAAACTAGCATTCTACACCATATTTACAAGGAAAATACTGCAGTAGTAGCAAGTTTAGGTCAATCTAAAGGGAGCAAACGGTTTTTTGTTGCAAGTCTCATGCATGGATTAAATAGGGGGTTTCGGTTTGGAAGTGGATTTCAAAAAATGGTTTCTACATTGAAAGTTAAAAGTAACCATCATAGTTAACACCGAAAATTGATCATGCTTAAAAGAAAACATAATAAGTTGGAAACATGGTTCTCACAATTGATGTAATGAGATTACTAGAACGTATGTGTGGGTGTCGATTAGAGAATCGATTTACTGGATGACTCATCTTCGAGATGCTACCATGGGAAGCTAACCAACTGTCAGTAGCAAGATCTCGAATATGACAGCTGTGCAAGTAAGCTTAGACTTGAGGTTAACAAAGTTCTCTTGATTTTAACCTCACATTTTTGCTCATTACTAATTGGAGCCTAACCATGGGTTGCCTAGTATGGATGAGTAGGGAAGTGACTCATTAAGGTTGGATATAGTTGATTGATCAATAAAAGATTCCATCACTCATATTAGTGCTTGAATGCAATTATAAGTTCGATACATCAATAAGACACACATCCCTGTTCTGGTATCGAATGAGATATAAGTATGATGAAAGCTGTTTATTGCATGATCGTTGGTCATGGAAAGTCTCAATTAGTTCACCTGATTATTCTTACATCTTGGGGATCATGATATCTTGCTAGACATCACTCATGATCGATAATGATGGATTTATTTAATTAAAAGTTAATTAATAAATCCATTATTACGGCGTTGATTGAAGAAGCCTATAGGGTCACACACAATAGTGAAGTCACTCATCGATATAAAATAGAATGACACAATTACATGAGATGTAATTGGTAAAGTAGATAAATTAAATAGAGAGTTATTTTGAGATTAATATCGATTAAACTCAAAATAAAAGATCTGGTATAGATAAGATTTGGAACATATACATATCTCCACTAGATAAGTTATTTAACGGAGATAGGATTTGATATGTTACAATATATCTATCAAAAGATTCAGATCTAAAGATCTTCCATCATCTTCTTGGTGCTCTCTGAGATTAATCCACAAGGGGCCGATTTACTGTACTAGCGCCTGAATAATTCGACCAGCATTCTACAGACTTGAGAAGTATATCGACGGAGTACTTCACGTGTGGATACCAAAGAGGCTGTCTGCTATTGGCGATGGGTGAACAATGGAGTCCTCTAAAAGGTATTTTCAACATCCCTTTATCTGATGTGGTATTCCAAGATATGCATTGGTGGTTTCTCAAAAATTTTAAATTCCGCTGCTTTTGTGGCATAAGATGTCCACGAGAAAGCCAATAGTGATATCAGAGCGAGGTTACGGAATACGTGTATACGTTAGAATCTTTGATGATTTTACGAGATGTTCTCGTATGTTGCCTTTCCGGTGACACGTTATAATCTTTGCTGATTTTTCGAGATGTTCTCGTATGTTGCCTTGCTGGCGATCATTATAATAGCATGTGATGCACGAAATCTGATTATGTTGGATTGTTTTGCTTCCTTAGGATGCACGAAATTCGATTCATGATTGATGCTTTCGAGAATCATCCCTTACGTGTATATGCGCAGCATGTGGATGGTTTATATGTATGTAGTCGTGAGGCATGAGGGCCTTTGCACGAATTTGATGATTATGATCATATTAGTGAATTATCGGTGCATAGGATGTTTGATAATTTATTTATGACCAAGGCATCTAGGGTCAATTAGGATTTTGGAGCCTTATGTGTGAAAATCCAAGGATATGGTGTGTTCTAAACGAAAGGGCTCCGGTTTTCAAGATGCCTATTTGATAGGATATTGATATCCATAGTGCAAGAGTTGCATATGGAAAAATCCCTACTAAATAGTTAAGCTGATTCCTTCCACCGACATAAGGAGACTGAGAGTAATTTTTAGTGAATAGAGTTATTGGCTACCGTCAAGGTCTCCACTACACATGACATGTTCCAATTATGGAATTAGATTCACAGTGGTTGGCTTAACTGATTTTATCAACTTGTTGATTAAAGCCAAGGTTGGTAAAATTGGAGGAAAGATTGAGGTAAATAGTTATTACATCAAGAATAGATGGCTCAATGATACAGTGGTTGTATGCGAGATACAATTGGCATTAGATGACTACCTATTTCATTCATTAAAGCTTGTTGGCTACAGTCCAGGTGGAGATGAATGAAATGGGACACTATCCCTCTAAGAGAATGTGATTTTCTCGTTTTGTTAGTCAGGGGCTGCCATCTCGAAAAACATAGTGGGAGTCAATCACATTTGATAAAGACCAATTAGATGTGATTTATAGAACCCTACATGATGTCTTTGCATTCTCTTCTTCACGTTGAAGATATGTCTTCCAGCGTGAATTTGGGATCCATTCTAGAGTCCAACAAGTTGGCTGGCTCGAATTTTACTAATTGGCACCCCAATTTGAGAATTTTTCTCAAGGCGGAGAAGATTGCTTACATCCTTGAGCAAGATGTTCCTGCACAACCCAGGACTAATGCAGCTGAAGATGTTTGGCATGCATATTAGAAGTATCTAGATGATGCTGAGCTTGTCTCCTGTATCATGTGTGCTTCGATGGCCCCTGATCTACAAAAACAGCATGAGGCGATGACTTGTCAACAGATGATAACACACCTCAAGGATCTGTTTGGCGAGCACTCACGACTTGAAAGGTTCAAGACATCAAATCTTGAAGAAAGGTAATGTTGACCTAAGAGTTGAGAATGGTGCACGAGTGGCTGCCATGGTAGTTGGGACTTGCCACATCGCCGTACCTTCTGGATTATCTCTTGAATTAGATTATGTTTACTATGTTCCCTCATTGTCTAAGAATGCCGTCTCTATTTCTTGTTTGGACAAGATTGGTTTCGAGTTTTCTCTAAAGAACAACTGTTGTTCCATACGACGTGGGAACGAGCATCATGGTATTGCTACGATAGTAAAAAAAATATGTTTTGGATCAGCATGATTCAAAACGAATACACATGTGTATAAAAGGCCAAGGATTGACAATATCTTGAATTCTTACCTCTGCCATTTTCGTTTAGGCCATATAAACAAGAAGCGTGTTGAGTTCTTATATCGATTAGCATATTTGGACTCAGAAGATTATGAAGTAGAGTTGTTGAGTTGTTGAGGAGATACCTTAGGAAGTAGAGTTGTGGAAGGAAGGGGGTGTTAGAGCTAAAGAGGAAGGAATTTCGTGGAATTAGCCATAAGAAAGGGATTACTTCTGTAGGAAGGTAAGTGGGGTGAGTGCTACTGTTTTTAGAAGCATGTCTTGATGCTTCTCTGGAACATATGTGATTAATTGCCTATGTGTTGTTATATGTTGTCTTAGAAAGATTTCTTTCATGTTTTCATTAACCCGTTTTTCTTCCCTGTTCTTCTTTGTATGAAAAGTCCAGCAGGGCACGTCCTTCTGATCTTAATGTTTCAAATCTATTTAGAGTCCCTAAAATCCTTCTTTCAGAACCTAATTTGTTATTTTCCAAGGATTAGGTGCCTTTGTTGGTCAGTTTCCAAACAGGTATTCCCTTTTGAAGTGTATAGAGTGCTCAATTTTTTCCCTACGTGCTATGTGAACTTATGATATGAAATGGAGAGGAGTGTGGACCCACGCTCTTAGCAACATGGTTTTAACCATGGGATTCATGGTTAAATATGTCAGACATGTCTGAGGCATCCCTATGGGGTAAGCCAGATAAGAAAGGCCAGGGAGCACGTTATATGTATGCTATGGTCTGAGTTTAGAGGTGGTGTTCGGTTGGTGGCTCTTCTGAACACTACTAAAGGACTTAGGCAATACATGACCCATTTCCTAAGATCTGGAGGTGATGCCTAAGCTGAAGGGTCAAGGGGATTGGGCAAAGATAGAGAATGGGACTCACTACTTGGATATGTGCTTGGCTTTGAGATTTTATGCTCAAACACTCTTTCTTCACTACATGCACGTTTATCTTTTACCAAACTTCAGTAGCATGACCACTTCATGTTTTAACTTGTTCCAGGTGTAGAGGGGAATGGCTGAAGGTCTGGTGGTCAACCAAACTAGAGGTTTTCCCATAGAAGTTGTGGCATGTCGTGAATAGCTGTTGAAACCTTAGCTATGTTGTGAGGAATGTGCTAAGTAGGCTGGACGTAGTTCCTTTTGCATGTTTGAACGGTTGTGAGTTAATATATATGTAGCCAACTTAATGTTATTTCTCCATCCTACAAAAGGGGTTAAGTAGCCTTGAGTCCTAACGTTTGATGGGGTTTGGCAGTCATGTCTCATGCCTCTTGGGCCCTAGGCATGGGTCCTGACTGTCGAGAACCAACTTGAGCATTCTATCAAGAAGCTTCGATCAGATCGTGGTGGGGAATACTTGAGTAATGAATTGAAGAATCATCTGAAAGACAATGGTATTGTCTCAGAAAGAACTCCTCCTGATACACCTGAGCATAATGGTGTTTATTAGAGGAAAAATCGAACTTTGCTTGACATGGTTCGATCCAGGATGAGTTTTGCAGAGCTACCAAAGTCCATGTGGGGATATGCTTTAGAGGCAGCGGCTCATTATTTTGAACAAAGCCCCATCGAAATCGGTTTGAAACCACTCCTTATGAGATTTGGACTGGTAGAAAACTGAGTTTCTCCTACCTCAAAGCTTGGGGATGCCCTGCTTATGTAAGAAGGTTGAAGTCAGATAAGTTGGAGAACAAATCTGACAAGTGTTTCTTTCTGGGATATCCACAAGAAACCATGGGATACTACTTCTATAATCCTCAGGAGGGAAAGGTTTTCATCTCGAGGAATGCTGTCTTTTTAGCGAAAGAGTTTCTTCTCAAAGAAGCAAGTCAGAGTTGTTTTGAACTTGAGAAGATGTTTGAGAACGAGCTAGTGACACCAATAGAAACGCCAGTGGGTGACTCAAAAGGTAATCTAGGCTCACCATCTCAAAATTGTGTCCCAGAAGCTGGTAATGTACGAGTGAGCAATCAACATGAGCAATCTGACTTGCCAAATGTACCAAGCACGTTTTATGTCAGAAGATCAGTCCAACAATGTAACCCTATTATGAGATATGGTTTCATTTTTGATACCGAAGGCATGGGAGACCTCATATTAGATGAGGAACCTCGAACTTATGATGAAGCAATCAATAGTGCTGAGTCAAGTAAATGGTTGTTACCATGGGGGCAGAAAAGGATTCCATGTATGAGAACAATGTATGGACATTGGTCAATGCTCTAGAGGGAGTAAATCCTATTGGATGCAAATGGGTATTCAAAAGGAAAACTGACATAGATGGAAATATATCTATCTATAAGGCACGACTTGTGGCAAAAGGGTATCGTCAAAAACAAGGTGTTGATTATGATGAAACCTTTTCGCTTGTTGCTATGTTGAAGTTCATTCGAATTTTACTTTTCATTGTTGCTCATTTTGATTATGAGATATGGCAGATGGATGTGAAAACAGCCTTTCTAAATGGAAATTTGGCTTATGAAATGTACATGACACAACCTGAAGGTTTCACACAAAATCCTAGTAAAGTGTGTAAACTGAACAAATCCATCTATGGGCTAAAGCAAGCTTCAAGAAGTTGGAATGCCAAATTTGAAGAGACAATCAAAGAGTTTGGTTTCTCTCAAAATGAAGATGAACCTTGTGTATACAAGAAGGCAGATGGCTTGGCAATCGTATTTCTCATACTATATGTGGATGACATATTAGTAATCAGAAATGATGTTGCAATAATGTAATCAGTAAAAATCTGGTTATCCAAGAGCTTTTCAATGAAAGATCTTGGAGATACGGCTGATATAATGGGCATAAAGATCAATGGAGATAGATTAGAGAAACTCATTGGATTGTCAGGGCCCACGATAGTATGGTAAAGGAGAGGGTGCAAGGTGGCGTGTAACATGGCTAAACAGGTAATTGAGATCAGCATGGACTGAATTAGGTGCTAAGGGGTCTTCGGGCTTGGCCCGTCGGACTTAGGTAGAGCCTGTTAGCTCTAAGTAGGGGTCTATCTAGTGGAAGAAAACCTTGCGCGGCTAGATCAGCATTGAGAGGGACGGAGACGCATGCCCAAGGGAGGGAGGAAGAGATCTTGTGCCAAGGAAGAAGATCTTGCGCATCACAACTAGAATCTAATACCCAAGAACCATTCTTGATAGTAGTGTTAATCTCAATCATGTGTATACTTGAATCTGAATTTTCATTCTGCTTCTTGCCCTTGATTGACTCTAGGTAAGCTTTGCAATTTTTCTTCCAATGACAAGATTTCTCACAATGAAGGCATTCACCCTTAGCCGGTTTTTCAACTGGCTTCTTCTTCTTGATCTCACTTTTAGCTTTGAGTTTTTTGTTATGACTCTTCTTCTTGGAAACCTTTTTCCTTGAAGAGTCAAGCATGACGTTCTTTTTTTCCTTTGTGATAGTTGTCTCAACAGACTTGAGTAACAGAATCAATTTAGGAACAGTTTGATCCATCTTGTTCATATGATAGTTCAGCAAGAATTGTGAATAGCTATCAAGTAGTGAGGTAAGGATCAAGTCAATACTCAAGTCCTTATCCAACACAAAACCAAGAGTGGACAACTTCTCAATGTAACTCAACATCAATGTCGCATGATCAGCTGCAGAACATTCTTCTGCAAGGCGACAATGGAATAACAGCTTTGATGTCTTGAACCTTTCAAGTCGTGAGTGCTCGCCAAACAGATCCTTGAGGTGTGTTATCATCTGTTGACAAGTCATCGCCTCATGCTGTTTTTGTAGATCAGGGGCCATCGAAGCACGCATGATACAGCAGACAAGCTCAGCATCATCTAGATACTTCTAATATGCATGTCGAACATCTTCAGCTGCATTAGTCCTGGGTTGTGCAGGAACATCTTGCTCAAGGATGTAAGCAATCTTCTCCGCCTTGAGAAAAATTCTCAAATTGGGGTGCCAATTAGTAAAATTCGAGCCAGCCAACTTGTTGGACTCTAGAATGGATCCCAAATTCACGCTGGAAGACATATCTTCAACGTGAAGAAGAGAATGCAAAGGCATCACGTAGTGTTCTTTAAATCACATCTAATTGGTCTTTATCAAATGTGATTGACTCCCACTATGTTTTTCGAGATGGCACCCCCTGACTAACAAAACGAGAAAATCACATTTTCTTAGAGGGACAGTGTCCCATTTCATTCATCTCCACCTGGACTGTAGCCAACAAGCTTTAATAAATGAAACAGGTAGTCATCTCATGCCAATTGTATCTCTCATACAACTACTATATTATTGAATCATCAACCTTTCCTCCATTTTTACCAACCTTGGCTTTAGTCAACAAGTTGATAAAATCAGTTAAGCCAACCACTATGAATCTAATTCCATATTTTGAACATGTCATGTGTAGTGGAGAGCTTGACGGTAGCCAACAAGTCTATGCACTAAAAATGACTCTCTTTCTCCTTATGTTAGTGGAAGGAATAAACTGAATTATTTAGTAGGGGATTTTCCCATAAGCAACACTTGCACTATGGATATCGATATCCCATCACATAGGAATCTTGACAACCCTTGCCCTTTCGTTCATAACGCATTATATCCCTGGATTTTCACACATCAAGCTCCAAAATCCTAATTGACCCTAGATGCCTTGCTCACAAATAAATTATCAAACATCATATGCATCGATAATTCACCAATATGATCCTCATCATCAAAATTCGTGCAAAAGCCATCATGCCCCATGTCTACATACATGTAAACCATCAACATGCTGCGCATATACACGTAAGATATGATTCTCAAAAGCATCAATCATGAATCAAATTTCGTGCAGCCTAAGGCAGCAAAACAATCCAACATAATCAGATTTCGTGCATGACATGCTATCATGATGATCACAAGGAACGCTACATACGAGAACATCTCGCAATCACATGCTATCACAATAATCGCCGGCAAGGCGACATACGAGAACATCTCGGAAAATCAGAAAAGATTTTAACGTGTCGGCGACATACGAGAACATCTCGTAAAATCAAAAAAGATTTTAACGTGTCACCAGCAAGGCAACATACGAGAACATCTCGAAAAATTAGAAAAGATTCTAACGTATACACGTATTCGGCAACCTCGCTCCGATATCACTGTTAGGTTTCTCGTAGACATTGTATGTCTCAAAAGCAGCGGAATTTTAAAAATTTTGAGAAACCCTAAATGCAGATCTTGGAATACGGTATCCATCAGACAAAGAGATGTTCTTGTGACATATCAAATCATATCTCCATAAAGATCTTATCAATATCTATTTCAGACCTTTTATTTTGAGTTTAATCAATATTAATTTCAAAATAATTCTCTATTTAATTGTGTCATCCTATTTTATATCGATGAGTGACTCCACTATTATGTGTGACCCTATAGGCTTCTTCAATCAAGTCCGTAATAATGGATTTACTAATTAACTCTTAATTAATCAAATCTATCATTATCGATCATGAGTGATTTCTAGCAATATATCATGACCCTCTAGATGTAAGAATAATCAAGTAAACTGATTGAGTCTTTCCATGACCAGCCATCATGTAATGCACAGCTTTCATCGTACTTATATCTCATTCCATACCAGAACATGGGTGTGTGTCTTTCTGATGTATCGAACTTATAATTGCATTCAAGCACTAACACTCAATGAACTACTCAAACAATTCAAGTATCATTACCCCGGGCCCAGAACTTACTGTTAGGCATTCATCCAATTACTTGAGATATGATCTTCAACCTTATTGATCAATCAATTATCTCCAACCTTAAGGAGTCACATCCCTACTCATCCATACTAGGTAAGCCATGGTTAGGCTCCCATTAGTAATGAGCGAAAATGTGAGTTTAAAATCAAGATAACTTTGTTGACCTCAAGTCTAAGCTTACTTGCACCGCTGTCATATTCGAGATCTTGCTACTGACATTTGGTTAACTTCCAATAGTAGCATCTCGAAGATGAGTCATCCAGTGAATCCATTCTCTAATCGACACCCACACATAGGTTCTAGTAATCTCATTATATCAATTGTGAGGATTATTGCCTAAACAGTTTAGGGAACTCAATATGTGCCAGCTTATCCCTATTTTGTGATATCCTCATTTCACAAACACTCTAGCCAAGGAGTTTTTAACTGGAAGATAAATGCTTGAATAATCTCATATTATGATCTCATCATAATTTTTATAGCACATTGATCAAGTAGAAGATTTTATCAATGATGTAAACTTGATCACAATTCAAGGTAAACATCAAATGATAAGATTTGCCAATGAATTGATTGTCTCTAGAACACATACACCAACACCTATATTCCCCACTTTTCACTCCTTAATGAATCTAATTTTCTGGTGAGCTCCTCCAATTCCATGGTTTTTTGTTCTCGTAATTTTCATGTAAAAATCCTTGTCCCCCTTTTATCCCATACATATTTTGAATGTATACCCGAAAATCAGATCGACCCATAACGTCGATTTTCTACACAACATAATCCTTTGGTCAATCATTATAACAAACAAAACTTCTGATGTGACCCTCTAACCTAAAGAGCTTAGCATCCTACCACACATGAGAAAATTTTATGCTTAGAAAAGAACTAACGCATGTCTTGATGAGCCCCAGGAAGATAATGAAGTGTATTTGAAGAATGATGAGGAGTTTGTTCAAGTGAACAAATTAGAAAGAAAGATGATTCCACCCGGACCAATGACTAGGAGCAAGACAAAGATGGTTGAAGATACACTTAAGGGTCTACTCAATACCATTGGAATCAAACATGGGCTTGAAGACATCCCATCAAAAGAGCTCAACTACTTAAAGATGGACTTAACTTAGAGCATTGGGCTTGTTAGACTTTTCTATTTCATTTAGTTTGGACTATGTAATGTTAGAGCCCAATTCTAGAGTATAGATACTCTAGAGATGTACTAATTCAGGATCTTTGGTCATTTTATGTATCTTGTGAGGATTCCCCTCTCCTTTGAGTGCTTGAACACTCTTAACTTATCAAGCTTTGAGCTTGTGGCGTTCTAGGATTATCACTTCCAATCAATCTCTCTTTTCTGAAGTGTGGCTCCTAATTTTCTTTGTTTCGAAGTCTGGTTGCAAGAGATTTATTCTCTTGAGGGTAGACTTGGGTGGGTTCTCTTCTAAGCTTCAAAATCACCTCTTTTTCGTGGGTTGCTAATCTCTATAGATTAGAGGGTCACATCATTTTGGTATCAGAGCTTTGGGTTCCTTATCCTTATTATTATCCAGTTCTTGTTTGAGTTCTTCCATTCCTGCCTATTCAAAAAAAAAAAAAAAAAAAAAAAATCGTTCAAGCCGAGTCCTTATTACTTTTGGCTTTAGTACAAAAAAAAAAAGGGGGGTTCACAGGAAGTTGATTGAAGAAGAGCTCGAAATTGAGTGTCAATTGAATAGCAAGAACACATTGAATATCATTTTCAAGTGTGCAAGAGGATAAGGAGTGTGAAGGTGAACATCCATTACCCATCACTATCATCCATTATTATGTATGTTTAATTGTGACCCACCTCTCTACTTTTCCCATTCCACCAAGCAACCACTTTATTGTTGTTTTTCTTATCTTCAATTCCCATCCCCTGTCATTCACGTGTCCCCACCTTTCCATTTGACTATTCTCTTTGTTGATTGCCCATTCCTGTATTTCTATAGTTTAGCAAGCAACACATTTCGTGTGTAGTGCTCTATTCTCTGATTTCATCTGTTCTTACGTTGTTGTCCATCCTTCCTATTTTTCTATTCCAACAAGCAACCAATTTAATTTAAACACTTCCCTTTGTCTCCATCTTGAGACTATTAATACTGCCACCCTCACCTAACTCCATCATTACACTATAATCAATACCAATCTGGAAGTGATTAATTCGTTAGATGCCATGAGAACAAGCATGATGACATTAAAGAGTGCATCAAGGACTTGAAGCTTGAGGATTGAGTGGTAAATCTTGTGTGTGTTTCTTTGTTCTGTTAGTTTAGTCTCTTTTCTTCCTTGCTGCTCGTTTTCTTTTGTCCTGTATTTAGGATGTCAAATTCCAGAAGTGAGCATGAAAAGGATGACTCACCGGATGGGAGGTTCACTTTGAAAGCTATGCAACAGGAGTTCACTAGATTGCATCGCATTCTGGAAAACATAAATGTCAGGCTTGATGAACACGAAAATTCTTTCCAAAATGTTGCAAGAGCACGAAGACAAGATAATTATGCTGCTGGAAGGGGTCGAGGTAGTCAATTGCATCAACGCATCAACACTGAACATGACTTAAGTGATCAACGAAGTGCAAGGACTGTTGGAAGAAGAGATCGAACCCTGAATACTGATGAAGAAGATGACTACATTGAACATAGTGAAAATGATTTTGTGCATGGGGATACAAGAAGATTTCGAGATCAGGGAGGTAGAAGAGACGGAGGAAGAATTGGAAAGGATGTTAACAACATCAAGATGAAGATACCTCAATTTCAAGGAAAGAATGATCCAGATGCATATCTCCAATGGGAAACAAGAGTAGAACATGTCTTTGATTGCAACACCTTCTCTGACGAAAAGAAAATCAGATTGGCCTCCATGGAATTTAGTGACTATGCTATCATTTGGTGGGATCAATTGGTGGCTAAAAGAAGGATTGACTCTGAAGAACCAATTCACACTTGGGTTGAGATGAAAAGAGTTATGAGGAGGCGGTTTGTTCCAAACCATTACCAAAGATGATGATGAACCAATGCCCAAATAAACGAGCAATGGTGATTAGGGGCAATGGCGAAGTTGTTAGTGAAGATGATGATGATCTAGTGGAGACAGAAGCTGATGTGAGTGATGAGGATGAATTGCCTGTTTCTGGAGAAGTATTAGTCACTCGAAGGACGCTTAACATTGGGGTGAAGGATAATGATGAGCAAAGGGAGAACTTGTTTCAAACCCGATGCTTTGTTAATAGGAAAGTTTGCAGCCTGATTATTGATGGAGGTAGTTGCACCAATGTTGCTAGCAACATCTTGGTGGAGAAATTGGGACTACCCACCGTGAGGCATCCTAAGCCTTACAATCTGCAGTGGTTCAATGAAGGAAGTGATGTAAAGGTTACCAAACAAGTGCTTGTGACGTTTTCCATAGGGAGATATGAAGATGAAGTCCTATGTGATGTTGTTCCTATGCATGCAAGCCATATTCTTCTTGGGAGACCTTGGGAATATGATAGAAGAGCATTTTATGATGGTTTCAAGAACAAATATTCCTTCAATTATAATGGACGCTCCATCACACTTGCTCCATTATCTCCAAAGGAGGCACATGAAGATCAAGTCAGAATTCTAAGTGATGCTAGAGGCCTTCATACTGATAATGGAAAGCACAAGGTGGTCGTTCGTAAGGGAGAAAAGATGAGTGAAGTGAAAATGAGTGAAAAAAAGATGCGAAAAAGTGGAGAAAAAAGAAGAGATGGCAAGGAATTGAGTGGAAAAAAGGATGAAAATGAGCACAAAACAGAGAGTGAAAACATGAGAGTTTTAGAAATTGAGAGAAAGAATGAGAGTCTATTAGCAAGGCCAAGTGAGATTAGACACTTACTTCATGCTAGGCAACCATTCATTCTACTCATGTATAAGGATGAAGTTCCTACTTCACCTAACCATGCTTCATCCATTCCATCTTGTGTTGTGTCTCTCTTACAGGTATATGAAGATGTTTTTCCAGAAGAACTTCAAGGCTTACCTCCCCTTAGAGGGATTGAGCATCAAATTGACCTTGTCCCTGGAGCACAACTCCCAAACCGACCAGCATACCGAGCCAATCCAGAGGAGACGAAGGAAATACAAAAACAAGTTGAGGAATTGGTGTCTAAAGGATTTGTGCGTGAGAGCATGAGTCCTTGCTCGGTGCCGGTGTTATTGGTTCCAAAGTCTGATGGAACTTGGCGGATGTGCACTGATTGTCGCGCCATCAACAACATCACAATCAAGTATAGACATCCTATCCCTAGACTTGAAGATATGCTTGATGAATTGCATGGTGCTTGTGTTTTTAGTAAGATTGATTTGAGAAGTGGATATCATCAGATTAGAATGAAGGAAGGTGATGAGTGGAAAACTGCTTTTAAAACTAAGTTTGGTTTGTATGAGTGGGTTGTTATGCCTTTTGGGTTAACCAATGCTCCTAGCACCTTTATGAGATTGATGAATCACGTTCTTAGGCCTTTTATAGGTAGATTTGTTGTTGTTTATTTTGATGATATTCTGATCTATAGTAAAAGTATTGAGGAACATGTAGGGCATTTGAAAGATGTGTTAGATACTCTTAGAAAAGAGAAGTTGTTTGCTAATATCAAAAAGTGTGTCTTTTGCACAAATAGTGTCTCTTTTCTTGGATATGTTGTAAGTAATGCAGGAGTAGCTGTGTATGAAGAGAAAGTAAGAGCAATCAAAGAATGGCCAACACCTACATCAGTGGGTGAAGTTAGGAGTTTTCATGGTTTAGCAAGTTTCTATAGACGGTTTGTTAGGGACTTCAGTTCTATAGCAGCACCACTCACCCAGTTGATCAAGAAAAATCATGCATTTCATTGAGGAGATGAGCAGGAACATGCTTTCAAACAACTCAAGAATAAGCTTTGCTCAACACCTCTCCTAGCACTTCCAAATTTTTCTGATACTTTTGAAATTGAATGTGATGCATCAGGTTTAGGGATTGGTGGTGTGTTGATGCAAAAGGGACGTCCACTTGCTTATTTTAGTGAGAAGCTTCATGGTGCCACCCTCAACTATTCAACATATGACAAAGAGTTGTATGCGTTGGTTAGAGCTTTGGAGACATGGCAGCACTACTTATGGCCTAAGGAGTTCGTGATACACACTGATCATGAGTCTCTCAAACATTTGAAGGCTCAAGTAAAGCTGAATAGAAGACATGCTAAGTGGGTGGAATTCATTGACACATTCCCATATGTGATCAAATACAAGAAAGGTAAGGAGAATGTGGTTGCTGATGCTTTATCTCGAAGGTACACTCTTTTAGCCAATCTTGATGCAAGAATTCTTGGATTTGCTTCCATCATTGACTTATATGTTCATGATCACGATTTTGGGGATATTTATAAGGCATGTGAACTTGCTACATCTGGACTATTCTTCAGGAAAGATGGTTTTGTTTATAGGAAAGATAGGCTGTGCATTCCTTCTTGCTCCATACGTGATTTGATTGTTAGAGAAGCTCATGGTGGGGGACTAATGGGACATTTTGGTGTTAAAAAGACTCTTGATACTCTCACCCAACATTTCTTTTGGCCACACATGAGAAGGGATGTTGAAAGAATTTGTTCTAGATGTATCTCTTGTAGGAAGGCTAAATCAACCACTGCCCCTAATGGTTTGTATACTCCACTCCCTACTCCTTCCCAACCATGGGTGGACATTTCTATGGACTTTGTTTTAGGCTTACCTCGTACCCAAAGGGGTAGAGATTCAATTTTCGTTGTTGTGGACAGGTTTTCAAAGATGGCACACTTTATTCCCTGCCATAAAACTGATGATGCATCTCATGTGGCTGATCTCTTCTTTAGGGAAGTTGTTAGACTTCATGGTATGCCCCTAACTATTGTCTCTGATCGAGATGTAAGGTTTCTTAGTCACTTTTGGAGAGTTCTTTGGAGTAAACTTGGCACTAAGCTGTTATACTCAACAACATGTCACCCTCAAACCGATGGGCAAACTAAGGTAACTAATCGCACACTTTCTACCTTACTTAGGATTATGATTAAATCAAATCTTAAGACTTGGGAGGAATGTTTGCCACTTGTTGAGTTTGCTTACAATAGAACCATGCATCTGACTACTAAATTATCTCCATTTGAAGTCGTTTATGGTTTTAATCCTCTTACACCTTTGGATATGTTACCTTTGCCTTGTGATGAGAAAGTTAGTTTAGATGGCAAGAAGAGAGCTGATGCAATCAGAAGATTGCATGAAAAGGTGAAACAACAGATTGAATGCAACAATGCAAAGTATGCATCAGCAGCAAACAAGGGGAGACGCAAAGTTGTATTTGAACCTGGAGATTGGGTTTGGCTTCATCTTAGGAAGGAGAGATTTCCCACAAAGAGAAAGTCCAAACTTCTACTTCGTGGAGATGGCCCTTTCCAAGTTGTTGAGCGCGTTAATGATAATGCGTACAAGCTAGATTTACCAGGTGAGTATTCTGTTCATCCAACTTTCAATGTTGCTGATTTGTCTCTTTTCGACATGGATACAGATTCAGGGACGAATCTTCCTAAAGAAAGGGGGGATGATGAGCCCCAGGAAGATAATGAAGTGTATTTGAAGAATGATGAGGAGTTTGTTCAAGTGAACAAATTAGAAAGAAAGATGATTCCACCAGGACCAATGACTAGGAGCAAGACAAAGATGGTTGAAGATACACTTAAGGGTTTACTCAATACCATTGGAATCAAACATGGGCTTGAAGACATCCCATCAAAAGAGCTCAACTACTTGAAGATGGACTTAACTTAGAGCATTGGGCTTGTTAGACTTTTCTATTTCATTTAGTTTGGACTATGTAATGTTAGAGCCCAATTCTAGAGTATAAATACTCTAGAGATGTACTAATTCAGGATCTTTGGTCATTTTATGTATCTTGTGAGGATTCCCCTCTCCTTTGAGTGCTTGAACACTCTTAACTTATCAAGCTTTGAGCTTGTGGCGTTCTAGGATTATCACTTCCAATCAATCTCTCTTTTCTGAAGTGTGGCTCCTAATTTTCTTTGTTTCGAAGTCTGGTTGCAAGAGATTTATTCTCTTGAGGGTAGACTTGGGTGAGTTCTCTTCTAAGCTTCAAAATCACCTCTTTTTCGTGGGTTGCTAATCTCTATAGATTAGAGGGTCACATCATGTCTACCTTCAAGAGAATGAATTTCTTGCAACCAAACTATGAAAGAAAGGGGAAATTAGGAGCCACCCTTCAAAATAAGAAGGAATTGGAAGTGATAATCCTTGGACACCACAAGCTCAAAAGATTGATAAATCAAGAGTGGTCAAGCACTCAAATAAAAGGAAATTCCTCACAAGATTTATGAAATAAGCTAAAGCTCTTTCAAAGAGTACACTTCTATAGTAAATGGGCTCTAGCATTACAAAGTTTAAACTAAATAAAAAGAAAGGCTACCTAGTCTAGTAGCACACATCAATGATGTTGATATGTTTTGGGATTTTAAGTCGAATGATCTTGTTATCGAAAGTATCCCCTTGTGCCACACCTTCAACATTTTTCAAATGTCCATCATCATCTTGCTGGAGTTCATCAACTTCCAATGAATCTCTTATGTCCAAATTGTTCCTTCAACATCGAGGAATCTAACAAACACTTCCAAAACTTTGAGGAAACTAAGAGGGCTTAGTCTTTTCCATGATTTTAGCACTCTGGTGGCACCATTGAACACAGTAATAAAGAAGAATGTTCAATTTTTTTTTAGGGAGAAGTACAAAAGCTCGCATTAAAACAACATAAGAATAAGCGTAGCTTAGCTCCTTTACTTGTGTTACCTCATTTTTCAAAAAAAATTAAATTAAATGTGATGCTTTTGAAGTAGGAATAAACGTTGTTCTCATACAAGGAGGGCAATACATTGGGTATTTCAGTGAAAAGCTATGTAGAGCCACTCTCACTAGTGAGAACCTTAGAGACTTGAAAACATTATCTATTGTATAAAGAGTTTGTCATCTATATTGATCGTGAGAGTTTGATGCATTTAAAGACTTTAAGAAACCCAATAGACGGTTCACAAGATAGGTAGAATTCATTCATACGTTTCAATATGTCATCAAATATAACAAAGGTTTATCAAAAATGCAAAAGGTAAGGTATTCTTTGCCAAAAGACTGATGGTGCCAACCTTGTTGTTAACTTATTCTTTAGGAAAATTGTTAGGCTTTATGGTATGCCACTTATCAATATAAGTGATCAAAATACCAATTTTCTCATCCACTTCTAATGCAAACCTTAGAATAAGTTGCGAGTGAACCTTCTTTTCTATACCACATATCACCCACAAACTATTAGACAGAATGAGGTAACAAATTGATGCCCTGGCATCATAAAAAAGAATATCAAAGCATGTGAAGATTGCTTGTCTCATGTTGAGTGTGCAGACAATTGAATCCAACTAAAGGTCAAAAACAAATAGTATATAGTTAAGGTCCACCTAGTAGAAAGTTACAAAATCAAGAGATTGGACTGAAAAACAAGTTTATGGGGCCTGACAGATTTCAAAGGTTTTAAAAGACAAACTCATAACGTCCCACTCCCATCTCCAAACCAATAAATTCTTTTTGAAACATAAATAAAGGATAAATAGATCTCACATTAAGCATATCATACCTCATGAATCATAGCCAATCAGCATATATGTCATGAAACACAAAGAAGCACATATTTACATGTGTACAGCACATAAATTTAGAACCCATCATCTCACTTACCTTTGTCCAAATCGGCTCCTTCCTAAGTCAAACCCTTCGTAAATGTCTACCCTATAAGCTTGAGAAATCTCATGTTTTGAAACTGCTACACAGCTCTCAGCAAAGCAAACTTCACAACAGTGCAAACTGTTTTTATGATATCCCTATAAGCATATCCCCCACGTTTTCCTCCTTTCAAAATGCTTTTCCTTTCATCTATGCTCCTTTTATAATATTAGTCATGTTTATTTGTAATTCCTGTAATCGTGATACACGTAACCACAATCAAAACACATGGCATTTTCTTAATCTACATGAAACACATGTCAACACCATATTAAAACATGTGGCGCTCTCTTATTGGTCATGTTGCATGTTTTATCTATGTTGTCGCGAGCTAATTCAAACATGGTGCTTTCTGATTGATCATGGTTGCACATATGATCTTTTTCTATTCTACCTTTTCTTTTCCTCTTAATCTAATTCTAGTTTTGAAATATCACATAGTCTTTGCTCCCAGAAGGGCTTGTAAAGATTGTCTTTCAGGTACCTTCCTAGATGACTTCTCATGACATTAGGAGCATTCTAGCAACCCCTCTCTTCAATGTACTCTTGGTGTGCAAAGGACAATGCCCCCTTAGAGGTGTTGTGCTCTTCAATTCCTCCTGGTGTTCTTGGAGTCGGCATGCAGATTCTTTTTCATGAGCACAAGGGGTCAAAGATGCTGAGGTGCTTTAGACTACTCCATACCTAGGCAATTAGGCTCCCTATCCCCCATTGCTATTACTCTAGCTACTTCAAGATGGCTAGTATCATCGCAAGCATTTCTTAGTGAGGTAAGGGAAAGCTTCAACTAATGCTTTACCCAACTAGAAGAACAGGGTGACATTGATTTTGGGAAATCCTCATTTGTTGCCTCTTCTGCAATGGGTACTTGAGCTTGCTCCTCTTATTGATCTTGTAATTGTTGCTCCGACTTGAAGTTTTGTGTTGAATGATGATCTCACTCTAGAGTGTCTTCCTCATATCTTGCACCCATCAGAGTCATACTTTAGAGTTTTCTAGAAAGAAACCATTGAAAAATATTGATCTCCATCCTATCATGTTAACCCATATACAACGTAAAATATTAAAAAGTTTAAAAATTAAAAAGTTTTACCCTATGATGTTTCGATTCCCACAATATTAAGAGCTCATAAAGATTTATAGAAAGTGATAAAAGGGAAAAAAAATGAGTGACCTATAGACTAAGAAAGATTTTACTCCAAGAATATTATTGAAAAAGAACAACGACTCATCATAATATCAAGAACACCATGTTGGTGTATGTGTTCTACACTCAATCAACTCATTGACAAATTTTATCTTTTGATGCTTACCTTGAATTGTGATCAAGTTTATATCATTGATAAAATTCTCTACTTGATCTATGTTGTATAAAAATTATGATAAGATCATAATGTGAGATTCTTCAAGCATTTATGTTCAAGTTAAAAATTCTCTAGCTAGAGTGTTTGTGAAATGAGGATATCACAAATTATTTAGGCAATAGTCCTCACAATTGATGTAATGAGATTACTAGAACCTATGTGTGGGTGTCGATTAGAGAATGGATTCACTGGATGACTCATCTTCGAGATGCTACTATTGGAAGCTAACCAAGTGTCAGTAGCAAGATCTCGAATATGACAGCCGTGCAAGTAAGCTTAGACTTGAGGTCAACAAAGTTATCTTGATCTTAAGCTCACATTTTCGCTCATTACTAATGGAAGCCCAACCATGACTTCCCTAGTATAGATGAGTAGGGATGTGACCCTTAAGATTGGAGATAGTTAATTGATCAATAAAAGATTCATTACTCATGTTAGCTATGAGATGATATCTCAAGTAATTGCATCAAAGCCTGATAGTAAGTCCTTGGCCTAGGGTAATGACACTCGAATTCTTTGAGTAGGTCGTTGAGTGTTAGTGTTTAAAGGCGATTATAAGTTCGATACAACAGAAAGACACACACTCTTGTTCTGGTATGCAATAAGATGTAAGTATGATGAAAGCTGTTCATTGCATGATGGTTGGTCATGGAAAGGCTAAATCAGTTTACTTGATTATTTTTACATCTTGAGGGTCATGATATGTTGCAAGATATCACTAATGATCGATAATGATGGATTTGATTAATTAAGAGTTAATTAATAAATCCATAATTACGTCCTTGATTGAAGAAGTCTATAGGATCACACACAATAGTGGAGTCACTCATCGATATAAAATAGAATGACACAATTACATGGAATGTAATTAGTAAAGTGGATAAATTAAATGGAGAGTTATTTTGAGATTAATATTGAGTAAACTCAAAATAAAAGATCTTATATAGATATGATTTGGAACATATACATGTCTCCATAAGATAAGATCTTTATGGAGATATGATTTGATATGTCACAAAAATATCTATCAAAAAGATTTAGATCTTGAGATCTGCTCCAAGGTCTTCATGCTCTTTTAGACTGATCCACAAGGAGGCATTTTTCTCTACTAGCACCTGAGAAATTCGACCAGCATTCAAGAGCCTTGAGAAGGTTATCGACGGAGTGCTCCACGTGTGGATACCATAGAGGCCGTCTACTATTGGCGGTTGATGAACAACGGAGTCATCTGAAAGGTATTTTGAACATCACTTCATTTGATGTATACCGTATTCCAAGATCTGCGATTGGAGTTTCTTAAAAATTTTTAAATTCTGCTGCTTTTATGACATACGATGTCTCCGAGAAACCCAACACACTAGCCATGAAGTCTTTCTTTTCTTTGAGGTTTTTCCTCCCGTCAAGAAACTCTATGTGAAGGTCTAAATTCATACCTTCATGAACTTAGGCATTGATGTCATCTTCCCAAGGAAGAAACATCAGGCCTTATTATCCTATTAACTCAAATTCATAAGCAAATTAGATATATATCAGTGAATATTGGATTTTCTTTTCTTCAAAACATCATGTATGATCAAGATAAAAGAAAAAGTAAGCCATTCACATAACCATAGCAAAGCATAGTATGGACGTCATGTTTAGTTCTTCGTACACAACTCTCTACATAGCCACAAGGTTTAAAGGATACACAAACACAAAGTAGAATTACAAGTAGTAGTATAGAAGCAAGCTCCAACCCTTAAGACCAATCTAGGACCATAAACATGAAGCACCAAAATGGCCAGCAGAAGGAGCCCTTCCCTTATGACATGGATCACAACACCTAGTCCTTCCTTTCTTGTTCATTTCTTGGAATGATTAGCAATCAAGGCATTGAATGCAACACCTAAGGTCAAGAAGGAAATGGAAATCAAACATGTAACCATTCAAAATATAAGCTCACTAGGAGACATGAATAACAAACTATAACATTTAGCATAATATAAATCCCTTAGCTATGTGACCATTTACATACATGGTTGCACACCCTCAACCTCATCAATTTCAGTCACCCCCTTTACCAACTCCACTTGGTTGCAGTGTCTCTGTACCCTTCTCTTCAATTTCTCAACTTCATACCATCTAATGCCTATAACTCAATGAGCAGTTACCTCAAGCATGCTTGATGTAAAGGAGAGTATGTTCACAACTCTTCAATAAATCTTCTACTTCAAAGACCACACTACAACTCATCCTCATGACACATTACAATAAACATGTAAACAAGATTATATTTCATAGACTTTTCCTTATTCAATATTATCAAATATAAATTATTTGAAACCTACGGAGCATAACTTTCTTTAGTAAAAAAAATCACCAAATTCAAACACTCGGCAGAAAGTTAAAAAATTTAGAAGTTGAACTTGAAAACTAGTTGGGGCTCAATAGATTAGAGAGGTCTTAGAAGAAAACTTATAACTTCATGCTCTCATCTACAAACCAAGAAATTCTTTTTGAAATATAAACAACACTCAAAAAGGTGAAAAATCACCATATCTTAAGAATCATAGCCAATGCTACATAAAAAGCATGAAACACATCGACACTCACATAAGCATTGACTCGCACATAAAACATAGAGCACAAATTCAGAACCCATCATTCCACTTACCCTTCTTCAAATCGACTCTCTAAAAAAAAAAATCCTTCGATTATATCTCTACTATGAGCTCGAGAAATTTTGTGATTTTAACATAGCTCCATAGCTCTTTTAGATTAAACTCCAGAACCATGTAAACTCTTCCTATAGTTACACTATCAGCAGATTCCCTTCGTTTCCCTCAGGTTTTTCCTCCTTCCGAATGCTTTCTCTTCACATATGTTCTCTCTTTAACCTTAATAAAGCTTATCAAAAAGTCCTATAAGTGAAATATATGTTTTCACCTTGTTAAAACACATGTTATTTTCCAATTGACCATTATTGCATACTTGGTATTTCTTTATTCTATCTTTGTTTTTCCTCTTTGCTTTTCCCTTTGCCATTATTTCAATCATAGTTCTAAAAATAAGGCATTCTATTTGCCCAAACAACCAAAAGTCTCTTTCTTGTGTTCTCTTCTTGCATAAAGTTATGGCAAAAAGGGATATCAAGAAGAATTAACTTTCTTCTTTTTTTCCATATTTTCACTCACATTATCTTTTACCAATAGCGACCTACTCCTTCATTTCAGGTGTATTCCCTCATACACTTATCAGGCAGCACAGAGAGTGACACCCTATACTAGCATGGCTTATCAAGTTCACAAATGACAATGAACACTCATTTTTTGTATTTCAGAAGAGGTGTTCCCAACTAATGCATCACCCTAATCGTATGATTGACAACTAAAAATTGAAGGAAGATGAGAAAATATTTAAATGTCATTCATTGTTGCACGTGACATTTTGATGATGTTTCATGTAAGAGCTATATATAAGTTTCTAACAAGGAAATCTTAGAAGTTGAATAGTTCAATATGGCGATCATCAAAGAAGATCTTGACAATAGGCAAGCTTTGAAGCTTGTTAGTGTTGGGTTTCTCGTAGACATCGTATGTCATAATAGCAGCAGAATTCAAAATTTTTGAAAAACCCCAAACACAGATCTTAGAATACGGTATATGTCAGATAAAGGGATGCTGAAAATACCTTTCAAAGCACTCTGTTGTTCACCAACCGCCAATAGCAAATGGCCTCTATGGTATCCACACATGAAGTACTTCATCGATAACCTTCTCAAGGCTGTAGAATGATGGTCGATCTCCTCAAGTGCTAGTAGAGAAAATCGTCCCCCTTGTGAATCAATCTTAGAGAATACGAAGATGATGGAAGATCTGCAGATCAAAATCTTTTTGATAGATATTTGGTAACATATCAAATCAAATCTCCGTAAAGATCTTATCTTGTAGAGATATATTTGTGTTCCAAATCTTGTCTATACAAGATCTTTTATTTTGAGTTTAATCAATATTAATCTCAAAATAACTCTCTATCTAATTTATCCAATTACATCTCATGTAATTGTGTCATTCTATTTTATATCGGCACAAACATCAACAAACGAAAGCAAAGCAGTAAGAAGTTTGGTTTCAGTCTGCTACTGTTCCTGGACCAAAATAGTAGCGCTGAACTGGTTCTGATGCTGTTCTTGAGGATGAAGCTCTTCTTCTCCTCTTCTGGTCGGTGTTCTTCATGTTGGAGATGTTGTTGTTGGTGGAGAAGTCGTCCCACTCCCCCCTGGAGGTTGCTGAATGTTGGTGGGAAAAATCCCCCTGTGTGCATTCTAAAAAACGCGTTGTCCCCTTGCGATTTTCTCTCCTCTCCCTTTCTCTCGCCTCGCAATGCCCAAGGCAAGCACATTCTCTGATAGTTCTACTGCTCCTGCCCCTGACTTGTAGACAATTGTCAGCACAGTGTATGCATTACTTCCTACTGCGTGGTAACCTACACAAAATCCTTGACTTTTCCATGATTTTCGGGTAGCTGCTGGGCTCAAAATTGGGTTAGAACATGGGTGGGCTAAATCCTTTGATTTAGCCCACTAACACACCAAAATCACATTTTCCTAAATTATATATAAAAATACTTAAAACTATAAAATAAACAACTAAACATAATTAAAAACTCATGATTTTCATATCCTAAAAACATGAAAATTTTTGTGCTATCATTAATGCATTTTTTTTTTGTCACGATGGGATACTAAGTCTAAACTAGAATTAATATGATTTAATGGCACATTAGATGCAATAAACAAAGTAAATGAGATTATGGTTCGGAAAGAAGGAATCTAATGCCTTAAGGTTTCTAGGAGCAATATACTCATCACTATCTCTATCTCATCCCCAATTAAAAATTAGTCATCCAACAAAGCAAAAGGCTCAAGTTTACTTAAATCTTTCTTGATTTTAACTTTTGGTCTACCTATAGTTAGGCTCTTTAGGATGAACACGTCACTATGTTGTATGTTGTGCTTAGCTTCTCATATTGAGAAAAAATAACACAATTGGTGTTTCACATGATGAAAGATCATACTCGTAATGTATAAGAATGATATTCAAATATGGTGCGACATCTTAACAAAATACCGTGTTTAGACAAAATGCACTTTGACACTCACGCATCACCAATACAAAAGTGTCTAAACACGCCAAAAGGAGATACAACCCTAATAGGAGTCTACCAGCCCAAAAAAATACAGCACACATTCATCAAAGATTGGAATTGGAGGCAAGTTTAGAACAATAAGTAAACAAGTGGTAATCGCATTGTAGAATATGATGAACGAGAATGAGATATTATTCAGAATTAACCAACTCACACGAATATTCAAGCGCAAGAGTATTTAAAGAGAAGCGTTTGTAATTGACAGCAATTCCGTAACAGAATGCAATTGTGATTCCACATGAAGGTTCTTGCTGATGCCAAAACCATGGGTAAGGACAGCTTAGCGGGACTGTCCTGTAACACCATGCGTCTTTAATAAGTTCTCTCTTGCAATCATTTAATGCAAGAAAGTAATCCAACCTCACCGGATTTGTACTAATCATCTTTGATACATGAAAGTGCTGAATGATGGATAGTTGTAGCGACATACTTCTAATGATCTCTATAGCCAAACGTTGCTTCTCAATCAAGTCTCGAGCTTGTTGCACCATTGTGGACCTCATTCGATGCAGCTTTGCACATGTTCTCACATTCAACACTTCCATCTGTCTTAAGAATAGCGTAGACCCCTTGTACTCCTGTCCACTTTTCACACAATGCCTCAACAAATCAACATTATTGTATGGTTTGGAGTCTAGCATATCCGGTGTAACACAAACACCCTACACACCATAAGTAAATTTGTCATTAGTATCCGCATATGAGAAGTTAATATCATATCCCATGATATCTAGATCGATAGGGTATTTCTAATAAACCAAAGATGTATTGATAAGTGATTTTGTGTCACTTATATTTGTGCTTTTTAGGACTCACTTAGATAAGTTTTGCATTCTTTTTATCCCACTTTCCTTATTTTTTTTAGAAGAATTTTATGTCTTTCATACCACTTTAATCTTTTTGGAGGGAAAGTGTGTTTTGTAATTTTTTAGGACGAATTTGGAATAGTTTGGAGGATTTTTGAGCTACTTTGATGGAGGCTAAGATTTGGTCTATCCAAATGAAGACTCGATCAAAGATTCTCGGATAAGATAAGATTCGCATCTTATCTTGGAAAACTTGGATCTCATCCTAAAAGATTTGTATCAAATCTTAGAAGATTCGGATAGAAGATTTGACATGAGCCCATCAAGGAAGCCCGACAAATCCTCACCATTATATAAAGATCCAAACGCGAAGACCTAAACGCAGGTGGTCAAGTGTGGACGACCAGAAAGTCAACTTAGGGTTTAGAGTCGAGTCCAACATGTTTGGGATGTCTTCCCTTTCGTTTTTCATCAACTTTTGTTGTTTAGAGTCAAGCATGCGCGTGTGAGCGCTTGCAGCTGAGGATCTACTATAAAACCTTGCTTGCGCAAGTTCTGCGCGTGTGACTGTCTTACTATATTTTTCAGCATTTAATTTGAGGTTTGATTCTGTTTTTCGCAACGCTTTCTTTACCAACGTGATCTTTAGTACCATATAACCCTAAGGGAGTGTGGGAGAATCAAAGGTTGGCCTCAATCACCTAAGGAGAAGGGCTCAATCGGATATCGTTGGTAAGACACATTTTGTCTAGTCTTTCTGCGAGGTGTGAAGTGTAAGGGTTAGATTAGGGTGTGGGGAAAACATGGGTTATCACAAGAGGTGAAATGGCTCTGGTGGCGTGGTTGATTCCATAATCCCACAAAATAAGCAACGGTGCTATAACGGTCACCGAGTAGCACTACTTTAGCGTAACACCCCTAAAGCTTGCGCAAGCAGGTCAGTATTCAAGGTTTGCACACACGTAAGGGCAAGTTTCAAGTAAGGTGGATCTTAGATCCAATGCCACTTTTCTTACTGTTTCCAAAACCAAATCTTTCTTTTGTTTTCAATCTTTTTAAGTCTTTGTTTTGAAAAGAAAATTCTAATAACAATTTCCTGTGGATACGATCTTATTTTATTACTTCGACGGTTTTTGTTCACTTGCAGAATCACCATCATATATCTATATACTCTCCAACCTCTTTTATGAATTTTCTGTTTCTAGTTGTGCTTACAAAACTAATGAATTTATATTCATATACAAAACTAATGAATTTATCCTTTCCAAATGTCTCCCTCCAATGCATATAATACAGCCACGACTTGTATCTTAGCATGCATAACCTTGGTACATACAGATTGTATTTGTTCAATTTGCTTCCAGACATCCTCGTTGTAGTCCACGGTGTTGGTTACCTCATCTACCTTGGTGCCCGACCTAGTTAAAAAATCTCCTAGAAGGTAGTATTTTTTTTACCTCGGTTCTAGGATGAAGTTTCTCGAACTTTAATTGTACTACTTGGTGATACTCATCTTTGAAATCGTTTTTGATCTCAAAACCATCTTTCATTATCTACTTTAGGGCATGGATGAGGTCTTTCTCCTCATCATCGTTCTAGGTTCGCTTTATTTTTTTGCAAAAGTACGAGACAAATGGGTTAGGCATATTTATATATGGATGAATCATAGAAAGCAAAAGAGGGAAAGAGGAAGCAAAATCAAGGGCGGGAACTTGAATTTGGGGGAAGAGGAAAGAGCAAATTGTGAATAATATTTGTATTTTAGATGAAGGGTAAATTTATAATTTTTTATGTAAAATCATCAAAAACTCAATTTTTATCCTTTATACCAAACATGTTTTTATCTATAATCAAAATATATTATATCTATCAACCAAACACAAATTTACTTTTAAATACTCAAAACATATTAATTTAAACCCAAATAAACTACATCCGATTTAATGCCAAATACAACCAACAAACGTGCACTTTATGTTTTCGACTTACGACATATCACTTTGTCTTTGCAACTTAACCCCTTTCCTTACATTTTTAGATAAAATTGAATTTGAAAATATTTGTATTATGTTAGGATGTATGACAAGAGAATCCCATATGAGGACTATTTGGTGCATGTGTTTAGGAGTGAGTCGTAATGAAATATCCTTATTTCATCGGTGAGTTTTATTTAATTTTTTTTATCAAATGATTCACTTAAACCTATTATAAACCCGCATGTGTTTATATAAATCAAGGGGATAGGTCAATTATCATTTACTTTATTCTTAATAACTGCTTTTGCATTAAAAAATTAATTAATTAATATTTTTAATTACAAAAATAAATTCAATAAAAAAATGGAGTCATGCATATTGTATTAAACTAAACGATTTTAACCTTCTTAATTATTTAAAAGTAATATAATCCTAGGTACCACTAATATGTTCTACATCCTTATATCAAACATGAGAGAAAAATAAATCAAAATAATACAAACTCTTGTACCAAAATGTATCTTGTGTTCAACACCCACAAATCTTGTTTTGCATATACCAAAATAAGTCATATCCGAAGTATGGGCTTGGCGGGTCATCATGGGTCAACCTAGGCAGATCATGCCCTAGATCATGAGTCGACGAGTCATGGATCGAGGAGTTTCAACCCTTAACTCAAACCATATCCCCTGGTCACTCGAGTACATGTTGATGGGTCATAGTTGGATCATTCAACCATATTGATAGGCTGTCCATTAACATAATAGATCTAGGGTTTAAAAGATTAGGATTTGATTGGGCTTTTACAGGTTGACCCAATCTGATGGGTCAAACCATTTTTATTTTTGGATGACTCGTCATGTACTCATTCAATACGAGTACTGGTGATGGGTCAACTCGTACCTATGCCCACCTCTAGTATGGGCAAACCGGACTGCCCGGCACGGCATGGTATGGCATCGTGTTTGAGAGGGGGTTTGTACCCCAATGGAATGTTCCTAATCCACTTCCTCCCAGAATCGGGCCCCGAGGTGTAGGTTAAGGGTGTTCCAAACCAGGGCCCTTTCTGTTGCTGGCCAGCCCAGATGGTCAGCTCGTTTTGCGCCCACAAGATACCCGCCGGCATCTCTATAACAGCTCCTTACGCAGTATGTGGCGGGCTGAAGCTTTGCAAGAGAAGAAGACATTAGATGGCGGCAGCGTCCGTGGTCGACAATCGGAAGCTTCCGCGACCAGGCCGCGGTGGAGTAATATCCTACGGAATGTCGGAGGAAGAAGCTCGCATGAAGGCTATAGCTGAAATCGTGTCGACTATGATTGAACTGTCACGCATGGGCGAAGACGTCGATTTGAATGCCGTGAAGTCAGCAGCGTGCCGGAAATATGGTCTCTCCAAGGCTCCAAAGCTTGTTGAGATGATTGCAGCCCTACCGGAATCCGAGAAGGAAGCCCTTTTACCAAAACTACGAGCCAAACCGGTTAGAACCGCCTCTGGGATCGCCGTTGTCGCTGTGATGTCTAAACCGCATCGCTGCCCTCATATCGCCACAACGGGTAATATCTGCGTCTATTGTCCTGGAGGGCCGGATTCTGATTTTGAGTACAGCACGCAGAGCTATACAGGATATGAACCTACCAGCATGCGAGCAATTAGGGCTAGGTAATATTCATTGCTTCATCTTGTTGTGCCTAGGATGTTTTACCACACTTTTTTTTTTCCCGATCTTCTGATGATGCAAGTATATCGCCATATTCTTTCTTTTACTTTTCGGTTGCTCATTCTTGGCGTTGTAGATACAATCCGTATGTTCAGGCGAGAAGCAGGATAGATCAACTGAAAAGACTTGGTCACAGCGTTGACAAGGTAGGGCAAGCTACTGCCACAGTATGCTTCCATATTGGTTGAGATTCCCCAAAGTAACTTGCTTTTTGTTGAACTAATTCTGCAGGTTGAGTTCATTTTGATGGGTGGAACTTTTATGTCATTACCTGCAGATTACCGGGATTTCTTCGTAAGGAATCTTCATGATGCTTTATCTGGACACACATCTGCTAATGTGGAGGAAGCGGTTTCTTACTCTGAGCACAGTACAATCAAATGCATTGGGATGACTATTGAAACGTATGGTGCAGATGTACTGCGTTTATTTTCCATCCTTCTTTTTTGCCATCTTATTGTCATGTTGAGCGCTATTTTATTATGTGGAAAAGCCCAATGCACTTCATGTAGGATGAATGTGTACCTTTTGATGTGTAAAATCATGCTTTTAAGCCTTTTTTTCCCTGATTTAACGTTCTATGTAGCTGGTTGCAGGAGCGCTTTTTTTTTTTGTTTACCATCCTGGTTGAGCTTATTATTTTCTCTGCAAGACAAGCTGATTTGTTTTATTGACCAACGTTTCTCATGTTAATCAGGCGACCAGACTATTGCCTTGGACCTCATTTGAGGCAGATGCTTTCATATGGTTGCACAAGACTGGAGATAGGTGTGCAGAGCACTTATGAGGATGTAGCTCGTGATACCAATAGGGGTCACACTGTAGCAGCTGTGGCTGATTGCTTCTGCCTGGCTAAGGATGCTGGCTTTAAGGTGGCTCTTATCCAATGTCTGATGACAATTTTTTGTTCTATGGTGACCAGTAGCCAATGTTGCCTATCAAGAAAAAAGCTTGACGTTCTCTTTTTCTTCTATTTGCAATGTTTAATTTCAGGTCGCATTAGAGGTTTTGTAATTTTATTTCCTGGGGCCCATCTTGTTGCCTTTGTTCTGATTCTTTGCATTCTATCTTAGGTAGTTGCACATATGATGCCAGATCTGCCAAATGTTGGCGTTGAAAGGGATCTGGAAAGCTTCAAAGAGTTTTTTGAAAATCCTGCCTTTCGAGCTGACGGCCTGAAAATTTACCCAACATTAGTGATTCGTGGAACTGGACTCTATGAACTTTGGAAAACCGGCATGTATGTTTCCTTGTTAGACTCGAGAACGCATGCATTGTAATTTTTATATGTTTTTTCTATGGTTGTAAATATGTTGATGAAGTGCAGGTATCGAAACTATCCACCAGAACAACTTGTAAACATTGTTGCTCGTATTCTGGCTATGGTTCCTCCATGGACTCGTGTATACAGAGTTCAACGTGATATTCCCATGCCTCTAGTCACATCAGGGGTTGAGAAAGGAAATCTGCGTGAACTTGCACTTGCGCGGATGGAAGATTTGGGTTTGAAATGTCGAGATGTCAGAACTCGTGAAGCTGGGATTCAGGCAAGTGAACAAGCTTTTCTTCCCCCACTACGTAGCCTAGTCCTGTACAGATACCTCATACTGCCCATGAAAAATTAGGATATCCACAACAATATAAAACCAGAACAAGTTCAGCTCGTACGCCGTGACTACATTGCAAATGAGGGCTGGGAAACTTTTCTCTCATACGAGGATACATGGCAGGTACAGTTTTATTTCATCGTGCCTCTTCAGTGGTTATGTAGGTTGATTAAGAACCGGAGCACATGGATGTGCTTCCTGTAGGTGGAATCATTTTCCCCTTCTTTCCATGTAATAATCTTGTGATGTGTGTTCAGGATATACTTGTTGGCTTATTGAGATTGCGCAAGTGTGGACACAATGTGACATGTCCAGAACTCGTAGGGAGGTGTTCTGTTGTCCGCGAACTACACGTCTATGGAACAGCGGTCCCCGTGCATGGGCGAGATGCTGGAAAACTGCAGCACCAAGGCTACGGTACGCTACTGATGGAAGAGGCAGAGCGAATTGCCTCGAGAGAGCATAGATCTACAAAGATAGCTGTCATATCCGGCGTTGGAACAAGGCATTACTACCGGAAGCTTGGTTATGAGCTTGAAGGCCCATACATGGTGAAACACCTGCATGCTTGAAAATACGCAGGAGTCTATTTATCATGTATTGAAGACTGTTTTTGTCAAAGGGTTGATGTGAATGAGATGCCATCATCAGAAAAATATATATTTCTTTTCACTGAAGTTACAGTGTTCAACAACTTGTTCATTGGTGGAGTGGGCACATGTCGGAGCCGGGTTTCTTTGACTGCTTTGAGTGAATGAGCTCACCTTGAATGGAAAAGAATCGCCAAATCTATTATAGCAAGCAAATTTATGCGCTAAACCAAAACATTCATACCGGTTCTGATCACGAAGGCTTTGCTTTACGCTTGATGTGCTTGAGCTGTTGAGTTCCTGTTCTCATTTCCCTATAGAAATCAAGACAGAATGAGAAGATGTAGAAATATTCATCAAATGTCAGGCTCAGGAAAAGCTACCTTTGAACTGCGTATACAATCAAGTAGAATACAGGTAGGAGAAGCAAAACCAGTACTGAGATCACAACATATGCAGTGTTTATGCCCTTCTGTAGAAAAAGGAAAGTGAGATACGGCTATTCAATAATACCAGTTGATGTGTATTTTCCTCAAAAAAAAAAAAAAATATGCATCTTACGTTGCCCCCATAGGGAAGAATTTTCTTGACTTTGAGCAACTGTGGGCATCACAAAACTGGCGTATGAAAACTTCTAGAAAAGGTGAAACTGAGTTACAATGAAAGCATGAACGGCATGGACCTTTTTCCTCAGAATGAATGATACGAAATCTTACCATGAAGTCGAGTTACTAGTGGACCTGTATTGAGCGGGAAACAGCTATTTGCAAGCTCCTGAAAGATGGGCCAATGATTAAGAAATGGAACAAATGAAAATAATACACAAGTCATAAGGAAATGAGAAACCTCGCATAAGTGACGATTTCTACCCGATGCAGCAGGATTGCACTTTGTTTTCTGAGATTGCGAATTAAGCAAATAATCACAGTGTAACGCTCCACAAAGATCTGCCAAGCATTTTCCGTGACTCTGAATAATCACAGAAGGAAGATAGCATAATAAAAAAGATACGTTCTACAATCAAATTCAACATTAATAAAAGATTTCAGGGAGCAGAAAGGCAATATTGGTCACATACCGCATTTAGGAGATGGTAGTGTCTATTATCAAAATGCATATCCAGATACTCTTCTTTGTAGAAAGATTTCTTGCAATATCCGCAGCGCCATTCATGTAAGTCAAAATGTATTTTATGCTCTTCTTGCTCCCTAAAAATATCGTTGCTTGGATGAAGTCTACAGTGGGTTGGAAGCTGATACTTTTCACGATCCACAAAGGGTAGCAGATACTGTAAAGGGCATCTACATCGGCTAAGGATGATAGAAATTATTTAACCAATGTAAATAAAATCATTACAGGACACCTTTTCTATAATATTCCAGGCAGCCCGACTACGCTCTCTTGAACAGTGAACTTCCGGAGGATATTCTTCCTTGGTAGTATCAAAAGTAGAACTATGACAAAAAACATACTACTCGGTGACAAATCTCAATGCATACAGTTTCAATGCAGAGGGTGACACAAAACAAAAGGGCAAATGCTTAAGCACTATATTGAAGTTTCATAAAATGGGACAGCTTTATAGAGCAAATGAAAATTGTGTCATACGATAGTTCCTAATTCCAATGCAAGAAAACATCTCCATTTATGTGGCTGATACGCCAGGGAATACTAACCCTTTTGTGAAAGCTAAACATGACAGAAAATGTTACCTTGAGGCCGTATGGACCACTCCCTGCGGGGAAAGTGATCCAGAATGTTAAAAGAAAATAAAGTAACAGTATAGTTCGTGTTAGCGAATTCAAAGTATACTTAATAATAAAATCCCCGGAACCACGTGTTATCAAGACTAAATTCATCTCCTTTTAATCCCTTTCTGAAATCTTAGAGAATGAAAACGAACAGAATATCTCAACCGTGGATAAGGATCGATGATATTATCAGCAGCCCTAAAGCACTGCTGCCCAACTCGAAATTTCTTCAAATAATTCATTTTAACTTTCTGTGATTCACCAATTACCTGGATTGTAGTTGAGGGAAGAACATCAGAACCAGCAAGGGCGAAGAGTTGCAACGCAAAAGGAACAAGAACCAGCAAGGGCGAAGATTTGCAATGCAATGAAACAGAATACCCACAACGCCTCATCCCCATAAGCTAGCAAGCAGGAGTCACTACTTTTCCAGAACGAGCACACGTGAACAAACAGCAATTGAGATTTCAAGATTTACAAACAGACAAAAGGAGCTGTATTCACTCCTCCAGCAGTTCACTACAGAGGCGCGACCCAACATTAAATTTAGGCCTCTAATTTTTTAGAATTCTATATCAATTATGCAGCTTAATTAAAATGTATTTGGCTTCTGCCGTAACAACTTTTCAAAGTCATAATTAATAAGGTTCTCGTGATTATGTTTAGCTTGAGAAGCCAAAGTGCTTAATACTTATTGGGTTAAGGGAAATTCCCAAATTATAATTCATACTTTTCCGAAGAGGATAAAAGGCTCACATCTGTAAAGACAAAGGCTAGACTCAAAAACCTTTATGAGAGTTATTGGGCTCAGCCCAAGAATGCTCCACTTTATTCAAATGGACATCGCACTACTGCTTATTTCATATAGCTTGGAGGCTCAAAACGTATAGGTCTAAGGTGGTCACCTAATAAATTTCCACATGATAGAGGTCAAGATCATAATCTATCAACATTCATCACGAAGGAAGCTCTGAAATTACTTAGCTTGGGAGGTGGTAAGGCTTAATGCCCATGGATCAAAGGATCCAAAGAGATTCCCTAGTAGTCACCCAATTCGATTTCAAGGTATGGTGTATCCTCCTTTGCTCTTAGGGTCTTCTTCCTTCTAAAGACCCTAACCTTTTTTCCAAGGTCTCCACCAACTTCATTCTATTAGCTACCAGGCACTCCTCCTCGGTTCGCACAAACACCATGGTATCATCCAGCATGACGTACTTGGCACCTATGTTGCACAAAGATGAGTGCGTGGGTGTGAGATTCGTTGATTTTAGGGATCCGATTTTTAGGGTGCGTTAAATGTGCATTATTTTAAAATATACATTAAAAAATTAATTTATCAAATACAACAACTAATTTAAAAACATTCATTAATACCTAAAAGATAATACCAAAAAACATGAAACAGCATAATAGAAAATTTCAATTTAACAAAATGTGCATGAATTGCACTAGCCTAAATATCAGAGTCAACATCTAATCCTAAATCAAAGTCTTCATCATTGATTCCACTCCCATTACCATTCCCTTGTTGTTCTCCATACAATGGGATGTCGTAAGACTCATTAATCTCTTGTTCTAGCATATTTATCTCCAAAGATAAGTTACTATTTTCAAGAATGCTAGAATCATTTACCTTATACAAGTCACCCAAAATATCCCACATCTTGGAGACTTTATCAGTATACTCAAGTGATTTTTGAGATAAGAGGTGTAGATTAGTGTGCACATAAACAAGATCTTATGCTCATTGAGTAACTTGTTCCTTGTGACTAATGCATGAACTTATAAGTGCTCGATTTTCTCTCACAAGCTGATGAAGATGACACAAGACAAAGTAATTTGAATGCAACATTTTGAATTAGAGGTGTCTTACCTCCAAAACATGACCACCATTCAATTCCATCCATAGATGTTCTTCCATCAATAGCATCCAAAGAGCTTAATTCAAATCTTGCATTCACATATCTTCCAAGCTCACCAAATACTATCAAGTGTTTCTTTCTATCACCAAGAAGTCGTTCCAATCCTTTATCTTTCAAGCTAAGCAATACTTGATCAGTTTGAAGTGAAGCCATGCTAGGATGTTCATCTCTCCATGCTTGTGATCCAATTCTATAAATACATTAAACAAATAAAAAAATCTCAAATATAGAAATAGAAAAAAAAATCAGAATACTTAAGTTGTAAAAGGATTTAATGTGTGCACCACCAATGCATGCAGGGGAGTCAAGCAATGTTCCATCTTGTATGTTATCTTTACATTTATGATCTTCCAAAAGTCACTTTCCATATCAATGTTCTTTTTTTTTTTGAAAGTATATGTAACTTTCTTCACCTTTTCCAACATGGAATGCCACATAGTGTAAATCATGTGAAGACTAGCTTTTTCTGTATCATAGATTCTGAGCATAGAGTAAATAAGAGTTGCAAAAGAAAGCACATTATCAATGGAGTCCTAAAAATGTATGTCCAAAATTGTATCACCATATTCTCTTGCTTTTTACATCTCATCATTCTGACATACATATAGATTAATCCATTCATTACTAACAACCATATCTTTCAACTCTTGTTGAACCATCTTAAACCATCTCATCATGAAAATAACCGAAGCAAAACTCGCCTCTACCACTGTTAATAATTTTAATTTAGCATATCTTTTAAATAAAGCAAACCTCCTTTGGTGACTTGTGATAACTTGCTTTATCTTTTTCATCTTCTCAATGGTTTCCATAATCCATCCATACTGCATACAAGCTAAGGTGTTTCATATAGGTGAGAAAATATCTTTACAAAGCAAGTTTAACGTATGCACTATACATGGAGTCCAAAAAATCTACAATATTAACAAAAATATTAGGAATACACATTTGTATAAATATGAAAATAAAATATAAATTTATATTACCTTTGGGAATTTTTCTTCTATAATCTCACTAGCAATCTTACAAGCACTAGCATTATCAGTTATAATTTGTACCACATTTCAGCCTCAATGATGAACCCCAGCAAGAGATGATGGGCATTTGAGGAATGATGAGGATGCATCACAAGTGGATACCTTGGATATAAAGATCATTCCACTTGGACCAATCACAAGGATTGGGAGCAAGAAGATTGAAGCATCACTCATGTATCTATTCAACAATATTGGATTAGAAGTTGAGGTTGAAATCTTACCACCAAAAGAGGTCAACTACTTCAAAGTGGACCAACTTTAGGATCCAAAATATGTCATCCTCCTTGATGTTTGTTTTTAGATTTGGTTCTCTTTCCTTTTTATTTAGTTTGGACTTAATAATGTTAAAACCCAATTCGAAAGTATAAATACTCTAGAGATGTACTCTTTAAGGGATCTTTAATTTATTTCATATATCTTGTGAGTAATTTCCTCTATTTAGAATATTTGAACACTCTTGACTTATCAAGTTTGTGATATCCAAGGATTATGACTTCCAATCCGTTCTCCTTGTGAAGTTTGTCTCCTTATTCTTGTTTCTTCTATAGTCTGATTGTAAGAGACTCATTCTCTTGAGGGTATACTTGGGTGGATCTTTTTCTAAGCATCAAAATCATCTTATGTTTATGGGTTGCTAATCTCTTTAAATTAGAGGGTCATATCATTTGGTATCAGAGTTTTTGGGTTCCTTTATGAGTATCTTGTTCTTCTTTTAGTTCTTCTCTTTCTACTTATTCCAAAAACCAAAGAAAAAAAAAAAAAACAAAGCCACGGCCTTCACCATATCTTAGGCTTTGGCAAAGCAAAAAAAAAAAAAAAAGAAAAAAAGGTGCAATGGAAGTTTATTGAGGAAAAGCTCGAAATTGAGTTTCAATTGAGTAGTAGGAATACCTTGAACATCCACTTCAAAAGTATGAAAGAGAAGGAGGGTGAAGATGAACACCCATCACTTATCACTATCATCCATTATTTGTTTATTGTTATTTCTTTATTTCACCCATTCCATAAAGGAACCTCTTTCTTGTTGTTTTCTTTAGTTACAATCCCCATGCTCTGTCATTTTTTTGTCTCTATCATCTTATTTGATTTTTTTTGTTTGTTGTCCATTCCTTTATTTCTACAATCCCACAAGCAATATGTTTTGGGTTTAGTGTTTATTCATGTGATTCATGTTCTACTTTGTTTATTGTCCATCTCTCTTGTTCATCTACTCCAACAAGCAAGTAACTTATTGAGCTTTTTTAATTCAAGCACTCTCCTTTATCTCTATCTTGAGTCAATTAATTCTGTTACCCTCACTTAACCCATCATAACACCATAACCATTACTAATATGGAAGTGATTCATTGTTGGGATGTCGTGAGATCAAGCATGATGATTTAAAGAGTGCATCAAGGACTTGAAGCGTGAAGATTGAGTGGTAAAAATCATGTGTGTTTCTTTATTCTTTGGCTTTAGTTTCTTTTCTTCCTTGTTGCTCGTTTCTTTTCACTGTTTTTTAGGATATCAAATTCAAAAAGTGAGCATGAGAAAGACGACTGACTGGATGACAAGTTCACTTTGAGAGGTATGCAACAAGAATTTGCAAGATTGCATCATATTATGGAGAATAATGTCAGGCTTGATGAACACGAAAACTCGCTTCAAAATGTTGCAAGAGTTCAAGTTGTGCGACATAATCATGCAGCCAAAAGAGGTCGAGGTGTGCAAATTCCTCAACGTATCTACACTGAACCTGATTTCAACGATCAATGAAGTGAAAGCTCCAAAAGAGATAGAATTCCGAATAATGATGAAGAAGATGAGTACCAGAGGACTCCTAGTTTGAAATTTGGAGGCATAAAGAAGATGCAGTAGAGAACTAAAGGGAAATCATCCATAGAACACTCCAAATTCGGCACCCCATCAAGTTCCAAACAAAGGGAGGGAACAACACTTCCAAATGGTACAACAAGGATCATAAAATGTTTCAAATGTTTGAGACATGGACATATTGCTTCTGAATATCCAAATACAAGAGCAATGATGTTGCGAGCAAATGGAGAAGTGATTAGTGAAGATGATGATGATCTCATGGAGATAGAGGCTAAATTGAGTAATGAGGATGAAATGCCTATTTTTGGAGAAATGTTAGTCATTAGAAGAACACTTAATATTGGAGTTAAGGATAATGAAGCATAGAGAAAATTTATTTCAAACACGCTGCTTTGTTAATGACAAAATTTGTAGCTTGATCATTGATGGAGGTAGTTGTACTAATGTTGCTAACAATATCTTGGTGGAGAAATTGCAACTAAAAATTGTGAGGCATCTAAAGTCTTACAATTATAGTGGTTCAATGAACAAAGTGGGGTAAAGGTGATCAAACAAGTACTTGTGGCATTTTGTATAGGAAGATAGGAAGATGAAGTCCTATGTGATGTTGTAACTATGCATGCTAATCACATCCTTTTGGGGAGGCCATGGGAATTAGAGTTCGGCCGGTTCCAGTTCGGTTCTATTGTTGAACCAGAACCGATCGGTTCTAGTTCTCCGGTTCTTTTTCTTTGCAGTACCGGTTCTGGTTCCGGAACCATTAGAATTTTGAGGAACCGAACCGGAACCGTTAGAATTGTGGTTCTAGTTTCCGGTCCGATTCCGGTTAGAACCATAAAATATGAATTTTTTTTAATTGAGATAAAATTTAACTTACAAATAATAATAAATGTATTACAATAAAAAAACTAATATTATAAAATAATAAAAACATTCATTCTTCATTTCCTTGTTCCATCTCATCGTCCTCCTCATCATCATCATCCTCGGAATCCACATAATGTGTTTGTGACCTTCAATTAGCCATAATCCAATCTTTGATACAAATGCATGCTTCTAAAGTATTATTTCCCAATCTTGATCTTTTACTTGTGAGTGTTCAACCACCTGCACTAAAAGCACTCTCCGATGCAACAGTGGATGCCGGAGGAGTCAAGATATCTTTGGCTAATCTAGCCAAGATGGGGGTGATTTGTGGTATTGGATTTCCACCAACTTAAAACATCAAAATGATCATCCATTGAAATTATGGTAGGTGCCTTAGTATAAAAAGCAAAATCATTACATGTAGAGGAAGAAGAAATATGGTCTACATGTTCTTGTTCATTCATCATTGAAAAAGTAAATGCCGAAAGACACATAGAATTTGAATTAGATGTAGAAGTAAAAGAAGTAGGAATATTTGAATTAGTAGGAGTATATTTTTGCTCATATAATGCATACATAGAAGAAATAACTTCAATAGTTGAAGAATTTATATCATCCACATCAAAAAATATAAAATCATCTGAATCAATATTAGATGCACTATTATGAGTATTCATATGCTTAGAAATAGATTTTAGCATAACATCAAGACCTTTTACTTTAATTCTAAGATCAAAAATTGTTGCCACAAGAAATAAATATGGAATTTGTTAAAAATATTTCAAAAATTTTGTACGCATAGGTTTAATCATTTCCCTACAATAAGACTTGCTTCAAAATTTTGAAAAAACGAATACAATTTGATTAATATATTGAACTACAAGATGTGAAGTTGGATAATAAGTATCACTTAGAAAGATTTGTGCAATAATGAAATGTTTTTAATAATTTTGTAGGACACTTTAAAGTAATGAAATTGTTTATAAGCAATTCTCGAGAAGAAATTTGCATCACTTCAAGAAAATCAATTAAAGGTTTCTCAAAAGGTATAATAGTTTCCAACAAAGTATAAGTCGAATTCCATCTAGACAATCTAATTTTAATTTTTTGTAAGAAATGCCACAAGTACTACAAAGAAACTTAAATTGTTGTTTTTTAACACCATTAGACTTTGAAGTAGTCACAACATTTCTCATCAAAATCAAAATTGATTCACAACTTTTTAATCCATTTTGAACACATAAATTTAAAATATGACAAACACATCTTGTATGAAAAAATACACCATTTAAAAGAGGATTCATATCAACTTTTAAAATTTCAATAGCATTAGTGTTTGCACTAGCATTATCTAAAGAAATCGAAATAATTCGTTCAAAAATATTATAATCTTTGCAAACATCCGTAATAAATTTAGCAATAGCAGAAGCATTATGTGGTAATTCCCAAGGTATAAAAGCTAAAATTCGTTTATATGTAATCCATTTACTATCTATCCAAGAACAAGTAAGCACAATATAATGATCACCATTTATTCCTTTCCAACCATCACAAGTCAAGGAAGACATGCATTCCATAGTTGAAAATAAAGAAATAAGTTCCAACCTCATAGATTTAAATTCATTTAAAGCAATATATCTTGCTTTTTTAGCACTAAATTTTTTATAACTATGATTGAGTTGTTGAAGCACTTCTTGAACATAATCACATTCAACAACACTAAAAGCCCACTCTTTCATAATTATTAAACGAACAATCATTGTTTGAATTTTTCTAACTCAAATTTAAAAATGCTAGGATGATTTCCATTTTCAAAACAAAGTTGAGTTTGTCTAGAAGAAAAAGGAGTATCAAGAACATTAGTATGCTTTGTTTTAAGATGTTTTATAAAAGAACCCGAGCCTCCACTACCAAGTTTATAAATTTTACCACAATACTTGCATTTGATTGATTTTTCACCCTCTAAGACAAAATGAGATAAAAAAGAGCAGGAGATTTCTTACGCTTCTTTGAAGATGGTGCTAAATTTGATTCCTCCATTGGATCCATATCATTTGCTATAGCCTCCATAATGTCTTCATGGATGTTGACATTATTTTCAACTTCTCTATCCAATTGAGGAAGAATTGTAGAATTTTGAGAGCTTTGAAAAGATTCATGACCAAAGGAACTCATACTTTGATTTGAGATGAAAATGAGAGAGAAAAAGTAGATGAAAATAAACAAAAACAAGGTTAGTATTTATAGAATGAAAAACTAATATAATTATAATAAAAAAACTTAATTAATTTTTATTTTAAAAAAGAGGCAACGACTATATAGCCGTTGCCTACCAATTATCATTCCTTACTTTTATTAATTGCATAGCCGTTGTGTAAGACTTCCAATAATAAATAAATATGATCATCAACTTGGGGTCCATTTGAAAAGTACCCATCCTCTCAAAACCTTTTGCAAAATACTCATCCTTAATATTGTTTTTATAAATAAATGTTAAAAAAATGAAATACACTGACATGTCAATGTATTTTTTTATTTTGTATATATATATATATATATATATATATAACTATATACATATTCATTATTTTATTCAAATTGTATGAAACAATAATCAATAATATATTATAGAATTTAAATTGTATACTATTGAAAAACATTGTAATAAAATTTGATATATAATATTATTAAATATAAAAGATATAAAATAAATAGTAATATAAATATTAGGTAACAACTATCCATATATTGTAATATTGAATCATTCCGTAAAAAAATACGTAAATATTATTTTTAATTATTATATTAAATGATTTCACCATATTATGTTTAATCCTAAAATATTGGAAATATGTCTCTATTAATGATATAATTGATATATATAACAATTTATTTGAAACATATATCTTTTATAAAATAAATAAACATAAATATTTTTCGAACGCTTCTTAGAATCACAATTAGCGTCCAACATATTTTGGGCGCTACTTCGGGTAGGAAGCCGCGCCCAAGAAAGGTCTCATAAGTGAACACATACTGCACCACTCTTTTGAAACATGCATATTCCGATAGAGTGATATAGTTTCGATCAACAACCTGAGGGTTGTCCCAAAAATATTTTCATCCATTAAAACAACAAAATCTTTGTGTGCATGAAAAAATTTTCGATTATATTAAAGAAATTAATGTATATATTCTGGATGCTACTTTGAATAACAAGCAATACCCAAGATGTATTGGACACTGCTTAGAATAATAAATAGCACCTAACATATTTTTGGGCGTCACTTCCAATTAGAAGCAGCGCCCAGGAAAGGACTCATAAGTGATCCATACTGCATAACTCTTCTGGAACATTAGCATTCGAGTAGAGTGACACAACTTTCTATTTATACATATGAGATCAATAACTCAAGATTTCTCCCTAAACCAAAAGTGTAGTCCTACACAAAACATTCAAAATAACAAACCAAAAAACCAAAAGTCTGTCACTACTATAAAATATCCATACAAAACATTCAAAATAAAGATCATGGCCATCTCCTACCGTTTCTTCTCCTTTCCTTCCTTCTTCCTTGATTTCTACATGACTCTTCCACGGGATAAATTACTTGGATTGGGATTGGAATATCTTCAAGAGGCACATTCAAGCTTTGAAGTGTAGTCTTGTAAGTGAAGATTTGTCCTTCCTTTTCTTTCAAAAGGTGGTTGACATTATCTAGCTGCTTTTCCAATCTTTTATTTGCTGCATTACTAGCCCTTACTTGTGACCTTTGAACCGTGAGCTCCACATTCAGTTGTTGCACTTGTTTTCTCATTTCTTCCACTTCATTCTTGAGAGTAGCAATCTCGAGTCTAGCATTCTTGAGGTCCTCAACAGCACCTTCATTTTCCTTCACCAATTCTCGTAGTTGTTCTATCTCTTGTTGCTCAGAAGCCATCACGTCTTCCTCCATCTCCTCACATCACTTTCTTCATCTATTTGTCTCTGTTGTGCTCTTTTCCTTCGATGCCCCCATCTTGCTTCCTCCTCTGCACGACTCCACTCGGGAACTCCATGAATATGCCGTTAACCTGCATCAGATGTATTTGTAACAACAGAAAAGGAGCATGAATGATAACACAAAATTTACCTTGAACATTCCTAAGCACATGAGTAGTATTAAGCTTTTTTATTTGTTGCCATTGATAGTTTTTCCCCTGAAGACGCTCCATCATATCATCATAGTCCTCTTTAGGCAATTTGTTAAACACATGAGCTGTGTTAATGTCCCTGCTATTTGGATACGACAAGAGAAATGTCCAATTGGCATATGACGGTGGTATAACAATAATGTTATACTTATACCAATTGGCAAATGCTCTTGGTGCCACAGAGAGTAAAGGTTGGTGATTGTAAGACTGAAAATACCAACCACGAGTTCGAGGTTCTCGCGTCATCTGTACAATGCAAAGGAAACGAATTACAGTAGGTTCAATTCCCTCTTCAGTGAAAAATTGCAAGAAAGTAAATGTCATAAGCAATGTTGATGGTGTAAGTGCACCGAGTGGAAGATTCAAGTGAGTGAGTAAGTTGATAAAAAAACGGATTCAGAGGAAATTTTATGCCAATTTCAAATGCCTTCATTGGGATTACCGTCCCTGCCTCATACTAAATGGGAAGTGTCATACCAGGAGTAGATTGACCACTTGGTATCACAAGAGTATAATCATGTAGAATACCATATTTAGCACAAAATAGGTCCACCATTTTAACTGAAAATGCATCATATCAACAAGATACACATGAATAGCAATATATTTTGTTGAATGTAGCTCAACTAATATTTCATTTTTCTCACAACAATATCAACAGAAGTACATATTCTATCATCACTACGAATGAATAAGCCATTACACATTAACATGGACGACAATTGTGTAAGAAGCGAGAAATTGCAATGTAATCTGAAAAATCGAAAAGCACCACCAGAAATCAGCGACATTGAAGTTACCTGATGAGGAAGGTCTATCTAACATCTATATTTGCCCAAGGCTTCACATTCGAGCACGATTGTATCGGCGCTGTATGTATGCGCTCGCGCAGAAGAAACCCCCAATTTTGATGGGTTTATTTCAACCTAATTTGCCTCTGTTGAGTAATTTGCAAAACCAGCTGTTGTATATTTTTTGACACTGTATTGCTCTCATGGATTACACACAATCCAGAAGAGTCATACAATATGTTCGGGACGCTACATGTAATGAGAAGTAGCGTCCAGGCAAATATCTTCCTAAGTAGCGCCTTCTATCATTTGAGTTGAAAACTTGATATGGCATAAATCTAAAGTAAAATGTAATGTAGATTGTACGATTTAATCCAAACCATACACTTGATGGAGATCCATCGGTCTAGATCTCATGATTTCCTAGCACTATCTTGCTTCACCTTTTCAACTTGCTAATAAAAGGGTGTATTCTCATACTTCTTCATCTTTCACTCAAAACTAGCCTCTCATTTATAAGCAAGTCTGTGAGTGCTGCAAGCTTTGCAAACAAGGAGATGAATACCAACAGCATCCTCGCCAAGATCTTTTATGGAGGCAACACAATTGAATACCCAAACAATTATAGGGCGTATGATCTGCCACCAATATCCATCCGAAGATTTGAGAGTGGTATTTCACTAAATTCTCTTCATGAAGAATTGTATTCGGTTTGTGGTATAGACCTAGCACAAAACAAAGTCCGAATAATAATTCAGTTTTTTGATTCTTCTTCTAACTGTACTTGAGTTTTGTGGATTACAGCAGACTGTGATTTGTTGTATGTTTTCAATCCAAGCCATACACAAATGGGTTTCGACATTTTCGTGGAACGCATTTCAAAGCATGTCCCTGAAGAAGTCTTTAACGTTGATTTAAATGTTTGCTGTGCTGAAGAAGAAATGAATGAAGGTATGGTGACATAGAAAGAGAAGGGATTTTTCAATGTGTTGTTCCTGAAATTTAGCTTGACCATTATATAATCTATATGTGTGCAGGTGAGGAAACTCATGACTATGATGTATACGCTTCTGATGATCCTGTAGGTTGCAATGACATTCCAGTGGATTATATGCAACATTGTGACGTCGACTTTGATATTCAGGGCAATGAGCCACTTGACGAAGATGAAAATGTAACTGAGGAAACATAAGAAGAGGACGAGATGATCATGTTTGAATCATGAAATAGGCGAGCTAATGTTGGAGATGCACGATGGATACCTCCATCTTTTATTACCAATAATTTGGAAGACGAAGACGAATACTCCATGGATGTCACAAACCCTCTTCATTTGATAAGCTCTCCTTTCTCTAAACATCAGAGATTTGCATCAAAAGACGCCTTTCATAATGAAGTGGTGATGTACGCAATCAAAATTGGATGTGAATTTAGGACATACAAAGTGCAAGATGGGATGCATGTCGAATATCATTGTTACAAGATGAAAGAGCAAGGATGCAAATGGCGGATTCGTTGTGCATACTTCATTCATGATGCTGTTTGGAAGATAACTGCACTAGAGGAGCCGCACACATGTAAACGTTTGGGTCAAAAGTCATTATCTCATCGAAATATCACACCGGCGTACATAGCAGAATGTGCAAGACTTTTCTTGAAGTAGACTTCGGTATGAAAGTCAGCATTGTTTAATAAGTTATCAAAGAGAAAACCGACTATAGTGTCTCCTATTATCGGGCATGGTATAGCATGCGAAAAAGCTATGAAATTATTTATGAGACATGGGAGTCTTCAGTACCCCTTCTATCTCAATTTCTTTTGGAAGTACAACTTAGAAATCCAGGCACCATTGTGGAATATCAACATAGGTAGTCGGACGTATATGAAACCAAGGTACTGAAATATGTATTTTGGTCTTTTGGACAATGCATTCAGGCATTCCATTTTTGTCGACCTGTGATCATGGTGGATGCCACCCACCTGTATTCGCGATACTCTCATAAATTATTGATCGCCGTAACAATAGACGCTTCTGGTCTCCTTTTGCCTCTTGCATTTGCAGTTGTAGATAGTGAAAATGATGACTCATGGCATTGGTTTATTCAGTTACTGGATCGGCATGTGGTTGCTAATTGGGCATGTTGCATTATATCAGACAGGTGCCCTTCTATAGAAAATGCAACATCAAAAGTTAAGGCATTCATGCCTGATTATGGAGGTTGGCATAGATATTACATACGTCACCTGCGGTCCAATTTTCTTAGCAAGTATGGAAAATTTCCACGTATGCATGAACTATTTATGAAAGCTGTGTATGCCACATCGACAACTAAGTTGAGGTTCTACATGGAAGAAATTTACAAAATACACCCAGAAGCATGGGAGTACCTAAATTGATTACAACCTGAATCTTGGACTCTAGCATATGATGGAGGAGCAAGGTGCTGTCACGAATATTTTAGTGCTCATCTAATGTTTAATCTACATGATTGCATATTATGTAGGTGCGGGACCTTAACAACAAATCAAATTGAAGACATGAATGGAGTATTGAAGGACGCGAGACACCTACCCCTGTGCTCATTGGCACAGGTACCATTGATTCTAGATGCATATCCACAAATATAGTTACCAATGCTTTCCTTTTTATGAGAAGGCTACATTTGCACGATGTGAGCACTACTTTTCTGATAGACTACAAAAGGCACTACATCAACGTCAGCAACACATTATGTTCGCAGACCAACTTCATAAACTATACTCACATTGGGATAAACCAATCCCTCATGTATCAATAAAGGTAGTTGATCATGTTCAAAAGAAGGTTCTGGTTACTACTCGTAGGAAAAATGGAAAACAAAAGAAGTTCATAGTGATGGTTAGTCAAGGCACGTGCGAGTGTAGGAAGTGGCAAAATTTCGAAATTCCATGCTCCCATGCTCAGCAGGTACATGCTCGACTCCGTTTATAATGTATTTTATCTTTCGCATTATACTCACTTGTAACTTCATGTGTGAAGGCATGCCGAATGCTAAACATTGATCCTAAGGATGTGATCAATTCCATGTTACATCTTGATCAGCATATTCGAATATATGAGAATCAAATTCAGCCATTGCAATCCGAGGATAGATGGCCACCGGCACCGTTTTTAATGGTCCATGACTCCAGCCGTAAAAAAAAATGTCTGCCATGGGAGACCCTAGTCAACAAGGTTTACAATGCCAATGGATTATCAGTCACAGAGACATCGTGCATCATTTCAGGCATCGTCCCATCCGAACCAATACCCCATCGATGTGCTGCCTAGATCATCGATGCATTATTCTGCGATACAACGAATGTATGATACATACGAGTCCGGTACCTCTACTACATAGAGTGTTCGTGGAAAAAAGTCTAAGTTGGAAAGAGTTATGGGGTTTTTCTCTGTAAGTAAAAAATGAATAAGCATGTCATAATCATTGTATTGTAAAGAATGTCATATAAATTATTTTACACTATCTCATACACAAAACAACACTCTTTCACCTCTTGGGCACCGCATAGACACGTAACTACGCTCAAGGATGCTGAAGGCGTCGTTTATATCATGAAGCATCACCTAGAGGTGGTGTTGGGTGCCGCTTATACATCTAAGTAGCGCCCATGGCATTGTGAACCAATGCTCAATGCATTTCTGGGCGTCGCTTATATCCATAAGCAACGCCCATGGCATCCTTGAGCGCTGCTTATGATTTGTAAGTGACGTCCAGGCATGTCTAGGCACTGCTTAGCACAGCAAAAACACCCAATGCTTAGAGAGTCAGAATTTTGTAGTAATAAACTGTTAATTATTTACTTCTTTTCAATTTGTAGTCATAATGTCCTATTTTGTTAGTAAAAATATACTCAAGACCTTGTAAAAAAAAATTGTAGTTAATTTTTTCAAATATTGTTGGAAAAATTCAAAATACTTCAAAAAATTAAATATATACCTACCTCAATTAAATATACACCAACTCCCTTTTCAAACCCTACACCCTCTTATCCTCTTCTCCTCTTCTCCTCTTATCCTCTTCTGCCGCATTTTCACCAACCTTCACCTTCAAAATCACCACCTTCTTCTTCACTGTGTATGTGAATTTTTCTTCACATAACTTCTTCATCTTGAGAAAAATCTTCTTCTTCTCACACAACATTTCAAATCCAACCAACTCATTCAAGGTATATGATGTCTTTCTGTTTTTTATATTTATTACTAACTCCACTAACATTCACAATGATAGATGACTTTTGGAGACAAGATTAGACAAAGATACTTAGTTCCTGAAAATTTCGTTATATCAAAGGAAGAAGAAGATGAACAAATTTCAGATCAACCACCACAACGTGTTGGCACTCGTGCTTTTGCAGTTAGCACCGAACATTTCAGATGTGGGTTAAGGTTACCTATCCAACCCTTTGTAGTGTCTGTGCTTCGTTCGGTGCGGCTTCCATTATCTCATTTAACACCAGCTTCTATTGGAAATATTATTGCATTTATGAGGTTATGTGAAGATGATGGATATCCACTTAGTGTTGGTGCATTGTTTAGCATTGCAAAGTGTTCCAAGGTTGCTCACACAAATCATTTCACAATATCATCAAAGGCAAGAATTAAAATAGTCACAGGTTTACGAGATTCCCATGGAGATTGGTAGACTAGTTTTGTATGAGTTACTCCACCAGAAGACATGCGAATAAGAATACCTAGACATCTTTCAACCTCATCCAATGTTGGAAAACCAACAGGTAGAAAATGCTTCCTTTGAAAGACTCTTTTAATTTTCTTAACATTTTTTATGTTTTCAACTAATAGTTTTTTTTATATTATAAGAAATCCAACTGTTGGATGAAGATGACAAACAGTGTCTTGAAGCATTGTTAATAGCAAAAGACATGAGATGGAGAGATATTGAACCACCAATTTCGAATGCCAGAGGTGCAATACGTATTTGGTGTGGCACTCCTCATAGGATAAGAACAGTACAGACTCATCTCGAAGAACATGAGATGGAAGAAGAACATACAACACATCATGATGTTTATGAGGAGGAGACGGTTGGTTCATCGGCTCCACAACAAGTAGAGGATCATGATGTTGTGCAATTGCGTTCTGAGCTTGAGGAGGCCAGAAAGGAAGTAGATCAATTGAAGAAAACCATCTATCAATATGAAACAAGATATCCAATTTTCACTCTGCAGGAAGTTGATGCTTCAAGTCCAACGAAATTAATCATTTTAGATATTAATGGTCTACTTGCAGATGTTGTGTACATAGACAAGGGACGTGCAGTAGGAAAACCTAACTACATCATCGAGTGAAGAGTGAGTAAGTAGTACAATTTTGTCACTCTAACTACTTGTGCAGTGACGACATTCGTTTTTTTTTATTACAGTTTATTTAAGACCAAATTGTAGCGAATTTATATCTTGGTGCTTGGAAATGTTTGATGTGGCTATTTGATCCTCACGAAAAGAGTAAGTTTATAAAATAACATGTCATTAGTGTATTCTAATTACTAATGACTCTTTTTGTTTTGTAGTGGACTTGTATGTAATATAGTTGACTTCATCCTTGCGTGTTGCCATCGAAGAGATCTAGTGTTTTGTTGGGGTATAAGTGCACTCACACAGGAATTGCCATTGGTGGAAGCTTTAGCACTATTAAATTTAAGGATTTTCAACATGTATGAGATGACGATACAACCTTGAATTATCGTTACAATAATAGTAATACATTATTGATTGATGATTCACCAAAAAAGTTACTCCTAAATCCGGTAACGTGTTATCATTGTATGCCTCTATTGTAGAATCCATATGTACTAATTTTTTTTATCGTTTTCAATAGGTAAACAATGCAATGCTTCCCTATACTTACAGCATTACGCAGAGGGATGACAATGCACTACAAAGTGATGGATACCTTCGATTATTCTTGGAAGGATTATGTGAAGTAGATGATGTACGTAGCTATGTGGACACATTTCGATGTGAGGAGCCTCCAATTGCAGAAGGACATGAGCAATGAGAGCTTTATGAGTTTCTAAAATATAAGTATATGTAGTCTTATTGTAATAGCCTAATTATATTAAAGGGGCTTCAATTTCAATTATTAAAATAATCCATCCAATGATCAAAATACAGAATTCTTATATAGAATACCGAATAATAAATATTTTTTGATGTAATACTACAACTCTCGGTCTCCTCTTTGTAAGTCGATACTGTATAACTTTACTGGATTAGACATGTTTCGAAAGAGTTATGCCGAATGTATTACTAGAAACACCGTGTCTCGGCACTGCTTCTTGTTCGAAGCAGCGCCCACAAGATACTGGACGCTACTTGTTACTCTAAGCAATGCCCGAAAAATATAAAGTATTTATTCGTTTTTCGTATTGATTTACTATGAAACTATATCGATAATAATTATCAGATAGTTATATCAATATTTATTTTATATTTTTAAATTACACAATACAATATATCTCATTTTATTACAAAGTGTTTTTCATAATATATAGTTTAAATACAAATCAAATTATATTTATGATTGTTGTTTAAATTACTAATATACACAATATAATTTTATCATGAACACAAAGATTTAGTTGTTTTAATAAATGAAAATATTTTGGGGACAATTCTAAAATTGTCGATCAAAACTGTATCACTCTATCGGAATGCTCATGTTTCCAAAGAGTGATGCAGTATGTATTGACTCATGAGACCTTTGCTGGGCGTGGCTTCTTATTCAAGCGGCGTCCAGAATATATTGGGCGTTGCTTGTGATTCCAAGAAGCATTCGAAAATTATTTATATTTAGTTATTTTTGAAATATATATATATATTTTCAAATAAACTGTTATACATCAATTATATTATTAATAGAGACATGAAAATCATTTAATATAATAATTAAAAATAATATTTACGTATTTTTTTACGAAATGATTCAATAGGAATATGATAAAAAAGCATTCCATGATGTCTTCAAGAACAAGTATTCCTTCAATCATAATTGATGCTCAATCATACTTGCTCCATTATCTTCGAGGGACGCACATGAAGATCAAGTCAGGATCTTGAGTGATGCAAGAGCACTGCACAGTGAAAATGGAAATCACAAGGAGGTCATGCTTAAGGGATTTGGAATGAGTGGAGAAAAGAAAAAAGAGAGTGGAGTGAAAATGAGTGAAAAAAGATTTGAAAAAGTGGAGAGAAAAAAAGATGTGGGAAGGAAATGAGTGGAAAAAAAGGTGAGAATGAGTGAAAAACAGAAAATGGAAACCTGAGAGTGATAGAATTTGAGAGAAAAAAATAAGAGTCTCTTAGCTAGGCGAAGTGAGAAGAAGTTTCTACTTTTCTTAAAAATGCTCAATCATTTCTTGTGTTTTGTCTCTCTTACATATATATCAAGATGTATTTCTAGAAGAACTTCAGAGATTACTTCCCATCAAATGTATTGAGCATCAAATTGATCTTGTGCCAAGTGCATAACTCCCCAATCGACCTGTCTACTGTGCCATTGCTAAGGAGACCAAGGAAATACGAATGCAAGTAGAAGAACTGATGTTAAGGTTTTGTTCATGAAAGCATGAGCCCTTGCTCTGTACCAATTTTATCAGTCCCTAAATTTGATAGAACTTGGCGTATGTGCACTGATTTTCAAGCCAGCAACAACATCATCATCAAGTATAAACATGTTATCCCTTTGAAGATATGCTTGATAAATTGCATGGTGCTTGTTTTTTTACTAAAATTGATTTGAGAAGTGGCTATAATCAAATTATAATGAAGGAAGATGATGAGTGGAAAACCGCTTTTAAAACAAAGTTTGGTTTGTATGAGTAGGTTGTTATGTTTTTTAGTTTAATTAATGCGTGTAGCATCTTTATAAGATTGATGAATCATGTTCTTATGTCTTTTATAAGTAGATTTGTAGTTGTTTATGTTGATGAACATGTTTGTCATTTCAGGGATGTGTTAAATACTCTTAGGAAAGAGAAGTTGTTTGCTAACATAATAAGTGTATCATTTGCACAAATAGTGTCTCTTTTTTGGATATGTTGTTAGTGATATAGAGAAAGTGTAGCAATTAAGGAATGGACAGCTCCTACACCTGTTGGTGAAGTTAGGAGTTTTTATGGATTAGCAACTTCTATGGACGATTTCTAAAGGATTTCAACACCATAGCAGCACCCCTCACTCAATTGACCAAGAAAAATCACCCATTTCATAAGCAAGAATATACTTTCATACAATTCAAGAATAAAATTTGCTCAGCACCTCTCCTAGCTCTTCCAAATTTTTCTGATACTTTTGAAATTGAATGTGATGCATCAGGTTTTAGACATTGGTACTCTATCGATGAAAAATGGATATCCACTTGCTTAGTTTAGTGAGAAGCTTCATGGTGCCACCCTTAGCTATCCAACCTATGACAAGGAGTTGTATACATTGGTTAGAGCTTTGGAGACATGACAGCACTACTTATGGCCAAAGGAATTTGTGATACACACTGATCATGAGTCTCTCAAACATTTGAAGGGTCAAGGGACTAAATCGATGACATGCCAAGTGGGTGGAATTCATTGACACATTCTCATATGTAATCAAATACAAGAAAGGTAAAGAAAATGTGGTAGCTGATGCTTTATCTCAAAGGTACACTCTTTTAGCCAATCTTGAGGCTAGAAATTTTTGGATTTGCCTCTATTATTGGCTTATATGCTCATGATCATGATTTTGGAGACATTTATAAGGCATTTGAACTTGCTCCATATGGACTATTCTTTGGAAAAAATGACTTTCTTTATGGGACACATTGGCTGTGCATTCTTACTTGTTCCATACATGATTTGATTGTTTGGGAAGTTCATGGTGGTGAATAAATAGGACATTTTGATGTTATAAAGACTCTTGATACTCTCATCCAACATTTATTTTGACTACACATGAGAAGTGATGTTAAAAGAGTTTGTGATAGGTGTATTCCTTGTAGGAAGGCTAAATTAACCATTGCCCCTAATGATTTGTATACTGTACTTCCTACTCCTTCCCAACCATAGGTGGACATTTCTATGGACCTTTTTTTAGACTTACCTCGTACTCAAAGAGGTAGAGATTCGATTTTTGTTGTTGTGGATAGATTTTCAAAGATGGGAAACTTTATTCTATGTCACAAAACTAATGATTCATTTCATGTGGCTGATCTCTTTTTCATAGAAGTTGTTAGACTTCATGGTATGTCTCTCACAATCGTCTTTGATTGCAATGCAAGATTTCTCAGTCACTTTTGAAGAGTCCTTTGGAGTAAACTTGGCATTAAGCTCTTGTACTCAACAACCTATCATCTTCAAACTAATGAACAATTTGAAGTAACAAATCACACACTTTCTATCTTAATGAGGATTATTATTAAATTTAGTCTTAAGACTTAGGAGGAATGTTTGCCACTTATTGAATTTGCTTACAATCGAACAGTGCATCTCACAACTAGGTTATCCTCATTTCAAGTTGTTTATGGCTTCAATCCTCTTATAGCTTTGGATATGTTACATTTGCTTTGTGATGAGAAAGTTAGTTTAGATAATGAAAAAAGGGATAACACCAGATTGAGTCCAACAATGCAAAGTACGTATTAACAGAAAACAAAAGTAAACGTAGAGTTGTGTTTGAACCTGCAGATTGGATTTGGATTCATCTCAGAAAGGAGAGGTTTCCTACAAAGAGGAAGTCAAAACTTCTTTCTCGTGGAGATGGACTTATCCAAGTTGTTGAATGCGTAAATGATAATACCTACAAGCTTGATTTACCAGGTGAGTATTCGGTCCATTCAACTTTCAATGTTACTAATTTGTCTCCTCTCGAAGATTCATGGATGAATCTTTTTAAAGAAGGGGGATGATGAATCCCAGCAAGTTGATGATAGGCATTTGACGAATAATGAGAATGTGCTACAAGTGGATATCTTGGATAGCAAGATCATTCCATTTGGATCAATTACAAGGATTGGGAGCAAGAAGATTGAAGCATCACTCAAGTGTCTAATCAACAATATTGGGTTAGAAATTGGGCTTGAAGTTTTGTCACAAAAAGAGTTCAACTATCTCAAAGTAGATCAACCTTGGACCCCAAAATATTGTTGAGTTTCTCATACACATCGCATGTCAGAAAAGCAACATAATTTAAAAATTTTTGAGAAACCCCAACGCAGATCTTGGAATACGGTATACATCAGATAAAGGGATGTTGAAAATACCTTTCATAGGACTTTGTTGTTCACCAGCCGCCAATAGTAGATGGCCTTTATAGTATCCACACATGAAGCACTCCATCAATAACCTTCTCAATGTTGTAGAATGCTGGTTGATCTCTTTAGGTGCTAGAGAAAATCACTCTCTTGTGGATCAATCAGAGAACACGAAGATGATAGAAGTAGATATGTAGATCTAAATCTTTTTTATTGATATTTGGTAACATATTAAATCAAATCTCCGTAAAGATCTTATCTTGTGGAGATATGTATATGTTCCAAATCTTATCTGCATAAAATCTTTTATTTTGAGTTTAATCAATATTAATCTCAAAATACCTCTCTATTTAATTTATCCACTTTACCAATTACATCTCAATTAATTATGTTATTCCATTTTATATCGATGAGTGACTCCAGTATTGTGTGTGATCCTATAGGCTTCTTCAATCAAAGTCATAATAATGGATTTATTAATTAAATCTTAATTAATCAAATCCATCATTATCGATCATGAGTTATGTCTAGCAACATATCATGATCCCAAGATGTAAGAATAATCAGGTGAACTAATTGAGCCTTTCCATGATCAACGATCATGCAATAAATAGCTTTCATCATATTTATATCTCATTCGATACCAGAACATGGATGTGTGTCTTTCTGATGTACGAACTTATAATTGCATTTAAGTACTAACATGAGTGATGAATACTTTATTGATTAATCAACTATCTCCAACCTTAAGGAATCACAACACTACTCATCCATACTAGGCAAGTTATGGTTAGGCTCTCATTAGTAATGAGCGAAAATGTGAACTTATGATCAAGATAACTTTGTTGACCTCGAGTTTAAGCTTACTTATCATATTCGTGATCTTGTTTACTGACACTTGATTAGCTTCCCATAGTAGCATCTTGAAAACAAGTCATCTAGTGAATTAATCCTCTAATCAACACCCACATATAGGTTCTAGTAATCTCATTACGTCAATTGTGAGAACCATTGCCTAAACGATTTAGGGAACTCAATGTGTGTCAACTTATACTTATTTGTGATATCCTCATTTCACAAATACTCTAGCTAGGGAGTTTTTAATTTAAGCATAAGTGTTTGAAGAATCTCACATTATGATCTCATCATAATTTCTATAGGACATAGATCAAGTAAAGGATTATATCAATGATATAAACTTGATCACAATTCAAAGTAAACATCAAAAGATAAGATTTACCAATGAGTTGATTGTGTTTAGAACACATACACTAACAAATATGTCATCCTCCTGAATGTTTGTTAATGTAGATAATTTATTTATTAAAATAATTACAATAATTACTTTCAAAACCATGTGCACACACCACATTCCATACTGCACAGCCACAAGTGCACATACTAGTCATTGGCACTTGGTAACAACTAGTAGGAAGAGACAGCAATCTGCACTCTGCAAAATGCATATTTGTTAAAATATGTATTGTATATTTTAATAATTTTCTAATCAGGTAATATATTTTATATTTATTAATCTCATTCTCATTTTATAATATTAATTCAATAATTATTTATAATCATTTACAAAGATTTTCGGTCCAGTAATCCTTTTTTTAAAAAAAATGATCATTTTTGTGTTTTCATATACATGTATTAAATATTTAGAATTTTTAAATTTTTTAATCAAACCGAAACTGAAACCGAAATGGTATGGATACTGATCTGCTGAAACCAAACCAAAAACGGCTCCGATCGATCACACATCTACAAAGACCTTTGACTCTCGTCGGATTTTGTAGCAATGAAAACCCCTCGATGCCTTTTAGCTCAATGAGGCATTGAACATAGGGGATAGCGATGGGGAAAAGGTCCTATCACTCTTAATTCATATTAGCTATTATCTAGTTGATTCGTAGTAGGATAAAGCTTCATCTAGCACCAAATTTTTTAAGGCAAGCTTCGCTCAACTGTTCGATGAAGAACTTGTAAAAGCATCACGAGGGTCCCCAACAAGACATCAACACTATTTTTCTTTTCTGTAACAAACTCTATAATAGTTCCCAAAGACCTCACAACAACATGCCTTTCCTATAAAAACTAGAAAAAGGTAAATTTTCAAACATGTAAAGCAAACTTGAAAACTTGTATATTATTGGAGCGGCGTGTGCTCTTTCCGTAGGTGAATTTAGCATAAGATAGTTTATGGTTTGTGGACAATGGCCCCTCAGACTTGCCCTATTTATGATTTCCGAACGGTGACACTTGGGTTTGTGTTTACCCTGCACACCAAGTTGAAATATCAAGTGCTTCTGGCATGAATGTCCCGTCCCACTTGTTGAGTATCAGCATTATCCAACAATTGCACTTTAGATAATTCGGCCTCCCCCAACAGTAAAAATGAAGACGTGGATTTAAATGAAATTCATGAATGTAGACATTATGATCACAAGTGATTAATTTGATTTTTATTTTTTTAACTTGCCAACTTTTCTAAACCTAAAAACCGGATTATGTTATTTCTCGTATCATCTTAAAATATTTATAATATAAATTATTTGATGCGTATCATGATTAGTTAAAGAGTTTCAATGATTATTTTGCATTATAATGTTTAAAAATATACAAAAATAGTGCTTTACAAGTTAAAACAAATACAAAATTTAATCCGCATCCCAACACTTACGGTATACTTGCTACTCACCTCTTCTATCAACTCACACAACCTACTTTTAGCCGTTTCAATCCATACACGAATTTAGTTCAGAAAAAGACCCAAAAATCACACAACCATTAATTTCATTGGGTGTGCATATCGCATCTGAGTCTAAAACTTTTGCAAAATAGACAAAAACATAAGGACACAAAAAAACAACAAAGGCCAAGTATTCAATGTTGGGAACTGATCGAACACATAATCTCAATTCAAAGCTACTTGGTATGACAAAATCAAATGAAATCACATACTGAACACAATCCAACAGCTCCAAAGTGCAAGCCTTTTATAAGGTGGAAGAGGGTTTGAGCAAAATTAACAGCAATTGTTGTCAGTGCCAGCAAATACAAACACCATAATCTTCTGCTATTATTTGGGAGGAATGATAATACAGAGACTAGCTATTGCTTGGAGAAATGATGATACAATGTACCTGAAAACATTGACGTTCACATCATTGCAACCCGCCGCTGTTGTCCACATTGCTGAAACTTTCAACGGGAAAAATCAAGTCGGGATCCATCTCCTGCTGCTGAGATATAAGGAGACCCACACAGCTTTTACTGCAATATGCCATTCATGAAAATATGATATGTTAAGACTATGGAATTAGATGATTTTATTTACAATTATATTATGTACGGACAAAATGTTCAATCAAACTCATGCTCATTTAATCACCTGGCCCATGATGGAATGCGTTTCTTCTGGCGCATTCCATCACTATCATAGTCTTCATCATCTGAACTCTGGTATGGAGAAATTTCATACGAGGTGCTATGAGAAGTGCGGTTCATCCTGTTGTCATTCTCTTTGGGTGATTTATCCTCTATCATGTCCTAGAAGATATCGAAATAGTGTTATACAAAGCAATTGTGTCAAAATGGTGTCCATGTGAGATCGCTATCTCTTGTATTTGAACCCCCAATACTATCTTTTCTCATGCCATCATGTGCACAACAAATAACCAGATATTATACCTTTCCAGCTTCAAAGCATTCCTTTTCTGAAACCAAGTCATCAGCTCCAACAGCATTGTTTCGTTCTTGCTTCTTTAGTTCTGAGTAAAATTCTTCCTTGGTGTTTTCCTACAATATTTAGGAAAAAGTTATACTATACCTACAACAAGGGAAAAAAAGCTTGTATAAATGAAAAAACACAAACAGTGCATAACCTTGGGCAGACTTTTTTCCTCAGCGTTATCAGTAAGCATTCTCTTCTCCTCTTGTTCCCTTTGACGAACCCTCATGTCTAGTCTGAGTCTTTTGTTGTGCTTTTTCTCTTCTTCCGCCAATAACCTCTTCTTCTCAATAATGTCTGCATTTTTTCTCTTTCGCTTTTCTTCTTTCTCTTTCTTCTCCTTTTCCACTTGTCTTAATTTTCTTTCAGCTAGCTTTTCTCGTTCTTGTTTCCAAGCTTCCTTCTTCCTTTGGCGCTCAATCTCTCTTTTCTCGGCATGGCGCTTGGCAGCCTCAGCAACCTCAAGAGCCTTAACCTTGACTTCCCTTTTCCCTACAGGGGAATGCAAGGTTCATAAACATTTACCGAAATAATCAAAACAGCAAATAGCCGATTCTGAAAAAACTTAACACGTTAATCCACAAGAAAAATGGAGATAACTAGAAAGTTGAGGTTTTATCAAAACCACAAAACAAAACAAACGTTTGGTGCAGCACATAGGGGAAGTGGATCGGAAAAATGCATAATTGAAATGAACGCTGGAAAACAAATCTAATTATCAACAGCCAGGAAAACAGTTTAACTCAAAGAGAGTTCTGGATTTTCAGATGACCAGAGATTCTTACTTTCCTGAGCAAACCATACAAGTTTGATTTTGAAAGCACAAAAGTTGGTCAAACCATGGAAAAACAATTAAACTCCATCCTAGCATTTAGAAAAGAAGCTTGAAAATGTAAACGGACTACCTGCACAGGCAAACCCTACTGCTTGTTTTTGTTGCATCAGTGGGATGAAGGAATTGATATTGGAAACAATGTTGCCTCCTTGTTTGTATTTCAGTGAAACTGGAATGCTGTTGCAGTCAATAATTGATTTCGTTCCTGTCTTAATCAATTTTGTGACTAATTTATGATCAGTTGTCCTGTCACGTGCAACTCTAACAGATGAATTCTCCTTGTCCCTGGTTGTTTTTCTGTTCCGACTATGATACTGGTAACTTAAACGGGCTTCACAGTGCTTCTCTGGAGAGGTTGATCTTGAGGTCAAACGCTTTGTGTCGCATGATTTCAAGGGATCATCGATCTCAGAAACTGAATGGAGGAGCACTCTTGAATTTTTGACATCCCTCATCGGCGTTCGGTCATCTATATAACCAGTCGATGAGTCCATGTTCACATTCTCAACAGCTTCATTCTCTTCACTGGTACTCGGATCTTCTTTTATCGAAAAGCAAGTAAATTCAGGATTCGAAATGTTCTTCTTTGAACTCCCAATGCGTGAAAGGCGGCCTTTCTGCAGTTTTCTGACAAGAGAAGTTTCCCGGTTTCCTGAACGAAAATCGTATTGTGAACCAAAAAAGGACATCCCTTGATCGTTGAAACCCGTATCATAACTTAGACTGCTGCCAAACTTCCAGCGCTCTAGATCATCGGATAGGCCTAGGGTTCCATCAATCTGAACTTTAGATTTGAGATGGGACACAGGGGTACTGTTAGAAGATCTGTTGACTAGGTGTACTGTAGATTGTGGATGGCTCAGACCTTCAGAGTATATCTCATCTGCACCAAACTCCTCTTTATTACCATCTGTTTGTTCATCAAGAACAAACCGCTCTAATTCAGGGATACATTGATCCGGATCAGTAGATTTCAGTCTGATATTACTAGGATGAATATCAGAATATCTTGCTTGTTGGCACGATTTAGAATTTGGAGATATTGAGCCTTTGCTCATTTTCATTGGAAGAACTGGTTTTTTAGAATTTCTGTCATCCATGTTCTCTGGACTAGATAAGTGTTGGCTGACTTTCCCATGAATCAGCTGCCCTGCGGAAAAATGGTCTCTGCTTGGCCGCATGGGCGTAATTTCCTCAGTGAGGCTTTCCTGAGAAATTTTAGTCTTGCCATTGAGTATTCCTGACTTCTTACCGCTCAGAGAGTATACTGTATGCTGTTCGTTCGCATCCGTATGAGCACACGCAACCTACAGAAGTTTAGTATCAGATATCCATCATGATGGAATGAAGCACCTAAAGAATAAGCAAATTCAAAGGGAGAAACAAAAAAACATAAAGCCTCATTAATCTTCCTATGTTAGTAAGATTCAGTAATGTGGTTATGCACACAGTCAAGTATCATTCTGAGTTGAGCACAATGAGAAGGTTACCGCATTTTCATCAATGTTTCGAGGCTTCCTAATCCTCAATCTAGGCGACGTGCAAATATCATTTGTTATCTTATCCTGAATCTTCACTTTTTTGGACGGTGGCCATGATTCCCGGTTGGCATATCTGAAGATACGATCAAGTGCGAGAGTGCCACCTAATAATCTGATGTTGTATGCTTCAAGGCTTGTATCCTCGGTCGAAAATTCCTGATGATGTAATAAGTTGACGCACTTGATGCATGATACCTCAGGTTCGTGGGTAGGAACGTTCCTAGTCTTGGCGTGAGCAATAATTCCACAGCCTGGACAAGCATTTACATCATTCTCGGAGTTTATTGATTTCACATTAAGGCTCAAATTTTCTGGTGACTCAGGACTCCTAGTTGGCTGATCCACAACAGCGTCAATCAACGTATTAGACAGTACAGCAGGATCCGGATCTAGTGGAGAATCTGAAAGAGTCATTATAGGCAGCTGTACATTTTTTCCTGCATGATAACAATATCCAGAACAAGAAAGATTCAAATGACCTTGATTTTCATTCAAAGTAAATACATTATCTACACAACGCTTACCACTTTCTATCAGGAAAGTTTTCTCATCAGATGTCAAATGAGGCTCATCAACCACAGGTCTTCTTGGTTTTGAAAATTTTCCATTGTCCACACAATGGTTACCACTTTGTATCAGTAAAGTTTTCTCATCAGATGTCAACTTAGGCTCATCAACCACAGGTCTTCTTGGTTTTGAAAATTTTCCATAAATGGCTTGCTCATCCACAGAATTTGGAAACTTTTGTGGTAGCCCGCACAACAGCCCTACAGAAGGAATAACTGTCACTATTTCATCTTGGGGCTCATTAACGATCTCAGGTGATAACCCACTTAAATGAGCAACATCAAAGTGTTCAGCCTTTCCAACATGAGACAATGCTTCAGGCTCAGAAACTTGATTATCACTGGCAATAATACTCCGTAGAGGGCGCATAGAAGTTTGAGAATGAAATGGACCATTTGCTCCACAATTATGACTTGACGAAACACAAATTTCGGCTGGAAATGTAGTGCAATCAGCATAGGGGTTATCCTCCTTGAAATCAGAAATATGCCTTCTTTGTCTTTTGCTTGCCAATAGAAACGAAGAGCTCCTCTCCTTTGGGTTTGAGGAGCAGCGGATTTCAGCATTAACTGTGGGCACCTTATACAAACCATTGACCAAATCAGGATCTTCAGTTTTTTTATGAGTAATGATAGCAGGGTCTGGCAATTTTAGGACAGTATCCTCAACTAATTTGGAGACTAATGGGGAATATGCAACCTGGCCAGAGCAAACCCCATCATTCTCACAACTGCTGGATCTGGTATTAGCTAGACTTTTGGCTCTGCTACGAATCTCCAGAGCTTTCTGCCTGGACCTTGATCTCGTCAGTGAAGTTATGCACTTCGTGTGACCTGTCAGACTTGCATGTGTGAGATTTGACTCCGGATTCTTATTTAAGCCAACCAACGTTTTCTGCAAAGAATTGGTCCCTACTTCGGGTAGGACATGTGGCGTTTTGGGATTTCCAGTATCACATTCAAATGATTTAGACTTCACTTGCTTGTTTAGGCCATCAGGTGTAGCAGCAAACTTGAGTGCATACACCACAAGATCCTTCCCGCTCCGTGATCGTTCTGCAGTTAAATTCCCCTTCCCAGTGCGTTCATCAAAGACAAGATCTCCAAATGAGAGTCCGTACGACGATCCTTCGGCATTGTAGGAGGGAAATTGCGCAATATCATGTTGAAGTGACACCTTTGGATGAGGGCATAGAATTCTAGTAACCAAATCTTCCTTGATCGGCTCTGCAGTAGCATAATAAGAATCATAACAAATAATATTCGAAGAGGACTTTCCAAAACAAAAAAATATGGATCCCATAGTCCCATGCTTCTCAAAATTTCACTTAAATGTTATTTCAACAATCAATCAATCATTACGCGTACGAAGGTAACCATAAACTAATGGCATTCCAGCCCACATATCACATGCACTTGAAGTGAAAAAAAAAGGGGGTGGGGTACTGATCCTTAGCAAATTTCTGCAGTGCTGAAGAAAGGTAAAGGAAACAAAAGAGCATTATTAAGCAAACTTGAGATCCAAGACTTTTAGAAACCATAGAAATTAGCCATACACCATATGTTTACACAAAATTCAAATTGATCATTGGACAAGACACCTTTCGAATCAGATAAAGTGTCAGGATTTCCACCTATCCCGTGCACTTGAAGAGAAAAAATTCAGTTAATGCAAGAGCATTAAGAAAACTCCAGATCCAAGACTTTTAAAAACCATAGAAACTGGCCATCCACCATATGTTTAAACAAACTTCAAATTAAACATTGGACAAGAAACCTTTCGAATCAGATAAAGCGTCAGGGTTCCAAAGCCACGTTGGAGGGGTAATTCCGTCGACTAGGAGCTTCGAAGCGAGGTGTTGGGTGTACGAATTCGTCTGCTGCTTCACCTGCTCTACTATCGAGTTTTTCCGCTCGAAGATCTGCACAAACAGTGTCTCAACCGTCGTCATCTCCTCCACCGAGGTCACGTTAAACCCATGACCCAAAATCCAGACATAATTTGGCTGTTCTTCTACGTGTGTGAGTTGAAATTCAAAACTTTGGGCGGAAAACCAAACGAAGACTCCGGGTCGGATCACAAAATGAGGCCGCCACAACCCAGACATTTTGAAAATGAATTTTCGGAAAATGAGAATGAAAAATAGAATAAAAATGAGAAATAACATGAATTTGTGTTCTGTAAATTTAAAAATGGACTGTAAAATGAAAAATGCGTTCGGATGGAAAATGAAAAATGTGTTCGGATGTTAAATAAAAATAGATTTTAAATCAATTAAAAGGTTAAGTTAATATAAAATATCAATCGTAAATCCAATACATTAATAAAAATTTAAAAGGTTAAATTAATATATATTTATTAATAAAAAATTAAATTTATCATTCACATTTTTAACGCCTTGCACCACTATGCGCTTGCCACATATTTGTACAAATTTTGTTTCTCAAGAGTCTCCATATAAATGCCATTCTTATGTTAACTAGTTACTTCATCTCTATGATCATCATTTTCGTTGTATTCATCAAGTAATGATCTATCAAGAGAGTCATCCATTTTTTGAAGAAAGTTATGAATTACTATTGCTGTAGAACTCAATACTATTTGGTGTTTGAGCTTTATATTTGGAGGTATTTCATTTAACATATGGAAACATTTTTTTCCAAACTCCAAATGTTCTTTCAATAATAGACCTTAATAAAGAATGTGTATGATTAAATAATTCATTTGGACCATTATATCTTGGGCCACATTGGAAATTCGGAAAATGATACCTTTCTCCATGGTATGGAGCCATGAAACTTTTAATATTAGTAAACCTAGCATCAATAAGATAATATTTATCTATAAAATTTAAAATTGTATAATTAAAATATAAAAATATAATAAAAGAATTTATTCGCATAATATATATATCATTTGGTTGGTTTAGGAAAATTTTAGCTTTTATCTTCAAGAAAATAAGACAAAATACTATTATTATGTGATATTCCCTTGAAGCCAATCATAACATAAGAAAAATGCATATTAAAATTACACATTACTAATATATTTTGCATGGATATACCTTTACAACCAATTAAGCCCACCCATTCATTTTTAGGAACACAAGCTTTAATATGAATAGCATCAATGCAATTTTCAAAATTTAGATAATATTTGGAATTAATCTTACATGTGAATGAACTATCGTGTAATCTTGTGAAGATTTCACCCAATCAATAGCTATTCATGAACAAGCTTTGAGAACATTATGGAAGGTTGTGCTAATGATATTTGCATTATGCTAAAAAAATTCTTATAATTGTCTATTCTTTATCCTAGTACCAACAATCTTTAGAAATATAGCTACTTTCTCTTCAACAAACACATATTTTCTTCTCTCTAACCTGATGGTGATTCTGCAAGTGAACAGAAACTGTCGAAGTAATAAAATAAGATCGTATTCACAGGGAATTGTTATTGGAATTTTCTTTTCAAAACAAAGATTTAAAAAAACTGAAAACAAAAGAAAGATTTGGTTTTGAAGACAATAAGAGGGCCTTAGATCTAAGATTCACCTTACTTGAAACTCGCCCTTACGTGTGTGCAAACCTTGAGAACTGACCTGCTTGCGCAATCTTTGGGGGTGTTATGCTAAAATAATGCTACTCGATGACCGTTATAGCACCGTCTCTTGTTTTGTAGGATTATAGAATCAACCACGCCACCAGAGCCATTTCACCTCTTGTGATAACCCATGTTTTCCCCACACCTAAATCTAACCCCTACACCTCACACCTTGCAAACAGATTAGACAGAATGTGTCTTACCAACGATGTCCGATTGAGCCCTTCTCCTTAGGTGCTTGAGGCCAACCTTTGATTCTCCTACACTCCCTTAGGGTTATGGTATTAAAGATCATGTTGGTAAAGAAAACGTTGTGAAAAACAGAATCAAACCTCAAATTAAATACTGAAAAACATAGTAAGACAATCATGCCCCACAAAAGATCGTCACAACAGATCGTCAGTCGCAAGCGCTCACACGCGCATGCTTGACTCTAAACAACAAAAGTTGATGAAACGAAGGGAAAGACATCCCAAACATGCTGGACTCGACTCTATACCCTAAATTGACTTTCTGGTCTTCCCCCCCCCCCCCCCCACACTTGACTCCCTCCTTTAATCTTCGCGTTTGGATCTTTATATAATGGTGAGGACTTGTCGAGCTTTCTTGATAGGCTCATATCAAATCTTCTATCTGGATCTTCTAAGATTTGATACATATCTTCTAGGTTAAGATCCAAGTTTTCCAAGATAAGATGCGAATCTTATCTTATCTGAGAATCTTTGACCGATTCTTGATCCGGATAGATCAAATTTTAGACTCCATCAAAGTAGCTTGAAAATCTTCCAAATTATGCCAAAATTGTCCTGAAAAATCACAAAATGCACTTTCCCTCCAAAAAGATCAAAGTGGTATGAAAAATATATAATTCTTCTAACAACACAGGAAAAGTGAAATAAAAAGAAGGTAAAACCCATCTAAGTGAGTCCTAAAAAGCATAAATATAAGTGACACTCATTTATCAATTCCCCCACACTTAAATGTTTGCTTGTCCTCAAGCAATTGTTCAAGGTATTTTCCTTTAAAATAGTAACTTGCAAATAGAGTTAAGGCAACAATATGCATAAGTTGTTCAATGGCATACCATACACTAGTCCCCCCTTGCACGTAGCTACTCCTCACAAGTGTCACTCAATACGCTCAAGAAGAGAAATCCATAAGAGAAGGGTAAGATCCACCTTGCTTAAAACTCGCCCTTGCGTGTGTGCAAACCTTCAAAACTAACCTGCTTGCGCAAGCTCTGGGGGTGTTATTCTAAAGGAGTGCTACTCGATGACCGTTATAACACCGTCCCTTATTTTGTGGGATTATGGAATCAACCACGCCACCAGAGCCATTTCACCTCTTGTGATAACCCATGTTTTCCCCACACCCAAATCTAACCTCTATACCTCACACCTCACAAACATATTAGACAGAATGTGTCTTACCAACGATGTCCAATTGAGCCCTTCTCTTTAGGTGCTTGAGGTCAACCTTTGAATCTCTCACATTCCCTTCGGGTTATGTGATACTAAAGAGCACGCTGGTAAAGAAAACATTGCGAAAAGCATAATCAAACCTTAATTTAAATGTCAAAAAACATAGTAAAACAGTCACATGCACAAGACTTGCGCAAGCAAGGCTTCACCGCAGATCCTCAACTGCAAGCACCTACACGCGCAGACTTGACTCTAACATGAAAATAGACACGAAAATAGGAAAAGTATAAAGAAAAAGTGGTCAAAGACGTCTCTAATGGTTGAGAGAGCGGGGTATTTATAGGAGAGTAGATCCAAGTTTTCGTATTGAGCTTATTCGATAGGCTTGGATAAGATCTTCTATCCAAATCTTTTATCCAAATCTTTCAAGATCTTCTTCATATCTCTATCTTATCCACGAATCTTAGACCAAATCTTCATCGTTTGACCGAGTCTTGATCCGAGATTCGTGGCCCATCAAGTCCCTAATTTGGTGGGTCTTGATTTCTCCTCAAATTGATCCAAAAGTACTCTAAAAATCCACAAAATACACTTTCTCTCTAAAAAGATCAAAGTAATGTGAAAGATACAAAATCAATTGAAAATAATGAGAAAGTGGAGTCTAAGATAAGTAAAACAATACTCAAGAGTAATGAAAGAACATGTTTTGGAACGACACAAAATCACTGATCATGTCTCAAAGAAGTAAAGATGAACATTTTTCATATTAAAAAGCTACTATTAAAAAACTAACAGATGTTGTATCATTCAAGTCACATTATTTAAACAATGTGACAATACAAAAGGAATGCAATGATTTGACTCGCTCCCTTGGAACACAAACATTTAGTAAGTTTTTAGCTTTGCTATATTTTATTCAAAATAAGTAAGAAACATTGGGTGAGATATAAAACCTCCCCAGAAACTTAATTGTCTAACAAATCAATAGCAGCGTAAGTTGTATAGTGGGCTTCCAACTTCAAGTCAATCTATATAGGCCAAAACTACAGTAGCCTTTGCAATACTATATTCAATAGTCATACTCACTCTTTTAGCTATTAATTCGTTGTATTCAATCATTTTAGTTACTAATATTACTATCAAATCATAATTGTTTCCATGTTTGGACCTAGTTCTTTTTACACTAATGGATGGAATCTAACTTTTTTTTGGGCAAAATTCAAATACTACTGTAGTGTTTAAAGAACTATTATGCACATCATTGGAATATACATCTACAATATTTTCAAATGAATCATATTCATTATGAGGGTTCAAGCTTTAAGAACTTTGCTCTTTAGTTTTTAGCTTCTTCTACTTCATATCAATCCAGCCAATTAGATGTGTCCAATTGAAATCATGAGGTGGTACCATATGTTGATCTTGCATGCGTGCCATATGTTGATCTTGTATGTGTGTCAGATGTTGATCTTACATATATGTTACATGTTGATCTTCCATGTGCACCACATGTTCGTCTTGCATGTGTGCCACATGTTGTTGCACATAAAATACGGATTACGTGAGTTCATTCTCTGAAACCCTGGGCTTGCTCTCCACTTCATACACCCTCTTGTTTGAGGTTTGCTTCCTGATAATATGTCTTGAATGCTCAGCCAACTCCTCAAGCAAGGAAAGAGCTTCGGTTGGTGTCTTTTTTCTTAGAAATCCTCCCGCCGCTGAATCTACCATGGCACGGTCAGTGCATAATAATCCATCATAGAAGTATTTGACCAAAGCATTGGTTTGAAAACCATGGTGTGGGCAGGATCCCAAAAGATGGTTGAATCTTTCCCAATATTCGTAAAATGATTCTCCACTCATTTGTTCAACATCACTGATTTCTTTCCTAATACCTTCAGCCTTGGAAACTGGAAAATATTTACTCAAAAATTCCTTCTTCATTCCAGCCCAATCGGTTATGCTTCCAGGTCTTAGTGAGTTAAACCACGTTTTGGCTCCTCCTTCCAAAGTAAATTGGAAGTCTCTCAAACAAATGGAATCTTCAGTCATTCCAACTTCCTTGAATGATGTGCATACCGCTGTTACATTGTCTAAATGCTCATGGGGGTTCTCTCTAATTTTTCCATAGAACTTTGGCAAAAAATTTATCATCGCCGACTTCAGCTCATTTGCTCCATCCTCTGGAAATCTGATGCACAGACCCCTAATCTACACAAAATACAAATTTAGAAAACTTGTATAATGGATGAAGGGGTCGATCACGAAGAGCTTGTGCTTGTCAAGTGTTTTAGTGAGTGCATAATTCGGGATAACAGTAGGTTTTAGTCTAAGCTCGGACTAACAGTGGAAAAAAAGTTCAGTAAACAAGGTGGGTAAGCAGTATGAGGTTTCTACGCTAAGGTAACAGGTACTGGTTTTGACTCAGACTAACACGAGGACGCCTTAAGGATCTGCGGGTGGTACCATACTAAGGTTCCTAACTTAATTTGCTATCTTCCTACACTTACAACTTCGAATAACCTAGGTCTACCCAGGTCATTCATCATATTTTTGGCTTAACACCGACTGCAATTAGGTCTACCCGCATGCAAGGTATATAGAAGTAGGTCTACGCGGTTCTACTGGTTCTACCCTGGACTAACACCAACTGCTCCCGTCTTGGTTTGTTGGTCTACCTCTAAACCAAGCTTCTAAGTTGTGAAACTACTTATTTCCCTCCTTAGGTCTACCTATGGTTTGTTAGAAACAAGAGTTAAGGAATACACATAAATTTCATCTATAACCCTAAGCACACACCACACCCCTTCACCTTAAGGCATCCCTAAGACTCTAGCCACTTTGGAAATAAAACACGATTTCATTCACATAAGCTGGCCAAAATGGCAGAAACATTGTAACAAGTCAAATGCAGAAACTTGAAATGTTCAGAAAAACGGAAAGCAAATAGATAATGTTTTTCCGCCTGCTATCTACTGTTCACAGCCCTAAAAAGTAGTACTGGACTGGGCTCCGGTGCTGTTCTCGATGATGAAGGCCTCCCTTCCCCCTTTCCGGTTGGTGTTTCTCGCGTTGGGAAGAAGACCCCTTTTGCGTCCCCCCACTATTCGCTTCTTCGTGCTCTCCTCTTTTTTCGAATTAATTTCCTTTTCTTTTGCTTCACTCCATTGCACTGTTTCTGACTGCCAGTACTGTTCCTGACCGCCAGTACTGCTCCTGGCCTGAACTTGCAGACTACGGTGGCAGCAGAAAAATGCTCTTTGTCCTTCCCCGGATTTTGCGCCCTTCTTTGCTTGTTTTACAGCTTTCCAGTCTGATTTTCGGCTCATCTCCCTGCTGAACTTACTAAAACATCAGTAACAAGAGTTGTGGACTAAATCAAAGGATTTAGTCCACTTTTCAACATAATCACATAGGATTAACATAAACACCACTAAAGCATGAAAAACCACATTTATCTAACCTAAACCATAATAAAATATGACTATTTTGCATTATGAATTTCAGGAAAAATGTGTGTTATCAATTCCTTTTAAGGCTTTGCTTTTCTTTGAAATTGATTTATGCAAACTTATGTGCCTATGTAAAGTTGGTGCTTAATTTTCATTTCTTTAGGTGTGATTGTGTCTATGCTCAAAAACCTTTTATGTTGCATGAATATTCTAACAAGTGAGTAAGCTATTTATGTTATTTTGGAAAACGATTTTGAAGACACAAAAGTATGATTCTCTTTACTAAGGATAACCACCTCTGTTACTTTTTAAGATGGTATTTCTTTGTTGTAGCTTTTACCATATGTATTTCTATGTATTATGTGATAAACAAGTTAGAAAGAATGAAGAACATATGAATGCATATCTTCAACAACGTGGTTGTACCATAGGCACTATGGCTAATATGTCAGGTATACTTGAGGTACTATGTATAAGTGGAAGGTGAAAAAGTATAAATATTATGCAAGAAAGATATGATCTAATATGTTATGTATAGTTTGAGTTTGTAATTCTGTGGTCCGAGGTGGCTCCCTTGATTGTAGAACCATGGACAAGGTTATCTTATATCTCACCTATCATGTTTTTACAGTAATGCCAAGATTAAATGGCTATGAGAAGTGAGAAAAGTTAGTTATGGAAACTTGTAATGTGTTTCAATTTTTTTTATAAAAACTCTTTATGTGCTATCTTTCTATATTTTATGGTTTTAACTTGTTTTAAAACTCAAAAGTATAACCACTTTTTTTTATTTATTTTAGGAGATGAAGGGAGCCAATATAGGTCCAATGATCAAGTAAGTTTTCTCAAAACCTATGGATGTATATATACATAGTAACATAGCTTGTTTGCTAAGTTTGCATGAATATGGTATATGTACATATAATATATATTACGTTTTGAATTTATTTGATTATGAACTTATGAACTATGTTAGACAAAAACATTTGGACAGAGTCTTATATCTTTGGTTGTATGCTTTGGATGAGATAGGACATGTGTGTTGTTGTATGCTTTGGTTTGTTAAGTGTTCTAACTTTGTTATGTATGATATCTAACTGATTCTACTACATGAAGTTAAAATGAGGAGAAAGGCTGTGTGTAGGGGAAGGTCAGTAGGTGTGGAAACTTCTATTGAGTAAGAAGAGTATGTGGAACCTAGAATAGAATCAAAACAACCAACTAGACCAGTGGATGAATTGATGAGGGAATTTTTTTTTTTAATTGATGAGGGAATTGATGCAAACTTTTATTGCTGTAGTGAAAAGTTTAAAAAACATGTTAATAAGGTGCATCAATCAACAGGTCAAGTGGATGCTACTACTGGCAATGGAAGTAGCCAATAGATAGGAAAAGAGGCTAACGATTACCATAAAACCTTAAAAAGGTAGGAGTTCAAGCCTTCAAGAATAGAATACCAGAGGAAGCGAAAGCATGGGTTCTGAAATTGGAAGAGAAATTTGAGTTGATTAGTATGAAAACAATGCTAGGTGTTCATTGGCTCGATAGAAATTCCACGTCATGGTAGAGAAATGTGGGAAACCACGTGATGAGAGGAGGTGCTACCTCTTGGTCCAAGTTCAGAGTAGCATTTTATGACCATTTCTTCCGGGAAGAGTTAAGACATGAGAAGAGGATGGAGTTTGATAGGTTTCATCAAGGAACTATGATAGAAAACGTGATTATGTAGGCTAATTTATGTGGACGGTGGGGAAATTGAGCTACTTCACGATGAGTTGACACGAATAATAAAACACGCTCCATATAAGCAAGAGTTGCGTTTGGTAAGTGAGACTCTTGCCCACTAAGCAAGATACATACATTCTTTCCTATGTGGAGTGGAGCGAAAGAATTTGGACGGTGTTGGGGGATGGAGGGAGGGGGAGGGGTGAACCTTCTATAGATACCCCTCCTATTCATATGCGTTCAATGATTGCGGCTTGAGAGAGGTTCATGATTAGGTTCTTTGTTTCTTTTAGAATTAATTGTTTACTTATTAATTTTCCTAGAAAATTTATATGTAAGTAATTGACTTCGTCTTTTAGTTTTTATTTTTCTTAAAAAATTCATTAACTATGCATTGTTGTTGTGGGCGAAGCCGAACGTGTACGATCAGATTCAGATATAAGTGTTTCAGCTGATATGTCGCAGCTGATAGAAATAAAAATAGGTAGAGATTTTAACATGGAAACCATTGGAGAACGGAAAAATTATGGAGATGTCGGAACTCGCTGGAAAATGGTTTCACTAGATGGGGGAGGGGAAAAGATACAAGTTTGAAGGCTCGGGGTTCAACCTTTCTTCTTCAAAATTTCTTGTATTTATATGAGGGATTAGTCTAACTGAATTCTAAATTCTGTAAATGTCGCCTGCTTTCTACGCCTGCCGTGCGTACTGTGGTTTTGCTTTCGAATAACCGTCGACTGTTCTGTCATTGTCGTAATTCAGCTACTTTTCAGACTATCCAAAATGACCGCTACTGACAAACTCTGACACTTAATGATCTGTCGGTTTGCGCCAGTCTATCAGGACACCTTTGGCTCCTTTTCAGTGGCTAATTACCTCAATCCGATTTAGAATCCATCAATTATATTTTTGTTGATTTGTTTAATATATGATTTTATTTATTTATTTATTATTAAACATATTATTTGGATTGAATTTTATATTTTGTTTTTATTTGTAGTATATTTATGTAATTTAGTTATGTTTTTAATTTAATTAATAATTGTATAATTATAATTTGTTATATTTTATTTTCCTAAAAGTTTGTTATGATTTTTTTTACTCATATTAAAGATCACATAAACTTATAGAATCTTGTAAAAAAAGGTCATTCCTTTCTATCTCAATTATTATTGTTAAAGCTCTACTACTCATGTATTTATTGTGTTATGATTATTCTTGTGTGACTAATTTTTAAAAAATATACATATAATTTATTAATATTGACATAGTTTGTGTTAAAATTTTATATAATTTCATTTATTTAATTTCATTTATTTAATTTATTTTTTTGTAAATCTTTCATATATTTTTTTATTTTGAATTATATAATTTTTAAAGAAAAGTTTTTAGAAATTCAAATATTCTAATATATTTAGTGTTATTGTGATTTGAGAATATTTTAGTATTGATTTTGTTTTAAATGATTTGTAAATAGATATTCAATAATTCATTTATTTTAATATTATAGGTCAAAGGACACTTTAAATGTTTCATTAGATTGTAGTTTATTGCAAATGCAAGATCGGCATATTTCAAGTCGAATTTGAACAATGTTTATACATTTAAGCATTAGGATAACATTTTATAGAATTTAGAACCCCCTACTACTGTTGCTCAAATTCTTCACCAATGGAGATTTTATGGAGTTCTAAAAACTTGTTGAATTCAACATAATTACCATTTGTTAATATCATTGATAGAAAATTGGCATTCAGAAACAATAACATTTCATTTAATCTATGGAGAGATAATTTTTTTGTATTTATTTTTGAACTATATTTCTTAAGAATATTCTAATGTTTTTTTTTGCAGGCAACAGTTACATTATAGAATATATACATTATTTGGGGACTTCGAGTGGATGGTGGCGCCATCTATAGCAAAAGAACATCTCGGAATGTAAGCGAATGGCTTGTATTTATTTTTCAACTAAATTTTCACTTCCCAAATTTAGAGATTATATTAAGGAGTTTGGAGAGCCCTTCACTATGGATGTGATATCTTCCAAACTGTGCGGGGTCATGACCCCAAAGCATACCGTTTCAAAGGGCATTCCAAGATTGTTGTGTACAAATTCTACTATAGTTCCCCTGCACCTACAGATCAATGAATAATTCCTATGAAATATGTAGTAATCCAGGCGAAAATGTCTGTGTTCTTGATCTTAATTCAGATCATCAAGATGTATTTAGGTAATTGATATTAATTTTTATTTATATATTTGCATTCACTAAAGTATCATCACTATTTTTGTACGTAAAGAATGCTCGTTATAATGCTGCGTTGATTGTTTGTGGGGTTTTTTTCGCTAATACTAAAGACAATGAATATTGTCTTTCTTATCTGGATTTGATCGTAAATTACGAAGAAGTAGGGGTACTTAGTTGGGGTTCAGCATTTTTAGTTTACTTGTATTGTAACTTGAATGAAGGATGCATAATTGAAAGTTTCACGACCCACTTTTAGGGCTCGGGAAGATAAGTCGTGACCACCCAGTCCTAGCTAAACTGGATATAAGACTTTTAGAACTCAGGGTATCTTTCATTACATGATCTAATAACAGTAAATGGGTAGTTACATATGTAAACTGGATATAAGACTTTATCCAAGTACTTTTGTATACCATAGTTTGTAAGTCCATAATGAAATAGATTCAAAAATAAAGTATATTATACATACATATATAATCATACAAACCTAGTAAACAAACCTACTGGTTCTACCCAGGACTAACACCGACTGATCCCGTCTTGGTTTGTTGGTCTACCTCTAAACCAAGCATCTAAGTTGAGAAACTACTTGCTCCCCTCCTTAGGTCTACCCATGGTTTGTTAGAAACAAGAGTTAAGGAAGACAACTAAATTTCATCATCAACCTAAGCACATACCATACTACTTCACCTTAAGGCATCCCTAAGACTCTAGCCACTCATGCTTAGGAAATAAAACACGATTTCATTCATATAAGTTGGCCAAAATGGCAGAAACATTGTAAACAAGTAAAATGCAGAAAGTCAAAATGTTTAGAAAACTAGAAAGTAAATAAAGATTGTTCTTGCGTCCGTTAGCTACTGTTCACAGCCCGGAACAGTAGCGCTAGACTGGGCTCCAGTGCTATTCTTGATGATGGAGGCGTTTCTTCCCCTTTTGGTTGGTGTTTCTCCCATTGGGGAAGAAGACCCCTTGCGTTCCCCCCCCCCCCCCCCCCCGGTCGATTCTTCACGCTCTCTCCTCTTTTTTTTTGAAAAATTAATTTCCCCTTTCCTTCACTCCATTGCACTGTTGCTGTCCACCAGCATTGTTCTCGACCACCAGCACTATTCCCGGCCACCAGCACTGTTCCCGACCTGAACTTTCAGACTGCGGTGGCGGCAGAACAGTTCCCTTTGTCCTTCTCCGGATTTTGCGCGCCTTTTTTGCTTGTTTTACACGTTTGCAAGTCTGATTTTCGGCTCATCTCCCTGCTAAACTTACTGAAACATTAGTAACAAGAGTTGTGGACTAAATCAAAGAATTTAGTCCACTTTTCAACATAGTCACATAGGATTAACATAAACACCACTAAAGCATGAAAAATCACATTTATCTAACCTAAATCATGATAAAATATAGCTATTTTGTGTTATGAATTTTAGGAAAAATGTGTATTATCACTATCAGTCCATGATAAAATATAGCCCTTGTTCATGGTTTCACGCTCAGGAGTGCCAACTCCTACCATAAAACCACAAACACAAGCCATACATAACTTAACATATCATATCTTGCATAGGTTTCATACTTTTGGCTTTCCACTTATACATGGTGCCTCAGACATGCCTGACATATTAGCCATAGTACCCGTGGTACCACCACGTTGCTAAAGATATGTGCCCATATCCCCTCCATTCTTTCCTATCTTGTTTATCACATAGTACATAGAGATACATATTGAAAATATCATCTTAAAGATAACAAGGGTGGCTATCAGTGGAAAGAATCATACTTTTGGAACTCAAAAATAGCTTGTTCTAAAATAACATGAAATAACCCACTCCCTTGTTAAAACTTTCATGTAACATAAAAGGGTTCTGAGTATAGACACAATCACGTCCAGAGTATATATATTCCCATCTACATTCCATCATATATATATTCCCATCTACATCTTCTCCTTATTTTGCGTGCCATATGTGGCACACATGCATGACGTACAAGTGGCACACATGCTAGAGGACACATGGTGCACCTGCAACAGGACATGTGGCGCACATGCTAGAGGACACATGGTGCACCTGCAACAGGACATGTGGCGCACATGCGAGATGACACATCTCACGCACTTAGTGGTTGTCACTTGGATACATTTGATTGGCTAGGTTGGTATAAAGTAAAACAAGTTAAAACTAAAAAGTAAAGTTCTTAAAGCTTGAATCCTCACAGAAAGAAAGACCATCGGCGGCCTTATGCAACTTTTACATGTTTGTTAATGAATTTTTTTTATTTAATTTTTTCAAATGATTTATGTTTACTTTTTCAGTTATGGGCTTGAAGTCCAATTCAAGCATTATCACCCATAGATTTTATGCCTTTTTATGATATATCATACAATCGGGCATGTCGTATGATTTATGGTTGGAGGTACTAATTTCTTTACAATAGAAATATCATTCACTTTTTTTGCTAATTATTCTCCTTTAATATGAAAGTTACACTACAATTATGGATAGGACGACTACATCTCACAATCAACTTCTAATTTATAGAGATAGTTTAGATCTTATTGGACATGATAAGGTGACATTATTCAAAATATCCTTTTTATTTATGATTACTTAAATAAAAATTTTTACAATTTAAATGGAGACCTTATTCCACTGGAGACTTTTGAGATGTCAAAAATTGTCGGAGGATTTGGACATATTGTAGACCCTTGCTATTTTTTGGTATTATAGAACATCACGATACTCATAGGGCTTGTTTGGTAGCATATTTTAGTTTACTCGGTCTTAAATATAATGAGATTAATTTACACTAAAATAAGTGACTTAAAAACATCAATCTAGTTTGGTAGAAAGTTTTAAATAACATAGGATTATTTAACATGTGTTTGGTTGGAAGTTTATAATTTGGTTGTATATGATTTTACTAAAATGCCCATATTTTAATATATATTTAATATAAAAGAGTGTGACCTTCTACTCATGCGAGAGAGAGAAAGAGGGGGTGACAAATTAGGGCAAGGAGTGTTTACAAACTTTCTACCGTTCTAAGTATTTTGATAGGTATGCTCAGATTAAGTTAATGTATGTTGATTACTCTATTTCATATTTCGACCATGTTGTGTAGTATTTTTTTTTTGTAATTAGGATGATATCAAAATCAGATCTTGTAGTGTTGTTGGTTTTGCACAAAATTCATCTTACCCAGTTGTTGTTATTTGCGGCTATACTTGAATTGTATTATGGGAAAAGACCTAAAAAACGAAAATATTCAATGATTGGAAGAGTTTCCGGACAAATTATGCATCTTCAAGAAATGATTTGCATCAGTGATCTTGCTTGTTTGGACAATTTAAGAATGACAAGAAATGCTTTTGGAAGATTATGCACACTTTTGCATGATGTTGGTGGATTGAATAATTCTAAGCATGTTAGCTTATCTGAAAAAGTTGCAATTTTTTTGGGAGTTTTAGCTCACCATAAAAATGTTCGTATACAATCTCATGATTTTAAGAGATCTAAATGGACCATCCATTATTATTTTTATGAAGTGCTTCAAACGATTATTAAATTGCATCTGCTACTTATTGCAAAGCCTCAACCAATCAATGAAAATACTACTGATGGACCATGGAAATATTTTAACATATGGTAGTTTCTGAGAATTCATAATATAACAATTATGTTTATTATTTCTTCATGCTTTTGAATTTGCATAGGGTTGTTTGGGAGCTTTGAATGGAACTTATATTCAAACCAAAGTCAATGCAAGTACCCCATATCATTGTCATTAAGGTTGTGTGTGTGTTATGTTTTAGGCGGATGTGATATAAGCATGAATTTTATATATATCCTATCGGGATGGGAAGGATCAGCAGCTGATGAAAGAGTATTGTGTGATGCTCTCACAAGAGAACATGGTTTTCATGTTCCTAGAGGTATTTATATTAACATGAAAGAATCATATTGATTTTTGATATTTAAAATTATACACTCTTATACATAATTAATCATTTGTTTCATGATATTGTAGGTTATTATTATTTATGCGACAATGGTTACATGAATTGTGAAAGATTTCTTACACCATTTCGCTCTGTTTGATACCATTTAAAAGAATGGGGAGTTGGTTCTACATCACCACAAAATTATAAGAAATTTTATAATATGAGACATGCAAAAGCAAGAAATGTCATAGAGCGAGCTTCAGGATTGATGAAGATGCGATGGACAATTATTCGTAATGCTTGTTTCTATCCAGTAAAAACGCTAAATCTTATAATCATGGCTTGTGCTCTCATTCACAATTTCATTAAAAAAGCGAATGAATTGCATTTGATTGAAGTTTGTATTGCACAAGAAGAGTACATGGAACCTAGAACGGAGTCAAAATAACCTACTAGACCTGTGGATGAATTGATGAAGGAAATGATGCAAACTTTTATTGCTATAGTGACAAGTTTGAAAAACATGTGTGCTAATATGGTGCAAAATTAATCAAAAAGGCGAGTGGATATTACTGTTGGCAATGGAAATAGCCAATAGGTAGGAAAAGAGGCTAAGGATCACCATAAAACCTTAAAAAGGTAGGAGTTCAGGCCTTCAAGAATAGAACACCAGAGGAAGCGAATGCATGGATCCTGAAATTGGAAGAGAAATTTGAGTTGATTAGCATATCGGAAGGAATGATAACAATGCTACGTGTTCATTGACTCGATGGAAATTCCACGGCATGGCAGAGAAATGTGGGAAACCACATGATGAGAGGAGCTGCTACCCCTTGTTCCAAGTTCAAAGCAGCATTTTATGACCATTTCTTCCCTAAAGAGTTAAGACATGTGAAGAGGATGGAGTTTGATAGGTTTCATCAAGGAACTATGATGGTGCCAGAATACCTCTTCAAAGAGTAGGGAGGGCATGCTATTTACCTAATGGCTGATGAAAAAGAGAAAGCTTACAAGTTTTCTGAAGGTTTAGATGAGAGGATCAGAATGGCTCTAACTAAACATAAGAGAACTAATTTAGCTGATCTCATGGGCATATCTATTCAAGTGGAAGCTGAGCTATAAAGGAAGAATCAATAGATGGCCTAATGTTATTTTAATACATGTAGTATTAAAGGTGCCGATTCGAAACATAACTACCACCAAATTTTGATGTGGTCTTGTGTTAAAGAAGCAAGCACCATTATAATGTATTTATGATGTGTGCATCTAAAATATACAACTCTGAATCAACTTGTAATATAAGTCAAATTCATATGTTTAACTAGGTGATTCACTCGATAAATTGTGTTTTTCAATTGTAACTCATTGAGCTTAACTCATGATTCAAAAAATGCCAACTCATGTCCAAAGATACCTTTGGCTTAGAGTGTTTAACGTGAGATATCCTCCCCACTTATGTGAGCTATTGGTTGATAATTATGCCAATTTCTCTAAGGAATGAATCTCGCCTCATTCAATCACAAAACACACAACTTCCATTGCATAGGGCGTCAAGGAAAATGCGAATCAAATAACACAAATGTTAAACGGCATTATTTTTGAACAAATCCAATAAAGACAGCTAAGAACAATATATAATGCAGTGGGATGCTTCTAAAACCAATTGGAAATACCAGCAATTGTTGACCACTTGAGTCCATCCATTCCAGAGAGTTTCAAGTGTCCTTCACCTTGGTCCAATTTGAGGTTTTGAATTCCTCAATTTGTTCAATAAATGGCCTCATGCTATTTTATACTGTTGGAATTATGTTATTGGAGAAGGGGGTGGCAATCCCATATTATTAGTTGAAAGAGATTTTAATTAGTTTATATGGGAAGCCTACTCATTAACCTTGATGGATGTGAGAGTGAGATGGGCCTCATGCGTACACATGGTTCTAATTTATTAGATTGGGTTGGGCTTCCGGAGGGCCCTGAAACTCAAAAAGGCTACGCACAGGGGGGAGAGGGTGCAAACCCACCTCAAACACCTCTCGTGATAGATCCGACTACTGCCCCTTTGGAGAACCCTACTCTGATGCTGTCCACACACTATTCACCGATGCGACACCGACCTCGACGAACTTCCTTGATGTAGATCTAGTTGCTGTGCCATGGCTGTAGACAAATTCCATCGAGAATCCGCTCGTCTCCACCTACCTGCCATGAGTTACCTCTGATGTTCGTGATTTGTCCCTGAACCATCCGATTGTTGGTCGTCAGTTTCCTGACACTGCAAAAATCGACCCCTTTGATGGAAAGGACTTTCTTCATTGGAAAGATCGAATCTTTGAGTTGTTGGATATGCACGACTTTGCCTGGGCTCTTGATGTCACCAAATAGGAAGCCACAGACTCTAAGATCCTCCATATGGAAGTCGATGACTTCCAAGTACACTATAGAGGAGGCTGTTACATCTTGATTTGCAGTCACTAATTTTCTGCAATGGGAGATGTGTGATGACAAGGAGGTGGTTGTTCAAATCAACGAATTTCATCATCTCTTGGATAACATGGCTACTCAAAAAATCAATCTACCTCCAGAGTTCATCACGGATTCACAGATCCACAAGCTGCCACAAGGATGAGATGATTCCAAGGCAAGGAATCGCTAATCTGACGACAAGATCACTCTAGATCACTTGATCAATCACATTGCGATTGAGGAGAGGCAGAGGAAAAAAGGGAAGAAACCTATCAATCATGAGTACCAGGCAAGTGTTCTCAAGAACAAATAAGGGAGGTACAAATCTCGCTCGAAACATTCTGATGCTGGTTGTCATATTGTTTTTGCTCCTACTAATGATAGTATTAAAAAGAAAAAGGGCCATTGTTTTGTTTGTGGCAAGATAGGAGACTATGCAACACAATGCAAACATAGGAAGACTGGCAAACCTAGAAATGAGCCTCTCAAGTCCAATGTTAACATAGCTCAAGGGGATGATAATGATAAGCTGATTGTCACCATGCTTGGTTACTTGAACATAATTGAGGCCAGTGATGAATAGATCATTAACTTAGAGGCAAACCGTCATGTTTGCTTAAGGAAGGAGTACTTCTCCTCCTATAGTCCACTTGGGGATGACAATCATGTGATCAAGTTTGCTGACAATTCCACTACACTAGTGTCTCGAAACGGAAAAGTCACCCTGAAGTTTACTTCAAGAAATACTATCTTTTTGAGAGATGCGCTACTGTTAAGTGTCATTTTTTCACTATGTTTTAAATTGTTTTTATGTCTAAATGTGATTAAAGTTGTTTATTTAGGAGTTTATAATATAAAATTTAAGTAATTATCTAGTTTTCTAATTAAACTTCTATTATCGAAAAAAAACACAATTCTTCTATCTTTTAACCCCCGCTGCACACAAGCTACTTTTCTTAAAAGATTTCAATGGGTACGCACAAGAAATAGGCCAATTTTGCAGCCTGTTGTTCAATTTCTCGGGTAGTCAAATTATCATCAGTATGGGTCAGCAGAATAGCCTCCCTTCCTTTGATGCCCATATAAAGGATACAAAGAGCATAAATACCCTCTTGAATTTCTATTCTAATGGATTGCATATCTTTTATAAAGAATCGGAGGAATATGCGACGATTTTTTTCAGGAAGTACTCAACGAAAAATACACACAAGTTCTTCCTTTCTATCGAATCGATCATAGCCACTACCTATATTCCAGTAGATTGTGCACCACAAATAGGAACTAATAAAGAGACCTGCGATCCCGTAGAAAGACGTAATGATCCCTTGTGAAAAAAAAAAGATATGCTGAGACGGAACAAACGATATCAAATTTCTACTAAGATTCTTGGAAATACAAACCAATGCGAATCCTAATGAACCTAAAAAAAAAGATAAGAGCCCAGCAAAAATTACTTAATTTTCGAGACCCCATTATAAGTTCTATCCATATATGTTCTGATCGACAAATCATACTTTATCCGATTGCATTTTATTGGAATTGAGAGACTATCACAAACGATAACAATTTTTACTTTGTTTATTTTTGTTTTGGTTCCTAGTTGAAGTCTCATCAACTAGTACTAGTTTAATGTTAACGAGCACTAGTTTGATGTGAATCTTTAGGAATAATTCATCAAATTGCTTAGATTTAAAATAATAATGTACCCTTTATATGATTCCAATATCTATATGGATATATCCACTAATTTTACATCCGCACTCACTGACCCCGACCTTGATCCTGATCTGATTGAAGTTAGTTAGAATTCATTTACCAATGGATCAATTTATGCGGGTCTAAGAACTTTTTCTTTTATATTCCGCTAAAATTAAGGATAAATCATATTTACTGAAATATATGTGTTAGGCTAAAGGTCTAATTTCAAAAACGCCGATGAGATTGTAGCTTCCTTGCTCTAAATAATTTTTTTTTTAACATAAAGAAATAAAGAAGGCATCACAATTGCCGGAAATACTATGCCGATGAAAGGCACAAAAATAGGGAGAAGGTTGAAAGTTGTCATAAAATTGGTATCTCGATTTGCTATTTGTATCTATTATTTTTAGAAAATATTTTATTTTTATAATTATACTAATTATGACTAATTAGAATTAATATTAGTACATATTAAATATTTAAATATCTATAAATTTCAGTATCTATATAGTTGAAATAAGTATATAGAATAAGTAGGACGAATGTTGAACCCCAAAAATGGGTTTATCCATCTCTCTACATGAAAGATACGTATGCGAATAAACTTGAGTCTTTTTCTTGATTTCTTTATGCTTTGTTCTTGTCTTATAATTTAATAAAGAAAGAGTTATCTTCAACTTTCGATTCGTTCTACAATTCAATCTTAGGTGACACAAAAAAATATCATTCTTTTTTCATTTTAGATTTCTTATAAGCTAACTACTTTTTTGTTTGCTAGAAATCATTTTTCTTAGTCTTAGTGTGATCTACTTCATTGAATTGGAAGTCAAAGGAAAGAAGCCATGAAGTTTAAATAACTCACCCAAAACACTTTTTAAAAGATTACGGGGTACGATTATGTCAAATAAGCCCTTATGGAATAAATATTCAGACGCTTGTAAACCTTCAGATACTATTTTTTTTTAATGTTTCTTCAATTACTCTTTTACCCGCAAATGCAATGTAGGAATTGGGTTCGGCAATAATGATATCTCCCAACATACCAAAACTTGCTGTTACTCCACCCGTAGTAGGAGACATAAGGATTGTTACATAAAATAACTTTTTATTTGATTGATAATCATGAATAGTCATTTGTCCCACAATTCTTTAGTTCTATTTATATTTGAATCTTTTATTTTGTTTACGAGCGAAAAAAAACATAGAAATTCCATAATTCCATCACTACAAATAAGTAGGAATAAGAAGTTTGAAAAAAAAAAGTATTATCTTTAGAAGGAATCCGCAAGTAAGACTTCACTCTAATATGAACAGGACAGAGCTACTTCTATTTCAAACTGAAATAGAAGAATAAAAAAGAATTGTTTACTATGTCTTCAAATAAAAAAAGAAATCTTTGTTCACTCCAAAAAATAATTTTATCGCAAAATCTTGTCTAATAACTAACTAATAACAAGGAATAATTGAGGATTGGATTCCACCATGAAATGAAAAAGACAATAAAGAGTACCAGATGGGGCGAAAGATTTATGATAGTTTGCTTGATTGAGGATCACTATGAGATATGGAAATAATCTACTACTCCTAAGGATCTGTGGGTTTAATTGTGGATCCAAGACACCAAGAGAAATCTTTTTCTTAGATTTGATATTTAAAATCTAGCAATGCAATACAATACAATAAATGTATTTATATTATATATATTTACATATATATTTATCTTTATACAAAATATATGCAATAGAATCTTCCTACTCGGTCCAATCTTGAATTCAAGATTGCATCGAGTAGAATTGCGATTTGCAATTCAGAACGTAGAGTAATTACTTGCTATCTTACTTATCCAAAGTATCTACTGGTTTAAACTCAAATTTGATCTCTTTCCATACCTCACAAGGTGCTGCTAGCTCAAGACTCCATTTGCTAGCCTCACGAATAATTACATTACCCTTAGCAGCAGGATCACCTCCTTCATGACGAGCTTGTACACATGCTTCTAAAGCAACTCGATTAGCTGCAGCACCAGGTGCATTACCCCAAGGGTGGCCTAAAGTTCCTCCACCAAACTATAGTACGGAATCATCCCCAAAGATCTCAATCAGAGCAGGCATCTGCCAATCGTGAATACCGCCTAAAGCTACGGGAATAACACTTGGTAGAGAGACCCAATCTTGAGCGAAATAAATGCTGCGACTTCGATCTTTTTCAATAAAATCTCACGCAGTAAATCAAAAAAGCCCAACGTGATTTCTCTTTCTCCTTCAAGTTTACCTACTACGGTACCTGAGTGAATATGATCTCCACCAAACATATGTAACGCTTTAGCTAGTACATGAAAATGTATACAATGATTCTTCTGTCTATCAATAACTGCATGCATTGCATGGTGAATATGAAGAAGCAAGCTATTATCTCAACAATAATGAGACAAGCTAGTATTTGCAGTGAATCCTCCTGATAAGTAGTCATGCATTATGATAGGAATTCTCAATTCTCTGAAAAATACAGCTCTTTTGATCATTTCTTCACATGTACCCACAGTAGCATTCAATTAATGCCCTTTGATTTCACCTGTTTTAACCTGTGCTTTATAAATGCCTTCGGCATTTAATAAGAAATGATCTCTCCAGTGCATAAACGACTAGGAGTTCACATTCTCATCATCTTTGGTAAAATCAAGGCCACTGCGAGGACATTCATAAACTGCTCTATCATAGTTTTTTACAGATAAACCTAATTGTGGTTTAATAGAACAACCCAACAAGGGACGACCATACTTATCCAATTTATATCTTTCATTCCATGAGGTGGGCCTTGGAAAGTTTTAACATAAGCAGCAAGGATGTGCAAACCCTCTATACGTAGAGCTACATGTTAGTAACAAAACCTTCTTCAAAAAGATTTAAAGGGTAAGCTACATAACAGATATACTGATATGTTTTTCTAGGAACCAGCTCGATATTGTAGCATCGTCCTTTGTAAGGATCAAGGCTGGTAAGTCCATTGGTCCTAACAGTTGTCCAGGTACCAATACAAGATTTGGCAGCTATCATGGCCCCTGCTTCTTCAGGCGGAACCCCAAGTTGAGGGATTACTCGGAATGCTTCCAAGATATTAGTATCCTTGGTTTCGTATTAAGAAGTATAATAAGTTAATTTGCACTCTTTAACCCCTGCTTTGAATCCAACACTTGCTTTAGTCTCTGTTTGTGGTGACATAAATACCTCCTTACAACTCATAAATTAAGAATTTTGACAACAACAAGGTCTACTCGATACTATTGAATTATGCGTTAATGAAACTTTTCACAGGAACCTTTCTCAAACCTACCAACTAATATTATCAACTAATAAGCATATTTGATTTATCAACTACATCATTATTGTATAATGTATACTCTTTCATATCTATAGCGCAACCCCACTTTACTTTTTAACCAGCTCATTTAGGTCTAAATGTCTGCTCTCCCCAGCTTGATCGCTAGTCAGGTTGCATGACTTAACGGCCCAGTATGCCCTGTGATGTAATTCAAAGGGTAGATGACATGCCTTACCATAGATCATTCGGTATGGAGACATTCCTATAGGATTCTTATAAGCTGTACGGTATGCCCATAGTGCATCATTTAGCCTTAAGCTCCAATCTCGCCTATTTGGGTTAACGGTGCGCTCCAAGATCCTTTTCACCTATCTATTTGATACCTCCGCCATGCCATTTGTTTGGGGATGTCTAGCTGTGGACAGGTGGTGGTTGACTTCATATTTGGCCAATGCACTCTTGATGGCATGATTCACAAAGTGGGTGCCACGATCTGAAATAATAATCTTGGGATGTCCAAACCTAGGAAATAAGATGTTAGTCAAGAAATTACCCATGGTTTTGGCATCATCCCTTTCACAAGCAATGGCCTCCACCCATTTAGAAACATAATCAACAACAAGAAGTATGTAGAGCTTCCCTTGAGAAGGAGGAAATGGTCCCATGAAGTCAATGCCCCATGTATCAAAGATTTCGCACATGATAATGGGTTGAAGGTGCATTTGATCCTTGTATCCCAAATTTCCTCCTCTTTGACAATTTGGGCATGCTTTGCAATGAAGGTAGGCATCCTTAAATATTGTAGGCCAATAAAATCTAGCCTCCAGCACCTTCTTTGCCACCAAAGTGTCCACCGCAAGGTAGCTCATGAAAATGTGAAAGAATAGAGTGCACTTCATCTTGGGGGATGCATCTCGTAATAATCTGATCAGCTCCAACTTTCCAGAGATATGGATCGTCCCAGATGAAGTTTAGGCTATCACTCCTCATTTTTTCCTTCTAGTAGTGCTGGAAATCTGCAGGAAACTGTCCAGTCACTAAAAAATTTACAATGTCAGCGTACCAGGGACTCTCGTCATGGATCATGAATAAGTGTTCGTCCGGGAAGCTGTCATCAATAAGACTTGATTTTTCTCTAGAAGTGATGCGGCTAAGGTGGTCTGCAACTAAATTCTCGAATCCTTTCTTGTCCTTGATCTCCAAGTCGAATTTTTGAAGCAATAAAATCCATATAATGAGTCTAGGCTTCGAGTCCTTCTTGGTGAGAAGGTATCTCAATGCGGCATGGTCTGAATAGACTATGACTTTGGCTCCTAACAAATAAGATCGAAATTTCTCAAGGGCAAACACAATAGCCAGCAGCTCCTTTTCTATAGTGGTGTAGCTCTTTTGGGCATCAAGACACTTGGACGCATAGTGGATAACATGGGATTGTTTCTCCACCTTTTGTCCCAAAACTGCACCTAGAGCTACATCACTTGCATCGCACATTAGTTCAAAGGGTAGACTCCAATTTGGAGCCTGAATAATGGGAGTTGAAACAAGCTTCTCTTTCAAAACATCAAAAGCAATCATGCATTTTTCATCAAAGTGAAACTCAACATCCTTATGTAATAAGGCACATAGAGGAGATGCAATTTTCGAAAAATCTTGAATAAACCTACGATAAAAACCAGCATGTCCAAGAAAAGAGCGTACATCTCTCACACAAGTAGGATAAGGTAATTTTTGGATTAACTCAATTTTGGCCTTGTCAACCTCAATTCCCTTTTGGGAAACATGTCCTAAAATAATACCTTGTTCTACCATGAAATGACATTTCTCATAATTCAAAACAAGGTTAGTCTCAACACAACGCTTCAAAATCAGTGACAAATTAGCAAGGCATTCATCAAAGCTATTTCCATAAACCGTAAAGTCATCCATAAAAACCTCTATAATATTCTCAACATATTCAGAAAAAATACTAACCATGCATCTCTGAAATGTTGCTAGTGCATTGCAAAGTCCAAAAGGCATTTTATGGTAAGCAAAAGTTCCAAAAGGGCAAACGAAAACAACCTTAGATTGGTCCTCAAGAGCCACGGGTATTCGATGGAAACCGGAGTATCCATCCAAGCAGCAATAATGACTCCTTCCAGCAAGTCTTTCCAGCATTTGGTCAATGAATGGAAGTGGGTAGTGGTCCTTCTTGGTGGCTGCGTTCAATTTTCGGTAATCTACGCACATTCGCCAACCATTTTGCACTCTGGTAGGCAGCAGTTCCCCTTGGTCATTGGCCATGACTGTGATACCTGTTTTCTTCGGGACAACTTGCACAGGACTAACCCACTCACTATCAGAAATACGATAGATTATACCTGCAGCCAATAACTTCAGAATCTCCTTCTTGACCACTTCAATCATTGGTGGATTCAATCTCCTCTGGGGTTGGCGAATTGGTTTGTTCCCTCCTCCAAATAAATGCGGTGTGTACATATGGAGGGGCTTATGCCTTTGATATCTGCCAATGTCCACCCAATTGCTTGTTTGTGCTCCTGGAGCACGCTCCTGAGTTTTTCCTCCTGTCCCAGGGTTAGTGTACTAGAGATAATAACAGGTAAAGTCTCATTTTTGCCCAAAAATAAATATTTCAAATGTTCAGCCAGAGTTTTTAACTCTAGTAATGGGACATGAATAACGGAAGGAATCAGCAGTTTCTCAGGCATTTCTAAACTCAGAAAAGCAACGTTAGAAAATTCAGGTTTTTCAAGAAAATAATCAAGATAACTTAAAAGTTCGGAATCAGAAAAAGAAATACGATCAGAGTCAAAGTTTTCAGTAAGGCATTTGAGCAAGGGATCTTGCTCATGGACCATCGCTAAGTGTTCTACATCTACATCAGATGTAGATATCGAGCAAATTTCGTTAATCTGGTCTGGGTACTGCATGGCCTTGTCCAGGCTGAAGTCCAGCACCTATCCATCGAAATGTAGGGAAATTGTGCCGGTTTCGACATCAATTTTGGTGTCCACAATAGCCATAAACGGTCATCCCAAAATGGACTCCAAAATCATGGGATTTTCGCTCTCCATGGGAATAACTAAAAAGTCAGCAGGAAATATTAAATCTTTAACATGTACAAATACGTCATCAACTCTACCATCAAGCTTCACATGTGATCTATCAGCTAATTGACAAACAACATTAGTAGGCTCAAGTTTACCTAGCTTAGATGCAAGAGAAAGATAGAGAGACCTAGGCATAACATTAACCGATGCTCCTAAATCACACATGGCCACTGAAATTTTGGTCTCACCAATAGTAACAGGTATGGAAAACATACCTGGATCCTTACACTTTCGTGGAAGCCTTCTCTGAATAATTGCTGAAATATTTTCAGTCAAGGGAATTACCTCTTCCACTTTTTCCTTCTTCTTGGGATCGCACAAATCCTTCAACATTTTTGCATATTTCGGCACTTGATCTATCATGTCTAGCAAGGGAATATTCACGTTCAACTTTTTCATCACCTCCATGAAAGCTTTCAGTCCACGTTTGTCCTTGCTCTTCCTTCGAAGTCTCATAGGAAAAGGAGGTGAAATGACTAGAGTCTTGGGATGATCAACTTCTTTCAGCTCCTTCTCCTTCACTTCTTCAGGTGGCGTTGGTTCAACAATGTTCTGTACCGGAGGACCATCAGGATTCTCTACAATAATCTCCTCATCCAGTTCATCGTCGTCATCCAAGACTTCAAGTTCTTTTTCTTCAGATCTGTCTGCCTTAGTCATGAACCATGGGTAAGGTTTCGGTAGATCTTTCCCACTTCTTAAAGATATAGCGTTGATGTGCTCTGGGTTCTTCACTGGCTGGGATGGCAGTGCTCCTTGCGTCTCCAGTCGGTTCATGGCTTGAACTAGCTGGGTAATCTGAGTTTGCATGCTTGTAATTCGTCCATCCATGTCTTTTTGAGCGGCATGAATCTTGGTGGTGCTCTCGGCATGGGACTTCACCATGGACTCCAGATTATGATTTGGTTGATAAGGAACAAGAGGTTAATCTGGAACTCCAGTGATCTGTAAAGGTTGGGGCGGAGCAGTGAGAGTTTTCTGAGAAACAGCAGAAGGGTTCTCTAGTGATGGGGCTTGACCAAGAGGCACTGGTTGTCTCCAACGGAAACCAGGATGATCTCTTCGTGGCATTTGGTAGTTTCCGTAATTATAACTTCCTCCTTGGTTCTGGTGGAATGCATTCACCTCTTCTACTGGCATCTCGTGTATCATAGGTCCTGGATCAGAAAGATGAGAGGTTGAAGATCCGTGATACCTTCCTTGTTTTTGGAGAAGTGATTGGAAGCCAAGCTTCAAGGTATCACTCATAGCAGCAAGTTGAGCTAAAACTTCCTCCAGGTGCTCGGTATGAGTACTCATAATGACTCGAAGTAGAGTAAGAGTTGGCAGCCATTTGTTCTATCAATCTGCGGGCATCAGCACTGTGGCGGTTTTCTAGTAATGACCCATTACAAGCGGCATCCATTTGTCCTCTGATCATGAGGGTTTTCTAGTAAAATTTGACCTTCAGTAAGTCCAAAAATTTGTTGCGTGTCGTTTCCTCAAAAAATTTTAAATATTTAAAACGTAAAACACTAGAAAGCGTAGTACGAGTATCGATCACAGGGAGTTGTTTTTCGTGAAAAGTGTTTTGTAAGAAACTTCTACAAAATATCACGGTTTTGTAAAAGGGGGTTTTTAAGATGTAGGAAGAAAAGTCACAACCTAAATGATGGGCCTTGACTATGGTACGCAGTTTCTGAGAATAAGATTCCATCTCCTTCCTTTGTCCGTCCTTGCCTCGGTTTTCACTGATTTCTTCCGAATAGCTGGTTATAGGAGCAAGGAATAGTCTACTCTCCCTTACACTCTGATTGATAAGGAGGCATGGGAATAGTTTCATGTGATTCCCCCTTGGACGATTAGGAAGACAAGAGGATTACCTTCGATTGCCTTCAAAACCGAATTGCGCATGTGTGCCCAGCTATTGCCAATGGCCAGTGGCAGGTCCGAGGTCACAACCTGTCCACTGTTGCGGTTCCTAGGCCACAAACAATCCGCTACTTCCCTCGAACCAACAGAGTTGGAGTTGGTGCTCTTCACCTTGATCTTCACCAAAATCCGCGAGGAGTGGCTTGCTACTCATGAACCTTGACTAGAAATCGTTACAAAAAGACTGCAACAAAGCGCGTGGAAGTATGCAGAATCCGAATTGTATTCAGCGAAGAACTGAGTGTTTGCTCAAGACTTGGAAGGAAACTTCATCTTTTCCCAAAAACTAAAGAGTTTTAGCCCGAAAGGGCCATGAAAACAGAAAACGAAAAGGAAGCTAAGTGTTCTTCCTCCTTGAAGGGAGGAAGAACTCAAAAGTCTAATTACAAAGGAAATGGCAAAAGTCTAAAGTTCAAAAGTCCGAAACTAAGTGCTACAAGTGGCTTTTATATCACTCCCCACTTGCATTAACTTCTTTGGGTCTCCTTCCCATCATTCCTTCTATCTTGCATGTGCCACCAGACTTCCTTTGCGTGCAAGTTAGCGCCCAATCATTCCTACAGACTCTGACATGTCGTAAGTCACGGTTCTTGACCAGTGTCAGTCTTCCGCCCACAATTGTTTCAAGTCACATACAAGGCACAAAAATTCAGACTCTGACCACCTGCAATACTCCTGTAACACTCAACGACAATCTCTTGACATGTCTCGGTCAAAATGTGAGAAAAAAGACATAAAATATATACAAAATAGGAAAATAGGAATTTTCTAATAAAAATCAAATACTTAATAATAAGACTCCTAATTGAGCGACTTAGCACTAGATTAATATATAATAATACTTAAATAATAACTAGAAAATGATAATTAACAACTCCCAATGTATGAAAAGCAATATTTTAACAAAGTTAAGTAGGTCAATTATGTACCCAAAGACACCCAAATAAAAGGATCCCCTACCATCCATGGATTACAAATATCATATTGCTTCTAAGCAATAATAATCTAACCAATACTATTCCAAATCCAAAATGGACGATGTTGGATTCTAGAATATTCATCTTGAAAAGAAACGAAATCCATGATAACATAGACATTACAAGCATGAACAAACATTAAGGGCTATAGCTCGGTAGAGCACCTCGTTTACACGCACGCCAATGTTTTCATGGGAATCCATTATCCACTCAGAAAAAGGGCTTATTGAGCAATCGATGTCTTACTCCATAACTTTGAGAGAACAATAGCATGACAAATGGTTCGGTCCGATTTGAGTGCCCCAAACGGATACCATGTTGATTTGAGATATGGATACGGTTAATACTAGTACTCAATGCTAGGCACATAATGGGTATAAGGACCTCAAAAAACCTCTTTTCGTACTATGAACTTTAAAGTGTATGAAGTTTCATATTTTATAAACGATAGAGATTTCATAAAATGAAAATGATCTAGCCTAGAGGCAGATCTACGTCAAAGTTCCACCCTTGAAACACTTTGGTAATGCTCCTGTATCATAATCCTAAAGAATGAATCAGAGCATATGGAGCCCTCTTCTTATCTTTTTTTTTTTTAAGAAAAAAGATGTAGATTGGCTGATTTTTCTATCAGTTAATGAAAGAGCCCAATGCCAAAAAAAAAAAAAAAAAAAAGGTGCACATTCAAAACAAACTGCCCCCAAATTTTGATGTGGTCTTGTGTTTGTTATTTCCACAGGCTCGTGTGTTCCCCTACCGGTCCAAGGCGTATCGAATTGACATAATCTACAGGGCTGTGATCAGACAGACCAGGTATTAGCAACCCAACAGCCCTCAGGAGAAATGATTCCCAGCTCTCCTTGTAGTCCGCACCAAAAATATAACGCATAATCAAGCTCCTGATGAGTTCCCACCACGAATTCAAGTACACCGGGAGGAGGTATCGCAAGCTGAAGTAGTTTCTGTTTGGTTCTTCATCAACATCCTACAGGAGCTCAAGAATAAGGACCAAGGGGATGGGTCAAATGGCAGTCAGTGTTAGAAGATGAATGACTTCTTACATGCTTCTTGTACAGACTGTCGTAGTACATGACTCTCCCAAAATGCTTGTACAAAAACGTCTTGTTGTCATATGGTAACCGCGGGACCAGGTCATTGGAGTAGACCAGTCTGCAGTACTTGAGCTCAGGGTGCTGGAGATGAGCCTCCATATATCGTGAGAACTCTGAATTTCCAACTCTTGGCTGCCCAAATGTGTATATGCCGATCAACCGTTGCATGATTTCCAAGTCTTTATGGAGCATTAGCACCGCTGGGAACAGCACTGCCAAGGCACCACCTAAACTATGCCCAGTCACCACGACCTTCGCATTTCTGTGCTCTTTGAGCAACTCCTTGACCATGTTTCTAACTGCATAGTATGCAGTTATCTCTTCTATTGCTGGAAAGATGTCGCTAACAGAGTCTGAGTAAATATTGGTGGCATAAGACAGCCTTGCTTCCGAATAATTCAAAACCAAAGGCCTTGGATCTTCAGCCTTCAGATTCACCTGGAACGTGCTGCTATTAGCTCTGTTTCCCAATCCTAGAGCCTCGAGAAATCCCATGTGTACTTTTCCAAATTCTGGAATCTCGTACCATGAGTAATCAAAATCAGTGATCCAATCATCAGCATCGAATGGCTCTGTTCCTCTAAAGCTTATTAGGATCACATTTGCATCTTCTGGCTTGTCGCACATAATAAAGGCTTGCGTTGACATCGCCTTCTGATAATCTATTCCCCCGAAGAGAAAATTTTAGGAGCAGTATACTCTCGGACAAAATGGGAACACCCAATCACCTACTACTACTTACCGTTCCAGCAGTCGTAGAAAACCACAAAGTGCATCTGATGCATACACCAGTAAGGCTAAGGTTAGCATCTAGCTCCTGGTAGTCAAAATAAAACAAATGGAGACAGGCTAAGCAGTATTACCTTCCAAATGACGTCCACAATACTCCTCACAACCTTTTGGTTCTCGTAGGCTAACTTTGAAGCCATCATACAGAGGTCCAGCAGACTCCGGCTTGCCATTTGGATTTCCGAAAGGCCATTGTTAATCAGGTCTACGCGTCCATCTACATGTCCGATCACACTTATAAAAGTTTCTGAACCTCGGACGGGGGTCACGACTTTCCCTGTTTACAAGAGCGCCATTTGCAGTCTGTTATTCAAGCCTTGATGAAATAAAAGGGAGATGGTCAAAGTAGTCGCTCTTCGGATGAAAAAATATTAAAACTAAGCAAAAACAAAAGGAAGCATTGGATTGAAGGAATCATTGCGGAGGGGAACGACACAACAGCGCTATTAATCAGAGCCACATCGTGGAGCACTGCAACCTGCTTCTTGTTCTAGAGACAAAGTCACCCAATTCATACATTAAAAGAAGAAAATGTAAGCATTCCATAAACTTATGAAGGAAATTCCGTCAAGCAGAAGAGAAAAATCAAATGCATCACAACACTGCATCTTCTTCAATCACTTTTCGCAAACGCGTCATGACTACGAAACTGATTCCCCATCTGCAACTACCTTGAACAAATCTCTTTACCAACCCAAGAAGGCCGTCATTTAGAGATAATAGATTAAGAAGGAACTCCACAGCGTAACCAGTGAATCTCATCGGCATCCCAATCAACTTGATAATTTTTCTGGCAACAATGGAGACAAAGAGCACCCATCTATGACCGGCGGTATCACCAGTATCTCGAAACACCTGTTGAGGAGAATGAACACCTTCCCGAATCCCAAAAAACATTGCACCTTTTCGCAAATCACCGAATATCAAAAACTGAAGAACATCGAAAAAACCGCCACATTCATGGTTGACAATCAGAAAACTGGGATCAGCCATAGATAATGAGCAACCAAGTGGAGGTAAAATGAGAGAAAGCAGGTTCGTGGAGATGGAGAGAAAGTTGATGAAGAAAGGTTCCCTACAGATTTTCTTTTGTTTTTATGTGTTGGAAGGGGCTGTGAGCCGGCTGCACCACACCACACTAGATTAGGCCCGGGTTTCGTGGCCTGGCCTCGGCAGGTTTATGTGAAAAGGGTGAATCGTGATTTGATTGACACTACTCCAGTCACGATGCTATCCAATTTATAGGAGTATTGTGTTAAATTTTTAAAATTATTTTAAAAAATTAGAAATAATAAGTAAAAGTAACATATTCATTATTTTTCCAAAAATAATTTTTGTAGTATAATTTCAAAAATATTTTTTGATAAAATTACTTTTACAATTAATAGTATTATAAGACAAATTATTTTTATTTTTAAAAAATAAAAATAAACTTCAAAAATTTTTCAGAACATAGCTTATATCATTAGTGATTTATGAGTTTTTAAAGTCGATATAAATCTTTGAACGCAATTGATTGTTTGTATCGTGCGAAGAATGAAGACGAGAGAATGAAGCTTAGTTATGCTAATTAAAACGTGGTGAAACATGAGTTCCCATCATCACCAGCCTACGTTAAAAAGAAAAAGGAACACTCAAATTCCATTACCTTCAGATGAGGGAGGACATAGAAATACAGATGATCCTGACTGAAGACGTTGTTGAGAGCCTGGTAGCCTAGCAGCAGTTGAACCATGTGCATGCATGCCCCCCACCCACCAGGCTCCAGGGTTCAATAAAGTAGCACTTTAACGATTCACGTTAGGTTTCAGAGCACTGCGGCCCGGAATGGAATACTCTGGCTTAATTCTACTTACGGCTGCATCTTAACACCGGAGTGGAGACCTGCTTGAACTTTGTTGGAGAAATGCGTTTCCAACCTGCCCATCCCCATCCCCATCCCCATCCCCACCCTTGGGCTCAAACACAAAACGAGAGTAACCACAACAAAAGCCAAGCCAATAGAAGAGCGTCTTTTACCTGGTGGCACATTTGTAGTAGATTGTCTCCGGGGAATTGTATGTGCGAGCGTTGGAGAACATTCTCTTCATATCAGCCACGAACATCTCAAATGTTACGTAGTACTGCTCAGATTCCACCCTCTTTGACATTGTTTTCAGATCTGCAACATCCTCGCCACAGTTGGTGAATTCAACCACATGCCACATAATTAACCCCCAAGGAACAACTCTCCCCATTCCTACCAATTGGATCTTTAATAATGTCATAGTAATCGGGCACATCACGCGCATCAACTGGTTCCTTGAATGGCCAAGAATCAGGATGATCGTGCATTGCCTGTTCAGATAAACAGACACACGCATGACAATGTCAGGATTGGCTCCCCAGAATCATGTGAACTGAAGATGAAACTATTTGAGGCAAGTAATTAAGAGAACACGCATTTTTCAAATTTTAATCCGATTAAGATGAACCTTTTCCAGTGTTAGGCTTTCCATTTATTATTTTTCCAGTTAGGCCACCCAAGTTCTGCTACTTGGTCAAGACAAGTATATTTAGGTGTAAAACAGGTACAATACTTAAGTTGAAATGACAAAGTCCAACAATATTGGAATGGCAACGATAACTATCAGGACAATCAGAGGGTAAAAAACTATAACCCTTTCATTTATAGAAGCAGAAAAAAAAGGATATAAATCAGTTTCGTAACACATCAAAACATCAATCATATTAAGCCCACTCGCAAGTCTCATAAGCCAATGAAGCAAATAACTTAACTCGATTTACCTTTATTAGAGAGCGCATGTATGCAGTCAAAGACTTTAAATGAGTGGCGACATCATTTGATGTGTTTACTAGTTTAAACCGGGAATAGCCATACTGATCAGAAGTCCACCCTGCCTCTCCTTTTGAAATATAAGATTGTAGGCAGATTAGATATTGAATTCTAATAATGAAACAACTAGAAAAAGATCCGTTTCGAAGGAAGGATAAATCAAAGGAATACATTCTACTAGATCAAAGGACTCACTCAACCCTGGTATGTCATCAACCTTGATTGGTTTCTTGGGGATGCCAGCTTCTTTCTGAACAGAGTAGTTGAATTCACAGAAGGAATAAAGATCCAATAATCATGGAACAAAAACAACTAGGCATGACAAATGCTTCTCGTCGATACTCAAAATGAGCCAGAATACCCTACCACTCTAAAACAAATAAATGATTTAAATCACCATGCACATGAACTCTCCAACAGGATAGCCTTCCTTGAAAAGGATTTTAACATCATAAGATCAATCAACGGTTAGCATGACATTATCCTCTCTTCTAAAATATATGACCGAAGAAAAACATACATGCAAAAACAAAAGACAGTTGCTCAAGTTCAAGACAGCATCGGTATGATTCCAAGATAAGGCTGGGTTTGAGTAAACTGCTCACCTTCTGAAAATCAATTCCAGGGTAGATAATGTGACAGTTGGAAAGTTCTCGAATCTTTGCATCAATTGCCTGGAAAGCATTGGTCATTATTCAGGTCACTCCCAGGAAAACATGAAATGAGACAAATAGTGTATTTGACATTGTCCAAACAGAATAGTCATCAATATTTAGAATTGCACCAAATCATTGGAACAAGAACCCCCTACATGTATCTGCTGGCGTATCATTGTAGATAAATCTGTATACGGCAACTTAGGGTCAATCTTGCATTCCATAAGTATCCCTCCATCGTAATCTTTAATATACCTGGAACAAGTATGCAACTCTGTTACATCAGGGTTGCCTTATATATTCTATTGTTAATGAACCCAGGAGTTTGCATGACCTCCTACTACACACATAGGGGAAATTTAGAATTAAAAAAAAAAAAAACACACACATACCCATGCCAGATCTCTTTATCCAAATATATTTCTTTCGTGAAACCCTGAAGAGAAACACCACACAATAAATCAAGACCGGAGAGAAACTGCTTGACAATAGTAAAATAAAATAAATCATAACAGAGTATTCATTCTTTATATGTCAGAGTACATAATATGAATTAAGCAATACCACATTTCTAATATAACACCATTAACTGCTGATCAAAAACACAATCAAACAAAAAACTATAACACCATTAACAGAAGATCTGGAGGACGTTTTTAAGGCTTCTTTTAACGAGAGACTGCATGCATGTCCCCCCATAGGCATATCTTCTAGAACTAACAGCAAGAAGGTTTAGTAACAGCAGAACGCACATGCTCACGTAAGACAAAAGGTTTACTAACAGCAAGGAACAATTTCAAACATAAACTATTTGGGCATAGTGAATGATGCATAGGAAAATTGAAAATGAGCACTTTAGCATGCCTGTTTGACAAAGTAACCAACAGCATTATTATCAGCATAAGTGAGGAAATGCGTTAAGCCATCCTCATCACGTGCATGCTGCTTCAGATGATTCATGAGTCTGGTGCCATAGCCCTTAACTTGCTCATCAGCTGTGATTGCACAAAATGCAATCTCTCCAAACTTTTGGCTGGAAGACAAGCTTGGTTAGTGCCATCAAGCAAACAACAAGCATGCTAATAAATATACAAAAACATATAATCATCTACATGTGAATATAAAGAAAATCAAGAAACAGCAGAAACTCTCAAAAGAATCAAGAGGCGTTAAAAAACAGTTAGTGCAACTGATTCATGAAGAAAAATAAGACTAAATATGAGGATGCATAAGGAGATACCTGATGTAGGGGCGATATGTAATACCACCAACCACATGATTCTGTCTAACAACCATCACAGATTTGTGACTTCTGAAAACAAAGCAATTTGGTGGCATAAGATTTGTTACAATTTGTAGCGTTTGTTAAAGACTATGGTAGTTTCATATTTTCCGCTTGTCATATTTTCTGTTACTAAATGGGAAATACACAACAGGTACAAGAGCCTGCAGATTACAGGAGGCATATGGAAATTTAAATAATCCAAGTTCTTTAGGGGCAGAAACACCATTATTTTCCACATTCTACAAGCATGCGTTACCTGTCCATTACAAGCCGTACAATGTATTCTTTCGGCATATTTGGTAGCTGTTTGGCAAAAATATTCTTCAATCCTATTAGCCTAAAATGAACAGAAAAAAAGAGTAGAGTCATTTTGTTTTGTTTCTATGAAAAAAAAATGAAGATATCAAGATATTTAAATTAGAAAAAAAAAAAAAAAGAGGAATACTGACCAAATCATGTGTTCATCAACACCATCATTAGAAGCGCATACAAACTTAAGCCTTCCTGCTTCTTCCTGATAGATTTCAAGAAATTATATAAATAAAGCAGGCTAGCTAACTGTAGGGAATAATTTGATAGCCAAAATGCATCCAACCTCTTTCTTCAAGCTTTCCTCTCTAGCAATGTACGCTCCGCTAGTTTGTATATTATCCGTAAAGATACTTTTTATGTTGTCCGCTTTCACAACAATCCCAGAAACTGAACCATTGGCTCCAGTAGCTACAGCGTTGCTGGAATTAGTGTTGTTACCAGTCACGGCATCTTTTCCAGTGTCAAACGCTTCGATTTTGATGGGGTTTTCAGCCTTGATCTTATTATTCCTCGCATTGGGGTTAGTGCCATCAAGCCGAGAAGTAGTGAAATTTCGAATAGAAGAGTCATCGTACTCTTCCTCTTCATCATCCACGACATCCTCAGAGTCTTCATCGGAATCAGAATCGGCACCACGGACGCTGATGCTCTCCAAGTCATCGTTCGATGTTAGTGCGCCATCACGCGTGTCGGAAAAAGATGGTCGAAAGGAAGGCGGTTGTTCCTCCGGCGGAAGCTTGCGCTTGTGAATGGAAGATGAAGCAGAGGCGGAGGCGGAGTGCGAGGGCGAGGGAGAATGGGAACTTCGAGAACGATCGGGTGCTGTCAAAAGCGATGGATGCGCATCCATGGATTGAGGGCGAGCTGAAACTTGAGAACCCAAATTTAAGCGCCACCGTTAGACGGTTAGCCCAACGATAAATAAATACGCAACAGGGGATGGTTAGGGTTTGGGCACGATTGAGGGCGAGGGTGGGTACGGGTAGGGGTCGAGTTGAATGACTTCTAGTTGACTAGCGGATTTTCACTGCGGGTCCACATCTTGGGCAAGGGTTGGGTTCAACCCCTTCTTAAATCTTGTTGTTGTTGTTGTGTTAAAATATTCATCCTAAACCCATTGATTTCGAAACCACAAATTATTTATGATTGCTATTGTTTTCTTAAAAAATTATATAAGTGTTCTATAAAATTTTTAAAACTTATTTTTACTTTTCAAAAATAAAAATATTTTTTTCTAAACACTTTAATTGTAAAATTAATTCTATCAAAAACACTTTTAAAATTATAACTACAAAAGTTATTTTTGAGAAAATAAGGAATTGTGTTATTTTTACTTTTTATTTATATTTTTCAAAAATAATTTTGAAAAGTAAAAACAGGTTTCAAAAATTTCCAGAACATTACTTATATATTATATTTGATCTTTATATAAAATCATAATTTTTATTTATTTATATTTAATATTAAAATCATGTCTTTCATTCTATTACTTTCGTTTTCTTCTATTTGTGTTCTTTTTATTCAATGAACTTAAATATTCCTCTTTCGACTTCATTTTACTTTCCTTTTCTTCTATATATGATTTCAATTTACTATGAATTTATAACAATTTATTTTTTATGAGTAATTTCTTTTATTAATGTTATTTTTTTTTCTTATTCAAATTTTTATTTGCTGATTTTAGAAAGTGTACCACAATTTCAATAAATACAGTGAAAAATCTAACGGCATGTCTAGCTTTTTGAATTATCCATTTCACTTATAATTAAAAACAAAAAAGATATTTTGTAAATATTGAAAAATTAGTTGCACCCACAAAGCAAGAAAGTTCAACAAATAACTTTTTACATATGCTATGGAGAAGGAGAAAAATCCCATATAACTCTTTTGGAAAGATTCAGCTCAATCATCCATGATGAGGGTAGAAACAAGGAGAATTCCAAAGATCCTTGATAGAGGATAATGTAGGTCCAACTCAATAAAACCTTAAGGGTGCATTTGGTTGTTGGGTTTGGTCTAAACTCAGATTTAGTTTATTTAGGTTTAGATAACCCGATTTTATGGGTTTAGAAAGTGTAATTCGTGTTTGGTTTATGGATTTAAGTTATTTCGGTTTAAAATGAATACACGTTTGGTACGTGGGTATAAAATTGGGTTTGTGAAGAATTTTTATATGAAATTACTAATATAGCCTTTCCCAACAATAACTACATGTAACTAGTATGAGCACTACGTATGGTAGATAGTGTTACAACGTTCTATGGGGAAGCATCGCATACGAACAAACGCGGAAAAATCCATGTCTCCTTAATAATAGCAAAAATCGAGCAAAATAAATCCACACACAGCAACATTGATTCTGAAATTGGAAAATCATAGATAAAAACCCACTATGCGGTGTTACCGTGGACAAACCCCCCAAGAACAGAAAACATACTTCCTGGAAGACCCACCCTTTGCACCCAAACTACATGCGATGCTGCTGGTAATTCACGAACATAGCTTCTAGTTTGTAGATCTGCATTCAAAGTTGAATGATGTGAGGGTAAAATTGGAAACCACGAGCCTTGTTTCGCTAAACCGGCCTCCCCCATGGTTTAGCTAAACCCAATTGGGCAAGTTACCGCCTGGTTTATAGGCAGCAGGTGGGTTTATTTTTAACCGCCTGAAACCCACGTACCAAACGTGGGTTTATCTCTAAACCCACACCGTAACCCACCTAAACCACCCAACCAAATGTGCACTAAAGGATATGTAGCTGGATTCGTAGGGATTCGTAGCAATTTGTGCACCCATCAAGCATTGGGTCGTGCGCAATGCATGTCAAGGATGTAGTGCAACAGCATGCTCAATATTAGGGTTACCACTTATCATTAAAACTTTACTCCTTCCAGTGGCACTTCACAAGAGAAGAGATAGACTTCCACTGGCTCTTCTTCTTCAAATCTTTTAAGTTTTATTAATTAATTTGTTTCTTTATTCTCCTTTACCTCCTTTTCTAGTGGTGATTGATAGATGCCCTCATATTTGGATGGTACGTCTCTTTTATCGCAATGCATGTTTAAAACATTTGATTCTTTTTTGTTTAATATATTTTCATGCTTTACTAGATTTCTACTTCATAATTACTACATCCTTGTCAGTTGATCTTTATTTTTTTCATGGAATATGAATCAGATTTTATGGGGATTCAGTGTGTGGTTTTTCATAATTTTTAGATACTGACTATGGATGAACAAGAGGAATCCCCATAAATTTTAGTTGATGAAGATCTTGATCCGAAGTTTCTATTGAGGCAATTTATGGTATGCCATAGAAGGGACATTGATTTTGGGGGAGATAGGTTAGTAACTTGTATGTTTTATGGGAAGTAATTCATATAATCTTATTCTAGAGTACAAGTAAAGTTGTTGAAGACAGGCCAAAACCTTGGAGAATGTCCAAAAATTGGGTCAATAGAGCTAGTTGAAATGCAATATCTGGAGACTTAGACTGCAAGTTTAAGAGAAAAACTGAAGGAAAATTCCCCTTCTAGTCAAGGTGAATCATCAAGTACCATGTTCACCACAATGGCAGCAACTTTACAAAGTAGATGAGTGAAAAGAAAATCTTAACAGAATCTCTGATGATGAATCTTGCATAAGCAAAGGAATAACTTGATGCTCTAATTGTGAGATTGTTTTATTCTGCCAATATTGTTTCAATGTTGCTTGGAATCCATATTATGTGCAAGTATTTAAATTGTAACTTTCAAAACTATCCTAGGTTGTGAATATTTATAACCATCTTTATTGTTTTTTGCTAATTTTTTTTATTTGATTAATTATTCTTTTGTGTGATATAGGTTATAAACCACCAACTTATAATGCCTTGAGATGGGTGAAAAAAGCAATAATTCTAGTATTTGATGGGTGGACTAATCTACAAAAATATCCTCTAATAATTTTTTTGATAGTTAATGATTGTGGTGTAAAGTTTATTGAAGCTATAAATTGTGACTTAAGAGTTAAAGGATGCCAATTTCATTGCTTCACTAATTGATAAAGTCTTTGGACAAGTAGATGTCTCAAATGTAGTTCAAATTGTGACTGACAATGCTAAGGTTTGCAAAGTAGCTGGAGAAATTATCGAGAATAAGTATCCTTAGGTTATGTTTCCCCATTATTCATTATTGTTTAATATTTATCCTTATCCATTGCTAAATGTGCATTTAGATATTTAGGAGCCCTTGCATGGTGCATATGCTGAACCTATTATACAAGGATATTTGTTCTTCAAAGAACACGACAAAAAAATCAAATTGCATACTAGCAATGGCGTTGGATCATTGAAGGTGTAGATAAGATGATAAAGATTAAATATTTCATCAAAAGTCACTCTAGAAGGTATGCTTTATTCAAGAAATATTCAAAGTTAAGACTTTTAAATGTTGCTAAAACACGATTTACATAAATGATTGTTATGATGAGGCGGTTCAAACTAGTGAAGCAAGAGTTGAGATTGATGGTGATAAGTGATGAGTAGACGAATTTATATGGAAGTCAAACTAATGAAGCAAATAACAATCTTTAATTTGGTGATCAAGTTTAAGATAGATCATTGTGGGAGGCAATTGACAATATTCATGCTTTCACTGCTCCTATCTATTCTATGCTTCGTATTTGTGATATTGACAAGCCAAGTCTTCATATGATCTATACTATGTGGGATAGTGTTTTCCAAAAAGTCAAGAGTGTCAGTTTTACCTTCGAAAAAAATGCAATCAAAGAAAGTATTCTTTGGAGTATGGTTGAAGAAAAAATGTGGAAAAGAAAGGAGACTAGTATTACTACATTACATGCTTTTGCACATACTTTAAATCCCAGGTTAAATATGTTTTTTATTGATATTATGGTTTTATGCTTCATTTATATAATATCATGTATATTACTTCATTCTATTAAATAGGGTTAGAACTAGACAACGAAAACAAGAGCATCTTGGCTTGCCTCCTCTTCAATCTGATCAAGAATTGATGAACTTGAGGCAAAAGGCTATGGTCAAGTTATTTCCAAATCAAAAGACTCATTTGGAAGCCTTTGGTAAACCCAACAGATTTTTGAATGAATGATTTGATTTTAGCTCCTTGAATGCTATAGTTGGAAGATCAACTATGGATCCTATAGAATGGCGGTCAAGTTTTGGAGGATCCATTCGAAACTTAGCTATCAAATTTCTTGGTCTTATTTCATCTTCTTCAGCATGTGTGCGAAATTGGAGTACTTACAAAAAGAGCAAGGGATCTTGTTTTTGCTCATACAAACTTGCACCTTCTATCTAGGAAATCAATTGAATATCAAGAAGGGTCTTATTGAAGGTGATGAAACAAACTCTCTTTGTGGTTTGGTGCTGAAAAATTCAAATCTTTCATTGGATGAACCTGCTCTTGAATTGGAGATGTTGGAACAAGAATGTAATGATATTTATGATACTGAAAATTAGTTTTTTAGGTTACATTTGATGATTGTTTTATAACTATTTCATTAATATCATGCATTACTTTAACTAGTAAAATTGGAATTTCAAACACTTAAACTTATTAAGGTAATGTATTTTTATTGTGGAAAAATTCAATATATTACGTATATATATAATATAATATAATGTTTCATTAAATAATTAACGCACCCTACTTGAATAATTCCTAAAACCAACCAATATTGCATCCTTGCACTCCAAATCCCCGACTTGCACCTGAGCTCCCGACCTACACTTGAGCTTGTGCAACATAGCTTAAAAGCAATGGTGAAAGACAGCTCTCTTAAGAGTTTATATTTGATAAGGGGCAATATACAAAGAATTTGGTTCAACAATCTACCTTAGTGATGGACTGTCATTCATGTAATTGTTCGGGGGTGATAACTAATTTTTTTCTAAAAACCAGGGAATCAATCAAATCATATTAGTCATTTTGATTTTTTTTCTTTTTATTCCTATTGTCAGATCATACTAATCTACTCTTCATTATAATAGTCAAAGTTGTTAACATCTTGCTTTTTAATTGCAGCAAATCTTTTTTTCTTCTTTTCTGACCCTTGCTCTGAAAATATCATTTCTTTTTAATTTAGCTTCCTGCTAAAACCTATAATTCCACTTTTACCCTTATTCTAAAAATATCTTTGAAAACTGCTTAGAATACATAGCCTAGTCCAAATGGGCTAGATGTCCATTAGCCTAATGAGTAGTAAACCCACTTTGCTCTTAAACTATGGGAAAATCGGGCTAGTTTGTGTTTTTACCGAGAAAAACTATGACCAACATGGTTTTAGGGTATTTTCCTATCCTAACTCCAATATTCCTATGCCACTATCACTAAAACAGATAAAAATACATCAAAATAAAACACAACATCATACTACCCTACAACAATAATAGACTTGTCCTTGAATCTTACTCACAACCTAAACTAGACAACTGACACAAGCCAAATCCTTATTGTATTTGAGTACCTAATGCAACAATGAGACATGAAAATAAAAGTTCCTTAACAATGGAATGTATGGACATCGCTCTTGCCAAACTTAAGGTAACGGCTTTATCCATTACAATCTAGCACTCACACTAAGGTTATTCCTTGTCTTACAATGTAAAAGTTCATTTACTCCTAGCACCTAGTCACTCACGAAACTCTCACCATCCTTCTATACAACTTACAGTCTAATAGTAGAGACTTGTCACACTCTTTTTAGCTAATCACAATTCCTTAGCAATAGAATGTAGGGTCATCAAGATAAAGCTTTGACCTATAATTATTTATAGTAAAGATTTACTATCTGAACTTTTATTGAACAATTCCGCATATCCATTGTTTTTCACATATTTGAAAATAAATGGTTCTACCTAATTGGACTTCAATTTTATTGGGTAAAACTTGAACCTAAAACAGTACATAAGTATTTTCTACCCTAGCTCGAATTCCTTCATTATACTTTTGTTGTATTTGTAGTCCAAATTTCTCACCGTGCATTATCTAACTTCTAACTCCAATCTTTTCGAGACAAAGTGACAGTTTTATCAAACACTTGTTTGATCTCTCAATTCAATATCTTAGCTTGCCCGTTATTTTGAGGATGGTATGCATTTGAAGGCTTATACCACACAGCATACCTCTTTTTTCTAAAGGCTTGCTGAAGAAATGGGAAACTATATCATTGATGAGTACTTTGGGAATACCAAATTAAGCAAATATGTCCTTGTTCATAAAATTCATTCCAACTTTTTGTTTTGTGCATGGGTTCAAATCACCTCAATTCAACTGAAAAGATAGTCTACACATACCAAAATATATTCATATCCATCAATTCCTCACACATCGAACATTTCGATTATAAAAATAGGTTGCAAAGGCATTTCATTCTTGTTGGTAATATTACCTATTCATTGACATGTGTGACAATCCATACAAAAACGAAAATTGTTTCAAAAAAATAGAAGGCCAACAATATCCATAGTCAAGTACCTTCTTTGATAGTTGTTTTGATCCATGATGACCTCCACATTGGGATTAATGACAGATTCAATCACTTAATTAATCTAATCATTGAGTAAGCATTTATATACAACTTCATCGCTATAATTCTTTCACAAATACGAGTCACCCCATGTGTAGTACTTGTTGTCACTCTTTAGTTTAAGTTTCTTGTGACTTCAAATTTTTACAAAGTTTTCTTGTAAAAAGAAAGTTAGCTATATTTGCATACTAGAGTCCTTTAGTCTTACCTAAGAGTCAGATGATACTAATAAGTTCATCAGAGAAAGCATCAACTATCTCCTCTCCATCCATTCATTTCTCTATTCTACTAAAGTGATCAGCTATACAATTCTCTTTGCTTAATTTCTCCTTAATTTCCACATCGAATTCTCGGAGTGCACCCAAGGAAGCAACCTTGCTTTCATGTCTCACTTTGACATTAGATGTCTAATGACTATACTTGTATGCACAATGATCTTACTCCCTATCAAATAACCCCTAAATTTTTTCAGGGTGAATACGACAGCCAACATTTCCATTTCTGTGATTGTGTAATTTTTTTTGCACATTGTCCAAAGATTTCGAGGTATAGCTGATTTAATGCATCAAACATGACATGAAATGGTTCTTTCCAATCAAGAGCTCAGATCACCGGCGCTATTGTGGTTACTACTTTCAACTTGTTGAAAGCTTCTTTGCAATGATCTAAAAACTCAAATTTCACATTTCGTTTCAAAACTCAGTCAAGGGTTTAGCAATTGCTAAAAAATCCTTGATGAATATGTGATGAAAACCCGCATACCCAAAAATGATCAAATTTCTTTTACGTCCTTGGTGTGTTAAGATTAGAGATTGTGTCAAACATAGTAGGATCAACACGTAAACCATCATTTGAAACAACATGCCCCAACACTTTTCCTTATCTAACCAATGACATTTTTTAGAATTAAGTACTAAATATTTTTCAACACATCTTCTAAAAACTTTCTCCAAGTTATCTATACACTCAACAAAATCCGATCCATGTAATGTAAAATCATCGATGAAAACCTTCATGCTTTTGTCAATGAAATTAAAAAAAATACTCATTATATACTTTTGAAAAGTAGCTAGGGCATTACATAAACTAAAAGGGATTTTTGTATAAGTAAATATACCAAATGGATAGGTAAATATTGTTTTCTCTTATTTCTCGAGTGCAACAGTCACTTGGTTGTAACTTAAATAACTATGAAAAAAGTAGTAGTATTCCTTATCATTAAGTTTATCAAGCATTTGATGAATGAAGAGGAGAGGTTAGCGGTCCTTCTTCATGACATTGTTGAGTTTTCTATAATCAATGCATATTCTCCATGTATTTTGCACTCACACGGTGATTCGCGTCCCTTCAAAATTGGTAACTAGTGTAATTCATTTCTTCTTAGGCACCACATCATCCTAACCTATTTGCTGTATGAAATGGCATTAATTATCTCGACTTTCAATAACTTCTCCACCTCTTTTTTTATTACTTCAATGAGGATAGGATTCAATCTTCATTGAGCTTGGCTTGCCATCATCTTACAAGAGTATCCTCCAAAGTCTAACTAATCCCCTTGCTATATTTTTTCAATACCTCTCTAAGCTATGTATCTTGCTTTGAGGGTGAGATATGAACTAACAATAATAGGCAAACTATTTGCCTCTTTGTCTCGACATCCGACTCAGCTATCAAACTTGCTTCTTCATCCACTATCATCATTATGATAGATTCATCCATCTCTTGGGCATATAATTCTTATACCAAATCGCCTATGATATCCTTTTGATCAAGTGAATCAAGTTCTTTAGCATTTTCTTCTTCTACTACCATTTCACTTCCAAACATGCTATCTTCGTGTTCATTGGCTTTGAAAGTCCCAAATTGTCTTCATACCCTAATGTCATTTCTCCCTTCTTAGATCTGATGTGTGCATCAATTTTTTCCAAGAACGATCTTCCTAGAATAATGGTGTTGTCATTGGCTTTAGTTGGGTACAACGTCTTTGACACTCACACTCGCACATCCTCAACAATTCTTTCCGGGATGGCAGTCACTCTTATTGCTAAGATTAGTCTAGTCATAGTCTTGAAACAAAGGTTCGAGACCAAGAGACTCATAGACGTCGAGTGATATCATGTCGATTACTACTTCTTGATCAACCATTGCCCTTAGGATCTCCAAGTTTTGAAAATATGAAATATGTACTTGTATCTCCACATCTATGCACATTTGATGATAGCATGGCATGCACACCACCACTGCTATAGTAGCTCATAAATCTAAAATTTATTAGGGTTATTTATGTTCACCATTGGTGCTAATCAACTTAGTTTATTGTTAGTATTAACTAGGACTTAGGGAAGAGTCTCGTGTAGTTGTAGCATAGCATAATGACACATATTTTCTTAGTATTTTGTAATACAAAATTATGATATTTTGTTGTGACTTAGGTTAGGTTTTTCATATTTTAAATATTGCTTAGTTTAATTTTGTGTTTATATTAAAAAGTGGACTAAATTAAAGGATTTAGTCCACCTTTTGTTACTAATGTTTATTTAAGTCTAGTAGGAAGTTTAATAGTAAATCGGACTGAAAGATGTGTGGATTAATTTGAAGGAGACACAATATCCGAAGAGAGACAAAGAGTACTATTCTGCTGCCCGCAGTTTGTAGGTTCAGGCTAAGAACAATACTAGTGTTATGAACAATGCATTGGAGTAACGAAGAGGAGATATTTTTGAAGGAGTGGGAGAATCGAGGAATGAGATAACTCTAGCAAAGAACGCATAGATAAGGAGGCTTTGGAGTGAACGAAAGGGAGAAGAAAATGATTTTTTTGGAAGAAAAGCCTCAATGTGAAGAAAAAGCTCAAGAACCCAGTTCAGTGCTACTGTTCCGAATTGTGAACAATAATAGAAGCAGAACAGAACTATTTCGCCTTATTTTTGTTTACAATATATTTAGCTTCTGACATTTTATCTTATAATATTTATGATATTTCCATTGGATTGTGATTATGAAATCTTGTTTTGCGTATCAAATATGATTGGCTAGATCTTATGGATGTCTTAAGCTGTAGAATGGTGATGTGGAGCAAACAACTTCACAAGTTAAATTCTTGATTTAGATGTAAACCAATAAATCAAGGTGAGTATAGTAGATGTTTGTATTAGGTAGAACTAGTAAAGGCGACTAGATCTAGTTCTACATATTTCGCATATGGGTAGACCTAAGTGTAGAATGAGTGATGACAATTTACTTGTTGTTGAAAGGAAAGTAGAGATTCCCTCTAGTCTATCTCAACAAAAGCAAGAGGCCAAATCATTAATTGCTCCACAAAACTCAAAACATCTCCAACAATCGTGGATTCTTGATAGTGTATGTACATACCATTTGCCCCAACATAGAATGGTTTTCATCATATGCAAAGATTGAGGTTGGTGAAGTGGTGTTAGGAGATAATTCCACCAAATGAATTTGTGGCATTGATATTGTCAAATTAAGAATGCATGATGATGTTGTGAGGACCATAACTGATGTAAGGCATGTTCCCGACTTCAAAAAGGACTTGATATCCTTGAGTTTCTTGGAGTAAAAAGGCTGCAAATTCACGGGTTTCAATGAGTAAGAAGGTTAGCAAAGGTGCTATGGTTGTAATGAAAGGAGTAAGAAATGATGGAAATCTATATATTTTGCAAGGAATGGTTGAAACTGCTCAAGCTCATGCAACTACAACAAAAAATGAATCTGAAACTACTCATTTGTGGAACTATAGCTTTGCCCACATGAGTGTCGAAGCCTTGAAGGAGTTAAGTTCGAGAGGCCTCTTGAGTGAACAAAAAAAATAGCAACATGGAATTTCGAGAAAGCTATGTTTTCAACAAAAAACAAAAGGTTCAGTTTTTTCTAAAGGGAATCACAACAGCCCACATCCTCTAACATACGTGCATTTAGACGTTTTGGGGCTTGCACCAACATCTTCTTTTTATGATGCAATGTAAATGATGTTGATAATTGGTGACTACTCAAGGAAAGTATGAAATTTCTTCCTTCTACATAAGTCTAAAGCTTTAGAAACCTTCAAGAATTGAAAGGTGATGATTGAAAAACATATCAATATGAAGGTAAAAACCTCAGGATAGACAATGGACTAGAATTTTTCTGATTTTGATGTTTATTGCAAAGTTTAAGGAATTTTACAGGATAAAACTAACAAGCATACACCACATCAAAATGGGGTAGGTGAAAGGATGAATCACCCCATCTACGAAAAGGTTCGCTCTATGTTAGCCAGAGTCAAGCTACATGAAAGATACTAGGTTGAGGCGGCTAGCTATGCTGCTGTTATCATCAACAGATCTCCCTCAATGGCAATAAACTGTAAAACACTGCAAGAATTGTGGAGAGGTGAGCCAACAAACTATGAACACCTAAAGATTTTTGGATGTCCTGCATACATTTATGTAAATAAGGGGAAAATGAAATCAAGGACTTTTAAGTGTATTTTCCTTGGCTTCAAGAAAAGTGTGAAGGGATACAAAGTTTGAAGTCCGGACCTTAAGAGAGCTCTCACAAGTAGAGATGTCATGTTTAATGAAGAAGCATTTTGAAAAAGTGGACAAGAAATTACACGAGATCATCAATTTAAGGCCACTAAACAGAGTGTGATTAATGAAGCAAGAACAGAACTTATAGCATCTAGATCAATAGTGAGCTAGGGAAGTGAGATAATTATTGATTCAATTGAGAAATCCACCTCATTAGCTACACCACCAGATCATGAATCCTCAATTGTTATTAATAGACCATGTAGAACAATTAAGCCTCCACAAAGGTATGCGGAGGCAGATTATCTAGCATTTGCTTTGACAATAGCTGATGAAACTCCATTACACAAGGAAATGGCAAATTTTAAGGAAGCAATCATAGGAAGTGAAGCTGAAAAATAGTAGAACTTTAGGATTGATGAAATTAATTCCTTAGACAAGAACAATACTTAGGAGCTTAATGAACTTCAAATAGGAAAGAAATGGATTCATAAAACCAACGATCGAGCATTTGATCTGCAAACTCAAGAAGTCATATGAAATGAAACAGTCATTGAGACTTTGATATAAGAGGTTTGCATCTTTTATGGAAAGTATAGTCTTTGTACGTGTAGCTTATGATCTGTATTTGTTTAAACACATGCTACCTAATTATTCTTTTATTCTTTTGCTCATTTACATTGATGACATGCTTATTGATACTGAAGATATTCATGCTTTGAAATCACTTTATTTTTAGCTTGCCTCTGATTTCGAGATGGCAGATTTAAGTGAAGTAAGAAAAATTCTTGGCATGAAAATTCAAAGTGATAGAATCAAGAAGACTCTTTTCTTGTCTCAAACTTCATACATTTCCCTTGTGGTATAGAAATTCAATATGACAAATTGTAAGCATGTGGACACTCCATTGCTAATCATTTCAAGCTTTCTACAACCCTGTGTGCAAACTCTGAAAGTAAGAAAACCTAGATGCAAGATATCCCATCCCATATTCTAATGTTTTTGGTTCTTTTATGTATTGTATGATCTGCACCCAGTTGGACATTTCTTATGCCATGAGTGTACTCAACATGTACATGGCTTCACTTGGGAAAGAGCACTGGAAAACAGTCTTTTGGATACTCAAATACTTGTAGGGATAAAAAAAACTTAAGGACTTCTATTTGGAAAGGGAGAGGATGTAGATAAGGTAATTGGTTTTAGTGATTTAGATTATGTAGGAGATTCAGATAAAAGGTAAGTGCATAAATCTTCACCTGTAACAACACTGCTATCTAATAGAAGGCTATACTTCAACCTACCATTGTCCTCTCCTCAACAGAAGCTGAATTCATGATGATAACTAAAGCCATCAATAAAGCTATTTGGCTCAAAGGACTGTTCTCAGAACTAAACCGAAAAATGACTCTGGATAGTATCAAATGTGATAGCTGGAGATCATACATGAAGGCCCACTAAGGAGGACTTCTCTAAAGGAACAATCACAATATTACACATCACTGTAGCGTCAAGGGGCCGGAGATCTTTCAAGAGATCTTCCTTCGCAATCAGATTTTAGAGCTTGATTTTCTCATTGCGAGCAAGCATGGCCTATGTGCGAGTGTGTTGTGTTATCACTTGAACAACATATTTTTGTAGCATTTCCAGCCCGTGGTTTTTTCCCTTTGGGGTTTCCACGTAACCTTTGAGTCGCTTGCCTTTTCTATAAAAACACACTGCAAATCAAGATCCTCTCACAAAAGCTAACAACTAAAGTGAATAATAATGGTCAATGGAGCTGGCCAACTAACACCAAAAAGGGCATTACAAATGTCATGTATAGCAACAATTTGATTGACCATTGATAAACGAAAAATTTGTGCAAGTCGTTAAATTGCAAATTTCTCCTATCAAATAAAATTTATAAACCTAATTCACATCAAATTATATGAAAAATATGAGCATAGTGGACTAGGGTCGAACACAAGGAGTTAGATGTTTTCTATGTAAAGGTCAATATAAGGAATCAGTGTCACGTTGGTAAATTGGTCTTAACTAGAACTAAGGCAGAACTACAATGGAATACAATAAAGAAAAGTAATAAGTTTTGGAGCTCGGGTGTTTCTGGAATGAAATGGGTGATGCCTTGGGACTCCTAGGGGATGTATGCTTATCACTAAACAAGCTCACACAAACCATAAATCATACAACTAACACACAAAAATCTAGGTCTACCCAGATTCTTGTTTTCCCCTAATCTTTGGTCTACCTCTAATTAGGGTTGTAAGCTGGGTTTCACTACTTACCCCTCCTGAATCTATCCTGGTTTGTTAAGGAAGTGGTGTGATTTATGGCTAATTAGGTCTAAAGATTGATTAGCACATTTCTCCCCCTTTCACCCCAAGACACCCCCTAAATGTTTAGCCACTCATGACAAGGGAAAGGAAAACGTTTTCATAGCATATCCTAAGCAACATTTTGGTTTCAAAGTTAAACAACTATCAATGCATACAGAAATAGAAAAGACAAATTGTTCAGGTAGAAAATTTAAAAGTAGTCTTAGCTAGGAACAGTATGCATCAAGAACGAAAGTAAATCTTCAAAGAAAATTCGTTCTTCAAGGTCGTTGTCCCTTCCTTCTTCTTCTTCCAGAAACCTTCTCCATAAAGTTGTTCGTGAGTCTCCAATGGGGAGATCTGCTTTCTCTCTCTATCCTCTCCCCTTTTTTGTCCAAAATCTTACTTTTCATCATCCTTGGATTTTGTGTGTACTCCTTTTCAGACTTCTGTCTCATCCTCTGCCACCACACTGTTCATATTCGGCTCTTTGGGATTTGTGTTGTGACCTACACTGCATTGCTCGAATAAAACTATTAGAAAGTTGGGACTAAATCGATTTAGTCCCAACTAAGACTAAAATAACACAATTACGGTACTTATGTGCAAAAATATAAAACTAGGTAGTAAAACTAAATTTTTGTAACACAATATGGATCTTTTCCATATACTCAATCATTCAAAAATATGTGTTATCAACCATAATGGGTTGACCTTGGACTCTCTAAACTTGTGAGAAGGGCATTGGATCCTCCACTTTACAATTGACTATAAGCATTGTTAGCGAATTCATCTTCATTCTCACATAATTCTTTAACTTCCTTTGATGCGTATCGTTTCCACAACATATTTAAAAATATTTTGACTTGTAAAAAACAAAATGCATAGTACGGGTGTAGAATGCAGGGAGTTGTTTTTCAATGAAAGGTGAAGTTACACCGAATACAACTGTCATGATTTGTAAACAGTTTTATAAAGTAAAAGGTGTGAGAAACACAAACGATGAAGCTTGAGTAAGGAGGTAAAAGGGTTTTAAACAAATAATAGAAATAAACTTATGCGATGAACCTTAAATAAAGCGAATATTTCTGGGATTGGAATCCTTCCCAGCTACATTTGTTATATCTTCACTTTTCTCTAATCTTCTCAGATACTCGGTTATAGGAGTAAGAAATTACCTACCCTCTCTTACACTCTTTTGCAAGAAGACATGGAAATAACCCAATGTTGCTCCTCCTTGGACAAACGTGAAGATAAGAGGTCTTGCCAATGTATCCTCACGGTCGAATTGCACACGTGTGCCCGAGTGTTGCCAATGACCCAATGAGTCCAGATATGAGGTCACTATCTGTGTATTGATCTTGACGTACGACCACAATCAAAACGTTATCTCCCTCCTACCAAAAGATCATGAGTTGGTGCTCTTCACCTTGGTCCTCTTCAAAACTCACAGGTACTAATTAGCTAACCATAAATCTTGAATAAGGGGACTATTATAGAAAGATTGTAACTTATTCATATGAAGACATATGGAACCCGTTCGGATTAAAAGAAGAGTTGAAGATAAACTAACGAAGCATAGATGTAGGAGTATCCCAAACCAGAAACGGAAGTTTCTAACCACCAACGACCATACAAACTAAGAAAACAAAAGTAGATTCTAAAGAGAAGCTATAGGAAGAATCCTCTAGAGAGAGAAACAAAGTCTAAAATAAATTAGAAAGTATTGAATGCTAAACTCTCTGAATTGAACTGACTGAATTATTTCGATTGAGTTTTCGTGTTCCTCTGGTTCTGCTGGACTGGAGTGACTTGCAAGCAAACGTCTACTCTAACAGTAGTACGCTAATGATTTCGCTGTTAGAAACTCCTGTGTTCCACACGTTAAGGCTCATAATTAAACGTCTACAGTCTTCTGGAAATCAAAGAGATGTCAGCTTGGGAAGATACATTTTATCGTTATCTGCTGCCTTCTTTCTCTCACTTCCTGCCACGTGTGCATCTTTAGAAAAATTTAAATAAAATTAGCAAAAATATTAAATAAAATACAAGATTTAGGATAATTATATTACACTAGATAAAAACTTAAATCTCATATTATAGACTCTTAATTATACAATTTTAATCACATCTAGACATAAAAACACTCTAAAAGATAATGAAAAAATGACACTTAATATTCTCTTTTGCCAGGACATTTTCCAAAACCCAAGCATTTCCTTGGAACTTTCTATAAAGTTATATCTATCACAACTTCTCTACACTTTATAATCATTTTGCACTTTCACCCTAAATCTTGTGTTCTTAACGAATTACTTTATGATATAAATAATATATCATAAGAATTTCAGTTTTTTCTTGTTTTGTAGGTTGTCATTTCATGTTTAATATCTTCCTTTATTCAATTAATCCAAATCCAAACTTAAAATTTCATAAAATTGACTGACTTCGACATGCATTTTTCCAACCCGCATCAGCATCTTTGACTTGGTCTCAAGCTGCACCCCCATAGCACCTTCAACACTTCAAATGCAAAACAATTGGATCAAGAAAGGCCCAATGGTTTCTGAATCGATCTATGGACCAAGCAAGGCCCATGGGCTTCAATAGTTTTTCATGAGCCTGATCCATTGATCTGCGCTGTTTCGATTGACGTGTTACATGTTCTTTCCCGAGTCTGGCCGAGGGTTGGGTGTACAGCATCTCATCGGGGCTGGAGTTGGATATCCAGAATAGAGATTTTTGGAGTTCAAAATTCGATTATCCGGGAGGAATATGGGGTTCTACGGCGTGGTATTTCTAGTTGTTCCTCTGCTAGCTATCGCGGCTCAGCTTCCTTCTGGGTTTGCCTTATCCTCCATGGCACCTGCTTTTCTATGGTCGCACGATCTACCTGGGTATACAATTTCAATCCAATTCTTTCATCCTATGTTTATTAAATCGCACGAATGTAGTGATCGGATGTAGAACTGAACATGGAACGATGGCGGTGAAGTTTTTGATGGATGATATTCCATGGATTCTTTGGATGATATGGTGTTCCCCTATTTTCTTAATGCCTTTCTTTAACTAGATTTAGTGGCTACAACTAAACATTTTGAATGAGATGCTTTTTTTTTTTTTTGTTTAAAATTTACCTGATTTACGTATCATGGCTATGAAGATTGGAATTGGGATTTCTAAGGTCTTCAAGTTCTTCGAATTTATCTCCAACTGGAATTTCATAGACGAAATTTTGTTAACTGCTAACCTACATCGAAATCGATTAACCTAAGTTCACTTGGGTTTCCTGAGGCATAAAAAAGTGGCATACTGTTGTTTGAGGATGCATTACCCCCTTAATTAAGACAAGTGATAGGTCTCTTCAATACCATGTTTGAACAGCCTCTTTTCTAGGAAACTTGGGCTTTGGCCCCATACCTCTGTAATGACTCTAAACTTTGGATTCTTGATGCGTAAATGTTTCAGCTAAATACCGTTTTTTTATTCATTGTTCTCTTATTTTTGCAGCATGGTAGATGTCCTCAAATTTCAGGCATCAAATTTTTGAGCATCCAATTTTCTTGAAAACTTATGCTCATGGACATTCGTTCGTTTTTCATCTTATCTAATACTAATGTTCTCAGCAAACACATCCTATTTCTAATTAAGTTTGGTTGTTATTTTCCTGTGGATCTCTGAAGCAAACTTACATACAATCATGAAAAATTTTGACAGAATGAAAGTTGTTGACTACCGAGTTCTATTGCCAAGAGATTTAGCTAAATCTGTGATGACTGAAGGTGGATGGTCAAAATACTTGGTATATCTGCGCGCCAGCATCCCTCTTTGCCTTTTTTTTTTCATCTTTTTCATTCTATGCACAAGATAACTGTGGTATCACATTGGCTGTTCGATTTAAAAGGTGTGAGTTTCTTATATAAACCTCTAATGAAGGAAAAATCCCTATGTTTTCTCAGTGTTCAGAAGAGACAGCTCAGTCCCGGATGATAGCCTTTCTTTTCATTGGAAAGGAGGTATTTATCTGTTTTATTGTTTTCCTTTTCGATAGATTGTCCAAAACTTGTCATATTATATATGAACAGGATACATATAACCAGTTTATTTTTGAATAGCTACCTTGATTGAGTTTTCTCTATTTTACACCAGATTTGGGACTATGCCATGCAGTTTGGAAAAAATTGGATTCGTGTTTCTGAGATCCCTCTGCCTTTTTTCAAACCTAGGCACATGTTAGAAACTTCTGTAGGAACATTTGTTGATGGGCACTACTGACTTTTCCATGTAGATAATAATGGGATTTCCGTTAACCATAGGTTATAGATGGCAACAATCTCCACAGTTGTGCATTCACCTTCTCAAACATGACTGATATTCATTTTTCCCTGTAGTTGACTTCGATGGATATCACAGGTCCATCAAACAATGATCCAGCTCTTGTAAACCTACTTAAGGTTAATTGCTACTTTTATTGTATATATTTTGCTGCCTTTGTAGCTACAGTGTTAACTTCAGTAAGAGGCCTGCCAACTTTCTTTATTGATGTATCCTTTTTGGAGGCAGGAGACATTCTCAAACTCAAATGTATCAGTGGCGTTTCCTTACTTAAATGTGGCAGAGGATGAAGAGCCCATTGAAAGATCAATTATTTCAGAATTTGGTGATAGTTGTTCGCCTAAATCTGAGATCAACAGAATTGCTTTAGTAGGCTCCTGCCGTGTGCAGGGTGAAACATTTGTTCGGCTACCAGATATCCGCTCATTAAATGTAAGAAAAGTAGTTTGCGCTGTCAGTATGCCTATGGTAAATGTATCTGAAGGACATTGTAATGCATCCATAGGCCTACCTGAACTCGAGGGCTGAAAATGATATGGATGGAATTAGCAATATGTTCGTGTTGTGCGATGCAGGTTCCTCAGATGCATCAAGGCAATTGGGTCCTGAAGGTATAGAAAGGGCTTGTCATGTATATGGAGCCTTCTTTGTACCATAGTTGATTAACCTGCTATGCTGTTTCGTGCAATTTACTCATTCTTACAGAGCGGGTACCCATCCTTCCTGCAGGCAGTATTCTATCTACACTTATTGAGACAGTGAACCAGCTTGGTGTGAAATACACGGTTTTATATGTATCAGATCCTTACAGATCTTCTACTCAGTCCATCTCACGACGTGCTACAGAAAGATTTCTTGCAGAAGGCACAATTGGAAACTTATCAACAAACTCTACGTCATGCGATAGCATCTGCCAGACCAAGGCATCTCTTTTGGAAGGACTTCTGGTGGTAAGGCATTTATTCAATGCACAAAAACTTTAAAAAAGAAGCATGCATTGGCAACCCAAATCTCGCGTCTAACACAAAAAGTTTTGAACTCTCAGGGGATCGTCTTGCTTATAATCTTGATATCTGGGTTGTGCTGCATGGCGGGAATCGACACTCCAACCAGGTTCGAGACTCCTCAGGAATCTTGATGCCTAAATTTCTAATCATTAATGTGAATGGGATGCATGTATACGTACGTGTGCGCATCATGGGGTAATGGTGTAGTTATTGGGGGACAAGATGTCCGTTGGGGGTGTCTCAGTTTTTTCATCACGAATTGGGTAATGTAATAAGCCGGATGCTGTTACTGTTTTGTGTTGTGGAGGTGTACTTATCGAATGAGCCGAGTTACATTCAACTTCACGGAGACAATATTCAAGGCCTCTCAAGGTCGGGATGGCCTTAACTTAACCTAAAAGACTTTCACCAAATTTTGGATTAGGATTGGTATGAAGTTCAATGTTACAAGATCGTGATTACCTGGATTCTAGTTAGATTATTAATTGGGCTGGGTTACTCTTATGGGATTCATGGATGAAATGTTTTTTTTAAGAAAAAAACACTTTTATAAATTTTTTTACATATAATATAAATATGAAAATTATTTAATAATTAATATAAATTAATTTAAAATTCAGTAGTATATAGCAAAATCGTATTCTGATTTTAATCATCATCAAATTGATATATAAATTAAAATTCAAACACATTAAAATATTAAAAAAATAATTCCAAAATATATAAGAGAGGAATTTAATTATGATTTTTTATTTAAATAAAAAATTTTCAAAATTATAAAATAATTAATTTCGAAAAATTACAATAAATCTAAAAAAAATTTACATTGATTTTTGGCTCTAATAAATTCAATCATCTTCAAGGACCTTGGGTCTAGAACCAAAAAACACGATAATTATTTGAACGTTCAATATATAGACCCCAATCCTCTAGGATTGGGTTGAATCAATCCATCTCTGGTCAGTGGAGATATCTACTAAAGATTCAACACATAGGATAGGGGCGAAACTTTTTTTGGATATCAAAAGAGCAAAAGAATTTTGTGGTTTGATTGTAGCCAAAAATTATATGTATAACTTGTAAATTTAAAATTATAAATAAAAACTCGACAAAAGAATGGGTAGCACAGAATTTGTTCTCTCTTCCTCATTCATGAAACTAAAATGTCAAGAGAATTCAAAAAATGCATGCTTGCGGGAAAAGTTTCATGATGTTAGTGGAATTAATATGGGGCTGAAGAGAATGGTTCTTTTTTTCTTTGTAGATTTAAACTAACATGACATGCGAGGCATGACATAACGAGATCCATGTTCAGAAAGCCATACGACCAAAAAACTTACTCCCAGACATGCATCCAAAATGCGCCTTCACTGCATAGACTGCAACCTCAACCAGCCAGTGTTTTGAGCAATCTCGCATCACCTCCCACCTACAGTGAGGCTGTTAGAGACACGGAATGTAAGAAACTAAAGCTGCCCAATAAAAACAGTGTCTGCTACCTTCAACTGGCCTTTTCATGGCGAGAACTTGCCTTCCGTAGAGAAAGATCCACGTGGGCGTACACGAGGCAAACCACGAAAAGGAGAAGAAATGCAGAAACTAGCATCAGAGGTTCAGCAAGCATGAATACCGGGTTGAACTTGTAATGGACCTGCAAGAAAAAACCTTGCGTTCAACCGCAGCTTGACGAACTAACACAAAATGATGCATCTGAGAATCCTTGCAAAACACGTGTAGTTAATTCTCCATTCATCATCAGTTCCACAATCACTACTGTACAAGCAAGAATGCAGTATGCATCCGTATCATTTGGTGTAAAAGGCAAACAGTATTACGATTTTCTCCATAAGGGTATCATCACCAGAGAGGAAAAAATTGGCTTGTTGGCAGAACGGCTCAATACACTCAGATTTAAGAAACTTAGAGAAATGTGATGTACCTGAAAATGAACATTATGCTCTGGTACAACGTTCTCTTTATGCAGCACTACTACAGTTCGACCAACCACGTCAAGGTATGAGTACTTTGCCTGAAATGAGAGAGATTTAAAAACTATTTGGGCTCTAAAGTGTTACTGTAATATAAACTTAGGAGACTGGAGACTGATAACATCCAGAAAAAGACTGCATATAAACTGTCAATAATTGTTCCAGAATACGACAAAGGCTTTTGACGGGAGGATTAGCTCAACAGAGAACACAAAGATTAACAAGATTCCTAGGAATCTCATGAGTAATAGAGACAAATATTCTGATCACTAAACTTTTGTTAAATACAGAGATTAGCAAGATCAAAAATTATATATCAGAATAAATGGACAACAACTTGAATTCCATTAAAAGGGCAATATCGATGTGAAGTGGCTTAAACAAGGGAAACCTGAAGCATTCCAATTCAATTATGACGGTCAGTATCGACAAACCAAATGCAGCTCATTCAAAAAACAGTGTAACTACCTCTAAACTTTGGTTAACAGGAAAAGGTACTTTGACAAATACATCACTTGACCCCTCTGGGAGGACAACCTGAAAAATATTAGGTCTTCGTTGTGAGCAGAATTCTTCATTAACTTTCAATGAAGACTAAAAATGATAATCATATTTCACTTCAAATTAGTAATGTTGCACGCACTTTGATCGTCAACTTGCCAACTACAGTATCCGCAAGAGGGCAACCAAAACTGTAATTGAGATAGCGGGAGACACCAACTGACTCAAAAAGGAAATCTTGCAATGGCACTGCATATCCAATGACAAAAGTTGCCTTCCATCCACCAAATAATGGATATCGTGGCTCAATTAACAGCTCCGACTGCATGTACATGAATAAGTTTAAAAGATGCGGATTTTGCGCCTTCAAGACGTTCTTGCCATTAGATAAGATGATACGTATCAAAGAAAAATGAAGAGTAGAAAATACGGCAACTAGCAAAAATGTCTAGCTTATATAGCTATTCCTCAATGTCTTGGTTAGAATATTGAAAATACCTTTTTGGGGTTTGAACGCAGTCTTGATGTTGAAATATTTCCAATGTCATCTCTGTAGTAGACAGAATGGGCACGTGGTGGTAGCTCAGCAAGAAGATGCTTGAAGGAAGAAACACCACTGGAATCATGTCTTGATTGATACTCAACCCTGGAAAAAGAAGCATGCCATGAAGTTGTGAGCAATGGAATAGAACGACGAAGAGTAGAGGATTCAATGATATCGGCCACACAAATTCTTTTGACAGCAGCATATATATATTGCAGGCATAGAGTACTTACTAATGTGATCACATCTTAACAACGCACAGAAACAAATAATAAAAGCAAAAGTTATAGTTAATCAATCCTGGTAAATTTAGAACACACGCTTGAAATATACAAGCAAGTGTTACACAAGAGGCCAGACCGTGAAAAGACGCCTTTATGCTTGGCACCAGCATGCACTAACTTGTAGTGCTCTGCAACTTGAATACTTCCCCAGTGAGATATTTCAATATGACGCTCAAGTTCCTCAACAAAAGCAAATGGATTGTTATTCTCAAAATGAATGGTGATAGGAGAATATGAATGAGGAGGAGAGTCCTCAAATGGCCCATATGTCAGCTCACTTCCACTTTGGTGAGTGGGTTCAACCCGCACAAAAGATTCTATCTTGTTATTGGGCATCTTAAGTAATGTTGCCTGATGTACAATATGATAAGGCGACAGTATAACAGCACTGTCACGGTAATGCACCATTTGAGACTCTGACTGACTTATTTCCACAGGGAAGGGTCTAAGAGAGTGGGTTATGATGTAGAGTATCTCTAATGTGATAGAGTCACTCTTTTGCAATGGCTTCAACAGCGCTATAGCAAAGTATTTATATTCATTCGCACCATCAGGTTGCTTGGCTGAATTTACTTCAAGAGGGAAATATGAGATCTTCTTCTTCTTTCCAACAGCCGCAGCAGCTTTAATTAATGCTAGATGGTGAAACTGTTCAGGTGGGAGAGCAAATAGAACTTCTGAAGATGGGGCATCCCCCAAATTTTCTACCTACAAGAATATAATCCTTCAACATTGTGCAGTCTCTGTCAGAAGATTGAGTTTACAGCCTCTAGAAACATTATTATTGATATGCATCGAGACACTTTCACTAAGTTTGAGAGCATCACCATAAATAAAATGTCGAAAATTACAATCTAAAAAACTGAAGGAGAATGTTTTGATATCCGTGGCTTGGGTACCACTTTATAAAAACCGAAGTAGAGATCGTTTCTACTTGTAACGTCAAGATGAGATGAAATGCAGTCTCATAATATAGGAAGATGAGGAAAACACTGAAATAAACCACCAGTGACAATATCAAACAATTTAAGCACGAAACTGCCTAAGAGAAAGTGCGGCCCTAAGCAGTTCAGGATTGGCATCAACCACAATACAGGTAGTAAGTTTAACTTTATTCACCAACAAGAGTAAGAAAATTACCTTCAACGTAACATACACCCTGACGATATGCGAAGTTAGATCAATCTGAAGAAAGAGTACATAAATCTTGAGATCCCAACAATAAGGAAAAACATACGAAAAGGCATCATTCAGAGGAGTCGCCATAACAACGTAATGGCGATCTCATATTTCACCTGTCGCTCAGCATGAACGATTTGAAGATCACGCTGAGATGATTCTGTGCCGATGAGTAACAAAAGGAAAAACGCTGAGAGAGCAAAAATTCTAGCTGCCATAGCTCCCAAGCTTTTCGCCCGTCGCCACTGGAGACGAAATTGAGAGGAGGGCAAGCGGAAAGTGGATGGTCAACGGCTCGACCCGGCCGCTTGCCAATTCAAGCAGTCCCACTCCGCTACCCGGTCCAAGACAATATCATTTATATAAATAACGCGAAAAAATGAAAATAATGCCATGGTAATCACTTTAGTTGCTTTATATATATATATATAGAATGGTTCGATAAAGCATATTTCAGGCTTTTAAGTGCCTATGCAAGTTTACATACAGAGAGAGATATAGGGGGAGTGCTGAACTTCGGATAAGATTGAGTTGAAGTTGTAGTTGAAGTTTTAACTAAAAATTTGAGTGTTTTGACATAATTAAGTTGAGTTGGAGTTAAATTTAATTTTCATAGATAAAATACTATTTTTTATCTTATTCAATTTATATATTTTTTAAAAGTTTTTATAAAAATTATGAATTTTTACATCTTAATTTTTACTTTCTCTTTCTGTAATGTTTCTTAATAATAGGTTTTCCTTTGCAACTCAAAAGCGTTTCCCTCAAAGTCAGTTAACAAGAAAAGTTTGATAAAAGATATTTTTGAACAAAATCTCCTATTCTATGGAGATTCTTTCTAGTTTTCTAATATATTATTTAATTTAATTTCTCAAGTATTATGTTCTTTGGTCAATGTTACAAAATTGTTTTTTTATCAGGTTTTTAATGATTCTTTTTAATTTTTTGATCTTGCAGACTGATTAGATACATTGCATAGAATAAATTTGTTTGAATCATTTGATGTACAATGTTGGTTATTTTCCTGATCTTGGAGATTATTTTTTTTATTACTTTTTAATTTTCTAACGTTAAAAATAAATTGTATAAAATAAGTTTTGGAAATGAATAAGTTGATGTTTATTTACAAACAAGTCTGACCTCGAAACTTTTGTTCAATTTTGTTGAATATATACCTTGAAGTCTTCATGATATTGCACAAAATCAATTATTGGTTATTTCTTAAGAAGAATGGACACTTGTAATGCAAGATCTGATCATCGTCCTTCACATGAAGAGATTAAAAAAATGTTAATCAAAGTGATTATTGTTTGCAATGACTTTTACCCTACTGATCATCGATTGGAAAATGTTCTTGTACATCAATAAGAAATGAGATCAACTCATTAGATGTATAGCTGAAGAATAATTTGGAATTTTTTTTATTGGCAATTGGGTGAAGACATGGAAATAGAGTTTTACAAGAGTTTTGGTGACATTCTAGGGAGATGATTTCTTGGCATGTGCATGTAATACTAAAAGGTTGTTTTGCTATGACAAAAGATTCAATCCACCCTAGAAGAGAACATGAGAATACATCCATACATTTAAAAAAACAAATGTTTGTATTCATATTTCAAGGTAACATCCCCTTAATCACTAAGGTCTACCAATAAGCATATTCCTTAATTGCGGTGTTTTATAGGACAGTATCAGTGGTATCGACAGAACACACAATGCTACAAAAGTACCAAAAAAAGAACATAAACATTTTTATGGAAAGTCAACCTAGAACATCCTAGTTATTTGTGATTTCCATGTGTGCTTCATTTATGTGGTTACTGGGTTTGAAGGCGGATTCCAATTTTTTCATGTGTTATCGGAGTTCAAAGAAGCCGCATTCTAATACATTCAAAATGAAAGTATTATCTTGTTGATTCTGGATATCTACTTCAAAGGGATTCATGACACCATATCCTCATTGTCGGTACCATTTGGCTCAGTTTAGCAATGGAACCAAGGATACGAGTTCGGAAGCATTCTTCAACTATAGACACTCTTTGTTGCATATGACATTAGAGTGAACTTTTGGGGTGCGGAAGGCGAAGTTACCTACTGTAACTGATTTTTCGTGGGGCTTTAATTGGAAGATCAAGTAAAAATGGTGTTCGCCACAATTTTATTCTAGAGATAGGTGCAATAGACAAAGACTTCAAGTGGGAGAAGTGGATCCCACAAAGTGAAGAAGTTGAAATTAAGGCATTGTGGTATGAGATTTTTAGGGGATATTGTTCTTGATGACCATTTTTTTTATAAATTTGATTTTGATAAAAAAAAAATGAAGGTTTTTTATGACTCTGATATTCATAAGTTGTCATATGATTTCTTTCATTAGCTCATGTAAACTTTAGGAAGAAATAAGAGAGACGAAGAAAAAGAATAAGTTATTATTAACACAAGATTATTTATATTTGATAATTTCTTAAAAGTCAAAATTAAAAAAAAAACTTTTTAAATAATTACTAAATTTTAGTATCTAATAATAAAAATTTCGTATATTGCATAATCAATTGTTATACATATTTTAATTTTATTAAAATAGTAAATTCTTATTGTAAATATTAATTCATTTTTTTCAAAAACTTTTTGAATATATAATTAATATGTATCCACTCTAATATGGACACATTCTTAACACTCTTTTTAATTGAATATGTTTTATATACTATTAGAATTGATATTTTTTAATGTCTAGTATTTCTAAAAATTAATAAACTTTATATATTATTTTAAAAATATATGTGATTATTTAAAATAAAATAAAAAATAAAATATTATTTAGTAAATTATAAAAATAAAATAAAAAATATTTTTAATCAGTTATTAATTTGTGGTTGTACAATACAAACTAATTTGAAAATATAATAAAATTAAATCAAAGTATTATTTAGAACAAATATGTATATAATTGTATTTTGATAAAACATATTTAATTATTTTTAATTTAACAAATATATAATCATTTTTTATTAATTTCTCTCACCAAAACAGGGGTACTCAACTAATGTATAGATAAAAAAGGGGTATTCACCTAAAATGAGGTTCACACCTTTTTTTGTGAACCTCATTTTCAACGCCACATCTTTGATAAAAATGAATACCTCTCAATTCAGAGAATTTTTAAGTAAGTCCAACCCATGTACAAACAATTCTGCATCACCCACTAACTCTGGAATCTGCTTCATCTATCCTATACATGCCTATATTGTATATTTAAAAGTGTTGAGGAGGAATCCATATTGGAAATCCATGTGGCAACCATCTCATACAAGTTGGTGATAGGCTTGTCTAAATATTCATGCTTTTTTTTTTTTTCTTCCTATCTATCTGTCAGTGTGATAGCATGAGTGTTATCAAGTGGAGGGGAGTGTTGTGGAAGCTCTATCATGCTCCCCATGAAGTCAAGGTCTATATTTTCAATATCTTCGATGTCAATTATCATCTTTTCATTATGAGTATCAGCATATTCGAATGATATATCTTCAAAAGTTAGACAATATTTTTCAGTGATATATTTTTGTCAAACATCTCTTATTGCGCGTAGAGTATGGACCCCTTATTCCTGAATTTTGCATACTCCTTATTCTCCTAATTGATAATTTATGAGAAGCAAATAAGATCCTAATTTATTTTAGTGAATACCAAATTTTTTGTCAAATTTAGTTGTGTTGTGAACTCCTTCATCGCATTATTGAGGCCAATACTCGTTCAAGTATTCAAAAGCCTAGTACCTGCTCTCACTTGATTCAAGCACGGATAAATAAAGGCTCTAGTGTTGGCGTCATTCGGGTTACCTTTATCATTACTTCCCTCAATTTCAAATGCATTCATTTTCTTGGTGTTTAGATTAACAAAAATGTTATCAAAACTCATGAAATTTTGCCAACTACAAAATTTACCATTGAATCAAATGAGAATCAGTAAAAACAAAAAGTAACTTTGATGAAAAACATAGATTGAGTTCTAGAAACTCAACTACAATTTCAAAAATCGTAGTTTCATTTTTTTCAAATTCGAAATATTCAATCACTATAAGAGGAAAATGCCATAAGTGAAAAAAAAAAAAAAAACATAAAATTGGGTTATCGAAATATACACAAAAATGAAAAATTGAAAAATACAAGAACATATACTTGTTGCTTCTTCGTATTCGACTGCAAATCAAATGAAAATGACAAGTTTCAAAGTCAAATAAGTAAATGATAAAGTGCCCTCCGATGCCAAACAACTTTCACATCATTTACTACCTTTAATAATTGAGGGGTAATTTGGAAACACGAAATATCAACAATAATTGAGTTTGTAGCAACATACCTGGGAATGTCTATTGTATTCAACTCAAACTATGTTAACTCAATTATCCAAACATTATATGCATGATTTCCTAAGCTTTTAAGTATGGTTGGGTTGCGAACCCAACGCTAATCCAAACACTCCCATAATATGACATGAATAAAAAAAAACGTATAATCAAACTCTCGAATATATTTGAAGTTTCAAAAAATATATATATATAATGTGTAATTTTAAAAATATACTTTTTAAAAATGAATACTAAAAGGTTGGTTTGATATGGCAAAAGATTCAATCCAGCCCAAAAGAGAACTTGAAAATACATACATACATTCGAAACAATAAATGTTTGTACCCATATTTCAAGGTAACACCCCTTAATCACTACCGTCTACCAATAAGCATATTCCTTAATTGTGGTGTATTATATAAGATTGTATAGGTGTCATCCAAAGAACACACAGCGCCTACAAAAGTTTCCGAAGAACATAATACTTTTTATGGAAAATCAGGAAAGCCAATCTTCTAGTTGTTTGCGATTTCCATATATGCTTCATTTATGTGGCATTGCACATAGCAAAGTTTTGTCAAATGTTATCAAACAAATATGTCGAACCAATCATTTTATTATGGGTCAAAAATACTAAAAATGAAATATTTTAGGTCAAATATGTCATAACCCAATTTTAAAAATATACTTTTTTAGTGTGGCAAACGAGGGAAACGGAGTGCCACCCACAGTTGCCTCCTTTCCTCTGTTAATCTAAAGGGGGGAAGAAGGGAGATGGATGGATGCGAAGAAAATGCATGGTCCTGGTCCTGAGATGACGGTCGTGCTCATGATAATGACGATGATTTCAGGGCTGGCTGGTGGTGGCGTGGACGGAACCTGCGAGGAACACTGCTTGCCGGTGTGCCTCAGGCTCAAGGATGCCACCCTCCCGAATTGCTTGCCGGCGTGTTCGCAGTACTGCCACCAGGTCCACGGCAGGCTTCACCCAGGCAAGCTCCTTCCCTCAAGCCGTGCAATTCAATTCGTTGCTTTGATTACTAACTGTGCTTGCGGTATCAAAATCTCAGGCCCCATGATGACGATGATAAAGTGAACATGTAATCCATCCATCATCCTTTTTCTTATGGGGTAAGGAACGGTATCAATTATTTGCACCGGAAAAAGATGTTTTGTTTTCTGTTACATACACTGACTTACAGCCCCAGGACGAGGTAGTAGAGGAGCGCCACGGGTACCGCTAGCAGCATCCCGAATATAACCCTATAAAAACAAATAAAGTATTGCAGGGGCCATTTATCAATGAATTAGTAGTAAAGTCAGGATTACTTACGCTGTGCTAAGAATATCTGCATGCAAGTTGTATTCCTTGGCGAAAACGAAGGGGACGATCCCTTGTGGCAACGCAGCCTACGCATAACTCAAAAAGTCAGTCATTTTGTGAATGACCAAAAACGAGGGCCATAGTAAGTACCTGAACGATTGCGACACTTAGGAGGACGCCGCCGATGCCGGAGATGAGAGAAGCGATGGCCATGAAGGCGGGGCCGATGATGAATCTCACGGCGATGGCAAAGGTCACCATCGTCTTCCCGCATGCTATCATCCTCGGTTGCAACGCCATGAACAGCCCTGCACTGCATGTGTCAGTTGTGTTCTATACCGTTATAAAGATTTACCAGCACTTCGTACCGAGGCTGAACATGGCCATGCCGAGTCCCGTATCAGATAAGATGGAGATGGACTTGGCGACTATGGGAGGCATCTCCACCTCCCACCTAAACGAATGCTAAATAATTATTAAAAAAAAAAGAAAATGTGGTGACGAAAGAGTCACTCACTCACCTGAAGGAGATGAGAGACCAGAAGAGGCCAATGAAGCTGGAGTAAGTGTTGGGATTCCTTATAAGCTTCCGCCAAACCATAACGAGTAACAGCCTCGTCATTACTTTGGTGGGAGGCATCCCTTTCCCTTTCTTCTCCGCCAAATCATCTGTTGGACTCTTTTCCGATTCCATTTCCACTTCCATTTCCTCCCTGAAAAAACAAAAGACAATATACATATATATAATGTGTTTCTTATGGAAAGGGAAAAGAGCGGTCTGCCAGTGCTCCTACCTTCCGGGGATCTTGTTCTGATGGGAGAAACAAATCTGATTTCCTTCGCATGATGATGATGATGTGTTGGGCTGGCAACGAAAACTCTGCCGGAAACAGAGGAGCCCGTTGAGCTCCCGAGGAAGACTGGATCCGCTTCAGGGCCACCCGCATCTAATTTTCTTATTGGAGACGTGGATCGCGCGCTGGATCCCCGGGGCGTCGGATTCATCGAGGATTGAACGGAGTAGATCTCGGCATTCGATAGCCTCACCGTGACGTGGAACTTGCCGTCTTCTCTGACATCTCCCACCACCGTCTCCAGCGGCTGCTCCTGCTGGAGAGATACCACGTCGGATTCCACGCGGATCGAAATGATCGAATCAGCCGTCTCCGGGAAGCGATCGGATATGAGAATCATGGCGGCCCTATACTCGAACATGAAGAGCATCAGAGTGTACCAGATGATGCACTGCAGCACCACGATCTGCACCATCAGTCCTCCGCAAAACTCGCCGTACATCCCTTCCAGCAACGGGATCCCAATCACCAGGGTGTTGGGGAGGGTGGAGAGGGAGAAGAAGGTAATGGTCTGTTCGAAGGAGCCCTGTCTGCTGAACCTCACGTACAGAGAGAGGATCCCGAGAATCATCAGCTTCTGCAGCGTATCGGCTACTATGAACCTGAAATTCATGGCGTAGGGATCGTTTGTAGCAATGAAATGGAAGGAGAGAAGAGGGACGGCGAAGAGGGCCACGTAGCGGTTGATGCCGGAGCACTGTTCCGGCGTGAATATCTTCCACCACTTGACGGAGGCGTAGGCCAATGCCATGGCAACGTACAACGGCACCATCGCCGTCATCACGTGGTACAAGTCCTTGGAACTTATCATTCTTTCCAAACACGAGGTGCAATGCGGCAACAGGGTCTCTGTTTCTTGTTTGAAAAATCTAGTGGGAACGGAGAAACCAGAGAAGGGCAGGAGTAGGAGTGCGCCTTAAAGGCTTGAATGGCATTAGGGATGAAAGTTGGGCCGGGCTGGACGGGTCCGACCCTAATTCAAAAGGTTTCCGTTAAGTTTCGAGCTGGGGTCGTTTGACTATGTCTAACCATGATTAATATGATACTAGCATGATTATTTAGTAGGCCGTATTGATTCCATCCAGCCCATGAGCTTACTATACAATAAATAAAATATTTTACGTAAATTATTAAATATTAATATATATTGATGTTATTTAAACAATTTATAAAAACTAAATTAAAATTATTATGTGACTTATCAATTCACATTATTTATTAAAAAAATAAAATAGAGAATGTAAAATGAATTAAAATTATCCAAAATTAAAAATAAATGTAATTATAATATATAAAACTATATTCTTAATTTGGGTTCTAGGTCCATAATTTTGAGCTCCAAACCCAATCAGCCTTGAGGGTTTCTAGCCAAAAAACTTGATAAGATTTTGAATCATCTACATATAGGCCTAAACTCAATATTTTCTAGAACCGAGCCGATCAACGGATTTGGGATTAGATTTTCATTCCTAGCTGGCATCTACCTCATTTACCTCTTTATCCTATCCTAGGCATTGATGGGGGATTGCATTCCTCCCAAACCTCTCTTGAAACCAAATTTGTTTCATTTTATCTTATATTAATAAATAGCGAATTTAGATTTTACATCTTTCAAGTCATCTATAAAAGAAATTGCTAAATGGCTCATCAATCTAATATGATCACAAAATATTATGAGGGTATTTTTGAAAAAAACACCGAATTTCCCTCATACAAGTATTAAGAGTTTTGGATATCTAGTAGCATAAATAAAATATATATGACGTATAATATTATTAGCATCTACATCTATGTCTTTATAATTTTTAATAAAAAGAGCAATATCATCCGCATTAAAAGAGTTAGAAATACATTCAAATAAAGTTTTCATATTTCTATATTTAACCCTCAAATTCAAAAACAGTGCAATAAGAAATAAATTTGGGATTTCATCAAAGTATTTTAAAAACTTATATTTCATGTTTTATACGACATCTCCTAAAAAATCACTATTATTTTGATGATTATAAAAAGCAAAAAATTACAAATACATGAAATCACAAGTTGAAAAATTGGATAATAAATATCATTCAAAATCTTTGTAGAAGATTAAAATGTTTCTAATAAATTCAATAAATTTCTTAATTTTTCAAAAATAGAATGAGTTAAGAAATTATAACCCGTAAAAGATTTACAAAATTCAATAAGAATATTTTCATAAGAAATTAAAAATTATAACATATCATATGTACAATTCCATCTACTTGGATAATTATTTTTAAATTTATCATAAGAAATATTTCTTTCTTAACAAATTCTTTTGAAAACAAATATTCTATCGGGTTGCTCCTAATTATGTTGACTAAATCAACAATAAGAGTAAAAAAAAATTTACATTCTATGAAATCACTTTAAACACACATATTTCAAAATATGACAAGTATACTTATTGTGGAAAAAATGCTATTTAACATAGTATTCATGTTATTTTTCAAAATCTAAATGGTGTTTGTGTTCATAGATATTATCCGATGAAATAGAAAAAATCCTATTAGAAATTTTATAAAATATTGTAACTTTTTCTATGAATTTTATAATAAAAAAATCGTTATGTGGTAATGGTCATATTTGAAAAATTAAAATTCGTTTTTGTATACACAATAATTATTGATGTTAATTCTGCAAGTGCACAGAAACCGTCGAAATAATAAAATAAGATCGTATCCATAGGGAATTGTTATTGGAATATTCTTTTCAAAACAAAGAGTTAAAAAGATTGGAAACAAAAGAAAGATTTGGTTTTGAAAACAATAAGGAAAGTGGCATTGGATCTAAGATCCACCTTACTTGAAATTCGCTCTTGCGTGTGTGCAAACCTTGAAGACTGACCTGCTTGTGCAAGTTCTGGGGGTGTTATTCTAAAGTAGTGCTACTCGGTGACCGTTATAGCACCGTCCCTTGTTTTGTGGGATTATGGAATCAACCACGCCACCAGAGCCATTTCACCTCTTGTGATAACCCATGTTTTCCCCACACCCAAATCTAACCCCTACACCTCACACTTCGCAGACAGATTAGACAGAATGTGTCTTACCAACGATGTCCGATTGAGCCCTTCTCCTTAGGTGCTTGAGGCCAACCTTTGATTCTCTCACACTCCCTTCGGGTTATATGATACTAAAGATCACGTTGGTAAAAAAAACGTTGCGAAAAAACAGAATCAAACTTCAATTTAAATGTCGAAAAACATAGTAAAACAGTCACATGCGCAGGATATTTATAAGAGAGTACCTACACGCAAGCAAGTAAGGCTTCACCGCAGATCCTCAGCCACAAGCACCTACACGCACAGACTTGACTCTAACATGAAAATAGACACGAAAATAGGAAAAGTACAAAGGAAAAGTGGTAAAAGATGTTTCTAATGGTTGAGAGGGTAGGATATTTATAAGAGAGTCAATCCAAGTCTTCGTATTGAGCTTATTTGATGAGCTTGGATAAGATCTTCTATCCAAATCTTTTATTCAAATCTACGAATCATCTTCATATCTCTATCTTATCCACGAATCTTGGACTAAATCTTCATCGGTTGACCGAGTCTTGGGTTGAGATTCATGGTCCATCAAGTCCATAATTTGGTGGGTCTTGATTTCTCCTCAAATTGATCCAAAAGTATCCTAAAAATCCACAAAATACACTTTCTCTCCAAAAAAGATCAAAGTAGTGTGAAAGATGCAAAATCAATTGAGAATAATGAGAAAGTGGGGTTTAAGATAAGTAAAAACAACACTCAAGTGTAGTGGAAGAACATGTTTTTGAACGACACAAAATCACTTATCAATTATCCAGTCAAAAATAAGTAATCACAATATAACTTTCATATTGCACTATTTCCAATCATTACAAGTTGAAAAAAATTACATTGTAGCAATTTAAAATTATAAATTAAAGAGTGATGCATATTTTAAAATATTCAAGTGTAAAATCATGAGTAGTTTTTTTCTAAAATTTTTTATAATCCGATTGAAGTTGTTTTAACATATTATCAAAAGAAGATTTTTCAACAAATGAAAAAATTTCATTAAATATCAAATAATACACAACAGTGATTTGAAAAAGTTTGTGAAAACAAATTTGGTAATCTGATACTATTATCACCTACTAAATATAATCTAGTTTGATGATTTTGAGACAATTTATTATTATGTTTCTCTTTAATATGTCTTTTATATATATCAATTTTTCAATCATTTTTGAAAGTATATTCCTTGTAACAATGCTTGCAAATAAGTTTTTTGGGATTGTTATTTTTCGATCTTGAATATCTAAAAAATCATCATTATTATTTTTTGATTTTTTACAACATAGAAGATTCGATGAAATAGAATAATCTACATCTTGAGGACTAGAAAAATCATTATATTGGGATAATAGATTTGATTCAAAATTTTGCAAAAATTGAAGTTCTTCCTCATAAATAAATTTTCTATCATTTTGAAATGAAATTCTTATAACTATGAGTGATGAATGCATTAAGAGAGAGTATGTTAAAATTATATAATAATCCATAAAATATATATTGATGATTTTTTTATTAGAATAGTGTCAACCGTAGTTTTAAACCAATGTGATGAGTGTGCACACACTAGTCATTATCAAGTACCAACGAGTAACAGCTTGTAATATTAATATATATATATATATATATATATATATATATATATGATATTTTAATAATTTTTTAATATCAGACAATGCATTTTATATTTTTTAATCTTACTTCGATTTTATAATATTAACTCACCAACTATTGATAATTGTTTACAAACAATTTTGGTTTGATAATGCTTTTTTTTAAAAAAAAAAAAACATGATATTAGAATGATTTCATATATATTTAATGAATATTATGAATATTTTAAATCGAACCCATGATTCATAGTTTTGAACCATAGATTTGATCGATTGCGCATGGGTCAAAACTGACGATATGTGGAATCGAACCTAGATCGTATGATTCCGATTCGAACAGATTACACCGCTACTTGATACCGAGCCTAACACTCTGATGAGACCTATTACACTTGATACAAAATTTTAGGATACCTAGCAGTATGTGCCTGCCGGTCATTACGTGCAGAATTGAGGCACACTCGATATCTACCCCAACTTTACACTGTGTGTTGAAAGCCTTACACTGAATAATGCCCATATAACATTTTACATCTGAGTGTTTATGGAAGACCATGCCCTTTTCCTCTTCAACCTCATATGACCTATGTGTTATTTGAAGATTGCACTCTAGAAAATTATTTGAATTTTTTTATTTAATATTTGATTGCACAAAGCAACCATAAATAAGGAACTTAACAATGGATTCCAAGAGTCTCAAGGTTTCCTCCAAATATAAAAAATCTTGTCTCTTTTGTTTCATATTCCATAGTCGACGAAATCCATATAGGCGAAAATGGACTCAACCACAATGTCTCTTAACCTATTTGGTCACTAAGAATATAGTGATGGGTGTTGAAGACGTTCATAATTACAAGCAAGTAATATACAATAAGATAATAAAATAATGCAAAGGATGGTTTTCGCACGTTCCATTCAATGCTTCAACTCGCCTCTTACACTAAAAAAAAAAAAAAAAAAAAATACTTGGGTGTAATACCCTCTCGTTAATCCAAGAAGAACCTTACGATTGGTATATGCGACTAGTAGCGGACTGCTTTCTGCCCAACTACATCGTAACATACGGACATTGATAAATGGAGTTGCTAAATCAACATAATGAACAGATGGATAGATGTTGGCTTTAAAGCAGCCTGCGCGTGCGACACATATCAAGAATTCTCAACACTCACTCTTTCTTTCCTTCTCTTTCTTCTTCTTCTTCTTCTTCTTCCTCTTCTTCAGCGTCTTCATCAACCTTCTCCCTTGATATGTGCACCAAACTTATACCACTCTTGGAACTGGTAGTTTCTTTAAAGAATGGATCCGATTCATCATCTTCTTCTCTATTGTCCACATATGCATACCTGGTACAGCAAAAAGAACATGCTCATGTTTCTAGTTCATGATGATACCGTTTCTCAGTTTTTGATATTCAAATGCAAGTTGAGTTGTGCAAGCTACACTTTCAAAACAAAACAAAAAAACTCAGGTGCATTTCTGCAAGAACAGTGCACAAACAATTGTTTGAATATTGTCCTGGTATAGTTCGCTGTTCGGTTTCATTTACTTGCATCGGGAGAATAAAAACTCTTAGAAAATAATAAAACACGGATGCCCAAAGTACTGGCGGAATCATGGAGACCTTGGTACTGCTCCTACGGACCAAAATACAACATAACATGTGATTCAAATTGGGGTTATAAAAAATAATGCCAACAACCATTACGACCCAGTTAATCCATCATGTTATTGCTAAAAAAAATTGTTGCATGAGAGGTACATCATGTGTAGAGATAGGATGTATGACAAGGACTTTGTTCTGTATTCTTTTTACAACTGTATTCGCAGTAAAACAGCATAGCGGTTATTTTTTTACTGTCTGCTTTTAAAAGCGTTTTTTTTTAAATCACAAGGCACTTTGCAAAACAAAAACCCTTTGTAAACATAATAAACACGTACCGTTGGGAGCTTTGTGAAGGGGCCCAAAGGTAGCAGATAACACAGAGTAAGGCAAATGATAGCACATCCCAGAATGCTGTGATGATCCATGCACTCTGCCATCTCTCGCTGAAGGGGTCCGTTGCTTTAAAGTAAACCTGCAGGTTGAACAGAAATTGCATGGACTTTATCCAAGGGAAGACAAAAACCCTCACCAAAATTATACCTCATATCCTATCCACAGAACTGAAGAAATAGCAGCAACTGCAAGCGCATTTGAAAATTTCCTGTATATGTCCAACTTAACAGAATTCCTTTTAGCCTGAAATACAGAGCAGCAGATATTCACCAGAGTTAAATGGACAGGAAATTTGTGAAACCAGACAAAGTTTGGTCAGCATAGGGCATATGTAACCTGTAGTTGCTCAAGCGTTTTTGAAATAGAAGTGAAAATCCACAGAATTAAGAAGGCATCCAATAATGCAACAGGGAGAACAAACAAGACTCTTGTGCGGCCAGCTTTGTCATTTATGCTTCCCACGTTCTCTGCAAGGCTAAGCATTTCATATGCTATGAAGCATGTCACCCCGAAGAAGATCACCTTTGCTGTTAGACCACCAAGGGTAGGACGGACAACCCCATACCCCATTGAAACACAAAGAAAAAGAATTCGTGAAATAGTTCGTCTTATTGCACCAAGAGTCACAACCCATGCTGTGATTCCACCTGGCCTTTTCCCAGTTCCATTGAAGTATGCATAATCAAAGTACCAGAAAGTCATCTCCAACAACCCAAGTGCAATAACCAAGGTGATGCAGTGCTGTAGCAGCAAAACTTCATTCCAATGAATCGCATATTGGTAGACCCATATAACACATAAGATGGCGAAGGCAACAGACATAAAAACATAAAAATTTAGTAGGGGTGCCATTCTACCAGGAAGATAGCCATGGGCGTTTCTCCAGACAGTGCGGCCAGCAACCCTCATTCCTTTCAGATTTGGATCACAGGTTATAAAAAATAAGTTATACATCCCAGTCCTTTTGATGTAAACCTCTTTCTTGTTTTTCATATGGGTTGATAACATGTTTCCTCTAAAATAAATCTTCACTGAAATTGGCCAATTTTTATCAGTTGCTGATGGCGTTCTTATCACTTCTCCTTGTTTGCACCCTTCAAGGTTTGCAAGATCAGGAGTGCAACATATTGCTCTCTGTCCAGCATAAGCAGATCCACCAATATTATCACGATCAGCAGCTTCAAAGATAATGACTTGAACCAACCCACCATTGTAAGCTGAGGATGGGCGATGATCAGGAGAATCATAGCTCCTCCAGAATGTTATGTTCTCAAATCTAAGGGAAACCAAAATGCATAGCATTTTAAAGCAAATCTTAATGATATTACAGACGGGATTCTTCATCACTAGCACAGAGAACCCCAAATAGCAATCATGGGACATTATTCACCCTTCAATGCGCTAAACAATACAAATGATACAAAAAAAAAATTCAATCTTTCATAAAAATTATGACATTCTTCCATTTCAAACGTCCACAAAACCTTTCCTTACAAAGTTACAACTCCATCAAAATTTTAACTGAAAGCGTTCAAAAAACAAAAACAGAATAGTGCTCATTTCTGCCAAGAATTAAATTAAAAACATGGGTGAACATACCGGATATAAGATTTTCCTTGGAGGTTTTCAGAGACCAAAATGCCCTCACTTCCACCTGATAGCAGGAAAGCGTTGCCCACTTCCCGGAATGAATCTTGGTTATATGAGTGAATCGACGCTTCAGCTCCTTGGAACGCTAATATCAGGAAAAAGAATGCGCAAGAACAGAACATGTTGCGTCCCAGATTCCAAGGATTGCAGGTGAAACCCATCCGACTGCTAACCTGATCCTGTAAAAGGAGAAGTGCCATATTGCCAAGAATTAGACGAACGAGAACAGCAGGAATGCATTCCTGATCATTTGATTTCAGATCCAACACTGACATATTTTTTAGTGTTCAATCATTGATGGGCTAGACGATGATAATATATGAAACGCACATTGATCTAGCATCCACGAATGGATTTGCAAGAAATCAAACTTCTAGTTCAGCAACTCGAAGTTACAATTAAAGATCTCCCGCATCCCGAACCAAAAATCCAGAAATCCAGAAAATGCAATTGATCCACTCACAATTAAGCTTCTAGGTTGACTACCGGCGACTTTATCACACCGAGCGATGCCCTTTTTCCGCCTACCTGTCGTTTCTGCGGCACCGCCCCCAGTATCGGTGACCATTCTGCATAAGTTCGAGGCCAGGAGTGTTTCTACAACAAGCAGTTACAGTAACCGTTCCGTTAGGAAATCAAAGTAGATGGCAATGCGCCGACGAAGAATGGGAAGTGCGTGTATTTGTGAGGACTGAGGAGGGATTTGGATAGAGAAGTCGCAACGGCAAGCCAAATTTCTTTACAAGCCAAATTTCTTTATTAAAAATGATACGTTTAATCTATATTATTTTTAATAAAAATAATATATTTAATTCTAATTGAAATAATCATGTTAACGTTTTATTATATAGTTCCTAATTTTTTTAGTTTAAATATTTTTAATTTTTATTATTCTAATATCAATTACAATTAAATCTTCTTATTTAAAAAACGAATATATTTACTCTCATATTCATCACAAATTATCGATTACCACCCAATATTTAGGCTTTGTTTGGTTGATGCATTTTAGGTATTAGTGAATTTAGATTATTTGGATTTAGCTAAACCCAAATATATGGATATAAAAATATTCATACCTTTCCTTGATTATACATATACTCATATATGAGGGTATTATATGGGTATAATAATTATTATACACATATATAAGGTATAATATACTCACATACCAAACAACACAATTTTATTAAATCTACCATAAACCAGCCTTATACCATCATATCAAACAAGGCCTTAATGTAGTCAAATTCGATTAAATTAGTGTGCCAAAATTTGATTAAATTATGTTGTTTAAAAATATTAAAAAATGTATATTTACTAATCCAATTAATTATTGTTATGGGTGTTTAAAGACTTTTAAAGTGGTTTAAATCAAATTTATGGAAAGCAAAAAGACAATATATGGGAGAATTAGGGGTGCTCTCATGAAGAGAACAACTCACTCAAAATATAGTGAAATTGATAAAGGAAATTACAAAAACTCCAAAAAGGATGCTTTGCATTCTTTGCATGCTCTTCTTTACTAAGAACCTACCCATGTTTCCTTACTCTTCCTCATTTATGTATCTACAAAAATGTTGATGAGAAGATAAGACCTTCCTTTTTCATCATTAAACTCGGTTTTATGTCATTCTAAATCACATTTTTTGTCACCTTTTATGATTATTTTTATCTATTTTATGATTCATTTTCTTATTTATTTGTATTGATTTTATACATTTCATATTAATTTGATCTTTTTGAAAATATAATGTATTTTATAGATCCATACATTTTCCATCAAATTTGAAGAGAAATCAGATCTAGTATGGGGTGCATGAATTAAATCTCAGGAGGAAGCTCAAATTGCAATAAGAATGAAGATATAAGCAACATTCTAAAAATGTTTTTAGAGTTTATTTTTATTTTTTTCAAAGATACTTTAGAGAAGTAAAAATAATTGATAGAAATAGAAAAAGAATATAAGTGTTATACAAAACTATAAAAATAAATGCAACATTACTTTTCAAATCAAAGAAATAAATGAAAAAAGAAAAATAGATGTAAAAGTATATTATTAATTACTTTTCCAAAAATAATTTTTGTACTATAATTTTATAATTATTTTTGATAGAATTAATTTTACAATTGATAGTATTCTAGAATAAAATATTTTTATTTTTTAAAAAGTAAAAGTAAATTCTAAAAATTTTTCAAAATAGTGCTTTAATCTAATATCATGAATTGCTATGAAAATTTGAAAAAAAAAAATCTTCATAGATTTCAATAAAAACATTAAACTAGATCTATCGAGCAAACTCACTAGAAGATATAACTATTTTTTCTATCTTACTTTTGATATTTTCTTTATTTTTCATATTTTAGAATTCAGTATTTATGCTTGAGCATTCGTTGGCTAATAATCTGATTGAACCTATGCTTGCACAAGACCTTGCATGTGTTGACCTTTTACTATATTCATTGACATTTGAAGTTTTGATTTCATTTTATACAATATTTTTCTGACTAATGTGATGTTGAATACCATTGAACCCCAAGAATATGTGGGAAAATACAAGGTTGAACTAGAATAATAATCATTGCCTAAGAAGTGATCCCACTATGAGACTACTCTTTTTTAAACTGAGAACTTGATAGTTCACTTTCATAAAATTCATACAAATGCATTAAACAATCTGAGGCAGTGTTATACATCACTTTTGCATTAGGTCGATACCATGAAAAACAAGATACGTAAAGCAATCACAAAATAAATTTAATGCAGTTTGCAAACCAATTGTCTTCCCTCTAGGATCAAACATGTTTGTTACAAAAAATATAGTAAGTATAGTTTCAAAATATTTAGGCTTTTAGATCATAACTTTGATAATATAGAAGAGCAACTCTACTTCAAAATATTTTTTAGATATTGAAATTATAACAATCAAAGTAGGTAACATAAAATGCATTATAGAATAGTAAACATTACTAAATAACTTTATATATTTATGAAAAAAATCAATTAAATTATAAAAATTAGCACATATATTATCATTTAGTTGAATATTTATGTCTGTATGCAATATCAAAATCAAAGAAACAACTTCTTTATATAGAAGAAAGACCAAACATAAAAAGCGGAATTCTATCTAATCAACAAATCTCCATTCAAAGTTCTAAATGACAAATCTTTTAACTCATATAAATGATTTAAAGAAGCCTTTTTAAGACTAAAATTTTTACATGATATATTATCTTACGCACACTATTCAAAGCAATATCAATTTTATTTTTCAATGTATTTTAAACACATAAATTCAAAATATAAAAAATACATGTTAATCCAAATAAACAACCACCTAACATAAGATTTCTAGAAGATCTCACCATTGAGCTTGTAATAGCATTATTAGATGCATTATTGATAAAAGGAAAAATTGATATCATTGTAATAAAATTAAATTTTCTTATCAAATAAATTTGTAAGTCCTAGTCTTCACAAAATACAAATTACACAACAGAAGTTAAAGGTTGATCAAGGAACAAGTGTTGCTAAGTATTTCTATTAGATGCAAGATTACAGAATCAACATTAATCTTAGTCCATGGTCAAACTAACATTAACATACAAGATAAAGAATTCTCTACAAATAAAAATGTAGAAGATAAATAAACCCTAGTTTTGCACAACGAGTATTCTGTGGTAAGAAAACCCATAATTCAATATGCAATCTTGCGCTTTCATAACCCCAAACAACCTAAGTCTACCTAAGTCATTTACTATATTTTTTGCTACAATACTCCATGGTGTCCCAATCCATTCCACGCATAGGTCTTACCAATTTGGAACACATAGAACTAGGTTTGCTTGGTTCTACTGGTCTTAATTGAAAGTAACACCTAATAAGCTTATCTCAACTCTTTGATTTACCTTCAAGTTGAGGATTTGAGTTATGCAGCCAGTTTGTTTATCCCTTAGGTCTACCCGGGGCAAGTAGCACATCCAACTATTGTGCAAAAATTACAATCAAATTAGACACTCATTCCAAACCACACTTCTTACTCTAAGATATCTCCTAAATGTAGTCACTCATAATTAGTGCCGTAAGCATATTTTTATAAAGATAAATTGAGAATATCATCATATCTTGTGCTAGAAAAATAGCAACAAAGGTAAAATATTTATTAAACGATAACAAAGATAAAATGAGTTTCTATTTCCATTCACTATTGTTCACACTTGAGAACAATAGTGATGAACTGGGTTCTTGAGCTTGTTCTTCACGTTGAAAGCTTTTTTTCCTAGAAAAATCATCTTCTTCACCTTGTTGGTTCGGTTTTCATGTTTTTGGAGCTTCCTCATGTGTTTTGTTGCTGCCAAAGCTCTCACTTCTCTCTCTTTCCCCAAAAAATATTTTATTCCTCCATTTTCTTAAGCAAGTACAATTCTTTGACAACGTTGCTGCTCCTACCCCTGACTTGCAATCTGTTGTGGTGGAAGTGCACTCATTGTGCCCTCTTTTTATGTTGTTCATTGTGGTATATAAGTGGTATGAAATACTTATGTCCTTCCTTGATTTTTAGAATCTGCTACTGAACTCACAAAAGGGTTAATCACATGAAGTGTGCTAAATATGAGGATTTAGCCCACCAATATATAAAAATCATATATTTACTAAATTTTTATAGGATAATTAAAACCTTAAAATAAACACTTAAAATATGATTAAAATGTTATATTTTTTATAGCATAAAAATAGGAAAATTTATGTGTTATCAATTATCAAGACTTATGTTAAAGATATGATTAAGAATTGAATATTCAATGTATAGAGAGGTAATGAACTTGGCTATTTGTGCATCTATTTATGGAGAATCCAAAGGCCTAAACTCGAATTCGCATTTTATTGATTAAAAAAAGAAACTAGACATGATTTTTTTGAACCATTTTATTACAATTTTGATGATGTTTTTTTTTAGTTATTGAAGCAAATATAAACTATAATCTAAACTAATGGAAATACCTTATAAACAGATTTTTTGCTCCTAGCCAAAGTTTTTAACTAGCAATTACTAAAAGTACAAAATCAGCTTGAGAAGTATTAATACCAAATGAAAAAGCAAAAACATCAGCCCTCACGAAATTGAAGTATATTGCCTTAATAAACTACATGTCTTATTTTCATGCTTGGTTATATTGTATAGTATAAAATTTGAAGTAGAACCATTTTATCATGATTGTATACGGTATCACAATACTTATAACATACACTTTTTACTTATTTATTATGATCGAAATGCTCACACTAATTTATGGATCCTATCCTTTTTTTAGGTGAATGATATGGCTTCACCATCACCTGCGACAACAATGTTATATGGAATCTCCTCTTCATTTGTTGGCGTCAACCTTTCATGTGATTCGACCATCAAGGCCCATCTAAGAAATGATTATTAATAATCTCAAAAGTCACAAATATCAAAATTAATGAAAATGAGCTATGCTTAGACATGTTAAATTCAGAACTCAAAACATGAAACTTATACATTAAAAGTTCTTTGAATAATGCCAACTTGTATTTCAATAGAGGTATCTTAGTAAGCTGCAAATCTCCTTACCACACTTTCGTGAATAACACCACAAAATGAGTTACGAGACCCAATGAAGGCTTTTGTTTAAAATTTTTATAAAAAAAATCTTCTCAATTAATCTTTAATTGGGATGGATCAATCATATGAGTCAATAATAACGGGCTAAGTGCTATACCATGGTTCAAGTACTTAACAAGCCTTATGAGCTTGTAACATTCGTATGTGCTAACTTGAGAAATTTATTAATGGACTCATATTATAGACCCAAGCTGTCTAACCCATTAGTCGAACCCATACTCATCAAACATCGACCCGACCCGTATCCATTTTTTTAAAGGTGCACATCATGCTTGGGGCCCCTCATGGGTCAACCAATCGAATACTAGGTCAACCCATAATCATGCCCACTACTAGAATGATATAATAATTATAATTGAATAACATTATTTTATAATAACATTCCAAGAAATTATGTAAGAAGTCAATCTTTGAGACTTACCCATGTTGAAATAAGAAAGATAGAGTCTTGGGAAGGACACAAAGGGATAATGTTTATGAGATCACCTTGGATAAAAAACGACTCATGAACAATAAGAATGACCGAAAACCTAATTGATACGCATTCCTAGTAGGCTTTATATATACCCAATACCTAGGTTACCCATCAGTGGGCCACAATCATTGAAAACACACAAAAAAGCCGAACAACTCGAACCCAACACTTCCATGCTCGAACCCAACACTTTTTTATCTGAAACATGACATTATGTCACAAGATAAATGTTTCTAATCACCTTCAACCTTTAGATTGAGGCTGATCTCCAACACTCCCCCCAGACCGAGATCTCCCAACTTGAGAAAGTCTTCCATAATCATGAGATTCATGTTCTTTCTTGCTAGCTCAAACTGAACTCTGTTCAAAACTTTGGTGAGCCCATCAGCAAGCTAATTCCCACTCTCAACATACTGTACTTTAATCTTCTTCTCCTTGATGTAATTCCTTATGACATGATACCTGATTCTTATGTGTTTGGCTTTGCTGAAGTTAGTTGAATCCTTGGCAATGGAGATTGCAGCTCGATTATCCATAAGCAGATGTGGCTTCCTTTTGTACGAATCCAAGTTCGTTTAACATCTGCCTCAACCAAACACAATAGTTCGAAGCATGTGCTGCTGAGATGTATTCTGCTTCAGCTGTTGATTGCGCTACCACCTTTTGTTTCTTCGAAAACCAGACTACAGGGCTCATATTCAAGAAGAAGAGTGCACCAGATGTACTCTTGCTATCTTGAGTTATATCATAATCACTATCTGAGTATACTTTAAGTTTCAAGACTGGTTTTTCACCTTCATAGGGATAGAACAATCCAAAATCATTAGTAGATTTTATATATCTGAAAGCTCTTTTAACAACTACCATGTGAGTTGTTGTGGTTTGTTGAGGAAGCGAGATAAGACATTTACACAAAAACACAGGTCAAGCCTTGTATGCTGGAGATAGATGAGGCTTCCAATCATACTTCTATAAGTATTACCATCCACATTCCTTCCCTGATTTTTTTCTCCAATAACCTGTTTGTAATCCAAGGGGGTTTTTGAGGGATTGACATCTTTGAACCCAAACCTTTCAAGAAGTTCATTACAGTACTTCTTTTGAGATATGAATGTTTCAACACCTACAAGTTGATGAATTTCCATGCCTAAATAGTAGGACATCATTCCAAGGTCAGTCATCTTGAATTCTTTTTTGAGTAGAGCTTTGAATTCTTCAATCTCCCTTTCATCACCTGAGGTTATCAAAAGATCATCCACATATAGGCTAATAAATAAACGATCATCTCCCTTTCCTTTAACATATAATGAGTAATCACTATATATTTTTCTGAAACCAATACCCTGCAGAAAGTTATCCATGCGTTCATTCCATGCTCTAGGAGCTTGCTTCAACCCATAGAAAGATTTCTTTAGTTTCAATACTTTGTCTTCATGACCTTACACTTCGAAGCCTTTTGGTTGTTCAACAAAAACAACCTCCTCCGACATACCATTCAAAAACGCAGTCTTCACATCTATGTGATGCACTTTCCATCCATGAGCAGCTGAAATGGCAAGAAGTACTTTAATTGTGTCAAATCTTGCTACTGGTGCAAAAATCTCATGAAAATTTATTCATTTGATCTGACTATATCCCTTGGCTACTAATCTAGCCTTATATTTGTTAACAGAACCATCTGCATTCATCTTGGTTTTGAATAACCATTTGAGGCCAATAGGTTTGAAACCCCTATCCTTGGGTTTATCAACTAACTCTCATGTTTCATTTTCAAGTATAGAATTCACTTCTTCCTTCATGGCATCTCTCCATTTCGGATTTTGTACAGTCACTTCAAATGATGTTGGATCTTGTTAAGCATCATTTTCTAGTTAATTATTAGGTATTATTATGTGTTAATTATGTATGAAGTCGCCCAAATTAGAAGTCTTATTATTAAGTATTTGATTTTTACTAGAAAATTCCTATTTTCCCATTTTGTGTATATTTTATGTCTTTTTTTTCTCACACTTTGATCGAGACATGTCAGTCATAGAGTGTTGCAGGAGTATTGCAGTTGGTCAGACTCTGAGTTTTCGTGCCTTGTACGCGAGTTGGAATGATTGTGGGCGAAAGACTGACACTAGTCAAGGCCCTTGACTTACGGCATGTCAGAGTCTGCAGTAATGATTGGGCATAAACTTGCACGCAAAGAAAGTCTGGTGGCGCACGCAAGATAGAAGGAATGATGAGAAAGGGATCCAAAGGAGTTAATGAACATGGGAATTCATATAAAAACCACTTGGAGCACTTAGTTTCGGACTTTTGCCATTTTCCCCTTTGTACTTAGAACTTTTGAGTTCTTCCTCCCCTCAAGGAGGAAGAGCACTTAGTTTCCAATTTCGTTTCTATTTTGATGGCCCTTTGTGGCTAAAAACTTTTAGTTTCTGGAAGTAGATGAAGTTTCCTTCCAAGTCTTGAGCAATACACTTGATTCTTTGCTGAATTGATTTCGGATTTTGCATACTTCCACGCGTATTGTTGCAGTCTTTCTGTAACGACTCTTAATCAAGGTCCATGAGTAGCAGGCCACTCCTTGCGGATTTTGGTGAAGATCAAGGTGAAGAGCACCAACTCCAACCCTACCAGTTCGAGGGAAGTAGCGGATTGTGTGTGTCCTAGGTACTGCGACAGTGGACAGGTTGTGACCTCGGACCTGCCACTGGCCTCGGACCTCTATCCCACATTGCTAGTTGAACACATGTTCAACTAGTTTATATGGGAAGGCAACCCAATACCTTTGATAGGCCAGAGAGTGAGTTGGGCCTCACGCGCACGTGCAGCCCAAGCCCACGTTTTGCTCCGTTTTGTCTCGAGCCTATTAGGGTTTACGGTTCATGTATACATTCGACTGATTTCTGAGATCGAGAAGTGCAGTTCTCGAAGAGCCTCTTGAATCCTGATGAATCGTGAAATCCTTTGGGATAGTGTTTTACGTGCCTGAGGTTTTCTTCTTCTTTGTGTTCGGTTTACAACATGAGAGCCTCAATGTCCATCTTTAAATTATACAATAAGTCAATTCATCGAGAAGCAAAGAATTTCAATGAAGTTCAACTGAATAAAGAGTGGATTCAACAATTCAAGGAAGTGAATATTGAGTTGGAGCAACTTACATTCATGAATGCAGGCTTGTGTGATGGAGTTGAAGCTAACCTTGTGTGAGTGACAAAGGAGGATGGTGTTTCATATCAACATTCATGAACACTCAACTGCCATTATATTAAGGAATAAGATCATGTATTAGATGAGCAGCACCAAATGAGGAGGTTCAAATAATGGCAAGAGATACTGAAGAAGACTTGAAAAAACAACAATGCATTGAGCTGAAAATGCTCCATTTATCATTGAGGTGTGACTTTTTTGAAGAAAAGTGTATCCATCCCTTTATTGCAAATGCAGGCTTGGATGATCACCAAATTCAAGAATGCATCCTACTCATGAACAAACATGAGGAGGTTATTGATTGCAATATCAATGATTCCAAGAGGCCACAATAACAGACCAATTCAATTGTAAAAGAGACAAGAAAGATGAAAATTTCCAAAAATAAGACAAGGATCTCATCACCATAGAAAAAGTATTTGATTGGAGAATATGATGTTTTTTACAAATGTTGCTTTTGTAAGGCTGATAAACTCAAGGAAGGTTTGATGAAAATTTCGATGGGTTCAATCACTACATTGGAACTTTTCTGTTGAGTCATAGAATGAGCAAACAAAAACATGGCATGATGGGCACTTATACAAGATAAAACATATGAAAACTACTGATTTTTTTAATGTTTAGTTCAAGTCGTTTTTTATTTGTAGAAAATTCAAATGTAGATGAGATGTAATAAAAAAGTCTTCTGAAAAAATTTATGAGTTTTACAAAAATAAAAGAAACATAGTGATAAATTCAATGCCACAATTTACTTATAAAAGTATCTTTCTTATTTTTTTTGAAGTATTATATTTTTATTAAAAATTATATTTAATTATGAGTTCACATTTCTTTTATATTTTAGCTAAAATTCACTAAATCATGAAGATTAGTTATTCACATTGCGAAATCAATACATTCGAGAAGACGATTGTAGCCACATTGGGGATTTGGGTAAGTAATTATAAAAATTAAATAAATACAAAATGAACTAATTTCAATAAAATGTAATTTTTTGAATAAAATGTAATAATAAGAGTGTTATATAATTTATTAAATAGACTACATAATGTAAGTTTTTGAAATGACGTGATTTTGAGGACACTTTTGACTTATAATAATTTATACTAAAAAATTTAAAGAAACATAAATAAAAAATCAATTTTAGTAACTGCACTTTCTTACCACAATCCATTTGTTCCAAAAGAAAAAAACAATGAAGTATTATTTGTTGCAAATATACGTAATGATTTTTTAGTGTGTTTATCCAAATAAAAAATGATTGAATTCATTCCTTTATGACAGCAGGAGAAAACAAAATGGATTGAAATAGCACTGTGCTAGTGGTATGCTGCTTAGAAGTGTCAAGTGTGTGTGAGTGATGCTTCACGTTTGTCATGCTTCAGTCTTTCCTCTTTAACAGTCTTCTTGCAGCCCAGCCCTGCCCTGCCCTGAAGATAATTTGCCATTTTCTATGACAACAATCGACATAAATAAAAAATATTAAGAATTGATTATTTAAATAATTTGTGGATATATAAAATAATATGGAAGTGTGCTCTGAATCAAATTATATGATTTTCGATGCTTCAAGAATCAATTCCTTCACCTTGGGTTTCCGCCCCCGTCCCCGCCTCCTTCTGTTGGCAGTTGTTAGTTTGTCCTAATTTGGTTATTATGCGTCACCTCTCCACCACGTTCAACACTGGCTTTTCAGCCACGCATGGCAGGTTCAAAACAGTCCTCCATCTCTTTTCGCAGCTCAGTTCGATGCAAATCGATGCTTCTGCCCAAACGCGAACCATCCTCGCAAAGGCATTGCTGAAACAAAGTAGATGGGATGAAGCGGCCGAGTTGTTGAGCAAGTCCCACTCCCTGATTGTTGATAAAACTCGGGTCTTTGATTCTTTAGTCCAAGGTATATGTTCTTCTGATCAGGACCCGGAGAAGGGGCTCTCTTTGCTAAAAGTTTTCTTGAAACAACCGAGTTTTTTCCCTTCTTCTCGTACCTTTTGTGTTTTACTTGGTTGTTTCAGCAAGATGGGGAAATTGGATAGTGCTATGGAGGTCTTGAGATTGATGTCAGATAATATATTCAAGTGTCCCTTTCAGAATTATGCACTGAGTTCAGTGATTTCTGAGCTTCTCAGAATTGGGAAGCCTGAACTTGCTGTTAGATTTTATGAGACTGCGGTCGAATTGAGTTATTTGAAGCCTGACACTGTTAACAATGCAACTGTTGTGACTGCATACTGTGAGCTAAGAAATATCTATGAGGTTTCAGAATTGGTTTCTTGGATGAAAAACAATGAGCTAAGATTGCATCTGATAATGTATAGCACCTGGTTATATGGGAGTTTAAGGGAAGGATTAATTTATGATGCATTCAGTATGTTTAGACGAATGGTAAATGGAAATGTCATGTTGGATACCTTGGGTTACACTGTACTTATCCATGAACTCTCCGAGACAGGAAACGTGGAAAAGGCTTTTGGTATCTTGTGTAAGATGAAGAGGGATGGAATTGAACCAGATTTGGTAACTTACAACGCAATAATTTGGGGATTTTTCCGTAAGGGAAAATTAAATGAAGCACTTGCACTTTTTGGGATACTTAAGAAAATCAAAGTTGAGATTGATGAATTTACATATGCCATCCTGATTCATGCGGCTTGCAGACAAGAGGACATGGATCTTGTGTTTGTGCTGATTGATGAGATGGATAAGAAAGATATAAATATTGGTGCTATTATTTTTAACACTGTTATCGATGGATTGCTAAGAAGAACGAGGATATTTGAGGTTGATGAATCACCAAGCAGCATAAATGGAGATGGTGCTCCATGCAGTGCATGCATACAGGAAGATATGGTGGGAGATGATAAATCAAGTTCAGAAGCAGATAAAATAACTGAAGCAGCTCTCACTGATTTGAATGTGGTAGGATGCGACATTCTGATGAAAATTATGCTTATGGTAGGTAGGTTTGAAGATGCACTGGAAATTTATCACCGACTGCAACAAATGGGTACATCCACAAACTATGTAACTTACTGGATGTTGATTGATGGCTATTGTAAAGCAGGAAGAGTTGATGAGGCACTTGAGATAATGGATGACTATCTAAAGAAAACATCAGACTCCGCAGCAGCTTGTTATGCCCGTATTATTTCCAGCCTCTGCAAGAAGGGTTTCGTAGATTTAATAATCGATGTTCTAGAGGAATATGTCAGTAAAGATTTCCCATTGCACAATTCAATGTGTTTGATGTTGATCAAGACAGCATTTGATAAAAACAGTGCAAAAGGTATTCTAGAAATGATTGTCAAAATGGAACACATTGGCTACAAAGCATTACATAGCATGTACAGCAATGCTATTTGTTACCTGTGCAAGATGGGATTCCCTGAAGTTGCATATGAAATGTTATTGGCTATGAAGACAAAGAGATTAACACCACTGAATGCATGCTATTACTGTATTTTGAAAACTCTTCTTGCTGAGCGTAAAATGATGCTGGCTGAAATCATTTTGACTTCTTTTCTTAAGTTTCATGGCATGTCCGACGTGCAAGTTTGCAAAATAATTGCACATTACTTATGTTTGCAGGATGTTAAGAAGGCCCTTGTTTTCCTCTCAATGATAAATGAAAGTAGATTGTATTTGACACTTCCCATTGTTGTATTGAAGATGCTGATAAATGATAGCAGGTATTTGGATGTATACGAGCTATTGATGATGGCAGAAAACAGCCTTCCTTGTTTGGATGTGTTCCATTATTCAAATATTTTAGATGGACTCTGTAAAGGTGGCCACATTGATGCAGCTTTAAATGTATGTAACTTGGCCATGAAGAATGGCATATCTCTCAATATAGTCAGCTACAACTCTGTAATGAATGGGCTGTGCCGTCAGGGTTGTCTGCTTGAAGCTTTCAGGTTGTTTGATTCACTGGATCGGATTAATGTTCATCCAACGGAAGTTACATATGGTACACTAATAGATGCTTTAGTAAACCAAGGGCGTATGGTGGATGCAAAAATGTTATTTGATGAGATGTTCCTCAAGAATCTGAGACCAAATACGCATATTTACAACTCACTTATGAATGGTTTCTGCAAGGCAAATCAATTTGGGGAAGCTGCAAAGCTCTTCCAAGATTTGGAGATGCAGGAGGTTGAGGCAGATGCATTCACAGTTGCAGTGGTGATGAATTGTTATCATCTTAAAGGTGACATGGAAGGAGGTCTTGCGCAATTTTCCCGTTTCAGAAGGAAAGGGGTGTTACCAGATTTGGTGGGGTACATGCATCTGCTCAGAGGCTTCTGTGCTAAAGGTAGAATGGAGGAAGCTCGAAGCATAACGCGGTACATGCTCAGTACACCATCTGTTACTGATGTGCTGAAAAAAGTGGAAAATGAAGAGTCTGACTCTGTGGTTGATCTAGTTTCCATGCTTTGTGAACAAGGAAGAATTAGCGAGGTTGTTAGTATTTTAGATGAAATCGAGTCCATATTTTTCAAATCTGCAACACTTAAAGAAAAATCAGAAGGAAAAGACAATGAACCGATGGTTTCAAGGGGGGATGCAAGTGTGTGCTTCAGCAAAGAAGATGCTGATACGGAAGTGTTGAAAACTTTTGAATCCTTCTATTCGGCTATTCGTTCCCTTTGCATGAAGGGAGAGATTGATAAAGCCAATAGATGGGCAAAATTACTGATCAAATCATGACGCTTCTGCTTTCCCACACAAGACCGGCATTCTGGGTATGGCTTTGTGGAGCCAGTCCTGAACACGGAAACGATTGTTGTCCAAGTTTGCGAGTTCTCAGCAGCAGAAACATGTTTTATACAGTGTAAAGCCAAACTGATCTGCTTGTCTCTCATCCCTTTTCCAGCATGTTGTATACACAAGGCCTTGAAGGGTCTTCTTGTAAAGATATGGCCACCGAAGGGACATGAGCCATTGGTGCAGTGAGTGAAGCCAAACATCAGAGTAATTTTGTCAGTAATTTATACAGAGTTCTTCAGGATTAGTTTGAGGGTGACAACACAGAAGCTCAGCTGTACCTGTTTGTACTTTATACTAATACTATTTAATTTTGATTACAATGTACTTATTTATTCCCAATCCATTTACTTCTTGGTTTCGTGTATCGTCAAACTATTCACAATCTGTAAAAAGAATTTAATTGTTACTGTAAAAATGAGAGTGAATGCACAAAACATAACATAATACAAATGCTCGGTAACATTCATGAGATGGAAATATAAAATATTGACTAAAGCGAACGAATTAAATCAGATGGTTCGATTTCTCAATCTTTCTGACTTGCTCCTACGGAACTAAGGTCGAAAAGATTGAAAAAATCAGTCATTCACAACCACTGATGAAGGATTCCTCGAAAAGTTAAGGATTAGTAATCTTTTTTTTTTAGAAATCGAATGGATTCGGTCTTATACATACGCGAGGAAGGTCATCTTCTTTCTTTTATCACTTAGGAGCCGTGTGAGATGAAAGTCTCATGCACGGTTTTGAATGAGAGAAAGAAGTGAGGAATCCTCTTTTCGACTCTGACTCTCCCACTCCAGTCGTTGCTTTTCTTTCTGTTACTTCGAAAGTAGCTGCTTCAGCTTCAGATGAATAAAAAAATAGTATTTTCATAAAACTGACCACCCCTCCGCGGCATAGTCAACTTCCAACAGCCCATCAAAGGTTGAAGAATTTTGATACAAACTGGAAAATGGAGGATGCCTACGGTCAAATGTTCCAACAACAGGACAAGGTATATTCACTTGCATCTTTAACCACATGTAACAGTTTTGCTGAACCCAGAAAAAATACAAGGAAACAATCAGAATAACTAAAACATCATAATGGGAGAAAACCAAACACTTGTGCACCACTGTATCCAGATTGTTGCCCCCCGCCCCCCCCCAAGTCTGTGTCTGCGGCATCCCAGAGTTCGAAGCACATTATGATCTATAACAATGGTGCTGCATTCTCTGCCATTTCCCACTTGCACTTGGAAAATAAACATGGCTATATGGACAACGACATATAGGGAAAAAAAAAGGAGGGCCAGGACGAATGCAGAAAGGTAGTCAACCAAAGAATCAATAACCAATGGAGTTATATTCATCCCACTAAAGGGATGTATAGTTCGAAAAGAGTTGAAGCAAAACATCAAGAGTTTCAGGTAAAAATTTCCTTCCAAACAAGTAACATGGTCTCTGGCTCCCATTCCACATGCATTGACGAATTTGAGTTTGCTTCTGCATTGCACCAGAACAAGTGTGTGTATTCAAACAGAGAAAAGAGACTGTAATAGAGATGATTCTTACCACTTTTTCACTCGTAACATGGACACTTTCCATCACAGACTGCAACAGAATACAGAAAGAGGAATCAACCATTTTGTATCTTCAATGTATGATACCGTTTTTCTATGAAGAATAAGGATAAGTTCACACAAAGATGTGAACGAAAAACCCCATGTGTAAGAATGAGAAAATCAAGGTGAAAAGCGGGAAAAGGATGGTGTCATACTGTAATGTTTCTCATAAGTTCAAACGTAATATCCTCAGGTGCGTATGATTTGGGATGCCACTTGCCTTCAGACCAGTCAACATGTGTCACTGACCAGTTAGCAATTCCAGATGGATCAAGCATCTAAAGCACATTAGAAAAACATTATGTGATAAATACAAATAATAGAAGATAAGTGGGAGGAGGATTAGGAGAAGAAAGAATCTCACATGAAAAAATGTAGGCAGATAATGCTCATCAGAGTAGCAATTGCGATCTTGTTCCATGCCTGGCTGTTCAACCAAAGGAATAAATGGAAAAAGTAGGTCAGTGGATGTGTCGTTCGGCCTTGAAAGGAAAATATGGTCAGACAATCATGAATCAGTACTAAATGACAAACATCTCAAAGAAATGAGTACCCTGCAGTAATCTCTGAATTTCGTGTAGTATAGGGTGTCCGCCAAGACAACAATGGCATGTTGTCGTTTCATTGTGAACCACTGTATCATTCAAAGACATACACAATGAGTGGTTTTTTGGTGATTTGCATCAGTAGGAATTGTGTTTGAATGCCTCCGTAGTAGAGAAGAGAATTAATAAAACAGCTTTTACTGAAAACACCTGTGAACCCTTGCGAAAGTCTTTCTTTTCAACCTCCGGTAGCATGTGCTCACTATATCTGCCACTTCCATGTACACCAGGATCCTCAAAGCTGCATCAATGTGGTGTATGGTCAATACTGATTAGGGGTTTGAGACCACATAATTTATATTTTTATACTCAATTGCACTAAATTACAAACTTTTTGCTTTCCAACTTTCTTAAGCTCGCACAGGAACCACAATAAAAGAAATGGAAAACTGTTGGCTATCCAAAAATAACACCTTACCTATCTATAAAGCTAACGTTGGTATACAACAGATAGTTGTACACAAAATCAAAATCCCGGAGTGGTATGCAGCTACCAGACAGATAAAAAAAAAGGTTAATCCGTATCTAAGTAAAAGTAAGGATAATGTTAGAAATTGACAATATACTCATTGGACCTGTCTGAGAGCAGAACAAAATGCTGGTTGTCAGGGTCCTTGAGTGCATTGGCTAGAAGCCTCCTTTCTGCGTCGACCATTGAGATTTTACCCCACTCTACCTGAAAAGCGAGTTAGTGAGAGTTGGGTTCCACCTGAGGCCCCTTCCAATTGATTGAGCACAAAATGGAAATTCTATGATAGGAAACGCAATTTTGAGCTGTGCTTGCTTTCATACTCTTAAAAGGTGAACCAATGAAAATACATGCATTGTAAAAGCATCAGATGGAAAAACAGTTTCTAAATTGCCAGTTTTGATTCATAAGAACAAATAACAAGTTAAGGACCTTGTCACTACGAATCTCTTGATTGATAAAATAACGGCTATAATGTACAGGTTTATCCTTCGATGCATGAACATAGACAGAAAATCTACCTTCATGGCCCTGTGGGATAAGAAAAAGGATATTAGATGATTTAATAACATAAATTACAGGGAGCTGGAAAGATCTGAGTAAGTTCAATGTTGTTTGCCTTGACCTTAACTGAAAGTGATATTTTTCCTCCATTCTTTCATTTTCTGGTCAGCAGGAGAAAAATGCATCAATTCTCTACCAACTACACTACCCGCTCATCCCTCTTTCGTTTAGTTTTTTCCTTTACACACCTATTATTATTTTTTTAATTTTATTAACACAACCATGAAAGCACTTGACCGCACTCCAAAATCATGGGAGCTTAAGAAAAATCCTATAACGAGAAAAATTATGGAAGCATTAAAAGTTATTCAAAGATGAACTTTGAACCGTAAACAATAAAATAAATACAACGAGCAGCTCATGGAAGAACTAAAGTTGAAGATGGAGATTAACTGATTCAGAACGAGGCAAAAGGCTTTCAGTGCTAGAGTTAACTGTATGACTGACAAGAAGAAAAGTAAGTCAACAACATTCATTTTTACTATTTGAGCATTGTATAGAAACGGCTAGTACCTGGAAAAATATATCCCATAGCTTTTCAAACGGCAATGCCCCAGGAGTCAGAAATAAAAATGCAATTTTTGGCAATCTTGATACAGATGGAGGCATGTTCAATATATCTCTAATAACAACTCGTGAAGCAACTTCATCATCGCTTAGTTCCCGTGCAGGTTTCGGTGGAAGCCACCTTTGAAATGCCTTACAGCCATTTGATGAGAAAATATAGCAAGAGGTAGAACTCTGGGTGGATAAACATAAGCACAAACCAAGAACACGCATATCAGGGAAACCAACACGATGATCCAAGTTGGCTTCCTAAGATGGCCACGCTGGCGAGACCCAGGCAACATCGACATATCTTTCACGCCTGGATGCCACACCTGAGCTGACTTCATCAATAAATGTTCATCAGAGGACTATTGACATTAGCTCAGTATTCTTGCACCTCTTCACCCCACTGGAGTAACCTATTCCAAGAGACAAATGCAGATCTCAAAGCCTAGGTAAAAAACTGGCCCTGCAAACAAGACACGGGAATAAACCATTATGAAAGCTGAATAATCGGTGAATTTAAATACAACTGTAGGTCATATCAATGCCGACAGAAGCTTTCCCAAATGGTTATCACTCAAAATTTTGAAGAGGTACAGAATTCTAACAATGTTGTGTTATCCATGAAGCACCAAAAGTTAGTTAAAAATAGATGGATGGAAGTCGTTTGAGGGAACATGCTGAGAATCACAAGCAAAACATTCATTTAAAAATTCATGTCGGCGCTAATGCCAGAAACTGAATGGGGACAAGAACAGCGACAACCCCGTGACAACCTCTATTACCAGAAGACAGAACTGGAGATACGAAGAACCCCGAAAATAAAACCTTCTACAGGTTCACTATGGTCAAGGAAGAAGAGGAAGATGGAGACATTCAGCGAGATTCGTCCATGGTTGATTGATCAGCTTGCGTCTCCAAAGCCTAGATCCCAATGATAAGAAACTAAAAGAACCAAGGCTCGACTCAGAAAATGTTGACACTAATATTATAGAGGGGTTCGGAACCAATGGCGAAAAGTATGCAAATGCAAAAGTCAAGACGAAACCCAGAATTTGAACTCAAGAAATTAATCCGGATGAGAAGACATTCCGGTTATGTGAGGCCACACACCAAATAAGCTATACCTTATCATGAGTCACAGTGGTGACAAAATGCAGACCAACAATGCATTAAAGTTTCATCCACGTCTCTAATCCCACACCCCGACAACACAATTCAAACAATGCCCTGGTCAAATCATCACTAGAAACATTTGAAAGCGTGCATTTTTAACAAATCGAGAACAAGAAACCTCATTAAACAGTCAGCGAATCCTAAGCAAGCATGGGAATCCTGAACTTGAAAGGTTTACACGTCTGTTTCCCTGGCCCCAAAATGTGCATAAAAATGCTCCGGAGTTGGGTGTCGTCAAAAAGCAAATGGGGGGCGATGAAACGACAAAATCCAGGTGAATCAACAACAAAAGGGAGGGAGTATATACGATGTGGGCACCGATTCAGCAGATCGAATGGGAAACCCCGGCGGTGCGTGTAGCGCGTGGTTTGGGTTTGGGGATGCTTTTTATGGCGTGTTGGCAATTGAGAGGGATTAAGAAGGCGGAGAAGATAGAGAGCGAGAGCGCAGTGAAGTTGCTGGCTCCTCCGGCTCCACTGGCGAAACGAAGAAAATCGTAGCTCCAGCCTGCAAATTTTTTTTTTTTTTTGTTGTCGACAGATCAGCAAGCAGCGTTGAGAGAGAGAATTACTAAAAAATTAGCACCACCCGCGGACTCCGGCGCGTGGGACCACGAACATGGTACAAGGTAGAGGGGCTACTTTTGTTTCATGCAGTCTCGACCATGAAACAATTTATTTGTTTCCATAACAAATTCATAAATAATACGCTATAAAACGTTTCCGGACTATTATTTATTTAAATATAAAAATGAGAAGTAAAATTTTGTTACCATGAGTCATGCATACACTACCTTATATTTTAATCCAAAATAATGAAAATTAAAATTATTTAAAATATTGGAAAAACATAGAAATAGATGGCAAGGGCTACTTCTCGGGGGAGAGGGGGGGGGGGAATGATTTAAATACCACACATTATATATTTTGTTTTGTGAAATACAATAAGTTTGTTTTATATTTGTATAAAACTACAAGTGTCACTTTTCATGTAAAATACCACATTTTATGTAAATTTTAACTATTAGTTAAATTCCAACTATTATATAATAATAAATATATGTTAAATTAATATAAAATTTATATTTTAATAGAATTATAACATATATATATTAATTTATTTTTTAAAAAATTATTACATTTTATAAGCAACATCTAAATTGGGTTAACTTATTTAGAGTCTGTTTGGTGCAATTCTTTTCAATAAAAATACTTCTATAAATGATTTTCAAATAAAACATGCGTTGCTTTTATTTCACATGAAGCTAAAACAATGAAATACTTCAATTTTTTTATTTCACATGAAGCTAAAACAATGAAATACTTCAATTTTTTAAAAAAAATTTGAGGAACCGCTGCTCCTATAAAAACTAAAGTGATTCTTAAATATAGAGAATCACTTTATTTAGAATTATTTTGCATCAAATAGATCATTAATATCCGCACTTTGGATGCAACGTACTTCGGTAAGCATTGCCCACAATTGGGCATTGCATACTTTGGTAAGTGACGCCCAAAGCGTGGACGCTGCTTACTTGATATATGATTATCATTAAATTTAATTATTAAAATAAAAAAATTACAATAAATGAATACTATCCTATTTATTTTTCACCTAACTATTTTTCTTTTTCTCTTCTTCTTACTCAAATACTTTTCATTCTTTTTATTCTTAAGTCCAATATAAGTTCTATCAACAAAATTAAGGCATATGAATTTTGTCCTTTTTAATGTTCACACAAAGTATTTTACATGTGGATTGAGATTTTATCAATTCAACCGTTCATCGAGTCTATGGTTTGTTTGATTTAAGTTCTCTTACCTCCTTTTACACTAGCTTCCATTTTTAATATCATCGTATTTATGAAATTGTGCAAGGATGAAGGATTCCCACTTAGTGTAGGTGCATTATTTAGTTTTGTGAAGTATTCTGGAGTTACTTATACAAATAATTTTATGATATCATTGAAGGTAAGAATTCAAATTGTAAGAAGTTTATGAGATTCTTATGTAGAATGGTGCAATAATTTCATGTGAATTACTCTACTAGAAGATATGAGGATTAAGATATATAGACAAATTTCAACCTCATCAAATATTGAAAAATCATATAGTAAGAATGTTTATTTTTTACATAGTTTTTTATTTAGAATGACACAGCAATTTCGTGTGAATTACTCCACTAGAAGACATGAGGATTAAAATATATAAACAAATTTCAATCTCATCAAATGTTGAAAAACCATATAGTAAGAATGTTTATTTTTGACATAGTTTTTCATTTATTATTTTCATTAATATTTGTGATTCACATTAATGTATCCTAAGATGTCCGAATTTTGGAGAAATACGATAAAGTCTTATAGCATTGATAGCAGGAAAGGACATGCAATATATGGATGTCAAACCACCAACTATGACTATCTAAGGTTCATTCTATATATGGTTTGATACTTCTTGGAAGTGTTGGGTTTCTTGTAGATATCGTATGTCACAAAAGCAACAGAATTCAAAATTTTTTTGAGAAACCCCAAACACAGATCTTGAAATATGGTATACGTCAGATAAAGGGATACTGTGAATACCTTTCAAAGTACTTCGTTGTTCACCAACCACCAATAGCAGACAACCTCTATGATATCCACACGTGAAGCGTTCCGTCAATAACCTTCTCAAGACAATAGAATGATGGTCGATCTCCTCGGGTGCTAGTAGAGAAAATCACCCCCTTGCGGATCAATTTCAGAGAGAACAAAGATCTGGGAACATCTGCAGATCAAATGTTTTGATAGATACTTGATAACATATCTAATCAAATCTCTGTAAAGATCTTATCTTGTGGAGATACATATATGTTTTAAATCTTATCTATATCTAGACATGTTCATGGGTTGGTTCTATGCCAACCCAGAACTGAGCCAACTATAAAGACAAAGACCCGGAACCGACTCAGACCCGATTAAGAACCGATAGACCCAGAACCACGGTTCTTTATCGGTTCTGGGTCGATTCTGGGTCCTTACCGATTCTAACCTTTCCTAAAAACATTGAATTTGAAAGCTTTCAAACAATAGAAGAACAATGCATTAAAAGGCATAGAAAGCCGACAAACACTAAGAAAAATGTTCATACAAATTAAAACATGATCCGAGTTCAAAAAACTGAACTTCACACTTCAATGGCAGATAACCTATCATGAATGTTCTCATCCTCAATCAGTTCGTGTTCAAACAATGAGATTTGTTCCATATCTGGATCACAAAAAAATAATATAAGATCAGATTAGGAAATCAGAAAATATTATCAAATAGTGATAATAAATAATGCTTCAGGCTTACCCTTGATCTCATTCCGTAGCCAATATCTAGTGCACATTAGTGCTTCTAGAATATGTTCCTTCAGCCTACTACGAAGAGCGGTAACAATTTTTCCACCAATACTAAAAGCGGATTATGATGCTACCGTAGAAATAGGAATAGCTAGAATATCATTTGTCATTTTCCTTAATGTAGGATAAGTCACATTGCCACTTACCGACCACCAATTAAGCACATTGAAATTCTCTATTCCTTACAAGACCGGCTCTTTGAGATAGTAGTCTAACTCTAATTCAATGGGATTTTGAAACAATTCTAAATTCTTTAGCAATGAACTGATCATACATCGACAAAGTGGACGATCCAGATCTACTCATAGTAACCGAACTAGATGCAGAAACATGGTCAGTCGCCTTCAAAGATGATAAACTCGAAATAAACGTATCTAGAGACTTGTATTCTTGTAAAAGATCTCTCACAATCTTCAACACTTCTTCAATATGAACACTAGCATGTTTGCCATAAATAAAAGGGAAATAGAATTCAATGAGCTTCATTTTATACCTTAGATCCAAAACCACAACAACTCCTGACAAGTGTCTCAATATTTGGAGAACTTGGCCATCATCTCTTCTGCCATATCCATTCCCAACTCTCTTATATCTTTCATAATTTGCAGTGGTATGGAAGATATAATAGAATCATCATTTGATGCCATCTCCTGAAATCTTATAATCCGAATGCACAAAATTAAGCTAAACAACACAAATCTAGTACACAATTAATTACTAACCCTAAATAGAGCAGATAGAAATCGAATCAATCAAATCTCAACGATCTATCTCAATGCCTAAACCATAACATGCACGACACCAAGTCAGCAACATAAAATATCAAAAGACTACTCAAATCCACAAACCCAAATCGACACGGCTATCTACATCGTTGCAAAGCTCCCACTTCTTTCAACAAATATGGGCCACATTGTCATTTAATTATTTAATTAATAATAATAATAATAATAATAATAATAATAATAATAATAATAAGTGTTAATAAATAATATGATGAAAACATGCTGACACCCCACATCCCAACATTCTTAAATTTTTAAAAAATTAAATTTTTAATTTAAATAAAAAAATTTTATCAGTTCTGGGTCGGGTCTGGGTATTTTCCCGTAGACCCAAAACCAACCAGTTCTTCATTTAATGGACCCAAAACCGGCCCAGACCCAGAACCGATCAGAATCAACCCACAAAACTGGGTCAGTTCAGATTGGTTCTGGGTCTAGGTGGGTCTTTTGAACATCTCAATCTGTATCAGATCTTTTATTTTGAGTTCAATCAATATTAATCTCAAAATAATTTTTTATTCAATTTATCCACTTTATCAATTATATCTCATGTAACATATCATGATCCCCAAGATGTAAGAATAATCAGTTGAACTGATTGAGTATTTCTATGACCAACCAACATGCAATAAACAATTTTCATCATACTTATATCTCATTCAATATCTGAACATGTGTGTGTGTCTTTCTGATGTATCGAACTTATAATTGCATTTAAGCACTAACACTCAATGACCTACTCAAAGACTTACAGTGTCATTACCTTGGGCCTAGGACTTACTGTTAGGCTTTGATGCAATTACTTGAGATAAAATCCAATAGCTAACATGAGTGATGAATCCTTTATTGATAAATCAACTATCTCCAACCTTAAGGAGTCGAATCTCTTCTCATCCATATTAGGCAAGCCATGGTTAGGCTGCCGTCAGTAATGAGCGAAAATGCTAGTTTAAGATCAAGATAACTTTGTTGACCTCAAGTCTAAGCTTACTTGCACGACTGTCATATTCGAGATCTTGCTACTAACACTTGGTTAGTTTCCCATAGTAGCATCTCAAAGATGAATCATCCAGTGGATTGATTCTCTAATCGACACCCACACATTGGTTCTAGTAATCTCATTACATCAATTGTAAGAACTATTGCATAAACAATTTAGAGAACTCAATGTGTATCAATCTATCTGTATTTGTGATATCCTCATTTTACAAACATTTTAGTCAGAGAGTTTTTAACTTGAACATAAATGCTTGAAGAATCTCACATTATGATATCATCATAATTTTTATAGCACATAGATCAAATAAAGGATTTTATCTACATACACCAATAGGGAGATTGTGTAGACTCAATCATAAGAGTTAGTAGTCAAGAAAGAGAATTTGACATGTCATAGAGTGCATGATAAGAAAAATGTAGCTTCATCTACTTCACAAGAAATGGAGAAGAATGATATCATCCAAATGCATTTAAAACCTCTAACAACCAAGGATGAAATTGAACTATTAAAGGAAACTATCTATCAATAAGAATTAAGATTTCTAATATTCATTTCAGAAAACGTCAATTTCAGAGCTAGGAAATTATTTATCATAGTTATCACAGATATTCAATATTGAACGATAAGCAAGTAAATAGTATAATACATTTTATTATCTTAACTTATTTATATTAATGATGTTCATTTTCTTACTACAGTTTAAGTAAAACCAAACTGGGTATGTTTTTTAGATTGGTGCATGAAATGTCTCACATTGCTTTTGAGCCTCTCATCAAGAGTAAGCTTTTACCAATACTCCTACTTCTATATATGTCATTGCATTAAAACATTTATGGTTATTTTGCAATAATCTTGTTCAAAAAATGGTTGACCACATTCCTTCAAGTTGCATTCGTAAAGAACTCATATTTTGTTGGGATATAAGTCAGTTCTTTAACATTGAAAATTGTATTGATGGGAGCTTCAGTACCAATAAGTTTAAAGATCTATGATAGATTTGGGAGAATGCTAGAACGTTAAGAAATCATCACAATCCAATTAACACATTGTCGAATGACGATAAACTAGAGAAATCACTTCTAAATTCAGTAATAAACTTATTTTTTCTTCCAATATTGTAGAATTTACTCGTGTTAAGTATTGTTACTATATTCATTAGATAAATAATACAATACTTTTCTTTTCTTGCAAGATGACCAAAAGGAATAAGAATGCATTATACAATGATGGATAAATATTATTGTTTTTGGAAGTACTATACAAAAAAAAATAACATGCTTAGCTTTGTGGAAATGTTTTGATGTAGGCAAACTCCGATTAAATTTCATGAGCATTAGAAGATTTATGAATCCATGCAGCAAAATTTTTAGGAGCATAGATCTTATGAGCACCTCTATTTCGAAGGCAAAACCAGCAAGGCCAGCAGTAATTTCAAGATCCAAATCAAGGCGCAATTTCAGGAGCGAATTCTAGAAATTCGTTAGAAGAAATGTTGAAGACATTCATGGCACCATCAATTAAAAATCAAACTTAAAATCAACAAGTTATCCGAAAATTGGAGGTTCAAGTGAATCAATTGATAGCAAAGCTTGGTGATATGAAATAGAAAGGGAGCTTACCATCTCAACCCAAGCCAAATCCAAACTCTAGTGGAGGGTCGAACATCAGCGCCATGACAGTTAGGACTGGAAAAGAGAAGCCTAGACGAGAACTACTCCAAACTGAGACTAAGGAGAATGAGATAGAAGAGTACAAAGTTGTTGTACAGATTGAGGACGAAATTGAAGGTTATGCAAACTTATGTATCTATGTGATGTTGGTGATTGATTTTCATTACTTTGGATGTGATTTTGAAGGTTTGCTTAATTGTGGCTTTTAGTGTTTACTTTCTAAATCTTCTTACATTGCTTGAAAATTCATAACATGTTTACACTTTTTTATTTATTTTAAGGCATGAAGGGAGCCAGTAGAGATTCAATGATCAACCATGTTTTCCAAAGTCCTATGGATATATACATAGTAGTGTAGTTTGTTTACTACGTTTGTATAAGTATGATATATGTATGTATAATATATTATGTTTTGAATCTATTTGATTATGAACTTATGAGCTACGTTAGATAAAATACTTGGACAGAGTTTTATGTCTAGTTTACTTATGTATTTACGCATTTTAATGTTAATGAATCGTGCTATAAAAGAAATCCTAGAGTTCTTATGTTTTAGTTGGGATTGGGTGGTCACGACTCATCTTTCTCGGGTCCTAAAGGTGGGTCATGATAGTACAGATTAAAACAATAGCTTAAAAAAATATGAAACATGTTCAACTTTTATACGTATCATTCCACCTAGACCTTGTTTGAACAAACAAGTCTACTTCATATTCTGTGTTGTACCGGTTTAATACAAAGTGTAAACATTTCCATGTTACATATTTCAATATATTTGACATCCTCCAAATAGGGGTGTAATTGAGCCAAGCATTTATCAAGCTGCTCCACGCTTGGCTCGATAAAGACTCGACCTGAATTCGATTTATACGAGCTTGAACCCGAGCTCGATCCATCAATCAGGCTCGATGCGCGTAATCAAGCCGAGCCCGACCAAGCATGAGCTTGGCTTGACGGCTCAAGGCCCGGCCCAAGTAATTAAGAGTGTAGAATTATTGTAGACTTCAACACTTCATGGAGAATCATGCCAGAGTTTTGATTAATGTGCATCATTAAAGGTGGAGGTACTATTGCTAGAATTTTAATTACTGTGCTTCCGAACATTAAATAGGATACGGCATGTGGAGTAGAGTTGTGAAAAAGCCAGAGGTGTCATTGCCAACCAAGCTCAGGCCGAGCTTCGAGCCTACTCGAGCTTGAGCTCGAGCACAAGTTGGCAAGCTCGGTCTGAGTTCGAGCGAAGCTCTAGCTTAATGTTAAGGTGGCCGAGTCGAGTCGAGCACACAGAAAGCTCAACTCGACTCGGCTCATTTACACCCCTACTCCAAAAATATGCATTGTAAAATTTGGCACTCAAATTTGAATTCAGAAATGGTTGAGTTTAACCCTAAATAATTTCCAAATTTTTGAACAAGTGCCTAGAATGAAATTGAAGTTTTACCTCATTGGTTAATACTGGCTTTATGTCGTAAGTGGCATAGCGAGAATGAACATGTATCACATTTTCTTCATAGAAAAACTTTATTGTTGCTTTCATCATAAAGAGGGACTTTTTGTTGAGAGTGACATGTATTATATTTTTAGGATAACTAAATGATAAACGAAAAATTCACACGTCGTAAATGTAAACTTTCCTATCAAATAAATTTATAGCCTAACCCATATTCAAGCATAAAACAATTATGAGCATAGTGATTAGGGTCAAACACGAAGAGCAGGTGCTTGCTATGTGAAAGTTGATGCATGAAACTAGTATTGCGTTGGTAAAATTGATCTTAGTTAGGAATAAAACAGATTTACGACGGAATGCAGTAAGGAAAAAGTAACAAGTTTGGGTTTGTTAGTTTCTAGAATGGAATGGGTGATGCCTTGGGACTTATAGGGGATGTATGCCTATTACTAAATAAGCTTACATAAATCAAAAATCATACAACTAACTTACAAGATCTAGGTCTACCCGGATTCTTGTTTTTCCCCCTAATCTTTGGTCTACCTCTAATTAGGGTTGTTAGTTGGGTTTCACGCTCCTGGATCTATCCTGGTTTGCTAAGGAAGTAGTGTGACTTATGATTTATTAGGTCTAAGGATGGATTAGCATATTTCTCCCCTTTTCACCCCAAGCCACCCCCCTAAGTGCCTAGCTACTCATGGTAATGGAAAGTAAAAAACATCTTCATAGCAGATACTAAACAACATCTTGGCTACAAATACTAAACAACAACGAACAATATGAAGCAAAAGTAGGACAGACACTTCGTTCAAACAGGAAATCCAAATCTAGTCTTAGCTAGGAACAGTAAATGAAGAACGAAAATAATTTCTCAAGAGAAGCTGTGTTCTTCTGGTTCGTCGTCCCCTCCTTCTTCTTCCTCCAGAAAAATCTCCAGAAACTTGTCTTGAGTCTCCTAAAGGGAGATCTACCTTATCTCCCTACCTTTATTCCTTTTTGTCCAAAATCTTCCTTTTTCACCTCCTTGGACTTTGTGTGTACTCTTTTTCAGACTTTTGTCACCTTTTCTGCTACCACACTGTTCATACTCGACTCCTTGGGGTTTGTGTTGCGACCTATGCTACCAACTAAGACTAAAAGTGCACTCCTACGGTACTTATGTGCACAAATATAGAAACAGGCAATTAAGCTTAATTTTTGTAGCATAAAATGAGTAAATTCCATGCATTGAGCCACTCAAAAATATGTGCTATCACTAAATCATCGTATTTAAAGAAGTGTAAATAAAGATACATTATATGAAATTAAAGAACTGGAATCTAGTGTCTCCATCATTCATTCTTATGTAAATAGGTTAGATGCATGCATCACCACAATAAATAACAAGTGGCCATATGAAATTGATCTATAAATTTAAGAAAAAAATTAAAATTATTTATTAATTATACTAATGTGTCTTATAAAACAACCAAAGAATCAAATATTTAAAAATTAATTTATATTATATTATTAATTTTCCAAAATAATTATTATCTCTGTGGCACATATAATATAATAAAAAGGATCTTATATCATATTTCCTCCATAATAAACCTTTCTTGTTAATTTAGCAATAGAGAGATATTCATGATGCATGTTAATATGTTTATTATACATTCTCATGTGAGGTGTTTTAGAAGATGCATGCATTACAAGAAGGTGCATTATTCCAAATAATAAATTCAGAATTTAATAAATTTTTTATGTTTACGTGAGTTGTTTTAGAAGATGCATTTAGCACAAGAATATTTGAAGAAAATTATAATTTATTAAAATACAATTATTATTATTTTTGGATACAGGTGTTGGTTGGTATGCATGCAAATAGTCATGAATTTATTGAACACATGCATGGGTTAAGAAAACCAAAATATAGATCCAATTGTGGTTTATGAATCATTTGTTCCAAATCGAAATCAAGCGGTTTGGAACCAATCATAACACTAATACCAAATATAGGCCCTCAAGTGTACGGCTTATAGCAAAATTATCAAATCTATTTTGGATGGAATGTATTTACTCACAAAACAATTGTAGCTCTATCGAATAAAAAAAAGTTTGTTAGCACAATTTACAAACGCACATTGATATCCTTCCAAGACCGCAAGTTAAGTAATGTACTAAATAAATGGGGCACCAATCCGGTGAATAATGAAACAGCTTTGCTAGAAATCCCCAGTCAATATACATTTCTTTTCTAAAAACAATTAATGATTTGAATTTTTTTGAATCGAGGGGTTATTATTGTTTTTGAATTATTATTTATTGTTTTCGATATGCATGATTGGACGCGCACATGATGGTGGCACTGGCGTATTGATGGGAGATGACCCTACGGTTTGAAAACCCCGGCGGAGCCTCAAATCATCGAAGCGCGTGGATTTCCGGCCGCGCGTTCATACAAAGCAAAGCAGTCCGTCAAGGAGGTTTTGGCATGTCAACGCCGTCAACGTAAAATAGGTTTCCTTCACTACTTACTAACACAATCAAGTTTTAAAATAACATTTCCAAAGTACCACTACTACATATTTATATTTATGTAAACGATCCATATTATCAATCCTCAGAATTTTATATTGTAGACGTTTTGTACTTTATTATTTAAACATTGAGTACAGCTAATTTTTAATTATTCAAAAAGTAGACGCAATTAGTAGGGGACTAATGCTATCAAATTTTTAATAATTTGTTATTTAAATAGTGAGGATTATTTATGACAAGTTTTTGAATGCTGAAATGCTAAAAATTAACTTTTTAAATATCAAATACCAATTTTACCACTGTATTGAAAAAGAGAGAATCAATTTTATCATTATTTTAAAAGAGTAGGGATAACATTAAAAAATAGATAATCATTGTTGTAATTTTTACAAAATATTGGGAATAATTAATGTCAATTTCTCATTTTTATTTAGTACAATGTAGTCAATGGAACGGTTGCATTAGTTAGGGTATAAACTAAGACTGCAGAATCGAAAGAATTCAGGAATTTATGAATAGTGATTAGGATGCTCAACATTTTTTTTTCGGAATCCTTGAATCACTAGATTGTCAATATGCTAATCATATCATCTCTCAAGCATCTATGACAATTTAATCTTGAAAAGTGCTTTCAAACATAAAGCTCTCAAACTTTGCTTAACTCAACATTTCAAAAGATTCTGGTTGTTCATATAAAAAAAATATCACTAGAAGTGCATTTTTTTTTTTGTCCAAGCAATTGAATTGGAGACAAAAATCATACGATTTTTGATAATCCAAAAACTAAAAATGACCATGATTATTTATTAAGTCATCACCATTTATTACATCAGCTACAATTAAGTAGACAAATCAAGGCACCATTTTTGTAACAAGATGGACTTTTAAACACTAGTCAAGTCTTCAACTATTCTCTTAGATGCCAATTTATCGATAATGATGAGTTAATTCAAATAAAAAAATCAAAATTATGTTATTTTTTATTAATTCATTCCGATCACCAAATTTATATTTAGATAAAGTAAGAGATGATGTTATTTTATAAATATATTTATTATATTTTTTTAGAAAATAATATATTTATATTAATTATCTAATTAATTTTGAATCCTCTTAGATAATCTTAATTATAATTCATAATTTGATACAATTCTTAATTTTTTTAATCTAAAATTCATTTTTATTATCACTAATTTTAATCAACAATCATTCTTCCTATAGAAACTAAATGTATTGGATAGTGCTAGTGGTGGACACAAGAAAGAATTCAAACCAAGTGAATAAATCATGAGATTAGTGTTTTAAAATGGAGAAAATTGATTTTTTTTAAAAAAAATTAATGATGATAAAAATAGAATTCTTTTTGTTCATTAATATAATTTTCTTTATAGAATATTAAAATAATATATGAAATATATATTAAAATCTAAATACAATATACAACTTTAATGAAAATTTATATTGAGATTTTCTATCAAATAAAATTTTTAATCCCCCATACACATAAATTATAAATTAAAAGAAAATGTTAAATGTTTTGAAGTTAAATTGAAATAGATGATGCATGTTGTATGGTGAATTCATGCATTCATAAATATCAATATAACAATAATTCTTGCCTAAAACAAATAGCAACTCCATAGCTACAGCACAACAAAATATTAACTCTAAATTTACTAAATTTATGGATACCTCAAAAGTGAGAGAATAATACAAATAGACTTAAAAATTGGGATTATTAATTTAAAACTACATCATTTTTCAAATTTATTACAAGATTAATTTGTATTTGAAATAATTCACTATTTTCATTTTTTCCCAAAACTTTTCTACAATTATTTATTTTACCATAATTATCTTAAATACAAAAGTATTACTAATCGTTGTCTTTTATATGTTTGCGTTTTTTATCATCATTATAACTATATAGATTCATATGTTATTTAATCTTTAATCTTAATTATTATGAACTTTATTTTTGTATTTTTCAAATATTGAAAATAAAATATTAATATAGTAATTTGTAAAATAATCCAACAAAACAAAAACAAAATCAAAATCTAAAAAATATATCATATTACATCAATATTATTTTCCCTTGTGTACTTATTGCAAGACTGTTGATTCATCACATGGATAAGATTTGGTTCTCTTTCTACCAAACTTTGTTTGTGAACAAAAATAGGGATTGTGAGCCACATGAAAAGAAGCATTCCAATATGATTGTTCTAATGAATACTCAAATTAATAAGAATATGTGGTTTCTAATATTTCAATACTAAAATCATCTGACACATATTCATATGAATCAATTTTGAAGTAATTGCAAATCTAAAAAGAGACAAAGTAATAAATATTTCAAAATATGAAATATATTTAAAATAGTTTTCAAATGATTATCTGCATTGACTGTGAGAATTTGATCATTCAAAAAAAGCTCCCTAATATCAATAATCTAGTTGCAGATTCTGCCTCCATTTGGGAAGGGTTCATGAATTGCTCGATTGAGTTGAAGTAACAACACAAGCACACTTGTGAGAAGGGTGATGAGGTGATGCTCAAGATGACCATTGTTGCACTTCATCCATATCTATAGAGATGGGATAAGATCCAAATCTTTTAAAATAAGATGTGAATCTGATCTTATCCGAGAATTTGTATTAATTTTCATCCGAATAGATTAAATCTTTGACTAAATTAAGGTCAGCTCTAATTTTCTCTAAATTATGTCAACATTGTTTTAAAAAATTACAAAACACGTTTTTTCTCTAAAAAGATTAAAATAATATAAAAGATATAAAATTCATTTAAAAATATAGGAAAAATGGAATAAAAAACATGAAAAATCAAATTAATAGAGTTATAAAAAATAAAAATATAAGTGATACAAATTAATTTTCATAATTTCATTTTATGCTTAAAATAAATGTATTATGACAATTCATCCATTTTTACAAATAATCATTATTTTTCCTTGTTGCTTTTCCCTTAATGTCATTCCCATATAAGAAAAATTGTATGTATTTTATTTTCTTCATTTGTTACTGCTAAATTACCCATTTTATCCATATATTGTGTTGATTACTATTGAGTTGGAATGTAGAATTTAAGTTAATTTAATAAAAAAAACCTTACAGAATAATTCACTAAGAATGTTAAAAAAAACTTAGATTTACGTAATTCTTTAGAAAACACATTAATTTCATAACTTAAAACTCCTAATGAAATATATGTTATCGTGAATCATATTTTCAATATATTTATTTTAACAAACCTTATGAGTATCATGATCCCAGTGCCACATGAATGTAGGTATAAATTCTATATTACTCTCCCAACTCTTCGCCTTTTATTTCCTCCTCCTGCTCTAATGCCTCATCTTCATCATCTCAAGCTTTTTTTCATATAAAATCTTAGCATGCCTGATTCAATGTCACATTCAGTAAATATTTATGATACATGTATAGGATGTACTCAATGTGTCCGAGCGTGTATATAAATAAACAATCCACATGAGTCCAAGTGTTAATAATGCAACTTTCTCCACAAATGCGGATCGCATAAAGCGCTTTGATTTAGTGGCTTTGCAGTAGAGATGAAGTTGGGCTGGGCCGGACTAGCACGACCTTATTTCAGAGAGCCCATTACATAAAAGCATGATTAATATGGCTCTGTACGGTCCATGAGTCTACCATTTAATAAATATAAATTTTTTTAAAATTATTAAATATTAATATGCATTTTAATATTTTTTAAATAATTTATAGAAATTTTTTAAAATTATTATATAAATTATTAATTTATATTACTTACCCTAAAAATAAAATAGTATATATAAAATCAATTTAAATTATTCAAAATTAAAAATAATTATAATTATAATACATAAAAATCTTATTTTTAAATTTGGTCTTAGGCCCGTCGGACTTTAAGTCTCGAAGTCCAATCGACCCTAAAGGCTTAAGCCGTCGAGCCAGAAAGCCCGATAATCTTTCGACACACGGGCTTGGGCTTTAAATTTTATCCCTACTTTGCAGACATCTTTTTTGCTGAGCCTGGCCCAATACGCACAGCGATTTTCATCCCTACGTTGCAGACATCCCTTCAGTTCTCCCGCCGTTACACTTCTTCGGTTCTCGTCTTCCAATCCCAAGGTAAGGAGCCTGCGTGCTCTTGGTTTTTCAGTTTCCTGAATTTTTCCACTCTCTTGATTGTTTAGTCGTAGGGCAGGATTCGGATTTTATGGCGTTGATTCTCCATTAGAATTTTTATGTGTTTCTCGTAAACCCTAGGAATGAAGACTAAGAAGAAGCAGAAGGATTTTTGCAACATTACCGACGTCGGGGCGATGGAGGAGGGTCATGGTGACCTCGAATCGATGATCCGTTCCCATGGTGAATTTTTCAATCTTTTGATAGAACGTATACCTGCAAGGTTCTATCTTCCCAATGAAGATGAAGACTCAAAACCGTGGTACCAGGGGCTCAAAAAGGCTGCTAAGGCGAGACTAAAGCAGCAATTTAAGAAAAATAGGAAGCTTGCTCGTCGCCAGCGGTTTGACCCAGATAAGGAGCAAGTCTCCACGGTGAGCCTTCTGGAGCAGCAGACGGAAGACAAGGGGACAGTAGGAAATTCTGAAACATCGGTTACGTATGAAGAACTGCATGAAAAACTGAGGAGGAGAATTGAACTCTTAAAGGGGAACCGTGGAGAGAATAAATATGATGGAAAGAAGGCCAAGAATGATTTTCGAAAGCGTAAGGGGTTCCGGAGAGTGGTGATGGTGAGAATGCTGGCGCAGGAATGCAAGTAGATGATGAGAATATTGAATATGGTAAGCTTCGTTTGGGGGATGAGAATGAGGCGGCCAGGAAGAAGAAAAAGAGGAACCTCACTAAGGAAAAGGAATTGCAGAAAGTCAAGATGTTAGCAGAGGCGAAGAAGGAAAATCCGTATGTCGCAAACCGTGAGTCTTGGCAAGCAGCCGCAAACAGGGCGGTGGGAATCAAGGTTCATGATGACGCACGGCTCATTAAGGATAGCATGAGACGGCAGAAGAGGAGGAAGGAAAAAAGTGCAGAAATGTGGAAGGGGAGGGTGGAAACGCAGGAGAAGAAGCAGAAGGAAAGACAGGACAGAAGGAAGCAGAATATTGCAGCAAGGATCAATGACAAGAAGATGAGGAAAATTGCCAAACGGGAGAAGAAACTTTTGAGGCCAGGTTTTGAGGGCAGAAAGGAGGGATACATCACAAACGAGTAATAGTTCAGCCTTTTAGATTGCTCTTGCATCGTTCTACTTTCTTGTTTTTGTTGTTATACTCAGCTTGTGCTATTACCGAATGTTATTATGATGATGAAGGCAATAGTTTGCTCTGTTCTTTCTTCTGGTGTTGATTGGGAACTAGAATTCGTGTACGTTGTGGTTAAGACGTTTGAAAACTCAGTTGCCTTGGTTTCCTTTGGATGAGATAAGGGAATGGTTCTTGGGATATGTTGAGCAGAATCATATCTATGGTCCATTGATCTCAAGGCGACCTCCTTTTTTCTCCATTATGTTGCACCCCTAATCCTCCAGGTTCATGGGTTAAGGTATAAAAGAATGCTTCTGCCGCCAGGGCCTCCTGTTCTACGGGAAACGTGGTGCATGTTGTTTGTACAGCATCCCACATCCATTTCTAAAAAGTAATGGTCCCGTCATGTCTACCAGTCCCGATGCTTTCGTTTCGCCCCATTCTTTAGCAAAACCGGTGTGGAAACACGCAAGATGTTGCCTTTTGCAACCACTCAAACTCTGTTACAATGGCTGGGATCTGGTAATGATGGAAGGGAACTCAGAGCCATCTGTCTGTCTGTCGTCATCTACTGTGGTTAATCACGAACAGCAAGGGCTTGAAATGATCAAAGAGGTTTCTTTGGTAGCTGCTAATCTGGGCTTGAAATAAACATACTTCACTATCTTATTTATTAAATCTATCACCACCACCACTTAACACCATTTTTTTTATCCAATTTTGTGCGCATCAATATTTCAAACTATGAAAATAAATTTGGTTCAACATCAACATTCAACAAGGGAAAGATACACAAAAAAATATCTACATGTTTGTTCCATTTCAGAAATTCAAATGGAAACTTTTTTAGGTTATTTCCATCTTTTTTATTTAATTTTTCCTACATTTTTTTACATGCTTTATACTAATAAGAAAATATATTTTGTAACTTTTCATGATAATTTTGAATTAAATTAGAGGTAAATTGTGACTCAAACTGGATGACCATGTTTGAAATTGAAATGAACCCCAAGAGAAGGTTTAAAAATAAAGATTTTATCTAAGATTTGAGTTTTAGATAAAGATTTGAAAATTATATTGAAAAATTTAGATAGAGAGCTTGATTGTAACAGTTCATATAGTCTCCATTATATAACTAAATAACATGATTGATCCCCAATATTTGATCAAAATAGCATACTTAGTCCCCATTAGCATAATTGATCACTAATGTTTTACCTACGGGACATTTGTAACGCAAGATTTAAAATATTTAGTAAAAATAATCCTCAACATTTTCTAATTTTGGTATAATTGGTATTCACTATTTGAATACCTGATATAATTAGTCACCATTATTTAAAATTGGCACTACTTTAATTTAGCTCCCAAATTAAATTGGTAACATACATCTCCTAAACCCTAATTAAACGCTAATTATGGGGATTGTAAAATGGAAAAATTGATCCCCATAATGAAACGCTAATTTTTCTACATCATGTGGGTGACAAGTCATCAGGCGCCACCACCGTCACTGAGACTCATGGCTGCAAGTTTGAGCGTGCGCATCAAGTGATGGGCTCTCTGCCATGTGCACTCGCTTATGCCTCGATGGGCAAAGGGCGAGTAGCCACCGTCCCCCGATGTAAGGCTCTGGCGGGCGAAGGGCAAGCAGCCGCTCGTCGCCCGATGCGAGACTCAGGTGGTGAAGGGCTCGGATGAAAAGTAAATACCAATGGTTTCGTTTTTCTTTATGTCATAGTGCTAACACTGAAAAGTATTTGTGATATGGTAGTAATACATATAACATTTATCGACCCTAAATATCTAGATATTCCTATAAAACATCTAATTTCTAAAGAATTGTCCAATTTACTTTTGATTTAAAGAGATAAATTATTGATAACACCTGCCAAATGTCACATTTTAATTGTGACGTCAAATTTATTTTTTAAAAAAAGAAATACATTAACTACAACACTTATGAAACGATTTAATAGTATATCACACTTATTTTTATTTTTTTAATTGATTTTTCTTAAATAAATAAATTTATATATATGTAATACCTATAATATCTTTTTTAATAGTAAAATGATAGTAATAACCCTTTCAAAAAATTATATTTGTAGAATAGTCCTATTTGTCAAAAATTTTCAAATAACCCTGTTTTGTTTTAATAAATTATTTTTCTTGACATGTTTTCTATATATAATGAAATATTTTTATATGTTTTACAATGAATTATATAAAAATATTTTTATAAATAATAAAGAAATATATTTACTTGAAATTATAATATAATGTAAATGATTATATTGATAATTGAATATGTGTAAATAATTGTTTGAATTTGATAAATGTTATAAATCATGATAACTGATTTAAATTATAAAAACGTGTGACATATTATAATAACTGTATTTAACACAATATATTAAAAAGAATTAGATTCATTCATTTTAAAAGAAAATTAAATTCCGAAAAAAACTAAATAAGAAATTATCATTAAATCAGTTTGTATAAATAATAATTAGTATGATTTTTTGTTATTTTAAATTTTTATTTTTAAAAAAATATTTTTGGTTATTAAAAATGTAATGCATTAACGATATATTAGAGGATTTTATAAGATGGTTTAAAAAATGATATAACACAATTTTATAGTAAGATCACCTATAAAATAATTAATTTGGTAAGAGTCACACGTCCATGTGTTATGCATAAATTACGCTCATGTGTGTGTCACATGGGCATGGATTATACATAACCCTTGCTCGTGTACTTTTTTGATATCATACATGCATGATTTATATTCTTACAATAAATTTCTTTAATTATGTATATGGTACAATAGAAATTACTATGAAAATAATAACTTTTATTTACAAAAATGTCGGAATCTACCAAACATTTTTTTCTAAATTAGAAATTGTATGGTGTGGAGATTGTGGGTTATACGTCATTGCTGCCATTTTTAGTTGCAAACTATCATGTAAATCAAATATTGAATGTCTACCTTGAACTGTCGAAATGTTGACACCATGCATTTACTTCTAGTATGAGGCAAATTGTCTATATGTTGGAGTGTTTTCATCATTATCTTGTGGTATCAGTAGGGTATCATATCTTCGGGATGATAAAAATTGTTCTTGGCTTTGTGACATGCTCTTTATCAATAGTGAATGACTATTGTCTACGTAACTCTTGTGTTCTAGTTGAATGGCATCCTTCATGATTCTAATAATTCATTGCACTTTGGTGACGTGTTTCCTTCAGACAGCCACATTTAATCTCTTTTTATTCAAGATTAACATAAAGCCTAAATGTACCTAGAGCCTATTTAGATTTATCTCGACAAGGATGACCCCCTTCTCCATCATAAGTTTGTTCCATAACACGAGTTCTATAAAATAGATTTGTCCTTGTTTGCGGATTGATGCTGAACTCGTGGCACGCCTAAAAAGTTAATACAACATTAGATATGTATACTAGAATTTATATGTATTAATCTAAAATTTACTCTTTGTACATGGAGATATAGAATCATTTCTGTCAACCAAAAACCACAATCGTATGTTATATCTTATAGATTCACTTTATAAGCTTGAGAATAGTATATTCCAACTTCAATCAGTTCGCATTCTATTTTTATATTGTTGTATCGGTTACACAAAAGATTTTAACCTCTTTTCTTATGAGCTATGTAGATCTCCTCAATTTTATCAATAAATGATCGATTCCCAATATTTGATCAAAATAGCATACAATCCCCTTTAGCATAATTGATCACTAATGTTTTACTTACGGGACATTTTTAGCACAAGATTTAAAATAATCATCAACATTTTCTAATTTTGGTATGATTGGTATTCTCTATTAAATTGGCAACATACGTCTCCTAAATCCTTATTAAACACTAATTATGGGGATTCTAAAATGGAAAAATTGATCCCCATAATCAAACACTAATTTTTTTCTACATCATATGGTTAAATTGTTATCATTGTGGGCAACAAGTCATCAGGCACCACCATCCATTGCCGACCACCGTCATTGACACTCATGGCCTACTATCACGCAAGTTTGAGCGTGCACATCAAGTGATGGGTTCTTAGTCATACGGTTTATGATTTGAATTAAAAGTACAAATTCATAAAACAATGGGGATTAGTTTTGGTAGGTTTTTAAATAATGCAAATTTATTTTTCATAGTTTCAAATAGTATGGATGAGTAGTAATAATTTGGAGACCAATTATGCCATTTTGGTAAACACTAGTGTCTTAGTGACTTGTGATGTAATTTTCCATTAGATGTAAGATGAATATAAAATTTGATATAAATCTATTAGAAATTTTATAGAAAGTACAAATCTTTTTCTTTGTAAAAGTACTAAAACATCCAATTTTTACAAAGTTTATGTCTTAGGATTTAGATCTCATTTTAAAGTTTGTCTTGCTTTTAGTTTTTTTTTGTATTTTTTCATATTATGGGTAAGCACTTGAAACTAAAGATCTTAAATGAAATTATGCTTGCTCAAGTTGCTAGATGTATGATTGTTTTACTATGTTTAATTAATTTTATTTTACATAATATATTTCTTATTGATGTACTCTTAATTACTATTAACCTAAATAAAGTGTAGGTAAAATTTACCTCAGGTAAAAAAAAAGTCTCAATTGAATATCGTTATCTAGACATATCTGATCTAAATTACTTGTGACAATATCAGTTGTAGGATATAGAATTAAATATAGAGAAAACATAGATTATCATAGCAAAATGAGTCTAATGGTATGATTGATTTTATAATCTTACTAAATGAAACATAATGTTATAAAAATTATTATATAACATTATTTCAGAAAAAACATCTCTAAAATTATGCAAATGAATTAATTCTTGAGATTTATGTGGACACAAGGACTAATTTGTATATCATTAGAGTTTTAATCCGAAGTCACTATTCAATATTTTTTAAAACTCATATTTTGGTTTTATTGTGTTTTATTTTGAGTTTGTTTTAAAAAATTCTAAAATGTTTGGAAACAATCTGTTTTATTATTTAAATAATTTTTCCATATTTATAGAGTTAGCATGATAGAATAATTTTAATTTCAAGATTATGAAAATTAATAAAATATTTTATACAGTATGTGATTATGATTTAGATTTTGTTAAGTATTTGTGGGTTGTTTTTTTTATTATTATATAATTTGTAACCTTCCATATGATTAAAAAGGACAATGAGTATTAGACATAATATATAATATGCTTTATGTTAATTCCTGAATTTTACATCTATTTAGAAACGTGTACTTGAAGAGGATTTCAACTTATATAATCTACGTCAATAGTAGATGTTTATTGATTACCTAATCTATTTTTTTTTATAGGAACATAGATATTGAGATTAGTGCCACAAATGTAGAATTCTAATGTCTGGATATCTTAACTAACAATGTTTCTTGAAAAATATATTTCAGGATTCATTATGATCAAATTAAATGCATGTGTTATATGAAAAAGTCAAACCTATAATATGTAATGAGTATGGTTGATATCTAGACAATGATGCAATGATGCAATGAATAGAAAATGATGCAATGAATAAATATGAAAAATATATTTCTGGATATCTAATATTTGCGGTATCTAGAATGTGCAATGAATAGATAATGATGCAACCTTTAAACTGTATTTAGTAGTTGGTATAATTAGTTATATACTAAGTATTAGAATACAAAATTTGTGTTTTATAGTTAGTATAAATTTTTCCCGATATATTATATATATATATATATTACTATAAGTATATATTTCTCTCGTGCAACATCCCTCTTTAAATTTATCATGATATTGTGGATAAATTTATACCAAGAGAATATATACTTATATAATTTTAGCTGACTACCAAGCATAGCCTTAGGGTACAAGGAATTAGCATCATATACTAGATTTTTTATTGACTTGAATGATAAGTAATCAATCATAAGTGTGTTATTACTAACATATCGACCTTAGAATCCTACATCTAGAGATCATGTGTGTTCCTACTCTTTTAATATCACATTTTTTACTTGATTTTCATGATCACGTGCATGTGTTTCAATGATCCCCATGGAATCTCATATGAAAGCAAGCCTATTCGCCTTCATGAAGCCAAAGACCCCAATTCATTATTTAATCAAGTTGCATGCTGTAGTAGAGTTTTAATGTTAGTCATTTGTAGCCAAAAATACATGGTTCAGTAGACATCATGTGGTGAATTTTATGCATAAAATTTTATAAAACATTCTATAATCTGCTGAATATAGAGTCATAAGAAAACTACAAAAAAAAAAGAACAAAGAACAAAGTATTGTATATGAGTCACATAGCATATGAACAATAATCATGTTATCTTTATCTTACCATATCTATTATATATGCCTACATTTGACTTCTGTTACGACCTTTCGATTCAACCTTGAAATACAATGTCAATCAGTACACCATTAGTATCTAACACAAACAACTTCGTTTGATGTTCCACAATAGATGTTGAGGACCACTGTAATCCCATCTACTCTTGTACTATTTAAATTTAACAATGCTTTATTTTATTTAATGAGATTACTAACATTAATCTTATGATTCTCTTGATGGATTTGAGTGTTGTTAGATGACTCTTTTATGACATCATCATTATCTATTTATATATGCATTTGTTGGGTAAGTGTATAGATCAATAGGTTGTATTTTTACAATATTAAAAATATTAATGAGCCTTTATGAATTTATTTCATCAAAAGCTTCTCAACTCAAATATTTATTTTATTTTACATAATTATAATACTCAAACTTATCCAATTTATTACCTAACAGTCATATTTTAAAAATCCTAATCATTCTCTTTTCCTCTTTGATTTTCATTGTTCCTCTTACAGTGCTTCAAATGATTTCGATCAATTCAAAGTTTCTACAAAATCGGGTTTTGTTTTGATGATCTGCATTTAGTGTTTATCCATTATTTTAGTTCTATAATATCTCTAAATTTTCATCGTTAGTATTCTTTTATTCAGTCTTGTACCGTAAGAATATTATGATGAAGATGTCACTTGTCATGTGACTCGTTGTTCTATTACAAGTTACTACATTTATTTTGGAGGACAATCCATCTGTTGGCAAGTCAAGAAACATAAAATTATATCTAGGTCATTTAATGAGGCTGAATATTGAAGTATGGCTGCAACAACTATTGAATTCAAGTCGCTCATTTCTTTATTGCAAGATATGAAGACATTCCTCATCCCATATCTTTGTTTTTTAGACAATAAGATAGTTATCCATAACTAAGAATTTTATGTTTCATTAGGAACCAAACATTTAGATATTGATTGTCATGTTATTTGTAAGGCATTTGTAACCATTTTGGTTATACCAAAATATGTCCTTTCGAAGAGTTAAATTACCAATATCTTCATCAAGACTTTGCCAACACATCATTTTAGGAGTTTGTTGTTACAATTGTGACTTACGAGTACATATCTTTAAGATGTTGCATCTTGAGGAAAGAGTGTTGAAATAACTTTCTTTTTTTTCATCTTCCTCTTATGGTGGTTCCATAGGTTGTATATGATTGTTTCATTAGCACCATAGCTCGTACACAACCGTTTCTTTTACATTGTTTCTTGTATAAATATCCCTGCATCGATTGAATGCACTTACTAATTTTCTCCAAGTCTCTTCTCTACTTCTTCACAATCAGATATTGTTGTCGAAAAACATTTGATCTAATTTGTTTGTGATAATATGAGTTGTAGGGGATATAGTTAAATACGGAAAAAAAACATAAATTATCAAGGGAGTCAAAATGTACATAGTGATGTACTTGATTTTATAATTTCATTGAATAAATAATGATATAATAACAACTATTAAATAGTAATACTTCCACAATGAATCATATCTTGAGATTTACTCACACACAACTACAAGTTTTAATATTAGTAGAGCTTTGATTTGAACCCATTTTTTTAGATTTTTAAAACTCCTCTTTTTTTTAAATTTAAAATATTAATTTTTTGTAAAGAGAATCTTTTTATTGTTTGACTTTTGTATATATGTAGAATTATCATGAGAGAATGATTTTAACTTTAAGCTTATAAGAATTAATTTTAGAATTCTGTGAAGTATTTTTTAGATCTAGTTTTTTTTTGTTTTCATTTAGTGCTGCTCTAAATTACTTACCCATGTTAGATATTTTTGATTATATAATTTGCTAACTCTCCATATAATTAAAAATCAACATAAGTATCAACCGCAGCATGTAATGTGCTTTTATGTTGGTAATAAAGAGAATACCTTGAACTTGAATCTGGTGGGTTGGAGAGATCAAATTTTGCTTTCGGGTAATTAGCGCTGCTTTGGTTGGTACAAAATGTCAAGAATCAATTTTCCTTTTTCTGTTTTGTAAAGCCATTTCCTACCACTGCTTCTCAATACTTGTTACAAGCGGTCGTATGGTTGCTGGTGGAGAGGATCTCCATGTGACTGGCCAACTCACACAACATTGTCTGAGCTGCTGCACGTTTGGTAAGGAATCACATTCGCCCCAAAATCGCCATCCAAACTCATCTGTTGGACTTCCTGAGGGGACAGGATCTTGATGCAACGAACGCAGTTCACAAATTCCCTGAACAAAACAACACAAGGAATCTACATTCAAAAGATGAGAGGCGAATTTTCGAGGTTGTATGGAAGTAATCCAGCTTAAGATCCGACATGAGAGTCGAATCCAAAACTGAGCTGCTCCCAAACCTGCCTTGGGTAAATGAGAAAAGGACAAGTAGCGAAGGAAAGGAACATACTCCCAAGGATCATCTCCTACTAGCAGGACATCATTCTCATGGTCTACATAAACTAGTTTCCAGCCAATTCTCTGTCCATCCTCGAGTTGTCCCTCTATACCAAATCTACGAGCCATGTCCTGCTTAAGCTCATCGTATCCAGAATAACTTGTGATATCTATTGATCGTCCTACGGCTCCGCGTTTGTATACCTAAGGAGAACATGCTATCTATATTGGACCAGCAGAGATAGTCTCCATGAATCAAGCAAGTATTGAAAAGAAAAAGAAAAAAACCAAACCTTGGTGTAAGTTCGCATCCTAGGAACCGGTGGTTGTGGCCAGGACCCTCTACTCATGAGGCTATTGTCATTCATTGTCGAATCCATGGAATTGAATGCCACATCTTGAACCCCAAATGACTGATGGGAGACCATTGATGATGAAAAAGCAGGCCGAGATTCCTTCAGGTTATCGTAGGTAGGCACCAAGCCTCCTCCTGGTGAGGGGTTAGTGGATAGGTCTTTAGCAGATCCTACAATGTTTCGGGTCATCGAAGGATCAGACATCATGGAAGATGCCAACTGGTGCTCAACGTTGGATCCAAAGAGAAAACCGTTTCTTGGATCACCATGGACTTCCATTTCATGGCCTTCATCTCTGAAAACTACAGGCTGAACATTAAAAGACATGGAGCTGTTATTCTGAGAGACGTGAGCATCATTCTGAGAAAGCACAGATGTTGCTGAAGACTGACTCTCCAAGTGATCTATTTGGCCACCTGGGGGATTCGGACACATCGGTGAAGCAAAAACCCCTTGTTTATGGCTTTTGGATATGCTCAACGAGGCCTTCACGTCAGATTTTAGATGAAACTCCTTCAGACGGTTGTTGTTGGAACACATTTGTTCTTGAGCACTTGAGTTTAACAGCAGCATAGAAGAGCCCGCATTCAGACAGTTTGTTGATGGCGAATATGAACAAGAGGGTACATCTTCAGTAACAGCAGAAGGTCCAGCCCCAGCAGCTCCAGTCAATATACTGCTGCTTCCCGCTGAATGCTGGTTATTTATAGGGTTAAAGCAACCTCCCACAAGTCCATGTGCTTCAGAAAACATTGCAGACTGCTGCTGTTGTGGCATCTTTTCCTGCATATGTAGCTGGCCAATCCTCAGGCCGCTTTGATTATTATTTTGGGGCATCTGCTCCATTCTAGTTGTACCTTGAGAAGCATCCATCATCGGGACTGTTGAATTAGGTTGGTAGAAGCTGGGAGGGATGCCCATAGTCTGCTTTGGGTGATCCACCATCTGTGCCAATGAAGACTGAGGCATCCTGGACTGCTGTGACACCAGTGAATTCTGTTTCTGTAGCAGCTTCTGCAAAAGCTGAAGTTGAATTTGGTTCTCTGGCACATGAAGCTGCTGGTTCAAGACATCGGGCTGGGATGGCAGCAAACTTTGACCAGAAACTTGCTGTTGCTGGTGAGATAAGTTTTGAGACACATTTATCTGAGGCTGCTGGTTTAAAAGAGATGGGTGTTGCTGTGGCAGAGCATTTGGAACTTGTAAAGGAGGCTGGGATTGCAAAATCTGTGCTGGCACTTGGCTCACAGGAATGCTTGCAGACGTATTCTGACCGCCTAAATTTTGACGAGGATGCTGAGATGCATCATTCATCTGCTGCTCTTGGGACATAATCGAGCCCACGGGGTTCACTGACGAAGAGGGCAGCTTCTGGAGCTGGTCTTGTGCTTGCTGGTTCGGCCTCTCTGGAGTATGCGGGGCAACCTGCATTGAAGGCAAGCCCAATTGAGCAATATCGGTGCCTGCAAGATTCTGCAAAGCAGAGCCTGGGATATAGTTTGTTTGAATAGAGTTTGCCAGCGGGTAATTCTGCTGCATGTTCATCCACTGAGCTAGACGCATGCCAGGAAGAGGTTGGGGATCCTTGACCCCAAAATCATCTCCAAGCCACGGCATTGTCCTCCTAAAAAGAACGTCCAGATCTGAATAAGCATCATCTGCAAGAAGAAACAAAATAAGATATTCCAGGGTACTTGTGGCATTGTGTGTGATTTGACTCCGGTGAGCCCATGATTTTATTCATTTGTAGATTAAAGCACACCTTACCAAGAACTGATCATGGGCCAAAAGCATCAAAATAGAGGCCAAGAAAATGACAGAAAAAGAAAGGAGCATTTGTCCATGTAGCATTAAATGATTAGCTGACACTACGTTCCCGTGGTTAGCATGTTCAAAACGAGATGCCATGAAAGCTGAAGGCTTGATTATAGAAAAATAGGGGTTGAGCGTCGTATCAAGGATGTACCTGGCATTCCTGGTTGCCGAGGGCGCTTTTGCCGGAAAAATGGTGGACTTGGACAAATGAAGAATGGTGCAGTTACTGGCTCAATCTCCCAAATGGAGACACGGTTGCGCTTTTCTCCTGCAGTTGACTCATCCCAGGCGACCTATTCGTTCAATACCATGAAGTTTGCATAATTTGTGTGCAGAAAAAGATAGAAGCATGATGGCGAATCAGTGAAACTAAAAGAAGATGCATAAATCTGTAATGTGTGTCTGATGAGCACTGCTCTTACCTGCAAGTTGCGCCACTGGGAATTCTTCCATCGGATGGGGTCTAAGTCGCTACTACCCGTTATAGTTCCCATGTACCTAGCGAAGTATGCAGAGTGCACAAATATAAAACCTCCAAACTGACAAAAATAAAGATTTTCAAAACGAAGGTAGAAGTGCATCATCCTCACCTTCTTGTTCCAGATTCTTCAGTTTCGAACATCATTCTGAAACGCATTCCAAGAGAGATTTGGTTGCTGCAAACTGCCTTATAGTACCTTGCTAGGGGAATGACAAACTCGGATGGACTAGCCCTGATACACAAAGGGGGATAAGAAGGAATTGATAGAATGCATATTTTTCTATAACCTTAACCGGGTCCGAACCTCGGGTTGTAGAACACAGTGAAAGGGCTACTGTTTGTTGCAGCATGAGCAGCTGCTGCAAGAATGCCAATGTGCATACTATCACTAGACAACACGGATGATGATAGATTAGTTGGTTGCCTGTTTGCCCGTCTAATGCCTAAAAGAAGCTGCTGTTTTTCATCCCTGAAAGAGTTGTCGCAATTTTATCGGTTCCAGGAATCTTTTGGGCATCAAAGCATAACAACATATGGTGATGCTCCGGTTACCTGATAAATAATACAGAATCACCTGCAATCAGTCTCTTTCCACTAACAAAAAGGCTCCACCCTGTAGTTAGCAAGTGACGCTTGGGTTGCCCTGAAATGCATCCGTCACGTTACTAAACATCCTTCCAACATTCATTTTCTAAATAAACTCACCTCGATAAATATGGCGGAATGTCCACAAATTATCATGCAAGTCACGAGCAACGAGCTCTTGTGCAGGCGGTTGCATGGAGAAGTCCTGCAATGTGAGACGAGTTTGTAACAAGCCAAAAACAATAACAATAATAGCAAACGAAAGTCACAGGAGGACATGGAAATAACCAGAGCTGGGAATATCTTCTCAGCCGCACGCCGTGGCACGGAAAAACCTCCATGGGTGCTGGTATCACTTGCTGTTAAAGTTTTGCAGAAAAACTCCATTTGTGGTTTACTCGCTCTCATGGATAGGTCTGATCTCAATAATGTATCTTTGTCAAACTGCAGAGCAAATAGATTAGCATGTCCTCTAAAGAAAATAAACGAAAAAGAAAGCGTATTCAAAGCACAGGATTTTACAGGAACTCACCGAAGGCACAGGTTGTAGAGTCATCTGAGCATATACTTCATCAGTATCCGTATCCGCCTAGCACGGCAATGAAAAAGGACCACAAAAAACCCATTACAATATTGAAAAAGGAGACTGCTGCTTCAGAGTTCATCGTCAAGCTATCATACATGCAATGTTATACTGTGGAGGATGCATATAAGCTTCGATGGAAGATTAGGATAGTTTGGTATCTGTGCATCCATGTCCTTTTTCATCGAAGCAGCAACCTAAAGACATGAGCATTCCCCTTATTAGAAGCAGAGACAATCACCCTTCATTTCAATCCAATACAAACATTCATTCAAAATGATTCCCATAGGGAAGGGAAAGAACACATTAGGCTCAAGATTAACTTCCTGCAAAGTTTGTCCAGTCCATCCACAGCAAATAACATTCATTGAAGTCCATGAGCAAAAACAACGACAAAAGCTGATCCTCTGCCCTTAATCGTTTGAGGTAACTCAGTGTTTTACATTACTTCCGTATGGCTAAAACTGAAGCAGTGCCCAAAGTCAACATCCAAGCATCTCAAAAGCAACATGAAATGACATAACTACACAGGCAGCAACACCACCCAGCTGGGCGAAAAGTGTAAGGGGAGTAATGATTAATAACAAATACATATTAAAAAAAAGCTTAAACAGAAGCAAACAATTGTTAGTTGATGACAGAGGAGCAAGTTGATGTGATATGGTCCCTGGGCCCTCAGATAGTAATTGGGAGATCTTATCATCCCCCAGCGCACGTTAGCACAACCGAACATTGTCTTCTTGTCTTGTAAAATACGTGAACCATATCACGCCCATCTCACATTAGCGACAACCCCTGCTCCCCCAGCTTGGCCACGGCCATTCCACGCCACCGGCGCGCGTTAGCAAGCAACAAATAAAAGAAAGAGACTTCGAGCAAAGTATGAGTTCCCATTCATGCGATCGGATCCATCAAACTATTAAAGCGAATTGTATCGAGGAGAGGCAATGACGTGGAAGTTATGCACTAAATTCTATGCAGAGAGTTAGGCCAAAACGGCGCCGTATCGTGGTCTGGCTTTTTTTTTTGGTCCTTCCTCTCTGTGGCCTATTGGAACGTATACCAAAGAAGAAAGACGAAGTCGAAGCTTAAATAAATAAAGATGAGTTTGTATGCATTTATTCATTCAACTTCACGGGGGGATATATGGAATGGAATCTGACCTGTTCGCTGTGTCCTTGAGGAAAGTAGACGACGTGGGTCCCAGCCGCCGGTAAATTCACCAGTGGACCGGCGCAAGCCTGCCAAAGCTCGCCGTTGATGCTCTTCTTTGTCTCCCCTGATGCACAAGCAAACGGTTCTTTGATTGTTGTCAAAAACCAGACAACAAGAAAAAAAAAAAAAGTAGAATGCGTTTCTGTCCATGCAAATCTGAAAAGAAAGAAAAAGGAGACCTTCAGAAGTAGAAGAGGCGTTGGCCCGCGGAGCAGCCGTGGCAGACCCGCCGCCACTCGGAGCCTTCATTTTCGCCGGTTATGGTTTTAGAACTCTAAAATACCTCCTAACAGTTAAGCTTCTCACCGGAACGCCATATCGAATCACTCAAAATCACACCCCGCTTAAGCTAAAAGAGGAGCAAAAACTCCAAACCCTTTTAAGTGGGCCATCAAGGAAAGAAGGACGGCGAGCCCAGCGGGCCGCCGTGGTGGTGAGAAGTATCTTTTCCGGGGAAAAGGAAGGGAGTCGTCGATAGAAGAGTTTAAACAAAAAAAAAGGTAGAAGATGCTGCTGCGGAATGCAGAGACCAGCTCTTCCGATTTGGCTTTGATTGCCCCCCTTTTTGTGCACTAGAGACACACAGAAACACCCAATAAACACCACCCACAAAAACTGGGTCTCTCTCTTTCTTTCTCTCTCGCTCTATCTATCTATATACACAAGAATATATACACGCAAATTAACTTGCCGCTTTCACTGTCCCTGTTGCATTCTCGTTCTTCTCGAGAAAGACCTTTTTACAAGGTGTAAATGCAATGTTTATATGTACTTTTTGTTTATAGTTTCCAAAATAGATGATGTTTAAAAAGTGTTTGTAAATTAGATGATGTTTTAGTTTTGATTTGTAAAATAAATGAGTTTTGAAATAAAAGTAATATGTTTAGTTATGTAAATATTAGTAAATGTAATTAATTAACTATATATTATTTTCATAATATTTTAACATAATTTAAAACATTCAATATATATATTTAATAAAACTGTTTAATACAAAGCATTTATTCAGATCTTCTGATTTTTTTGTGATTAGGCATAGCAAACACTGACCCAGTTGAGATGTTAATTTGGGTGTGAAGAGGAAGCTACAAAATGTTGGCTTCTCTTGCGGTATTTGAGCGTCCTCTAAATTAATATTGCTATAAATTTTTTCATAAATAATTTTATAAAATCACATATCTAATTTATAAAATATAAAAACAGTCAAGTTATTATTTATAAAACATCTGTTTAAATTTAAAATAAATGTAAAAATCATTTATTTGTTCTTTAATGATTTATAATCTTATTACATTTATTTCAAAAAATTGATTTTATCATTTGTAATTTAATATTTTAATAACATAATCTATTTATTAAACCAAAACAAAAACCACTATTTCATTAATCTTTTCTCAACCTAACCAAAATACATGAGTACATCTACAGTGGCGACGCAGCCTTTTTACAAGATCAATTCGGCTTTTTGCAGGTGTTCCTCTCTCCTCTCCTCTACCCTTTATTCCTCACACTTGTCCATTTCTGAATTTAATCAGAGGTTAAGGTTAGGCGGAGTTCATCATCTTTCTTATCAACTGTTGAACGAGAATATCTTACAGACAGACGAGGCTAATTACCCACACGCAGTTGTTCGAAAATGCCTACAGCTTCAGAGAACTCCAACCGGTCCCGTTGTCTGCATACACAGTTGATGAAGGAGCATTTCCCTGTGCTGTTTGAGCCAACATCCCCAACGCAGGCGCAGGACCCTCGTCATCACTCATGCCTTACTGAGCATAGTTGGGCCACTATGACTAAAAATTCAACCACCAATACTCGAAATCAGTTATCTCCTGGAGCAGAAATGTGATGAGTAGATTAACTTGAATTTTGAGTGATTAGATAATATATTTGGATGCAGTTGTACCCTACCACAAACGCAAACACCTATGATATAATAAAAAAAGATAGTATGTATGTATTGAAATGTATATTTAAATATTACTTTGTGTTTTTTATGAAGAATTTAGCGTAATTTAAGATGACTATCATTTATATAAAGAGAGATTATTTGAATATAAATTGCTATAAAGATACCTGGTACTTTTCTTCTAAACCTGTTGTAAAACGACTCCCCATTATGCCCCTGGCCTACATGCGGATACAGTTTCAAAATGTTGCAACAAGTGATAAAAGCCAGGTTTCAAATGAAATGACAAGATGATCCCGATCCACATGATTTCACCCAATAACATGGACTGTTTTTTTTATTAGTTTATCTTAAATTTATTCCATTATTCAAATCCACCCCCGGAGAGATGCCACCTCAACATGTACCGTGCGCGCTGTAAGAAACCGCGTATGTCCGATATATTTATATTCACATTGTGCGTTGACTGGGCCAGAAAAAGCATGTCACTTTATTTGAGAGCTCGGAAATGCCCAGTTAGGTCCAGTATTAAAAAAAATGTTCACCCACTTGTGAGTCACGGCGTTTGTTACCATCGAATTTGATGTCACTTTAAATCATTATTAACTGCTAGTAAATTATTATTTAGGGATAAAAAATTAAGTATTTTAATTCTTACAACATTAACAGAAACCACATGAACAAAATCGTCAAACTTTTCAAGGATAATCAATGTTCATCATTCAAACTATTATAAAAATAAAATTTATAAATGATCAATAAATATAAATGTAAAGAATTAATGTATTTGATGGTTTAAATTTACATGAATACATAATTAGTGTATTCAATTTTTTTAGAAAATTATATAATATAAATTTATTCAAATTTTATAAACATAAGTATAGTTATTTCATCAGTAAAAGTAAAAAGAATTACTCATGAAAAAAATTATGATTCAAACATAAGAAAGAAATAAAAATTTAAAATAAAAAACCTGAAAAAAAAAAGAAGAGAAGAGCATATGACATGCCATGTATACTATCTTATGCCCAATGATGAGTGACAATTGGCCAAATATTCAAGAAAAAGGGTTAGATAGTCATTCACATATCTAATCGTTTTTTCCATTATCTCACATACTAAATCAAAAATTTCACATCTAGGGTTTTTTCAGATACTCATTATCGCTTAGCTACTTTTCTAAATACCACACGTTATGATTCCTCTACATCATATTAATAACTCACCACCATCAACAAGATCCACATCATTCTTTAAAAGATGCCTACGAGGAATGCCATATATTCCTAATATTACTATAATTGTAGGTATAGCTTTTACACTTTGTGACTCTCCCTCATCCAGCATATGGCCCACTTTTTGAAACAAAATTAGCAAGCTTTGGAATTTCCTATTGTTCATCTTATATGAACTAAATCCTTCTCCTAAATTCAAATACGGTGATGCATCATTGTTTACCTGAAAATATGAAATAGATATGTTGTTGCATAGCAACCATCTCATGCTGCATCATAATGATCTTATGCTCAAATGCACACATTTCTCATGATGATTGTGCTTTATTTTTAACTTGCAGATGGTGAGGAAGACTATTAGGATTAATACATGATAACACATGTTTTTTAATGGATTAGGACTATAAAATGAGTAACATTAGCTTATAAAATTGGAGTTTTATTAAGCATTTTATGGATCCTTGTTTTAATCTCTTTTTTTAAGCAATGTAGTATGTTTTAACAGCTCAAATCCTAAGGAAAACAATGAAGATGATAGAATATGAGGACAAAAGTTGAATGGAAGAATCCAAGAAAATAGAAAAAGTGGATTTTGTATATAATGAAAGAAGAGAAAATATCTCAACCACTTTGACTAACACGCAATACAATTTTGGAGGGGAGATTGGGAAGAAAATCACAAGAGCTAGAAAAATGAAGGAGACAAAATAAAAAAAAAAGTTTACTTTTGAAGACTTCCTTTATTATTCATGAATCTTACTCCTAGCCAAGAGTAGATTTCAACGTTTTAACATTTCATGCAAACTATTTATCTTTCAGTAGCTGTTTATGTTTCTTCCCTTATTGTTGAACTATGACATGAACATGTTTTCGTTGCTATTTTATGAATGTGCTTTATTTTACTATAGCATGAGTTGCTAAACATATGTAATGCCTTAGGGTATAGGGAGTGTGCATGATTATTGTTTATTAAACTTCCTTAGCTTGGTAATTATACCAATTCCTTATAAAAAAGTATAGATCTAAGAGAGGGAAATAGTGATATTTATAAAAAACAAACTTAACTAGAGATAGATCAAAAGTTAGAAAAAATAAGGGTTTAAATAGATTTGAACTCATGATTTGTTAGATGATTGACTAATGGATTGGGTGGAATAAGTGAAGTAATGACCATGCCACTCTTGAAAGCTTTAAGACATTGACTTATCTTACTCTAGTTAATAGTGGAATTTTCCTATTATTTCTTTACTACCTTTTATCGGGGACTGCTTTAAATGCATTAGTATTCATACAAGCACATAGCTCTTTATGTTCATCCATAATTCATTATGATTGTTATTTATTCTATGATTGAATGTGTATTAGGGTTATAAATTTATTTGATAAGAAAATTTGCATAATTACGACGTGTGCATATTTTTTGTTTATCAATATACATGCGTAATTGATGATTGTGATGGACGGATACATAAAGACAAAGACATAAACTGTGGTAACCTAAACATCGAAAGAAAAATCGGGAGCACTAATCACACGAGGCAAATTCGTAACTATTAGAAAAGAAGCCTTTCGTAGTTGTAGGGGAGGAATTGGCCTCAAAGATATTTTTTCATTTTATCCCAAGTTTTCACTAGTGGCTTTCCCATAAGGCTATGAAGTGGCTTCAGTTGTTGCCACCAAGGTGATGCTCTAACTCTCAATAGGGTCACAACTAATCCTACCATTTTATCTTCAGGTACACCTTTATATTCCATTACCTATTCCTATGTTGTAATCCATTCCAAGAATTATTCTATCCATAATCCTCCCTAAAACTCTAGTATGTTAGCCTGAATTCCAATCTCTCACTGTCGGTCCTTTGACTGAGAATGAACTGACTTAGTGTTTGCTAAATCAACATTGTTGCCACTGTAATTTCCCAAGGCCAAGGAGGAGTGGATTCGGCCAATAGCACATCCTTGGAGGTCATTAGCTACTCCACTCAACTCACAATCATATATAGCCTCATATCAACATCTCCAATACTACCAATATGTCTCTCACTTCCACTTGCTATTGAATCAACTCCTCTGATGTTTTCAACATTTACCATAATTTTCCATACTTTGGGTTAGATTTGAATTCTAAGACAAACACTATCTCCTTGGGGAGAATGTTGTGGATCGAAGAAGGCCAATAGCTACCTTCTTGAATTGACACACTAAGATAGGCTGAAAATGCTAAGGGTCTCTCATCAAACATTATGACAATAACAGGAAAAAGGGGGGTTCTCCTCTTCTCGTAGTTGAGTTTGATGGCTTGGTATCCAAGTACTAACCAATGCCATCTGTTTCCAAGAAGTTGGGAGTACCAACCTTCTTAGAGTTTATCCAATTTTCTATTTCATTTTTGAGGACATTTATGGAAGCTACCTTGGATTTCTATTGGAGAGATAATCGGCCATTAGCAAAGTTTCTCCCCAAAATATATATGGTAGGTGGTCACCTTTAAGTATGCATCTAACCTTATCCATAATGGTTTGATTGAACCTCTCTACAATGTCAATATGCTCTCGGGCTGCAAGTGCAATGGCCACTCTGTTAATCCCTTGATCTCTATAATATTGAATCATCTCATTCCAATATTATTCACCTCTAGTGTCATAGTGAATAAATTTGAGTTTCCTCTCTGTTCAGATTTCAACAACTTGTATAATTCCTTGTAGTATTGAAACACCACATCTTTATGCTATAGCAGAAACACCCAACTCTTGCATGTAAAGTATCAATGAAAGACACAAACTGTTGCACAAATTGGTAGAAGATGATGTGATAAACAGAAATTTCCTAATATCGTTGCAAATAAAAACAGAAAATCCGTATCAAATAAATTTATAATCCCTAATCTACACAAAATACAAATTTAGAAAACTTGTATAATGGATATCAGGGTCGATCACGAAGAGCTTATGCTTGCTAAGTGTTTTAGTAAATGCATGATTTCGGATAACAGTAGGTCTTAGTTTAAGCATGGACTAACAGTGGCAAACAAGTTCAGTAAACAAGGTGGGTAAGCAGTATGAGGTTTCTACGCTAAGGTAACAGGTACTGGTTTTGACTCAGACTAACACGAGGACGCCTTAAGGATCTGCGGGTGGTGTTATGCTAAGCTTCCTAACTTAATTTATTATCTTCCTACACTCACAACTTCAAATAACCTAAGTCTACCCAAGTCATTCATCATATTTTGGGCTTAAGCTAGTCCCCAATATCATAACCAATATTGCAATTAGGTCTATCCGCATGCAAAGCATATAGAACTAGGTCTACCCGATTCTACTGGTTCTACCCTGGACTAACACCGACTGATCCTGTCTTGGTTTGTTGGTCTACCTCTAAATCAAGCATCTAAGTTGTGAAACTACTTGCTCCCCTCCTTAGGTCTACCCATGGTTTGTTAGAAACAAGAGTTAAGGAAGACAACTAAATTTCATCATCAACCTAAGCACATACCACCCACTTCTCCTTAAGGCATCCTTAAGACTCTAGCCACTCATGCTTTAGAAATAAAACACGATTTCATTCATATAAATTGGCCAAAATGGCAGAAACATTGTAAACAAGTAAAATGCAGAAAGTAAATAAAGATTGTTCTTCCGCCCGTTAGCTACTGTTCACAGCCCGGAACAGTAGCTCTGGACTGGGCTCCGGTGCTTTTCTTGGTGATGAAGGCCTCCCTTCCCCCCTCTGGTTGGTGTTTCTCCCGTTGGGGAAGAAGACCCCTTTGCGTCCCCCTCGCTGTTCTGTGTTCTTCGCGCTCTCCTCCTTTTTTCCGAATTAATTTCCTTTTCTTTTGCTTCACTCCATTGCATTGTTTCTGACTGCCTGTACTGTTCCTGACCGCCAGTACTACTCTTGGCCTGAACTTGCAGACTGCGGTGGCAGCAGAACAATGCTCTTTGTCCTTCTCCAGATTTTGCGCCCTTTTTCGCTTGTTTTACACGCTTGCAACTCTGATTTTCGGCCCATCTCCCTGCTGAACTTACTGAAACATCAGTAACAAGAGTTGTGGTCTAAATCAAAGGATTTAGTCCACTTTTCACATAATCACATGAGATTAACATGAACACCACTAAAGCATGAAAAACTACATTTATCTAACCTAAAGCATAATAAAATATAACTATTTTGCATTATAAATTTCAGGTAAAATGTGTGTCATCATGATGCATATTAAACCTATGGATATCAAAAAGAAGCGATTGGTTTTTGTTGAACAAGGTTTTTTCGCTTTATCATTGCTGGGTGCTTGAATGTTGAGTTTTTTCGACACTAAACTACTATGTGTTTTTAGGGTTTGTTCTTGACATGGTGGCATGGATTACTAGTTGTCACCCATCCTCACCTCCTTTCTATTGTTCTCGCATGTTTATGTTTATTGCCTTTTTGATAACTATGATGGAATCCTTGTTGTGACTTGAGTTATGCATTATATCGGTTTATGTTAATCCCTAGTACTTTGGGCATAAAGTGACTGATAGCATAAAGATTTTCTTACTTTTATTATATGCAAATTACAAGTTTTTAATTATGTTTAGTTGTTTATTTTATAGTTTTAAATATTTTTATATAATTTAGGAAAAATGTGATTTTTGTGTGTTAGTGGGCTAAATCCTTTGATTTAGCCCACCTTATGTTCTAACCCGATTTTGAGTCTAGCAGCAACCCCAAAGTCATGGAAGAAACAAAGATTTCGTGCAAGTCACCGTGCAGTAGAGAGCAAGGAGTACACTATCGCGGCGGTAGTCTGTAGGTCAGGGGCAAGAACAGCAGAGCTGTCAAATATTGTACTTGCTTTGGGAAGTGAGAGGCGAGAGAAAGACTAGAGGAGAGAGAATTGCAAGGGGGTGTAGCAGTTTTTTAGCATGCACATGAGGGGGTTTCTCCCCCAACTCAAACACGACGAATAATGGAAGGAGGAGGAAAAAGAAGGGCGATTTTTCTGGAGAAGAACCTTCAACGTGAAGAACAAAGATCAAGACCCAGTTCAGCGCTACTATTCTAGTCTTTGAATAGTTGTAGACGGAAACCAGAACTCTTACTACTTTACTTTCGCTTGTTAGTGTTTTTAGTTTCTGCAACCAACTCTTTCACGATGTTCTTGATATTTTCGTTGTTTTATATTAATGTTATCATATTTTACCTTCAAAGTATGAATAGCTAGAACCTTAGGGGTGCCTTAAGGTAAAGTATAGTGGTGTGGATCTAGAGTTAATGATAAAATTTATGTTTGTTTCTTATTTCTTACTTATATTATTCTATGGGTAGACCTAAGGAGGGGAACAAGTAACTTCACAACTAAAATGCTTGATTTAGAGGTAGACCAACAAATCAAGGTGGGAGCAGTAGATGTTAGTCTGGGGTAGAATCAATAGAATCGGATAGACCTTGTTCTATTTACTTTGCATGCGGGTAGATCTAATTGCAATTTTAGTGATGATATTGGGGACTAGCGTAGCCGAAAATATGATGAATGATATGGGTAGACTTAGGTTATTTGAAGTTGTGAGTGTAGGAACATGGTAAATTAAATTAGGTACCTTAGTACCACACTATCTACAGACCCTTAAGACATCTTAGTATTACTCTGAGTTAGAACCAATATTTGTTACTTTCCGCGTTGAGACTTGAACTTGTTCATTGAACTTGCTTACTACTGTTAGTTTGAACTTAAACTAAGAATCATTGTTACATCGAATTTTGCATCATGAAAAACGCATTGCAAGCACAAATCCCTTGTGATCGACCCCGAATTCCACTGTACATTTTGTGCTTAGAGCAGCTCATCATTGATGACAGCTCAACAATCTCTAGGGTCACCTCATCGAGAGTTTCAAGGAACCCTTCCTTCTCGTAATTCTAATCGACACTTTGAAGAAAGAGCTTCCTTGGCCTATGCTAACTATCATTGGGAGTCAAGCTTTTGAGTAGAAATACCAGAGTTCCATGGTGGGCTGCAGATAGAAGAATTTCTTGATTGGGTAGCCATAATGGATAGGGTGCATGATTTTAAACAAGTTTCAAAGAAGGTTCAGGTTTCGATGATTGTAACTCACCTTAGAGGGAGAGCCTCAGCATGTTATGAGCAATTGAATGTGACTAGAGTGCAGATGGGAAAGGTGCGAAGTAATTCTTGGGATAAACTGAAGAAATATCGTAGAGGTACTTTCTTGCCCTATAATTATTAGCATTTATTGGCACAATATTTGTCAAACCTGAGGAAAGTTTCCAAATAAATGGAAGAACACACTTGTGAGTTTCATAAGAAGAGAAATTGATGATGGGGTTCCATTGGTCTGGGAGAAACATTTCCTCTAACCCCTTCTACAAGTGGCAAGCCCTTGTCTAGTATGGTTCCGTCAAACACAACACCCCATAATCCAATGGAACCAAATGTAGCCAAAGCTGAAAATGCTACAATTAAGGGGAATACGGTCATAAATAGAGTGAATGTAAAAAAATTCTAGGTAAACAAGCCATGTTCACCAATGGTTGCGATAGGTTTGATGAGCATGAGCCCCCTTATGAAGATCTCTTTGACAAGGCCCTCATTTATGCTGAAGAGGAAGTAGTTATTGAGGATTCAGGGGACCTATTAATGCTACAGCAAGTTCACCTTACTTCAGCTAAGGAACATGAAAATATGTGGCTGAAAAGCAATATTTTTCAATCTTTCTTCATCATTCAGAACAGGGCGTCTAAGTTCATCATTGATTGTGGCAGCTATGATAACTTTGTAGCTGAGGAGCTCATTCGGAAATTGAATATTCCGATTGAACCATTGGTTAAAAAGTATCAATTATCATGGTTTGAGAAGAAAGAATGTGTGGGGTTTAAAAAGAAGGCCTTGATTCATTTTTCAATAAGAAAGAACTACAATGATACAATCTAGTGCGATGTCATCAACATAGATGTGTGTCATCTACTTTTGGGTCGACCATGGCAATTTGACCAAAATGTGTTTCATGCGGAAAAGGAGAACACACATATCTTCTGGTTTGACAAGGTTAAGATTACTTTTATACCACCAAAACCAGTAGCAGCGGACTATGTGCAAGGCATCAACCTCAAAACAGCTCACCAAATAGAGGAGGTGATGAAGTAATGTTATTAAGGGTGCTGATGAAACACATTTTTCCTGAAATTCATAATGCAAAATAGTTATATTTTATTATGCTTTAGGTTAGATAAATGTGGTTTTTCATGCTTTGGTGATGTTTATGTTAATCCTATGTGATTATGTCGAAAAGTGGACTAAATCCTTTGATTTAGACCACAACTCTTGTTACTGATGTTTCAGTAATTTCAGCAGGGAGATGAGCCGAAAATCAGACTTGCAAGCGTGTAAAACAAGCGAAAAAGGGCGAAAAATCCGGAGAAGGACAAAGGGCATTGTTCTGCTGCCACCGCAGTCTGCAAGTTCAGGCAAGGAGTAGTACTGGCGGTCAGGAACAGTGCAATGGAGTGAAGCAAAAGAAAAGGAAATTAATTCGGAAAAAAGAGAGGGAGCACGAAGAAGCGAACAGCTAGGGGGATGCAAAGGGGGTCTTCTTCCCCAACGGGAGAAACACCAACCGGAGGGGGGAAGGGAGGCCTTCATCATTAAGAACAGCACCGGAGCCCAGCCCAGCACTACTGTTCAAGGCTGTGAACAGTAGATAGCGGGCGGAAAAACATTATCTATTTGCTTTCTATTTTTCTGAACATTTCAAGTTTCTGCATTTGACTGGTTACAATGTTTCTGCCATTTTGGCCAGCTTATGTGAATGAAATCGTGTTTTATTTCCAAAGCATGAGTGGCTAAAGTCTTAGAGATGCCTTAAGGTGAAGGGGTGTGGTGTGTGCTTAGGGTTAATGATGAAATTTATGTGTATTCCTCAACTCTTGTTTCTAACAAACCATGGATAGACCTAAGGAGGGAAACAAGTAGTTTCACAACTTAGAAGCTTGGTTTAGAGGTAGACCAACAAACCAAGATGGGAGCAGTCGGTGTTAGTCCAAGGTAGAACCTGTAGAACCGGGTAGACCTAGTTCTATATACCTTGCATGCGGGTAGACCTAATTGCAATATTGGTTATGATATTGGGGATTAGCTTAAACCAAAAATATGATGAATGACCTGGGTAGACCTAGGTTATTCGAGGTTGTGAGTGTAGGAAGATAGAAAATTAAGTTAGGAACCTTAGTATGGCACCACCTGCAGATCCTTAAGGCATCCTCGTATTAGTCTGAGTCAAAACCAGTACCTGTTACCTTAGCGTAGAAACCTGATATTGCTTACCTACCTTGTTTACTGAACTTGTTTACCACTGTTAGTCCGAGCTTAGACTAAGACCTACTGTTATCCGAAATTATGCATGTACTAAAACACTTAGCAAGCACAAGCTTTTCGTGATCGACCTCAATATCCACTATACAAGTTTTCCAAATTTGTATTTTGTGTAGATTAAGGATTATAAATTTATCTGATACGGATTTTCTATTTTTATTTGCAACAATATTAGGAAAATTTCCGTTTATCAGCTGCTATATGTGGTAAAATGGGAGCAAGGCACTAGTGATCATGAATGAATTTAAGATAACATCTCTGGATGAACTACTGTTGTATGTCATTTTCTTAACAAATTTTAATTTAGAAAAATGTAAAACATAAAAGTGTAGTACAAGTGTCAATCTCAGGGAGTTGAATTTTGCGTAAGTGTTTTTGTACTATACTTTTACAAATTATCATGGGTTTGTAAAAGGGATTTTTGAAATACAGAAATAAAAAATACAACACAAGTAATCGACCTTAACTATGGGACGCAATTCCCGAGAAATGGACTCCATTTCCTTCTTTTGTCTATCCTTGCCTCGGCTTTCATTGATTCCTTGTGAATTGTTTGTTATTGGAGCAAGCAATAGCCTACTCTCCCTTACACTCTGATTGACAAGGAGGCACGGGAATAGCCTCATGTGGTTCTTCCTCGGACAATTGAAGAGGATTGTTGTCGATTGCCTTTAAAACTGAATTTTGCACATGCGCCCAACTGTTACCAATGACCAGTGGCGGGTATGAGGTCACAACTCATCCACTGTCGTAGTACCTCAATAAAAAACAATTCGCTACTTCCCTCAAACCGGTAGGGTTGGAGATGGTGATCTTCACCAAAATCCGCAAGGAGTGGCCTGCTACTTATGGATCATGACTACGAGATGTTAGAGAAAGACTGTAACACGACGCTTGGAAATATGCGAAATCGAGAATGAATTCAGCAAAGAACCGAGATTGATGCCCAAGGTATGGAAGAAAACTTCATCTATTCTGAGAAACTAAAAAGGTTTAGCCACGAATGGCCATGAAAACAGAAAACAGAAAAAAAAAAAAAAAAGCTAAGGTGTTCTTCCTCCCTTGGTGGAGAGGAAGAACTAAAAGTTCGAAGTCTAGAGACAAAGTGTGAAAAAGGTTCAATAAAAAAAGAAGTCCGAAAAAGATTGTTCCAAGTAGATTTTAAGCCACTCCTCAAGTAAATTAACTTCTTCTGCTCCCCTTCTATCATTCTTTCTGTCTTGCGTGCACCACCAACTTTTCCATGCGTGCAAGCAAGTGCCCAATCATTGTTGCAGACTCTAACATGTCATAAGTCAAGGGTCATGACTAGTGTCAGTCTTCCACCCACAATTGACGCAAGTCACGTTCAAGGCCTGGAATGTCAGTGTTGGGTCTCCTGCAACTCCAAGTCTAGCTCTCAACATTTTAGGTGAGAGTGCATGAAAAAAGACAACAAAATATATAAAAAATACAAAAATATGATTTTTCTAAGAAAATAGAATATTTATTAATATAACTCCTAATTTGGACAACCTAATACCTAATTAATACGTAGTAATACATAAGAAATAAGTAGTAAATGACACTTAAAAACTACCTAACATTTGACCACCTTTCACGAAATCCAGCATCAAATTGACCTCATATTCGGGGCAATATTACCTAATTGCCCCCATTATCGGTTGAGCCTACTGAGCATGCTGAAATCCAGAGACATCTAGAAGACTTGTTGGGAAAGGGCATATACAAGAGAGTCTAAGCTCCTATTCTGTTCCTGCAATTTTGATACCAAAGAAGGAGGGTACGTGGTGGTGCATGTGGATGGACAGTAGGGCGACCAACAAGATTATAGTTTGGTATCATTTTCCAATTCCCCAGTTGGATGATCTTCTGGACTAGATTCAAGAATCCACAATTTTTACCAAATTTGGTTTGAAAAGAGGCTATAAATAGATTCGCATATGGTCTGATGATGAATGAAGTATAGTGTTCAAGACATGAGAGAGTCTGTACGAGTGGCTGGTCATGCCCTTTGGTCTCTCAAATGTACTGAGCTCCTTTGGTCTGTACTGATGCTTCTAAGTTTGTCATTTGTTTTTCAAGAAAATTTATCAGCTTCATGGATTGTCAATGTCTATTGTATTTGACTAGGACACTCCATCGATCATTTTTTGCATAGATTATGGAAGCTCACTAGCACAACCCTGCATTTTAGTTTGATGTGGCACCCGGAAACCAATGATCAAAATGAATTGGTAAATAAATCCTTAGGTAATGTGTTGTGGTGTCTCGTTGCTAGTGATTGCAAATCTTGGGGCATTGTGCTGAGTAGAGCCGAATTTGCACACAATCACGCGAGTAACTGCATCCATGGGCTTTAGACCATTCTGGGTGGTGTATTCTCTGTTGGTGCAGCCATGTCGATCTTACCTCCTTAGCTGATCCAGCACGCCTTCATGGTAAAGTTGGGGAGTTTGTTGCCTGAATACAATAGACCAATGATGTCATTACACGAAGAATTACACCAGCGAATGATTACTATAAGCAACTAGCCGACAGAAGGAAGCACTATCACTAGACATTGCTGGGTACTTGAATGTTGAGTTTTTCCAACACTAAATTACTGTGTGTTTTCAAGGTTGGCATGTGATGTGGTGGTAGGGATTATTGGGTGTTACGCATCCTCACCTCTTATTTGTTGTTGTTACAAGTTGTTGTTTATTGCCGTTTTGATAATTATGATGGAATCCTTGTTGTGACTTGAGTTATGCGTTACTTCGGTTTCTATTATTCCCTGGTACTTTGAGCATAAAGTGACTCCTTGTTTCGAGCATATCTATCATTCAAGACAGGTTTTGCCAATTGCTCATATTGGTTAGTGCTCCCACTGTTAATCCACTCAAAACTCCATGAAAAACATAGTTTTTCGACCTCCTATTTGAGGACTCATGCAACAAATATCAAAATATAATATGTAGAGATGAATCTCATTTCGGTCTTTTTGTCTTTTCATGGCACACATTTTCTTAGCATTTTATAATACAAAATCATCATGTTTCGTAATGATTTAGGTTGTGTTTGTGCAGTTTTTCATGTTTTGTATGTTGATTAGTTTAATTTCAATTTACGTCTGAAAGTGGCCTAAATCATTTGATTTATTCCACCTTGTGTTATTGATATTTAATTGAGTCTAGCGAGAGAATGAATAGCAAATCAAAATGAAAGATATGTGGAGAAAAAGGAGCTTTATTGGAGAGCTTGAATGACAACTAGGAAGAACACAACAAACAGAGAAAAAAGATGATTTTCAGAAGAAAAACCTCCAATGTGAAGAACATACATGAATTCCAATTCAGCACTGCTATTGCAATAAATGAACAATAGCATATAGAAAATAGAACATTTTACTCTGTCTTTTGTTTCCTAAATATTTAGTTTCTTTGACTACTTTCCCTACAATGTTTAAGATATTGTTTAATAATAAGATTCTTAAGAGATTCAATATGTGGTCATCAGCTATTAGGAGTTCAATATGAGCAGATTTTTTTTTTCTAATCTAAGGAATTATCATTGGTCTATGGTAAAATGGATTTTCATATATCTATGAGAATCATCAAGCATATGTTTATGCTTTGGAAATAATGAGCCTATATTGAAAGGATACATAGATGCTCACTTAGTTGATGATGCTGATTGTCGAAAATCAGCATCGGTATATCCAATTGCATTCTTAGGAAGAGCTGTGTCTTGGTAGTCAAGACTGCAAAAGCGTGTTGTTGTATCTTTGAAAAAAAAATTGCAGTTATTGAGGCTTGTAAGAAACTACAATGGATAAAGTAGTTCTTGCGAGAATTTGGTATGAAACAGAGGAAGTATAAATTATTTTGTCATAGTTAGAGTGCTATACATCTGGCCTCATTTCACTTGAGATTGAATCATATTGATCAACGCTATCACTTGATTAAAGATGTGCTGTAGGAAAAGTACCTATATTTAGAGAAGATCATACTAAAGAAAACGGATCAGATATAATGACGGAGATACTTCCAAAAGAAAACTATGAATTATGCATAAGAGTCATTGGATTAACCCATTTACCTATATGAGAGGAAAAATTAATGGGTGGATCCCCCACATGATGCCCATATCAATTAAAAAAAAGATAAAATGAAACATACGGTTGGCATTGCCATTCAAACTATCAAGGTTGGATGGCAATTCATCTCTATAAATAGAGGGGAACTCTCCCACAATAGAAGGACCGCAGCATCTCCTCCCAAACCCCAATATCTCAAGATTGATCATCTTATCGATCAAGTCTCGAGTGAAGTATATAGGAACTCTGCTTATTTTGAGAGTAGAATAGATAAAGAAGAATAATAGTATTGTTTCCAATTTATGTCACTTGTCTAATAAAATTTTCAGGAGTAGAAAAAGAGGGTAAAACCCAATAATTTATTAAAATAAATTCATTTTTTTTCAATAAATAATGAATTTTCTTGGAGTTGGATGTGGATGTAATTTTTATTTTGTGGTGAATTACGTAAACTTTTGATAGATATTTTCTTAATTTTGTAATCAATTTATTATTTAGTATCAAAGGGGTAGTGGGTAACTCTTTCTAGAGGGACAGCATGTGATTTGGAGCCATTAATTTCTCCCAAATCCTTGGGAGCCACTTGAACTCCCACAATTCAATTCTCCGGATATCAACAAGATCAAGTCGTTAAAAAACCATGCTGCCCAAACCCCAAATTGTGAAGTCTCTTTGCAACACCTCTAAATTCAGTCCATAAACAATCTTTAAGCAATCTAATTCATGTTTTCTATTTACTTGACATGCTGCATTTTATGAACCACTACCCTCCTCAAAAATGGCACCAACGGCTAATTTCTTTCCTAGCAAAGGAGTTAGTGAAAAAGTCCACATTCTATGCAGCCAAATTTATAAAGTAATTGTATGAGAGGAACCACATTTATTAATATCTAAGTTTAGTTTAACAAGTTTTGAAAAAAAAATATTTGCAATATAACTGAGGTTTAAATACAATAATATATTACGTGCACTTATTGATAATTGTTTTTTTGTTATTTATATTTATGATATTCAAAAACTTTTTAAATTGTTCTACATCTATTTTATTTAGTTTTTTTTTATATTTTTAACATAACTTTTATATCTTTTGATGGTGATTCTGCAAGTGAACAGAAATCGTCGAAGTAATAAAATAAGATCGTATCCACAGGCAATTGTTATTGGAATTTTCTTTTCAAACAAAGACTCAAAAAGACCGAAAACAAAAGAAAAATTTGGTTTTAAAAACAAAAAGAAAAGTGGCATTGAACCTTGGATCCATCTTGCTCAAAACTCGCCCAAACTTGTGTGTGTAAACCTTAAAGACTGACCTGCTTGCGCAAGTTTTGGGGTGTTTATTTAAAATAGTGCTACTCGATGACCGTTATAGCACCGTTCCTTGTTTTGTGGGATTATGGAATCAACCACGCCACCAGAGCCATTTCACCTCTTGTTAACCCATATTTTCCCCACACCCAAATCTAATCCTTACACCTCACACCTCGCAGACAAATTAGACAGAATATGCCTTACCAACGATGTCCGATTGAGCCCTTCTCCTTAGGTGCTTGAGGCCAACCTTTGATTGTCTCACACTCCCTTCGGGTTATGTGATACTAAAGAGCACGTTGGTAAAGAAAACATTGTGAAAAACAGAATCAAACCTTATTACTTGATTTTGTGTCGTTCCAAAAAATGTTCTTCCACTACTCTTAAGTGTTGTTTTTACATATCTTAGACTCAACTTTCTCATTACTTTCAATTGATTTTGTATCTTTCACATTACTCTGATCTTTTTGCAGAAAAAGTGTATTTTATGGATTTTTAGGGTATTTGTGGATCAATTTGAGAAGAAATCAAGACCCACCAAATTATGGACTTGATGGGCCATGAATATCAGCCCAAGACTCGGTCAAACGATAAAGATTTGGTCCAAGATTCATGGATAAGATAAAGATATGAAGATGATCTTCAAAAATTTGGATAAAAGATTTGGATAGACGATATTATCCAAGCCTATCAAACAAGCCTAATACGAAGACTTAGATCTATTTTCCTATACATACTACACTATCTCAACCATTAGAGACGTCCTTTGATAATTTTTCCTTTGTATTTTTCCTATTTTCATGTCTATTTTCATGTTAGAGTCGAGTCTGCATGTATAAGCGCTTGTGGCTAAGGATCTGTGGTAAAGCTTTGCTTGCACAAGTCCTGAGCCTATAACTACTTTACTATATTTTTCGACATTTAAATTGAGGTTTGATTCTGTTTTTCGCAATATATTCGTTACCAACGTGCTCTTTAGTATCACATAACCTGAAGGGAGTGTGAGAGACTTAAAGGTTGGCCTCAAGCACCTAAAGAAAAGGGTTCAATCAGACATCGTTGGTAAGACATATTCTATCTAATCTGTCTGTGAGGTGTGAGGTGTAGGGGTTAAATTTGGATGTGGGGAAAACATGGGTTATCACAAGAGGTGAAATGGCTCTGGTGGCGTGGTTGATTCCATAATCCCACAAAACAAGGGATGGTGCTATAACGGTTAACGAGTAGCACTATTTTAGAATAACACCCCTAAAGTTTGCACAAGTAGATCAGTCTTCAAGGTTTGCATACATGTAAGGGACGAGTTTTGAGTAAGGTGGATCTTCGATCCAAAGCCACTTTTCTTATTGTTTTTAAACCCCAATTTTTCTTATATTTTCAGTATTTTTAAGTCTTTATTTGAAAAGAAAATTCCGATAACAATTCCCTGTGGATACGATCTTATTTTATTACTTTGTTGATTTTTGTACACTTACAGAATCACCATCAATTTTTCAAGATTCGAATATAATATTTGATACAAGTTCCTTAAAAGTACTCAGAGTGTTTGAGTATGTTTAGGGCTAGAGTGGATTCGTAGATTCATTAATTAAGGTGCATCAATTCGTGATTTGAAAAATTAGAGGTGCATTAAGGTAATTTCATTTGGTAATATTTTAATGATATTAAATTATTTTTAAAAATATTAAAATAAAGCAATTTTTTAACTAAAAAAGTAATGAAACTTGAAATATTGTTCAAAATTCTACAAATTAAAAAATCAAATATAACTAAAAAGCATCAAGTTACTAAAAATCAAGTTTAAATTAAATAATTTAATTCAATGATCATCACTATATAATAAATTAATGCAATCAAAAAATATAGTCAATTATCTTCAATTATTGAATATTGAGACATTATCATTCTCATTAAAAAAAGCATAATCTCTATCATTAGGTCATCGATTAAGAGATTAGCTATTTATGATATATCCTCATCGCCTAATTTCACATCCGAATATTTCGATGGACTATCTTTGTAAGATGATATACTTCTAGATAGAAGTTGAAGATTGGTATATATGTAAAGTAAGTCTTCAGCCTTCTACAATGTTAATCTGTTTCTATGCTTTCAATGTATAAAGGTATATGAACTCTAATTTCTTTAACATGCAGCTAAAGATGAAGGCTGTCCACGAATTTTCAAAACCAAGCCTAAACGTTGTAGAGATGATAAACCATGAAAGTGCCAAGAATCAATTGGTGGTAATCTATATCTGCCAGCTAATACCTTTCTAAGAATGCTGATTTCAAGGTATGGAGGAAAGTATCAAACATTGGATTAGAAATTTTGGGATGAAGATTTATGCATTCTTCAGTTCCAATACAGTCAAAAAAATAAAAATAAAAAGATAATTAGATCAAATTAATATATCACTAATGAAATAAATGAATATATACCTTGGATTCGATACATGTGCAATAGCATGCAGAGTATTAAGGCTATGTATCCGTCTAGCTGCAATAACATTCCAAAGCTTAGTCGTGTATTACATAGAATGACTAATATCTATTGAAAACACTTATTTTTCTACCTTTGTTATCAAAGTATCCCACATCTCAAAAATTAAATAAATAAATGATTTTTCTGTATCGAACACTAGAGTCATATTATGAAAAGACTTCAAAATATCCAAAATATAATTCACAATAACCCACAAATTATCATCAAGAATGCTAGATCGAACCAACAAAGCTTGTGAAGCATCATCTCTTCATATATGATTTCATTCCTCAGACATGAGCATCCTTCTTATAAAGTGATTCACCATGAAGTTTAAAGCATCTCATTATGATAGCAACTGATGCAAAGCGATTGGATGCAATTGAAGGAATTTTAGCTTCGAATAAATTGTCCAAATAAAGCTAACATTCTTGAACATTTTGTAATAATTATTGGATCATTATGATATCACTCACAATCTCTTCAATGAATTAACAGTCATAATGATTATCTTTGGAACATGTCCTTGATGGCAAGGTTAAGTGTAAGAAAAATACATAGTATTCAAATATCTATTAAAAAAATAGTAATAATTCCATATCATTAGTAAAACAATTAAAATTAATTAAAATATTTATTTATTATACAAATCACAACACCATTACTTTAGGAATCCACACCAGATTCGCTGTGCCTAAGCAACGAATTGGCATTCATAATGATTCCAATGAATCATTCATAGTTTTCTTCAATGAATTGACATTCATAATGATTCGAATGAATCAAAAGCCGAACCGGGAAGACCGTCAGTGCCTTCGCTCCCAACTCAACGCCTAGAAAGAAAGTCAACCGCCCCGCCTTAAAGAGAGAAGCCCGGAAACCTAGATGAGAGAAGAAAGACTGCATAATAGAAAGAGTAGAGAAAGAAGGTGTTGGCTCCCTTTGGTCGCGCCTGTAAAGTAAACCAAGCTGCTATCGAAGAGCGTAGGAGAGAGATCAAAGAGTAGTCCTCTTGTGACAGACAACCTTAGAAGCGGATTCCTGTTGTGAGGCTGACTTCAGAAGTTATGCTCGTGTAGCTCTCTTTGACTCCTTATGTTGGGAGTAAGTATGAAAATACTCCTGAGGCGACAAATGCTTTCGCTCTCTCTAGGCGCAGACTGATTCTTTTCGGCCCTGAGAGCTGGGAGTATTAGAAGTATCTGGGAGAGCGGTTCACTCGTCAGATTGATGGAGTCGTCCGAGTGCCGATTGATCCTCCTACTCACACACTCTTGATCACCACAAAATTCTAGGGAAATGTGATAGACTTTAGATTGGCCTCAAGTATCTAAAAAAAAGTATTTAATTGGAAATCATTGGCAAGAAATATTCTGCCTAATTTGCTTATAAGGATGTGAGATGTAGAAGTTATGATTGGATAGGAAGAAAACATAAGTTATCATGGGAAGTGAAATAATTTTGTTGATGTGATTCATTCTATAATCCCACAAAATAAAGTTGATCAACAGTTATCGATTAATATTACTTGAGAATGATACTACAAGAATTTGCGCCAGTGACTATTTCCTTTAGGTTTACATACACACACACAAAGAAAACTTCTTGATGGTAGAGTTTTGATCTAAAATCACTTTTCTATTTTATTTAAAACCTATTTTTGGGTTGTCATTTTTTTTTCGAATTGTTTTTAACAAAATTTAAATCATCAATTTTTCATATGATCTTTGTTTATTATTTTGATCATCTCTATACACCTGTATAATTTTCATTAATTATTCAAAAAAACACGCACTCTACAAAAACTAAGGTATTGAGTACAATCTATTTGTTTAAAAAAAATTGTACTCAGTAGCAACATACACATTAAACTAAATGCGATAGTTTGAATTAATTTGTTGAAATTCTATCACGTGTAGCCTATTTAGTAAAAAAAATGCATGGAATCCTATTCCCTATGTGTTATTTAGTTTACATTGAAATAACAGTTCTGCTTAGTATGAGGCTCCTTCTCATATTTTACCATGGGTACTAGGCCTTTAATGAAAAGGCTGCTCTCGCGAAGAAGAGGAAAAGAATGGAAGGAAGATGCTTCAGAGAAGGCAGCTGTTAAGTGTTTTTTTGTAAGTGTTTATTATATATTATTATAATAGAGTGGATAAATTAAATATAGATATAATTGATAAAGTGGATAAATTAAATAGAGAGTAATTTTGAGATTCATATTAATTAAACTCAATATAAAAAGTTTGATATAAATAAGATTTGAGAATATATATATCTATTATATTGTTATGAGATAAGATCTTTATCGAGATTTGATTAGATATGTTATCAAATATCTATATAAGATAATAAAAAAAATTCGATCTCTAGAATTTCTCAAAAATTTTAAACTCTACTACTATTCTGACATATGATGTCTACGAGAAACATCACCATACAAAAGCAGATATGCAACATGTCCATCACATAACACCACACGTACACAAATGCAGTGCTGGCCTAACATGCAACCTATGTTTTCAAAGTGTACACTAACCATGCCTAGCACCGCACTCGTGTATATACAATACTTCTAATCAGCATACATCTGCTCCGCATCAACATAAATGGTTGTAAATGGTTGTGTAAATGAACAACATAGTCATCAAAAAATTTACAGAGTGATGAAGCATGCATCACCCGCCCAAAAGTTAGGAACTTTTTAAACAAACCAAAAGTACACACAAACCTTCTTGTCTACTAGAAGCAAAGTACAAAAGCCTAATGTTTCAAGGATTGGTGCCAGATGTGAGACTACGGACAATTAGCTCATTCTCACAATCTATTGATGCAAGAGAGAAATCCAACCTGGATTTGAGCTGATCATTTCTGCAATATTGAAGCATTGGAAGGTGAATAGTGGTAGAGGCACACCTCTCACAAACTCTACAGCTATCCTTTGCTTCTTGGCCACTTACGAGCTTGCTGCACCATTGTTGACCCCAGTCGATGCAGCTCTACACAGGTTTGCACATTCATAACCTCCATTTGGCGTAGAAATACTATGTGTCCATTGAGGAACCGCACACTTTTTGCAAGATGCTCACCCTCGTAAACTCTTTTGTGGGACTCAAAGTCCACCTATCTGGCGTAACACGAACACCCTCTAAACCACTAGGGAATGGGTCATTCAATGTCTGCATAAGATAAGTTAGTATCATGTCCCATAGGTTCCAGATCAAAGGGTATTTTGACTGCACTGAAGATATGTCCACATTTTCAGCCACCACTTCTGCAAATTTTCTCTTCCTAGACGCACTTACGAAGCTAATGGAATTATCCTCATCATACTTCCAATTTGCTTGGTTTTCTTACCAGAATGTACAAATGGGCTCGATATATCAATGAATGAAGAAAACAAAGGACCAAGGGAGAAAGGGGAAAAATATTGTTTATTTGGAAATAAAAGTGTTGGTCGGTAGAAATAGGAGGAAGAGGGAAAACAAATTATTTTGCAAATTACATTTTTTATGGAGGAGGGTACATCAATCATTTAATATATAAATTTATACAATATCCAATTTTTTACCACGTATCAAACATGTTCCGATCTATAACTCAAATAACTAATACCCACTAATCAAATAAGAATGATTTCCTTATTCAAGAAACATATTTATATGAATCCAAATAAAATAAACCCAAGTTAAATCACTACTCGCATACCAAATGTCCCTTTAAAGACTGCTAGTAATGTCCATAATAAAATGTAGTGTATATTCATGAAAATGACGTGTTTAGATATATTTTATAATTTTTTTTAAATAGATGATATTTACAAAAGGTTTATAAAATATATGATGTTTAGTTTTAATTTGTAAAATAGATGAATTTTGAAATTTTATTAAAATAATATATTTAATTATTAAATATTTAATAAATGTTATTAATTAAAAAAATATTATTTCCATAATATTTTAATATAATTTAAGTTATTCAATATATACTCAAAAAAGTATTTAATGCACTGATATATTTAATTTATTTAATATAAACTAATACAGTTATTTTATTTAATTACATATTATTTTATATATTTCAAATATTAAAAGCAACTTATTAATTTTATTAAATTAATTAAATACTGAATAATTGATTAGTTATAATTATTTCATAAGATTATTTCTTATCATCTAAATTCATAAAAAATAAAAAAATTAAATATTTTAATAACATTATCTATTTACCAAACCAAAACATAGACTACATCTATTTATCCAATTTTTTATCAACCTCATCTATTTTTGTTTCAAAATAGATGGTTACATCTACATAAGCGACCCAACCATGTATACCTAATCTATTTGTGTAGTATACATGCATGTACTTTGCCTCAACCCTAAGTTTTCTCTTGGGTCACTAGAAGCACAGTCAACCAAGCTCTAGAACCCCGTTGGTGAAATCGATATACTTATCTATTTTAGTTTCCAAAATAGATAAGATTGAGAAATATCGGTTTAATAGATGGTGTTTAATTTTATATGTTAAATTTTAGAAAACAATATATTTGGTATGTTTAATTTTTCATATTTTACCAGATACAGTATTTTAATTTAAAAAATAACTTAATTTATAATAGTTTGTAAAATATCATAATAAATCATAATTAAAATTAATATAATTTGTGAGTTAAATGAATGAAATAAATGATTAAAATGAAAAAATCATGGGAAATTGAAAATGTATATGACAAAATTAATTTTTAAAACAAATATTTACAAGTCATAAAAAACAAATGAATTATTTTTTTTATATTTGTGTTAAATTTAAATAAATAGTTTTTATATAATCTTTTTTAAATTTAATGAACCAATCACACTTACCCCGAATAACCAAATTCTCCCTTGGAGCGTCTGCTGCATTCGCATAATCCACCAACATTCACAAGAATGGAGAACGCATCTAGGGTTCAACCTCCGCTTGAAATTTTGTAAATCCTTTTAATGATAACAAATTTGATTTGCACCGTATTGCCTTCAAGTGGTCATTCACACCTTTCGCAGGTTTATGATATTACATTGCTCTACGATGAACTACAAACAAGAATAGATTTACCATGAAACACTCAGGGTGTAGTCTGTGCAACTTATTCAATAACTTTTACTTAATTCATAAGTAGAAGTTATTGTGCAAGTAGATACACAATAAGTAGAAGTAGTCTATTTGAAATTATTAATAAGTAGAAGTTAGTAATAAGTAGAAGTTAAATTGTAGAAGTAGACTTTATATAAGTAGTAGTAATATCTTAAATTACCTATATACCCTTGATTATTATAATATTTTATTATGTTATATTAATACATGTTCATTGTAAATAATCTTGAAAAGAAATTATCAAAGCATAGTGCATAAAATTGAAAAGGTGAAAAATAAAAGCATCACATTACATTCCTCCTCGATAAGTGGCCCATAACTGATTTGCAATAGAATCATGAAGAGTATCCATAGACTGGTCAGATTCATGATTTTCACTTTCATCATCTTCTTCTAACTCACTATTATTAGACATATCACTACTTGCACCTTCATATTCCAAGAGACGAGCGCCATCATCTTCAGCATTCACATGACGTAGCCAATTGTGTATAGTCATTGTAGCTACTACTAATCTCACTTGGTGCTTAAATTTCATATTTGTTGGTACATCATTCACCATATGAAATCTTTTCTTCCATACTCCAAATGATCTCTCGATTACATTTCGAAGTGAAGAATGTCTGTGATTGAAGTATTCTCGTGAATTTTTGTGTCCTCTAGTTGTTCTATGTTGAAAATCCGGTAGGTGATATCGCTCACAACGATAAGGTGTCATAAATCCAGTGGTGTTGGCAAATCCAGCATCTACCACATAGTACTTACCTGGGGGTATTGTCGGAAAGCGGAGACATTCCTCATTAATGCAATCTCTAAGAATTCTACTGTCATGAGTAATTCCTTCATAGCCAGCTATAACATAAGTGAAACGCATATCAAAATCACAAACAGCAAGTATGTTTTGGGTAGGATAACCCTTACGTCCAATGTATCCCACCCTTTCAGCTTCAGGAACACATGCTTTGATATGAGTTCTATCTATGGCACCAATACAGTTACTAAAGTAAGAATACCTGGCATTATTTATGAAAAAAAGATGAATCTGTGTGTTACTATGTTTCGGTGTAATCCACTCCACTGCCATCCGATTAACTGCTTTCAAGACATTATAGAAAGCACTATGAATATATCTCTCCCACGACCAAAGAATTCTTGTAAACTAGAGTAACCTTCTCCTTTGCCCACCCTTCTCAAGAAAATAGCGACCTCTTCTTCTACAGGCAAAAATTTCCTTTTGGATAGCCCATAATTATCCACAAGCATCTCACAAAATCGTAAGAACACATGGCTATGCATTCGCAACTCATTATATGCACGAGCGTCGTGGCCATTCAACATTGATAGCAATAAAGACCATCCACTAGTTTCTCGATCATACATTGGTTGCTTCACAAGGAAGTGCTCGTGATAATCTCTAAGAAGCTTTAATTGAGCCATTTGAACGTTGATGAACTCTGCACGTTGTCGAGCTTCCTTGCTTTCCTCATCATCGTTAGAAGAATCATGAAACGATGCATTGTTAAAGAAAGAAACCATTGAAAGCAAAGAGATGCAAGTACTCTCAATCTCCATGTGTGATTATATAACAAAAAAATTTGTTTTCTGAAATCTCTATGTGTGCTAGTTAGAATCCCAATGTTTTCATCAATCCCGAGACATAAATTGTTGAAATGTCATTGGAGGAGCACATTGACAATGACTCTGTGTTTTCTCAAATCTCTATGTGTGCTAGTTCGAATCCCAATGTTTTCATCAATCCCGAGACAAGGCAGTTTACCCACCTATTCAGGACAAAAGCAGTGAATAGTAGTATTCACATATGAGTATTTTTTTACAGAGATATTCATTAATACACAAACAAAACATACTTAAAAATTATAATTGTAAATTCTTATGAATTAAATATACAAAAACGAATTATTGATGTTTTACTTATTTAAATTATATTAGTTGATTTAAATAAAAATTATAATTAAACACAATTAACCCAGCAACTCACACGGACGTGGGCTATATAACCCACGTCCGTGTGGATAGCATGACAAGGCACACGCCCGTGGGTTAACATAACCCACGTCCGTGTACTCAACATGAAAAGGCAGCATGACAAGGCATAGGGACGTGGGTTATGTAACCCACGTCCGTGTACTCAACATGAAAAGGCAACATGACAAGGCCTACGGACGTGGGTTCTGCAGCGCTCGATCCTTATCGCATGTAAGGATCGAGCGCCATTTATGATTTAGGCCACACAGCGTGGTTTATGTATCCTAAACCCTAAACCACGCCTGTGTAGCCTTGTGGTTCTGCAACGCTCGATCCTTACAATTTTGAGGAAAATGTATCCTCCAAATGTATATCATACAACTTTAAATGTGATGCATTTTAGAAGCAACTTTTGGCAAATGTCATACAACAAAAATATGATTTTCCCTTAAAAATAACATACAGCGTTGATGTTGATGATGTTGGAGGATCCCCTAATATGCATAAAAAACCAATTGTTAATAATTTAAATAATATATCCTAATTAAATAACAATGTAAATACCTTTGCGTTTTTATGGGGATGTAGCATCAGATCTTGAAGCAGATAAACTGATATTCCCACTACTACATGTACGAAGTGAATCCAAAATCTCGCCCTCAATGTAATCTTTTCGAATATATGGATCCTTCAAAGACATAAAGATCTCTCAATTTTGGCGATTCTTGAACAGTTTCAAGGCATGCAAATAAGTTTGCCCTCCTTTGACAATAGTATCTGTGACATCTAACATCTCAATGCATTTTCCAATAGAGTATTTTAAAGACTCTAAGCTCTCCAACTCCACTTTTGCTGAAGGTGCAGCCATTATCTCAGATGATTCAGCAATTCGATTGCTATTGCTCACTTTAGCAATCCTTCTACGTTTTGGCTGAACAGCTTGTTTGCTACTTTGACTAGATATGTTCTCTTCAGAGTACAAAGCTGATATTTCAGGTGGAGTATATTGTGTGCCATATGAATATCCAAAATCTTCTACCTCTAACAATGTATCTCAAGTAGATAATAAAGGATCAACATCATCATCACAATCATCATTAGAAATCTCAATATCAAGAGTAGGAATGTATTTTCTTTGTCCATAACCAATTACCGGATCAAAAATTTGAGCTAACAAATCAGAGAATATAGGTGTTCTATTCTCAAACTTGCTATATTGGTTGTTCTCCTATATAAAATAAAACATAACAAACAATAATTAAAAATAATTTAGCATAAATTCTAATGAAGAAATTTCATTACCACAATGAATAAAGAGATATATTCTACCAAAAAATGATTTCTAATTACAAAAAATAATAAATATTCAATTCACATAACAAAAAATGGTTGTAAGTCATAACTTACAGCTAAACGATCAGTCCACCAGTGAGGATCCATATTTATTGTTCCATTTGGGTGAAATCCAATACCCGATCTATCGATTAACCGCTTCCAAAGATTCCATTCACCTCGAAGCTCATTATGCTTATTCTTGATACACTTCAAGTTGTAAGTGGTATGAGCTTTTTCATTGACAGCGTTCATAATATTCTCCCATCCTTTTGGTCTAAAAGTGATAGTGGGTCGGTTGCCTTTAGCAATTTCAGTGATCATGGCTTCCAGTAATATATGTGTCCTATTTGTATCCCAAGTAGCAGTTTTTCCAATTTTCTTTGTTGGTATCTTACTTCGGTTGTCTTCCATTTGTAGTACCTAAACATGAGAAGCATACAATGGAATTAAAAAGAGAAAAAATAACAAAATGAAGAATGATACATATTTATTTGCTATCATATTGAGATATGTAAAATAATGAACTAAATAATCCTCCAGAATACTAACACAATGCATGAGTAGACATGAATGAAGTGTATAGAACAATAATATCATCAAATTAAATGGAATATCATTAACAATATCATATAAGAACAAGATATGAATATTACAACAAAATACAATAAAATGAAAATAATAATATCTTCAAATTAAATGACCCTAATAACAAGATGAGTATTTTAATTTAGGCTTCCAATATCTAAACCACCCTTATTCCCCTTCTCCCAAATAATTCCTGCTACACCATCTTCCCCAAAACCCCAAATACACCGTGCTTCAACCAACACCTTCTCCAAAGCCCCAAATGCATCTTGGTGAACCCACCGTCTTCCCCAAGCCCCAAGTCCACCTTGTTACATCCATCACCTTCCCAAGCCCCAAATGCATCTGCTGCACCCACCAACTTCCCCAACTCCCAAATACACCCTGTTGCACCCACCGCCTTCCCCCAAACCCCAAATGCACCCTGCACCCTTCTTCCTCCCCAAGCCCCAAATGCACTTGCTGCACCGTCTTCCCCCAAAAAAGTAATATTCTTTAATTCCCCACCACTCCCTTCCCAAATGCAGTTGCTGAATTTCCGGTAGGCGAGGGTGATGCTGCTGGGTATACCCACGTTTCAAGCCTCCTGTGCCACCGATTCATTTCTGGACCCTTCCTGACCTGTTTAGATCCAAGCTTTGGTTAGGGATTCATGTGAAACACATACCTTCAGCCTAATGCGAAAATCAGAAGAATGAGCAAAATGAAAGAAAAGCCATGAAAAAGTAAGAGGGTTGGAGGGCAAAAAAGGAATACAAATATTTTCAACAACTTATTGAGTGAAAGTTACATTTTAGCAACTTGTGTAATAAGTTGCTGAAATAGTGTAAATTGAAATAAGTAGAAAATAAGTAGAAATAGAAGTAGAAGTTAAGTTTTTGAACAAGTAGATGTGGTCTATAAAATACTTACTTTTACTTCTACTTTAAATTATAAGTTACAAAATAAGTTGCACAGACTACACCCTTAAAGTACTTCATATCTTTGAAGATTTCATTGCCTCATGTCATATAGCATATAACCAACTCGTTCATCTCCATATACCGGACATACTCTAAAGGAATTTCCTGATTTTAAGTAGTACAACGTTCGTTAATAGTTTCATTTTTATGTCAACCAAAGTTTAGAGCATTATCATTCCCTCAAAATCTCAAATATAAGGGATGTCTAGCAACTAGGCTACACAAAGGCAATTTGGTTATCATTTTCACGAGGTTGTACTCTGAGAGGAAAACTCAATCTAGTGATCATTGTAATGAGGTTGTTCCCAAAGAGCAACTCAATGGGACTTGATGTAAAACCTTGTAGCCCCTTCATTCCAGTAACCAATTTGGGGTCTCATATCCGCTCATTGGGTGTTCGCGTGGTAGCGACCCGATGCTAGCCTTTTGACCAACAATGATTATTTTAATATTAATATCCTAAGTATTTTTGCAGTCTTTTCTCTTATAATTGTACCATTTTAGATTTCAAAATGCCATTTCAACCGACTCGCCTCTATTGCTACCTTTCCTTTTAAAAGGGGAATTTTTGCAGTCTTTTCTCTTTTCATCTTTCTAGAATCCCTATGAAATTGAACTTTCTCACACAGTTCTCTTCCGCCCTCAAATTCATCCTCAAGGTTTGGTCGAAAATCCTTGGTTTATATCACATTGAGGAACAAAATGATTTTAGTTTTTATACCCTCCATCATACTTCATATCTTGCATGTTAAAAATTATGATTAAAAAACATTTTGATTATAGAGGTGAGATTGTTAAAATTTTATATATTTTTTTTATATTCATAAGTTTTGACATTAAATTTTTTGATTGTAGGAGAACAATCATTTTAGTTAATAAATTTTTTTATTTGATTAATTATTTTTTTTATTAATTTTTCATAGCTTTTTTATTGCATATATGATACTTATAAATTTATTTTTAATTTTTTTATACATTGACGTAAGATTTTTTTTATGAATAATATGTTTTTATTATTTTTTATTATTGACTAATATATTTAATTTATTAATTTATTATACTATTTTTTATTAAATATGTAATGTTTTTTTTTGTAGATTGACGTGTCCTTACGTTTAAGAGTTCATGGTCCTGGGGATTCAAACCTGTTGTATATGCAATAGCAACACATTACTTATGATCTGTTATAGAGATCATACCATAAAACGATGCAATTCTTGGCAGGTAGATCATGGGAGGAGAGAACTGCGAGATATCTCGATGATTGTGATTTTTATGGGGTTCTTAAGATATTACGAATGGAACTAGTCTCAAATCTACTCATAGCTCTAGTAGAGAAATAGTGTCCAAAGACGCACACCATCTTCTTACCATGTGGAGAGACCACAATCACTCTCCAAGATGTTTCTATGCTGTGGGGTCTTCGTATTGATGGTATACCGATGGTTCACACTCGTACAAAACGTACAACACAGCAATGGCATGAACTATGTATCGAACAGTTTGGATGGGAGCCCAAAGTGATATTCATTGTTGGTGATTCATGGTTCATTATGACTCGCCTTCATACATATATTGATGATACATACGTTGCTATCACAGTGGAGACTCATGTGGAGGGAGTTGTACGTTTTGCTCGTACGGTTATACTATTAGTCTGTTGTGGAGTTTTTTTCCAAGATGCCACTGGTAATCGTGTCAAGTTAAATGTCCTTGATTGGATGGCAGATGAAGATCGCTGGATGGCCACTAGTTGGGGGACAGGTGTTCTAGCGAATTCGTATCGTGAGCTTGATTTATGTGCACTTAGGTGCATTACAATGGGTGGTGCCCATCGTCTTCTTCAGGTTTCATTTCTCGCTTTCTCTACTAGTATTATATACGTTAAAATTTATCATAATATAATGTTTTTTATGTAGGTGTGGGCATATACTCGGATCTCATCTTTATGTCTACACTAAAGTGTCATTTCCTGCACGATGTATATTGAGAGGGCGAGGGGTTTAAACCGTCTATGTATGGTTGGAGGTCCGAAGGTTGGCTCAACCACTCAAATGTGGTCTCCCACAAGTTAGAGCCAATGTGGGACACACTTGATTTGGTTTGTAGGGATGACGAGGTATATTGTTATCATATAAATTTATTTTTCGTTGAACCCTACATATTGTCAGGATACACATTTTATTATTTTTTGGACAGTTTGAGTGGACTCCTTACGAGGATATACATTTAATGTGTGTTCCGGAATGCGATTTTATGCTTTGGCAGTATGCTGGTCCGATGATAAATGCATCTCAGGTGGAGCCCCGACTATTCACGGAACGTGAGAAGCAGATGATATTGCCCTGACTGAGTTTATCACCAATTTGGATGTGGCCGTGTTATTCTACTCCCTCTAGATCAATATCCTGCAGAACATAAGTTCACCAGAGATTGCTATGATACTGATTGGATGTTGGAGCATGCTGCCCTTATAGCTTTGTAGGCATCTAGGCACACTCACATTCTCCAGTTGCATAACATCCCCACAGTTTCTAAGGAGGCGTACGTGACTTGGTATAAGCTACATGCGTTGTTGTATCTTGGAAGAAGATGAGAGAAGGGTGATGGATATTGAAGTGGAGATGCAAAGCCGATAGCTTATGTGGTAAAATAAACCTTTGTGCAAATATGAGTTAGATCGTGTAAACTGATTTCTGATATCTTGTTTGTTTTCAGGTCGTACAACTAGACAAATTTCGTGCCAGGGATGAAGAAGCAACCCGGGCATATGAGGGCCTTAGCTAGCAGCTTGGATGGAGCCAATCGCTCATGGCACAGCACTCACAGATTTAGTCCCAACCTTCTAACAGTTTCCTTCGAGCAATGCAGCACAGGTCGCAACACAAATACCAAGAAGCCGAATATGAACAATATAGTGGCATAGAAGGTGGCAGAAGTCTGAAAAAGAGTACACACAAAGTCCAAAGAGGTGAAAAAGTGAGATTTTGGATAAAAATGGAGGGAAGATGAGAGAGAAGGCAGTTCTCCCCTTAGAGACTCACGAACAACTTTCTGGAGAGGGTTTTCTGGGGAAGAAGGATGAAGACGAACAGGAACTAAGCTCATGCTTGAAGATTATTTTCTGTTTTCCAAGGATTATTACTCCTAGCTAAGATTAGCTAGCGACGTTTTCTAGTTTTTTGCCGAACATTTCAGTTTCCTGCTTGTTTATTTTCTAGTAGTCGACTGAGACATGAATGCATTGTGGATGATATTTTCTCGTCTATTTTCATTTGTCTTAAGCATTAGTGGCTAAGCACTTAGGGGGGTGCCTCGAGGTGAAAGGGGGAGAATCATGCTAATCCATCCTTAAACCTAATAAACCATAAGTCACACCACTTCCTTAACAAACTAGGATAGATCCAGAAGGGGGAAGTAGTGAAATCCAACTTAACAACTCTAATTAGAGGTAGACCAAATATTAGGGGGAAAAACAAGAGTCCGGATAGACCTAGACGTTGTGAGTTAGTTGTCTGATTTGTGATTTGTATGAACTTGTTTAGTGATGAGCATACATCCCTTAGGAGTCCCAAGGCATCACTCATTCCATTCTAGAAACAACCGAGCTCCAGAACTTATTATTTTTCTTTACTGTATTTCGTTTTAATTCTGCCTTAGTCCAAGCTAACACCAATTTTACCAACGTGACACTGATTTCATGCATTAACTTTCATATAGCAAACACCTGCTCTTCATACTCGACGCTAATCACTATGCTCATAATTTTTTTATGCTAGAATGTGTATTAGGTTATAAATTTATTTGATAGAAAGATTTACATTTACGACGTGTGAATTTTTCGTTTATCATATCTCAAAGAGCCGATCTTGCAAGGAATGGAGAATTTCAATGTGCTTAATTGATGGTCGGTAAGTGGCAATTTGACTTATTCTACATTAAGGAAAATGGCAAGTGATATTTTAGCTATTCCTATTTCTATGGTAGCATCTGAATCCGCTTTTAGTATTGGTGGAAAAATTGTTACCGCTCTTCGTAGTAGGCTGAAGGAAGATATTCTAGAAGCACTAATATGCATTAGATATTGGAAACGGAATGAAATCAAGGGTAAGCTTGAAGCATAATTTATTGTCACTATTTGATAATATTTTCTGATTGTTTAATTTGATCTTATTTTATTTTTTTGTGATCCCGATATGGAACAAATCTCATTGCTTGAAGACAGACTTATTGAGGATGAGAACATTCATGATAGCTTATCTACCACTGAAGTGTGAAGTTCGGTTTTTTGAACTCGAATCAGGCTTTAATTTATATGAATATTTTTCTTAGTGTTTGTCAACTTTCTGTGCCTTTTAATGCATTGTTCTTCTATTATTTTTTGGAAAAGCCGGAACCGGTAAGGACCTAAAACCGACCCAAAACCGATAAAGAACCATGGTTTTGGGTCTATCGATTCTTAATTGGGTCTGGGTCGGTTTTGGGTCTTTGTCTTTATAGTCGGGTCGGTTTTCGGTTGGCATAGAACCGACCCAGAATCGACCCATGAACATCTCTAACCACTACCTAGTGATGATGACCCTGCACAGGTCAACATGGACTAAGCATACAAGGATTTTAATGTAGAGTTGTTTCAGCAGTATGTGGCATCAATGAGTAGACCATCAATAGGCGAGGCTCCTTCTTCCTATGTGCGAACACCAATGAGTAGACCATTAACATCGCATAATACTTATGCGCCAATAATACTTAAAATGCATGTTAGCACGAGCACATTTGCCCTCCTAGAATGTGCGCTGACTAATCGGAACGATGAATTCATATTCTCGTTTTATATGACAGTGGGCAACACAATATTGGAAATAAACTTTACTAGTAAATGCAATTACCTTATTCAACACATGTACCTTCTCATCATAGCGCCTATATTTGCCACCATATTTAAATTCCTTGGATACGAAAGTGTTTTTTGGATTGTTTTGGATAGAGGGTATTCCTCCCTCATGAAACACCCCAAAGAATCGTCGAGAGCAAGATCCAAACAATTGTACTGCACGAGGTGCCTCAATTCCGGTCTTTAGTGTTTCGTCCTCACAAACATTTGCTGGCAGGGCTTCAGAATCCTCACTCGAGTCGGTGTCTCCACCGTCATCCTCAAGGTCGGCCATATCTTAAAAAAAAATCAATGATAATAATTTCATATATTAAGACTTAATCTCATTAAAATTACCTTTTATGGGGAATCCTTCAGCCACGTTCACATTTGAATTGTTATCATGGTTTAAAGACAATGATAATTGAAGACTCGGAGATACACCTACAATACAATTAATTATTAAAAATATAAAAAAATGGATAGGTCTTAACATATGTAATATAGTTGACATTTGGCATATTGGTGCAAGGGCATGAAGGAGTATACGAACTTTCCCTCATTGTAAGGCAAATCGGATGACATTCCCAAAAAAATCAAAAAAATCCCTAGTATATTTATCTATTCTAAAATTGTAAAACAAATATATGTAATCAATTATTGCATAATTATTACAAAATTTCAAAAATTTAAATAAATAAAATTACAAAGGAAAAAAACGATATTATCAAAATCTTCTTCAACTCTGATTCCACTCAATTTTGAAAATGAATGAAAAAACTTGTGAAGATGTAAGATATATATAAAAGAAGAGGTATAAACTTAGTAGATTTAAAGGGCCATCACGTATGGCGTGGTATCTAAAGCGCCATCATTGATGACGCCACTCATTTTGCACAGCCAAGTTCCACTAATAACAGCACATAATATTATTAATATAATGTTTTTACTAACCAATATTATTTATATAAGTTTTTCTATGCATGATAGGCTTCATTTCTTATTATTTTTGTTTACTTAATTTTTTTTGACACTTTTAATCTGATATTTCCTCCAAACTCCAATTGCCTCAGGTAAAAAGTCATGTTGACAACATGGACGAGGCCATTGGGACCATTGAACGTAACATAGTTGCTATCAAAAAGTTCATTTTGATCATCTAAAGGTGTTCTTTCTCCCATCAATGCAACGAGGTGCTCATAGAGCGTGCCGATATTACTTGGGAGAATGTTAAATAACACATTCTTGGGTGATGCAATTGAGCCCCGATGAGTGACATTCTTTTTGCTTTCTTGATCATCCAACGGAAAGTAACATGAGATAGTTTTTATGCCTCATTTTATACTTTCTTACTTCTATAATTGTTCTTTTTCTCGAAGGATCAGAAAAAAATGGGTCCAGATCTCCTGCGGGAATGATTTGGAAGATCGAGATCCAAGATAAGATAAAGAATGTAATGGATTCTATTCCTAAAAACATTAATTATATTTAATGTTTATCGTTCAAGTTTTATTTACCATTTTTGCATCTTTCAACGTTTTTTTACACAACCTTTATTGTTTGTATCAGGTTTCAAATTCACCTTCCATAGTATATTAACCCCATGTGATCAATAAGCATACTATATTTATTGTGTTTTACATTTTTCTTATTTAAAATATATTGAATAAACAACATGCAACATTTACTCCTTGAGATTTATACCCACACAAAGTCTAAATCTCCATTTGATAACACACATTTTTCCTGAAATTTATAACACAAAATAGCTATATTTTATTATGGTTTGAGTTAGATTAATATGGTTTTTAATGTTTTAGTGGTGTTTATGTTAATCTTGTGTGATTATGCTAAAAAGTGGACTGAATCCTTTGATTTGGTCCACAACTTTTGTTACTAATGTTTTAGTAAGTTTAGTAGGGAGATCAGCAGAAAATCAGACGTGCAAACGTGTGGAACAAGTGAAGAAGGGCGCAAAATCCGGAGAAGGACAAAGAGCACTGTTCTGCTGCTACTGCACACTGCAAGTTCAGAACAGGAACAGTACTGGCAATCAGAAACAATGCAATGGAGTGAAGTAAAAGAAAAGGAAATTAATTTGAAAAAAGAAGGAGAGCACGAAGAAGCGAACAGCAAGTGGACGCAAGGGGGTCTTCTTCCCCAAACGGGAGAAACACCAACCAGAGGGGAAAGGGAGGCCTTCATCATCAAGAACAGCACCGGAACCCAGTCCAGCACTACTGTTCCGGGCGGTGAATAGTAGCTAGCGGACGGAAAAACAATATCTATTAGCTTTTCGTTTTTCTGAACATTTCAAGTTTCTGCATTTGACTTGTTACAATGTTTCTGCCATTTAGGCCAGCTAATATGAATGAAATCATGTTTTATTTCCAAAGTATGAATGGTTAGAGTCTTAGGGATGCCTTAAGGTGAAGTGGGGTGGTATGTGCTTGGGTTGATGATGAAATTTAGTTATCTTCCTTAACTTTTGTTTCTAACAAACCATGGGTAGACCTAAGGAGGGAATCAAGTAATTTCACAACTTAGATACTTGGTTTAGAGGTAGACCAACAAACCAAGACGGGAGCAGTCGGTGTTAGTCCAGGATAGAACCAGTAGAACCGGGTAGACCTAGTTCTATATGCCTTGCATGCGGGTAGACTTAATTACAATGTGGGTTATGACATTGAGGACTAGCTTAAGCCAAAAATATGATGAATGGCCTGGGTAGACTTAGGTTATTTGAAGTTGTGAGTGTAGGAAGATAATAAATTAAGTTAGGAAGCTTAGCATAACACCACCCGCAGATCCTTAAAGCGTCCTCATATTAGTCTGAGTCAAAACCAGTACCTGTTACCTTAGCATAGAAACCTGACATTGTTTACCTACCTTGTTTACTGAACTTGTTTACCACTGTTAGTTCGAGCTTAGACTAAAACCTACTGTTATTTGAAATCTTGCATCTACTAAAATACTTAGCAAGCACAAGCTCTTCGTGATCGACCTCGATATCCACTATACAAGTTTTCCAAATTTGTATTTTGTGTAGATTAGGGATTATAAATTTATTTGATACGGATTTTCTATTTTATTTGCAACGATATTAGGAAAATTCCGTTTATCACCATTACTAGAATATAGATCCGAGGCCACTATTTTTTATTGTCTTGCACGAGTCTTTTCATTTATATGTTGAATTCTAGAATTCATCAACATCATTCAAAAGTTCCGAGTCATCATTTATCATTTTCATTTGCATTAAGAAAACTCAGAATTGACATTTTCATAATGAGATGAATTTATTTATTATTTTGATAACTTTATAGACTTGTATGATTACCATGAGATAATATTTACAATTTTGAAAGAGAATCACATTCATTTTATTTCCAAAAATATCAAATTTGTATAAAAATTCAAAATCCATAAAAAATAATTAGAAAATAGAGTATAATTTAGCTAAAAATGACCCTTAAAAGTGATGAAAAACACGTTTTAGAGTGATTCAAAATCAGTTATCAGAATTCATTTATTATTTTGGTAATTTTATGCACTTATTGAATTCCCATAAATAATATTTGCAATTTTGAAAGAGAATCATATTTAAGAACGCATCACAAAATTATAAGAATTCATGGTCAAAAGAGGCAAGAATTTTAAGTAGAAAAATTTTAAGGCAATGCTTGGAAAATAATTTATTCTCTATTTTTGTTTGGAAACGAACTAACATCCAAATCCACTTCTCTTTGATGAAAATTGATTTTGAGATAGATTCTTAGTAAAATTGGAAAAAAGCAATGCATTTATTAGTGAAGAGGCGGTGCTTACCAGCAAAAGGCATTAGTAAACAAAATGACCTTTTATCGATTTATTATGCATATTTTTTTAGAAGCACTGCATACGCACGATACACTAACACCATGTTTACAAAAAATTATACCTATACAACTCAAATCTAACAAAAAAAAACAAAATTATTATATTTCAAAAAGTAATAACAGAATTCGTTTTTTACTTCGCACATTTTGCATAGAAAGTAACCCATAAATTAAAATTAAAATAATAATTATAAAATTATTAAAAATGAATACTTACTTAATTTTTATTGAATAGATAGATAAGCTAATTTATTTATTTATTTATTTATTTATAGGATGTCCGCACTTCTAATTAATTTTTCTTTTCATTAGCAGTAATCAATAATAGTAAATAATAATACGCTGAGTTGCGGGAGAAAAGAATTATGATCGAGTGGGTCAATGACTTGTGTCTGTTTAACGGAATCAAAATCCAATTCAACAGAACAACTTGGAGGTGCAATAAAAATTCAGTGAATATTCATTTTTAGTTCAGTAAATAATGAATATATATATATGGCCGGGCGTACGACTTGATAATTTAAAAGCATAAAAATATACCTGAGATGGCTTGAGTAACAAACTTGTATATTTAATGGCGTCACCTTGTGTCTTTAGGGGCAAAGGCACCGGAGGCTCATTAAGACTGTTTCCATAACTCTCTCTTTTATAGCATCACAAAAACTTGCATTAGTGCATACTAATCTACATGGTCTTTTGAACAGAGACTCACTAAGAGAGAGTTGGTATTTTTTTGACACTCATTGATATTTTCTCTTGCTATTCTCGAGTTCATTTATTGAAATTCAAGTTTGGTGTTTTTAAAATTTTTATGAAGGTTTGGGCTGAGAAAGAATATGCTCTCTATGTAAAATGTTTTAGGTTTGAGAATAGGAGAGAGTTTTTTTCTTCTATATTTGTACGTTACCTTCAATAGGATGGTGTTCTTTGTCATTAAACAATAACACTCTCTGCATTTTCACAATGGTGTTAGAGAACAAAAAACAAAAGTATCATGACAATGGTAAGACGCTTGTTACTTAAGAAACATCTACCAACCTACTTCTGGGATAAGGCAATGACTACTATAGTTCATCTCCAAAATAGATTGCCAAAGTAGAGAGAACTATTAGAGGAAGGTGAGGTTGATGCTAGTAAAGTAGATGATCCAACTTAGGCAAATGGAGAACAAATAGTATCTTCATCACCTGCATCTAAAATTTGATTTCTTTCTGGTTCAACATGAGGTGTTTGATGCTTATCCTCAACATTATCCTCTGGCCAATAGAGAGGTGAGATCAAAGTCACTTGATTTTGAAGGAATGCTCATTGATGTTGAAGGTTAAAGCCAATGAGTTTGGAAATTTGGCTGATCAATTTCATCAAACCTTACATTACAAGCAAGTCGCAGGCACTTGGCTAGGAGATTGAAAATTCTATACCTTTCTGATTTAAATTATTCAATAAAAATCCTTGCAAATCCCCTATTTGTGAGCTCAATTTGGTTGTCAAATGGTGTTTGATAGTGAACCACATATCCAAACACTTTCATATGATTACATAATGGAACCATACCTCTCCATGTCTAATAAATGTAATTCCATTAACTAGAGTTTCTGGTTCTTTCTTATGAACTACCAAATTTGATATGTTTATAAATATTAGACAAAAATCTTTCTCAGAGGAAAAGCACTTCATATACCACACTAAAAACAGACTATACTCGAAGAAAAGCATACGAAGGTTCAAAATGAAAACCAATCCAAATGGTAGGATACAAAGTTTCATGGCTAGAATCTTTGTAAAAGGATATTCCTGATTATGAAATGGACTATTTTGGCACCTTTGAACCCATTGCTCATTTTGATACCATTCATCTAATTCTGTTGATTTCAGCACAAGGCAACCAATGTCAATATTAAAAGTTAATTTTAGAATGTATAACACTATATCGAGGTCATTATTATTAATGGTATAATTTAGTAGATCAATAATAATAATATGATAAACGTTATGTCAGTATACAAAAAAACTCAAAGGCATGATGTATAATATTTAATGAAATGTAGACCCATTATGTAAGAAATTGAAAACAATGTAGTCAAAATTATAATTATCTCAATCGGCATCTACTTTTTTAGGTGTGTGGGGTCAATCTAACATTCAAGCAACTCATCCTTTTGAAAGCACATGGACTACTTCATCTTAAATACTTAACTGAAGCATAATGAAGTGTAGGCAATTTAACTCAAAAGCATGAAGTTATATAAAAACAACTCGATAAAAACAATGTCTTTAACCTCTTGGTTGTTGAAGAACAGTAGATTGTTATAGGGAAAGAATTCCAATCTTCTTTTGCAGAGTAAATGATCTTGTGGCTTGCATAAGCTTTTCATATTTTCAAGATGCTTTCAAATATTTCAATCTTTTATATTCATGATTTTATATAAATATTTTCATAGTAAACATAGATGTTGATTTCGGCCAGGTTTTCATCTCATGAAGTCTCTTGGGTTTTACTCGTCTTAAATTCATGCAATTCACAGTCAATAATTTATTTGATTTGATTGGTCTTATACACTATAAAAATACATAATGTAAACTTCTATCCGAAAAATCAAATTGGTATAAAAAAAGTAGCCCATAAAAATGATTAAATCCTAGAAGTTGGTAGATGGCAGTCTATAAATAGTACAAGTTATACTATTTTTACATAATATTCTCAAAACTTATGCAAGCAAGAGCCAGGCTTCAAGTTTAGTAAGCTAAATGATGATGGAGTCTAGATCAAAAGGTGTTGTTTTTCACTCATTTCTTTTCTAATTAATTTTTTTTTCAACACTTTGGCAATTACTCAACTTCTATTCCTTTTTTATTTTTCGTTGTTTCTTTTACAAAAATTCAAAATTATGATGAATTTGATTCTTCGCTGCACAAAATTTTGATCAAAATAATTGAAACTCTCCCAACAAATCAATACATTTAGAATTCTGAACTTGTGCATCCACACCCCCATATCATATGATAGATGACTCATTTAAAGTACAAAATCTCCTAATTTAGCATATCATGCTACTATTTCATCAAGTTTCTCAATTTCTTTCTTATTCAGCGATTCATTATGTATTTTAAGTATCATCTAGAATAGAAAGAGGAATAGGGATGTGATTTTACCAACAATATGAATGTGGCCAATCAACTTTTTGAATCTAAAATCTCATAAAAGTTATCCACGTATTAGTCATCCCACTAAGTTGGTCAAGTGGCTTTATACTCCAAATGTGAAAGCCAATCAAATGCATTTTATACTTATTTTCTGTGTATGAGTTTGATCCATTGACTCTTCTAAAACTGTCAATGGGATAGTGAAAGTTATATCTGTGGAGGACGATGATATAATATAAGCTCATGAAAATGCTTCCAATTTTATTAATGAAACAGCAAATGAATAGTGCTTGTGATTTTATTATATAAAGTTTCACTATGCATTTTCATGAATTTAAATAAGATGATCTCTTTTTATAGTAGGTTGATGTGTATTTTAATATATTTTTGGTGATTTTCTTTAATATTCTAAGGTTAAAGATTTTTTCCGAAAAAAGCAATAAATGAGGCAAACAACTACAAAAATAAATAAATAAATAAACAAGAAAACTCCTACCGTTCTCAAAGAATATTAGAAAGTGATGTTGGGAAGATTTAATGATATCTCAAGATCCATGCACCATGAAACTTGATGACATTCAAAATGCCCATAGCATTAAATCCTTGTAGTCCAAGCAAATATTTGAAATGCCCAAAGCAAGCAGTCCCAAAGACTACTAGCACAAACAAATTACCTCCCGCAACGAGTCCCACTCTCATTAGGCATATCCTCCTCATCCTTGAGGATGGCTTCAAGCCACAAAATAATTAAGCTCTCAACTAAGCCAGTTGCAGTCTGGAGCTCAAAGGATTAGTGTTGTTAGAGATCTAAAAATATCCCTTTATATTATTCCAAAAAGGAAAGGGCCACTAATGTCGTCCTGCACAAGGTACCTAAGAGAAACAAAGGATTTGTTCGACATAAAAACACCATGTTTTGTTGCAATTTAGGTTTTTATGTGTGATTTTTAATATTTTAGTGGAATTTATGTCATAGGGTTCCTCTACCTGCCTTATAAGATGATGAGCATTGATGCTCCATCGATAAGGAGGGGCAAGAGAGATTTTGTGCCCAACAATAGGATGCAAGAGTCATTCCTCCTGATCATTCATTGGTGTATGCTTCTTTGTCTATTGGGAACTCAATAAAGCACACAACACTTGATAAATCAAGACTGCACGGTCCAATTTAAATGTGGTGGTCATTTTCCTAAAGAAAGAAGAAAATCAAGCCACCTCTAAGATAATGTTAGAGATGCCTACATTGAAGCATGACAAAAAGGAATAAGTCCTCTCTTGTACAGAAATTTTATGTTTTGATATATAATAAAAGAGAAGAAATCAAAGATTTCTTTTTGGACATTGGGCAAACCTAGTTTTTGGATGAGGGGGCGAAAACTTCATAGAAAAGGAAGTCTCTATCAATCATGACCCAAATATAATTCTCTGAGTACATTCAAAGGTCATGATCATATGCCTTCTTATCACAAGAAGGCCTAATGCCCCTTCCTAATCTAACGTCCTACTTAAACCTCAAACAGCAGAAAGAGAAGGCGAAAACAAGGCTTATTCTAAAGTTGATTAATGGAAACATAAAACATATATAAAGCCAAGATGCCAAAACATGATAACATGATGAAGAGTACAATCAAGCCTTAACCAAAGACACACTGAGCAAGTTACCCAAAAACACGTTTAGTATAGGTCTGCCTATGGATACCTAGCCAGTGCAACATGCATCTTCTTTACCCAATGTTACATAGTTTTCAAAAGAACTCGAATACCTTACAAACCGATAACATACTACAAAGTTACGTATGCCTAAGCAAGCCCAGTCGATCAACTCCATAGCAGCCATGGATCTTGTCCTAAACCTCCTCCCATTGACTACTAGCCCTTGAAATATAATAAGTGGTAATGGTCATGAAATTCAAAACAAAGAGACATGAAACATAGTTTAAAGATAGAAAAGCAGAAATGAGAGCTACCAAGAAAGCGTGCTAAGCACATAAGGTAAGTCCATGACCTATCTTCTCATTATCGTGCAATGGTCATGCTTTAATATACCCAATGACCATTGATTGCTACCTCAGAAATTAGGTAGAAGAAGTGAAAGTTAATTCTACCTTTTTGAATCGGTGAAAGGGATACCACTCCCTTCCCCAATACAGTATGACATAAGCTTGATTCAGTCTCCATGGTTTCAATCATGTGACCTCCTTTCTCAGATATTCCATTCCTCAATTCGAGTTGTCGCAGACATACCTGACGTATGATAGTCTGCATCCACAACCCCCCTCATAATTTTCTATCACAATGTATCATGAATACACCAAGTAGATAACATGTGCACAAACTAGCAGAATTAAAACAAAATCCCAAAAAAGTCATATACATTATGAAAATCCTTGATTCATATCATGTTTGGAAGCTAAAAGGAAGGGTTTTCATTTCAAATAAAAATGTAAAAAAGATTTTACAATAAAATATATGAATTTTTCTTTTTGGAAGTAAAACCAAATTATTTGAAGAATCACGTCACGATAATATTTTTGTAAAAATTATATCTCCTTCCCCAAACATTGAAAAAAACCATTAGTTTTATTTTGGAAACTAGACATGTAAAATTACAAAAATGATGAATACTAATCAATGAAAAGACTAGACATTAAATAAGAAAAATCACATAGAATACACATGTAGCCAAAGGATTTCAAAGAAAGAAATTATGATCATCATGGACAATCATCCTGTTTACCTCTATTTATCTGTAGTTTCAACTCTTATAGAGTCTTTCCTTATATTTCAAGGATGTTTCCATAAAACCCCATCATTTTTAGATTAGTACTTAATCATTTAAGTTAGATGGAAACTCCACCACTTCCACTATTGCCAAGCTGACCAAGTTATGTACTTCATTTCCTTCCCTCTACCTCTTTACCCAGTTTAACCCCTGAAACGCAGTATCAACCTCTTTCACTACATCAAATAAGTCACAGGGGTGAAATACATGAACTTTAGAACCCATTAACACTACGCATCCGACATCATAACCGAACAACTTACCCACTATATTCATTCTATCTACTATGTGTTTGCTACTTTTCTTTCATTCTTTCTCATTTCTCCTCCACTTCCTTCTTATTAGATCGACTTTTTCATTTGATTCTAATACTTCTCCCTTGCTTTCACCGATACGATCATGGGTTTTTTCAATCAAATGGCTATCTCTCATCTATCTTTCACAAATTTGTGTATTTTTTTTTAGTTTTATAAAAACCAAATCTTCAAAATTACTAAAAACCAAATCAATTCTTTTTTTTTTTTCTCAAATGTTTTGATAGTGAAAACTTTATTATGTATAGAACAACGTTTTTCCGGGTTAATTTATTTTCCTCTTTTATGATTTCTACAAATCTTCAAAATTACTTAATGTCACGGGAATCCCCTTAAAAACAACTATAATCGATAAATTCCATAACAAGATGGAATAATTTTAATTGTTTGTGTAACTCTTCATTAATTTTAAACCGAGGTACCAAATGATTCATAAAATAAACTCTAATAACTCTAATGTATATATCGAAGCTTTATGTTTTAAATCCACGAATCTTGTTTAAAGTTACTTTAAATAAATTAAAGTCGGATTAAATGCAAACCCAAATATTAAGGGACTTCAAATAAATTGAAGTCAGACTCGTGGTACACATCGTAAATTGAGAAAAAACAGGAGGTTGATATGGTAATTAAACCACCAATACACCGAAGTACCTGCACCCCACCCAGGAGAGAGGTCTTCTGGAAGGTAATAAGCACGTGATTGTCGTGGTGATGGTCCCCACAAACCCCCACCACACCTAATTGCTTATATTATATATTTCAATAACCACACATTCTTCCTCGTGCCTTTTTAATTCGGAATGCGACGATTCACAGACGGCTATATAAAAGGTCTTCGCCCGGTTCCGTGCAAATCCTCCGATAAGTTTTTATCTTGAAGTAAAGAGATATGGCTTCTTCCGAAAGAATGGATAGATCTAGATTCTCCCGCACTTGTTCCCTTTTGAGCCAATACTTGAAGGACAACGGTGGTTTCGGAGACCTCACCGTGGGCCTGCTTTCCCCGGCAGAGAATCGAGGTATGCGGTTGTAGTTATTTCCTATATTTTTCGCCCTTTTTCTGATTTTGTGATATGTTTTTCCGAGTAGGGACTTTGGATTTGTTGACCACGATCGAGAAACCCGCGGGCGGGGGCGTGGAGGAAAGAGCGCCTTTCACGATATTTTACGCCGGTAGAGTTTTTGCGTTCGACGACTTTCCGGCGGAGAAAGCAAATGAAATCATGAAGTTGGCCGGACAAGTCGGTTCCGCAGACAACCGGGCGGAGCCCCCCTCTACCTCCCCTATATCTACCCTCCGGTAAACACTTGTTCGAATGTTTTCTCTCGCGAACTGCATCTAAATTGAGAGAGGGATATGAAGCGTTCATTTTTCCTGCAGATTTGCCGATGGCCAGAAAGCATTCGCTAGTCAGGTTCCTCGCAAAGAGAAAAGACCGGTAACTAAAATCAGTTTGTTTATTGAACCGGAAATATGTATTAATTAACATAATGATTTATTGTTATTTTTGGTAGAAATTTGGCACTGGCGCCGTACTCATGCAGCAAGAAGCCGCCGGCCAAAGCCGAGCCCTGGCTGGGACTGGGCCCACTTTGATTTTTGAATTTCAATTTCCCCAAGTTTTGGTGTGTAAGATCGTTCCGAGAAGGTTCGGTAATGCATAATTAACAGGTGATTACACATTTAATGCATTTTAGTTGACTATTCCGTTTCCGTGTGTAACGTAGAAGTGTGCAAGTTTGAAGCTTCCACCGGGCCAGCAGCAGACGTGTCGACAAAGAAACGCGTGTTTGTCTGCTGCCTATCAAATGGGTTGTTAATTATGTCCATTAGCAACAAAGAATACGTCACCGGATAACTATACGAATAATAATTGAAGTACACCAAGTCCATACGGAACTGCAGGAAAACAAAACAATAAATACTCAATTCTGAATACTTTTTTTTTTTGATTGGGATGCAAGAGAGGGTAGATGCGTCCGCCGGATGAGACAAAGTTGCGACGCGTGTCCGCATGGAGCACATTTTCCTTGTGTTCCTAAACTCCGTTTCTTCAATTATACTTCTCCACTTGGCACCATATATATGTGAATTACTTATGAATGATAAGCGGATTAATTACGTAGAAATTGCTTTTATTTTTCCTAATTATAAAATCAATTTTTTAAAAATTATAATTTATTCTCATTATTTAAACAAATTGATATAAACTATTGTTTTAATATCGAACAACAGTGATGCATATTATTTAAAAAATAAATACTTTTTAACTTTTACTACTTCAAAAAGTAGACACCAAGGCAGGCTCCCTCACTGGCCCACGCCTCACAAAGCTTACTTAGGTCTTCCCGACCGGATGTTTCCTGCACCGCTCGCCCGCACAGTCGTACCTCAGAGTACAACTCCAACCCACGCTCAAACGCTCGCAAGCCCAGCACACGCCTAGTCCGAGTCCACCACACCTCCAAGCCCATGCAGCCACACCTGACCCAATGTAGGCCTAATCCATCACAACCCATTGCTATCCATCCCCATAAACCTGTCAACCCATCATAGTGGGGCCGCCCACAACTTGCTTCCACCATTGATCAACCCAATGCAATGCTTCATTTATTGTCTATCCAACATAAATGTTAATTGGGATATTGGTTGTAAGTGAAAATTTCCGAAAATATCATTTATGGATAATGTATTATATTCGATATTAATTTTTGAAATTCTATAAAGTAGATAGTAATGATTCATATATTTTAGAAGAGCTTTTAGCATCACATATGGATTGATAGTTCTTATCCAAGTGATGATGAAGAGTGAAACCAACATTACGGACTGTTCTAAGTAGCGCTTCCATAACTACCAAATCTCTTGAACCTAGGGTTGAAATGAGTTGAACTGAGCTGAGCTATAGCATGCTCTAGCTTGGCTAATTCCCAAAAATATCAAGCTTGAGCTCGAGCTCAAGTACTTCACGCAAGCCTAGCAACTTGTGATAAAACTCAGCTCATTCGAGCTTATGTTGGGATTAGCAAAAATGTATGAATAAAAATGATTCTATGAACAAGACAAAGCTATGAACACCAAACAAGCCCATAGTTTTTCACTATTCCATATGTATTTATAGAAGTATTTATCCTTGACATAACTATTGTAATTATAACACTACCCTTTATCATAATCCAACACCACCTCTCAAACGAAGCACATTGTGAGTGAGAAGTTTGGATTTCAAAGACTCGAATCGAGGTTGCCTGAGAGCTTTTGTGAAGAAGTTCACAATTGAGTTTTTGAGCAAACATAACTCAACTTGATTTCACCATCTTGTAGTCTTTCTCTGACGAAGTGATGATCAATTTCAATATGTTTCGTTTGATCGTGGAAGATGGGATTTAATTCAATAGCTATTGTACTTTTGTTGTCACATAAAATTTTTGACTTGCCATGAAAACCCAAAAGAAAGTCAAGAATTTTTTTGATCCAAACAACCTCTGCAACGGTGGTAACCAAGGCTCTATACTCTTGCTTCATTACTTAAATTTGCAATTGTTCTCTGCTTACAACTTTTCCAACCAATCAAGCTACTACCAAAATATACCCAATATCCGGTTACTGATCTTCGAGTGCAAGAATCTGCAGCCCAATTAGAGTCACAAATGGACACTACAGAATCCAAAGAGAGGTTAGTTGAATCATCTCTGTGGAAGGTTAATCCCTCTCTAAGACTACCTTTAACATATCTTAGAATTCTTTTCAACATAGCAAAGTGATGTCATGTTACTTGATGCATATATTGACAGATTTGATTAACACTATATGTAATGTCTGGTCTGATCAGAGTCAAGTACTATAAACCTCCAGCTAATGCACGAAAAAGTTCAAGAGTAGTCATAGGATCATGTTGCTCATCAGTTAGGGGAGAGCAAGAAGCAGACATAGGAGTAGGTGCTGCTTTGCATTCCAACATCTCTGCCCTTTTCAATAAATTAGAAGCATATTTAGTATGATGAATTGAAAGAGTATCCTTATCCCGTTGAGTTTCCAATCTAAGAAAATAATTGGGTGAGCCAAGATCTGTCATTCAAAACCTCCCTTCTAGTAGCTTCTTTAATTTGATAATCAGAGAAGATGAATTTCCAGTGATGATATTGTCATCCACATACAAAAGAAGAATAATAATTTTACTATCTTTCTTATAGAGAAATAGGGAATGATCACCACTGGCCTGTGTAAATCCAAGGTCAAGATCACATGACTGAAACCTAAGAAACCAAGTCCTAGGTGCTTGTTCAACCTGTAAATTGAGTGTTTGCAAACAAAACGTTGAGGATCACCTTCAGTAAATCCCTCAGGTTGCTCCATTTATACTTCCTCAGCTAATTCTTCGTGCAAGAAAGCATTCTTTACATCAAGTTGATGTAAAGGCCAATTATTGTGAAGTACAATCTGAAAGATTATCCTAGTTGTAATAATCTTCACTACTAGGCTGAAGGTTTCATCAAAATCAATTCTATGTTGTTGAGTAAATCCAGAAGCAACTAATTGTGCTTTGTATCAATCAATAGAACCATCCACTTTGTATTTCACCCGAAATATCCATTTACTGCCGACCACATTATGCCCAGTAGGCCAAGGCACTATGTCCCAAGCTTGATTTAAATACATTGCACTCAACTCCTCATTCATAGCAAAAACCCAATGAGGATCAATAGATGCTTCGGTGTAACCAAAACATAGTCATCGAGATAAGACGTCTGCTTGTGCACCAGTGTAGAATGCCTTGAGGGAATTATTGCAGGCGAAGAAGGTTCAAATGCAGCCTGTAATTTAGCATTAGGAAAGTTTGAATCAATAAAATTGCTATTAGGCTTTGGCAAGGATGTTGCAGTGGCTGAAATTGACATGCCAAGAGATGAATTATCAAGAAACACTAGTGTTGGAACAGAGGAAATAACAGCTGGAATTAGCGCTAATGACCCAATGAGTATGTGCAGTGACTCAAAATCAAGGGTCAAAGAAGCTGTCTGAGTGTGAGCAGCGAGATAAGGGAATGAACTCTCATCAAAAGTAACATCCTTTGAGATCAATAACTTGTGACTAGAAATATCAAAACAACGAAAGCCCCTTTTGTGATGATCATAATCAATAAAAACACAACTTTGAGCCCTTGCAGAAAACTTATGGAAATGTTTGCTTGCAATATGCACACAGTAGCGACAACCCGGAATTCTTAGAGAAGAATAATCTGGTAGGCTGCCATGAAGTAATTGATATGATGATGAGTTCTAAAGTGTAGCCGAAGGAAGCAAATTGATAACATAAACTGTAGTGTCAAAGAACTTTGTCCATAGATACGATGGAATGCCAACTTTAAACATAAAAGTTAATGCAACTTCATTAATGTGGAGATGTTTGCATTCTGCAATGCCATTCTGAGCTGATCTATTTGAGCAAGAGGATTTTTTCAAAATATCATTATCTTGAAGAAAAGTTTTAAATTAATGGAATGATATTCACCATTGCCATCATCATGCAAGACACTAATGGGAAACTGAAAATAACTTTCAACTTGGGCTTTTAATTGTCGAAAAATGGAAAAGACTTCGGATTTATGTTTCATAAAAAATATCCAAATGAAACGAGAAAAATCATCCACAAATAGGACATAGAAATGTGACCCAGAATGAGATGGATTAGGCATTTACCGCCAAACATTAGAGTGAATTAATTGAAGTGGATGAGTGGTAGTGATGATAGAATGAGGAAGATAGGCCCCAGTATGCTAAATTTGAGATGGGAATTGCCCAAGGATATACAATTTTGTTGTTGCAAGAGGTGTAAAGAATAAGAATTGCAATGACCCAAACTATCATGCTACATAAATGAACTCTAAGTATTATTAGAATAAGGAACTGTCAAAGCAACATTGTTCGAATAAAGACACCGTAAAGAACAACTAAAAGAAAATAAAGCAGGAACCAGACCCAAATCATAACTCCCATTAAGATAGTAAAGTCTACTCCAACGAGTCCCTCTAGGAATAGGTTCTTGGACACTAGGTCCTTCAATAAAATAGCAAAAGGTGTAAAGGTACATTGAGTGTTAAAATGAAAGAGTAATTGGGAAATGGAGAGCAAGTTAAACTGAAAACTGGGAACTAAGAACACATTAGGAATAACTCGATAACCATAGGGAGTATCCAATTTGACTGACCCAAGATGTGTAATGAGGTGGCAAGATTTCTCTCCAGTGAAGACAAAACCATTTCCAAGATAAGGTGTTAAACAACAAAACTTACCGACATTAGAGGTGACATGAACAACAACACCACTATCTAAAATACAATTGTTATGAGGAGATGGATGAACACCCAAACTCATCTGCTGCACAAGCGTAGCTATGTCAGAAACATTGTCATGAACTTGAGAAGTCAGCTGCTGTTGAGTCAAAGAGTAACCGCCAGCAGCAATAAAATTGCCTGGGCATGAGTTTGGTCGGTGAGACACATGCGTTGGTCGATAATCAACATAATGAAGATTATTAGAAGGATATCCTTCAAATGGTGTGTAATGATTATAGCATCTATTTGTAGTGTGACCACTTCGAGAGCAAATTTGACGTGTAATAGATTGACCACCCCAACCACGAAATTGGCCGCCACCTCATTGACCAAACGATGGTCCACTGTGGCCAAAATTTGGGCCAAAATATAGCTACTGCTGTTGTTAATAATTTGAGCGCTGCCGATATTGATGTGCAGTAGAGGAATAGCCATTTCCTTGCTGATAATTATGGCGCCCTCCACAACAATTGCCTTGACCATCGTGCTGCCATAAGGGTGAGTTGCTAACACAAAGTTTTCAATTGAAACAACTGTCTCACACACCGCTATAGCTTTAAATTTTCTTCTCTGCTCATACTGTAGGAAGATAGCCAACACACTATCAAAGGATGGAAGTGGTTGGTGCACATGAATTGCACTTACAGTATCTTGATAAGCAATCGAGTAATGCATTGATGAAATACATCAAACAATCACAGGATTTCAAAGTTTTTCCAACTATTCAAGTTGATCACAGAGACTCTTGACTTGATTATAAATGTTAAGTATATCTTGTTTTTCTCCATGCTTGAGAGTTGCCAAGGTACCCTTTAACTGCAATACCTTAAATTAATATGAATCGTATAAGCATCCCTCAGAAAATTCCAGAGATCAATAGAGACGCTTATATTCAAAACGTGCAACAATATTTCCTCAGATAACGTGGATTTAATCCACGAAACAACTTGAATATCATTAGCTGCACATTCTTCAAACTCGGGATTGAAAACACTAGTTTATGTTTCTTTTTCACCATCACAACAGCAACCATGATAAACGAAAAATTATGCAATGTCGTTAAATGCAAATTTCTCCTATCAAATAAATTTATAACCTAATACACCTTCAAGCATAAAACAATTATGAGCATAGTGATTAGGGTCGAACACGAAGAGCAGGTGCTTGTTATGTGAGTGTTAATGCATGTAATCAGTGTCACGTTGATAAAATTGGTCTTAGCTAGAAATAAAACAGATCTACGATGGAATGCAGTAAGGAAAAGATAACAAGTTTGGATTCGGTAGTTTCTGGAATGGAATGGGTGATGCCTTGGGACTCCCAGGGGATGTATGCCTATCAAAAATCATACAACTAACTTACAAGATCTAGGTTTACCCGGATTCTTCTTTTTCCCCCTAATCTTTGGTCTACCTCTAATTAGGGTTGTTAGTTGGGTTTCACTACCTCCCTTTCCTGGATCTATCCTGATTTGCTAAGGAAGTAGTGTGACTTATGATTTATTAGGTCTAAGGATGGATTAACATATTTCTCCCCTTTTCACCCCAAGGCACTCCCCTAAGTGCTTAGCTACTCATGGTAATGGAAAGTAAAAAACATCTTCATAGCATATACTAAGCAACATCTTGGCTACAAATGCTAAACACAACAATGAGCAATATGAAGCAAAAGTAGGATAGACACTTCGTTCACACAGGAAATCCAAATCTAGTCTTAGCTAGGAACAGTAAACATGAAGAACGAAAATAATTTCTCAAGAGAAGCTATATTCTTCTGGTTCGTCGTCCCCTCCTACTTCCTCCAGAAAAATCTCTAGAAACTTGTCTTGAGTCTCCAAAGGGAGATCTGACTTCTCTCTCATCTTTCCTCCCTTTTTGTCCAAAATCTCCCTTTTTCCTCCTTGGATTTTATGTGTACCACTTTTCAGACATTTGGACTCATCTTCTGCCACTACACTGTGCATATTCGGCTCCTTGGGATTCGTGTTGCAACATGCACTGCATTGCTCGAGTAAAACTATTAGAAGGTTGAGACTAAAATAATACAATTGCGGTACTTATGAGCAAAAATATAAAACTAGGTAGTAAAACTAAATTTTTGTAGCAAAATATGAATCTTTTCCATGCACTCAATCACTTAAAAATATGTGTTATCAAACCATAACCTTTTCTAATGCTGGAATCAAACCATCGATATATCCAGCCCTTCTTTGACTAGTGAAAAAGGTCCACATTAAGTTTTTCCAAACCATATAATTACTGAAATTCAACTTGATGGGCACGACATGAGATAAAAATCCAGGAACAGAAAGATTCGTCATAATAAAACTCAAGAGCAGTAACTCAAAAGAAAAATACCCAAGAATTGAAACCTGCCAACAAAAAACTTGAAATTGAAACATACGACAACACCAATATGATAACAAAATCACACTGCAACAAATCCCACTTCCAACACCATGTTGCGATTAGCAAAAGTGTATGAATAAGAATGATTCCATGAATAAGAGAGCTATGAATGGCAAACAATCCCATGACTTTTCACTATTCCATATGTATTTATACAGGTATTTATTCTTGACCTAACTGCTGTAATTACAACACAACCCTTTAAATTAATCCAACAGCTTAAGTGGGCTTACAAGCTTTAGTCGAACCTAATCAAGCTTACACTTTACTAATGTTAAAACCTATGTAGCACCAATGTTGTTTCAGGACAAAAAGGAAAGATTCCAATAAAAATAAAGGCAGCTTGTTTAAACTCTCATTGTGATTGTTGCTATGATATCAATGATGTTTTTAGTAGTGTCAAGCATCCTTAACCACAATTCTACAAACCCAATGCTTTTTTCAAATAATTAAAAATCAAAAGGCCTTGTGACAACTAACAAAGGCAGCTTGTTTATTAAATTTATGAAATTTAAATTACTAGTTTGCTCCATATAGATATATGCCACCAGAACCCAATGATTGCAAGTCAATAAAAGTAACACTGATATGGTGATTTCAAAGGAGTAAGGCATAAAAACATCTTTTCCTCTTATACCAACACAAACACACTGCAAAAGCTTACATTGTTTCAAACTCTTCCTATTTCAAAAAGAGCAAGAAAGAAAACAAAATAAGTGATCAGAATGAGATTAAAAACAGGAACATTTGCATTTGACCATTGACTCCTAATATATCCAAAACAAAAAGGAACATCAAGTGCTCAAACTAAACAATTACATACATGAAAATGTAAACTTTTCAAACAAAAGGCAATTTGTTGGAACAATGGCACCATGCAACATTGGAATTCTGGAATTTGTGTCACTTTTAAAACTTTTTCAAGTCATTAAGAAAAAAACCTTCTTTTGTGTTGTTTGTAACTAACCAGTATTTCAAATATATTTGCTGAAACCATCTTTACGATTTGAAAACTCGAATGTATTAGATGAACTTAATAAATAATGTTCAACAAGGAAAATCAAAATCAAAAGATAAAAAAAATCAACTAACAAGAAGATAGAAAATATTGCACGCCATACACAATAATATTTTATATTTCAACTCATTAGTACATCAAATTTTAATGGTTCCTCTTCACTAATTGCCCAAAATAATTTTTCTTCCAGATAATGGTGTAGCTGTATTTTTTGAGATTGAGAACCCTCTTAATTTTGCACAAATTTATTAAATTGAGTTCATCTAACAAGTGAAGCTTTTTCCAAACTTGAGCTAATTGAAGACGAACAAAAAAATTCTATATTTATCAAATGACTTGATTCATCAATTTCAATGTACTCATTGAACAGCTCCTGCAATTCTTGTTGTACTTTTAGAATATTTATAGCATTGTCTTCTTTAGAATATATTGAACTAAAAGCAAATTCAACCATTTTCATCTTGAAGAAAGAATCTGAAACTGTGGCCATTGATACAACAAGATGGCATTCTTTCCAATACTTGGTAAATTTGTCTTTCATCTTGGACATCATAGTCTCTAAGAACATTTCTTCAACATTTTCATTGGTATTGAAAACCTGCTTAATCCTCCAAATAATATTTAGAAATTTTCTGGACGTAATATAATCAGTTTTTGATATTATAGTTGTAGCCTCATACAAACCTTCTAAAATATGACCAATCATTTAATTTTTTCCCAATTTTCAGATGATGAGTAAACAATTAAACTAGGCTTCATTTTTGCAAAAATAGCCAAGAACTAGCTCCATATGGATCCACCTGCACTTGCCATTATTATATTATTTTTTCCGTGAATGTTATATAGATTATTTGTTCAGTTTTAGAAATATTTTTTAATGGAGAAAACTTTTAGACATATAATACCTTAAAATGTTCCATCTGTCACACACAAAATCCACAGAAATTGCAAAACACAATTTCAACAAGTCAAATAAAAGTGATTGAATAAAATTAGCAGAATAGAAAGAGCAACTCCACTCAATTCCAGAAGAAATAAAAAATGCTGCAGACTTGCATCACCAGTCACATTTTAATAGTCTACTAATGTGTAGGGTCTCTTCATTTGAAGGGTTGAAGCCCAAATCCCAAAGTTATGTATGAGCCCCATCCAATTAATTCCAAACTAAATACCAAATAAAAGATTAACTAAAAGAATATTTTATATCATAAACTTATATTAATTGAGTTGTTTCATTTATTAATGAGCTTAGTCAATAGTTGATTAGGTTCAGCTCATTTAACAATTTTGAGCCTATCATATTGTTCAAGCTTAGATCAAGCTCATTTAATTCTATCCCAAGCCGAGCCACCTACGAGTCGAGCCTTGAACCTATTGTGAGCCAATAACTTAAATTGATCATTTACTAAAAGTCATTTCTTCTCTAATTTGATATTATAACAATCACTTTCAACTATCACCATTTATAGTTAATTCCTTCGGCCCAATTTCATATTTTTACCACTTAAGCTTTCGAAACTGATTACTATCAACACACTTGAGATGAAAAACAATACAAAAGCTAGAGTCAATATGGGTTCTTGTTGGATGGTTGAATAAGAAGGAGGTTGTTGTAGTTGATGCAGTTTGAGGCTTAAGTAGGCTTGATGTCTTTTATAGATGGTTTTGAAGATTTTTCCATATTTAAGATTTCCAAGATATCCTCTCCATATCTTGAGGATCAGATATGAAAAGATTATATTTTACATTTAGAGGATATCTCCTATACCACATATTAGAAGAAAATATTATTTTTTGGAGATTCTTTCATTCTTAATTTGTAAGTCATTTCTATTGGGTTTTTTAGGACTTCATGGGCTAATTATAACTTTTGCAGTATTTGGTGGGCACCACAATAATGTTCATCCTTGTTGGGTACTTATCTTTGATTTTTTGTCTAGTGTTTCTGAATGTTACTCGAGTAACCTATCTTTGGGCACACTTTCTTGGACCCTGTCACCTTGCTCTTTAACTATTCAACCTTTGGAGTTAGACCAATATGATCCTAAGAGACTCCAATGTGCTTATGAAATTGCTTCATAGCCAACTTCGATCATGAGTTGCTAGTTGAGGCCCCATGGAAGACTTGTATAATGACCTACAAGTCATAAGGTAGAGTATGAAAAGGGACATACTAGGTTAAAAAGAGGAAAAATCTGACTTTCAGGCATACCGTTTTTATATGACTGTAAAATATACAACATTGGAAGTCAAGTTTTCCAAAAAGCTGCACTTTTGGAGCAATAGCATTAAATGCATGTCATGAAATCTTATGAAGTGTTCCACCTCCTTAGGAGAGAAATTTTCCTTTGTATATAGGTTGTAATATGACTTCATATTGATCAAGTTTAGTGGACCCATTCTCTTAGTATTACAACATAAGTTTTTATGTGTTTAATTAGAGATGAAAGTAGGGCTGGGCCAGGCTGACCCGACCCTATTTCAGAGGGCCTCGCCAAGTTTCGGGCTAGGATCGGGCTAAAGCCCAATTACATAAAAATATGTTTAGCGTGCCCCTATCTCAATTATTCATAGGTTCGGGCTGGCCCTACTTGGCCCATGGGTTTACCATATAATAATTAAATTTTTTTAAAAAATTATTAAATATTAATATTATTTAAATAATTTATAGAAACAATTTAAAATTACTATATAAATTATTAATTCATATTATCTATCCTAAAACTAAAATAATATATAGAAAATGAATTTAAATTATTCAAAATTAAAATAATTATAATTATTATATATAAAAATTCTATTTTTAAATTGTCCCTAGGTCTGTCAGGCTTTAAGGCTCGAAGCCAAATCGGCCCTAAGGGCTTAGAGCTTCGGGCCAAAAAGCCGGACAATCTTTTGGGTCATCAATGTATAGGCCCAAGCTTGATGTTTTTAGGGTCGGACCGGGCTGGCCCATGGGCTTGGGCTTTAACTTTCATCCATAGTTTTACTTATATTAGGATAATTATATTTTTTATTATCTTTTACTTAAATATTTATTTAATTTAATTTTGTTTAAGTGTATGGTTGGAGAGGCACATGTGATAGAAAATGAAAAAACGAGGCAGCACAAACTGACCAAACGAGACCCTCTTCAAAAAGACATTTCCCATGATTTTTGAAAGAACACATAATATTCATGATGAGCCTTGACATGCAGCTTACGATTGTAGTTGACAAAGAAAATGATCATTGTGATATAGTGTTAAAGACATACAATAACAACGGAATTTATGGGGTCATGAAATGTAGATGAAACGGAGATTTCTCTTTCTAGTTTGGTGTTTAGATTTGTATTTGACATCTCTCTAAACAATTACCTACCTTCTGTCTAGTTCTACTAGGAGTTTCATTTTTTGTATGCGCATTCACAGCTAAACCCTTCATTTCTGGGTTAGAAAACTTCCCCTTCTATGCTTTGTGAATAATTCTTTACTTTTTCTTTGAATTCGATTGGGTTTCCAATCTCTCCATGTGTCTATATTATAGTATTTCTGTAATAACCCCTAGTAAAGATTTATGAATAGCTGGTTATTTGTTACAAGTTTTGAAGAAGAGTAACATGAAAAGCACCAACTCAAATCCTCTAGTTCGAGAGAGACAATGTATTGATCGTTATTATATCCATAGCAATAGAGAGATAGTGACATCATATTTGGACTATTGGGTTGTTGGTAGCACTCAAGTACACATACACAATTCGATCATGAAGATTATTGATTGCTAGACCTTTTATCTTTCTATTCATCCAATGAAAAGCTACATGAGGCAATTTTAGTACCTCATAAAAGAGTGCAAGGGAACATAGACAATTCCGTGTTCCTATAGATAGGTACTTGAAAGAAATACAGAGGAGTGGAAATATAACTAACATAATTGAAAAGGATTCTAATCTCATGAACAATCATTTACATGAGGTTATTTACCTTTATATCTCTGTTTATAAAATGGTGATAGTTTGTAATTGGTTTAAACTTCACATCTATCTTGAAAATCAATTCTTTTTTATGATACTCATACTATACCCTTAAAGTGTTTGACATTTTAAATTCTCTTAAAATTCATTTTGGAACGACACACATCGCTCTCAAAGAAAAACTATGCACAAATGCTCTTGCTTGAAAAGACCTTTTGTTAGTACTTGAGCAAGATCCTCAATGTCGAAGCTCTTCATTGTTGGATCCACATTAAAATCTAGTTTGTCTTCGGTAAATCTTAGCCTTAGTTTCTTTGATTGAACCTCAATCTGTAGGGCCATAAATAATCCTCCAAAGTTAATGGGTATCTCCATACCCAATGCCATGTCTAGGACTACAAAGTTGTATAGAACATAATAATATAACAGGAGAACAATTAACCTTTGAATTGACCTATTAGTAAAACCAATTAAATCTTCATGGCACTTATCTCCTCTTTATCTAATGCCTTGAACAAATAATATAACATGAGAACAATGTTGGATCACAAATCAAAAAGACAATTCTCAACTAGATTTTTCAATCACAGAAGGTTTAGTAAACATTATAGAGTCAGCATGCTTTAGGACTACACTACATTACAGAATCAGCATGCTTTAGGACTACACTAAACATGAGAACAATGTTGGATCCCAAAATAACCTTGAAGAACTTCGCATTCCATTTGCTACATCATGTCCTTGAAAAGGATGTTCACATGAAGGGTCTTAACATTGACATAACCTTAGAGCACTTTTTAATCCATTAGTGTGTGTTTGGTTGGTGAGTGATTCCTTAACCAAGTTTAGTTTATTTAAGTTTATATAAATGGATTTTATGGGTTTAAGATCCATCAGGGATGTTCACATGATTTCGTGAAACTTTAGCACTATCATGTTCAACAGATTTGAATAGATTTGCTACAAATCTATAGGAATGTCAACTTTGAAAAAGATTGGGTAGATCTGCAATCTTGTAGATCTGCATTCAAATTCACACTAGTTTAGGGTAGAATTGGAAACTACACCCCTTGTTTACTTAAACCGTCCACACCCCAAACACACCCTCAAAGATTTCACGTGCATTTGATGCTAGAGTATTGGATCATGGGATATGAGCCATATAAACTAGGACATCCAACAACTCCATCTTTTACTATACCTTTACTTCTTGTTGCAATAACCTTAGAATTGATTGGGTTATATCCAAGATGGTTGGGGAGCTTCAGAAACTTATGGGTTTGAGCCATTGTATTCAGCCTACTCTCCAATATGTCTCTCAAGAATGGCCTTTGTTGTTATTAATGAATAGAATCATAAAATACCCCTCTCCACTACTATGTCACAATAGCATGAAAATATGACAATATGCTCCTTGAGTTCTTCTCCCGGTTCCCCATGAAATATATTCATTAAAACTATGATTATCATACATTGATAACCTCTATATATTGATTAATGAGGCAGCAATAGGTCATGTTCTCCTCATATGCTACTCATGATCCCTTTATGAAATTTCATCCCAAGTATTTACATTCATTAGATTGGCATGTCTGTCCTTATCAACCACTAGTTCCTTGTTGATGGGTTTGTTTGCACAAGTTTGTGACCATTTGCACACTAGTTTTGCTTTCTTATTGCAATGATCCTCATCATGATTTGTTCACTCATTGTGACTATTTTGATGATGTGACTCTTCCCAATTTGGAATCTTCCTAACTACAATGACTTATCAAGATAATTTGTTTCATACCTCTCAATCTCTATAGATGTGTTCTACAAAATTTGTATAACCTATTTTTATTTTTGTAAAATTAAAATTAATTTTAATTCAGAACAGTACCTATTTTTACTTTTATTTTTCCCAAAAATATTTTTGGTATTACACTTCAAAAATTATTTTTGCAAAAATAGAGATAAGCTACTTTTACATTCTATTTTTACTTTTCAACATAAATCCACCAAAAAAAATTTCTCCTCCTTTTCACAATGCCCCAGAGTTTATTCTCAGTTTTTCTCTTGTAATTGAATGCAGAAATTGGCTGCAACCCAATTTGTGGATAAATCTGCTTGTGTTTTAGAAGTCTAGGAACTTGTAGTGCCAAGAAGATGAAGTCCATGGCATTAGAGAAAATCCTTTGACTATAACTCACATTAGTTTCTCAACAACTTCCACCATTGCTATTTTCAATGCTCGTTTTAGGGTAACTTCACTTTTATACTCACTGTTTTGTCTTCTCAATCCCTATGTTTGAAGAGAAATGTTGTTCGACATTACTTATTTTGTTGTGCTGTTTTGATTAATCTATTTACTGTTTTGTCTTTTTAATCCATCGGGTGGCACCTTTTTTCTCTCAATCTGCAAAAATACTTGATTAACATTTAATTAGAGATTTGTGTTTGTTTTATTACTGAATAATGGAGAGTAATTACTTAATTAGGAGTGGGTGTAGGCTGACTACTAGATTCACAATTATAATGTACACTCAAATATTCTTAATTGCCAACATGAATAGGCTGCTCAGCCACATTCCTAATTACTTTAAGTGGAAGCAATGATTACTTGTGTTTATTTTAACTAGATTGTTTCGTCTTGTATATGGTGGTTAGATCAATTGATGTAGTTATTGCTTTTAAAAGTACTCTGATTTCCTTGTAATATTATGTGTTGATTGATTTCAATAATTGCATCTTTCTGATATAGTTATTTTATCATTTTTATAGATAATGGAATCTAATAATGATAAAAAAAAAGAAGAAGGCTATTAATGTAACTAAGTAGCCTAGTTCCACTGCTTCAAAAAATTATTTCTAGGAATCAACTACCACAGAAATATATTTTTGGCTTGCGATTGTGGAGTTTGAGAAGAGAAATTTTAGAAACACATCATTTGACAAGGAAGGGTGGGAGCACCTCCTCAATAATATGAATAATGTAAAAGATTACCACTTTGACATGACGCAAATCAAGAATAGGTGAAATGCACTGCATGAGTATTGGAGTGTCTACAAAAGATTGAGCAATATGACTGGCTTAGGATGGTATGAAGATGGATGGAAGATTAAGATGGATCAAGATTGGTGAGATCTTCGTATTGAGGTTCTAACTAAACTCTTAAGTTCATGTTTGCTTCAGTTATTTGTGATCATGAATTGCTATAATGTGTTTCATTTTTATGTAGGAGACTCCTCGAGCAAAGGATTTCAAAGATAAGCCACCAATGCAACCATAATTGATGCAAAAACTATTTGATGCAATAGTTGGATATGCTCCTAAGCAATATGTGCAAATGGTTAGATTCGATAAAGGAATTTCAACAATGAATCTGAAGATGATCAGACACTAGTGCCATATGACATTCAATCCATGGATCCTCAACAAAATATCAATATTGAGAGCCAAGATGTATGGGCAGCACCGAAACCAAGGAAACCAAGGGTAAATCGTGAGAATAGCGATCGAATAATTGCCTCATCTAAACGATGGGCTAATGCTTCCAAGGTAGTTGCATCTGTTGCTGCTAGAAAGGAGTGATTCTCAATTGAACTCCATGACCAGAATTCAAGTAGGAAGTAATTTATGACTTAATGCATTGGATTTGATTAAAAATACTTCTAATTGAGAGATTTTTATGATGATCGATGATGATGATGCCCATGAGAAGTGGATCATGCATGCCTCACCAAAACTAGAGGGTAGTACCTCAAGAGCTTCACCTTATTTTAGTATATCATCATTTAGATCTGATGATGGTTTAGATGGTTGTTATTATTATTAGTTCTTTTATTGTTGTGTTGTTGTTTGTGATATTTTATTTTGAAACTTTGTTCTGAAAAAAGAATATGCTATTTTATGTGATCTATCATTTTTGAACTTTGTATTTGGAAAAAAACATATCCCAATATGCATTTATATAATCTTTCTTTTTTTACTTTGTATGTGGAAAAGAATATGTATTGCTCAAGGTTTTTACTATAAAGAAACTCATATCCTTCTCTTCAATACACCTATCTTCGTGAGATAGCATCCTCTTCAAATTCTTTCAATTCTTTTTTTGAAGAGAGTGATCAATATAGTGATCAGTATATGAAAGAAAATAGTGATGATAAGCTTAGAGAAAGCCAAGAGCAAATGCCTTTTCTGAGGGAAGAAGCTGATTTCTTCAATATTCTTCATGGTTATCATACTCAATATTTGGAAAAAACAAAATCCACATTTGTCCAACCTCAAAGTGGGCTCAGTTGTTGAATATGTTGAACGGTGCGGATATTAGAGCCTATCAAGATTTTCGTATGAAACCGTCAATCTTTATTTGATTCTATGGATTACTTTTCGATGAGTTCAGGTTAAGAAAGAGACATCATATCACTGTGGAAGAGGAAGTAGCAATCTTCTATAAGTTGTCAGTACAAGAATGGGCAATCGAAGCGTGCAAGAATTCTTTCATAGGGGAGCTCACACTATTAGCAAATTCTTTAATAATGTGTTGGTAACGTGTGATTGTATGGTCATAGTTTGGGTTATCATTAAAAATATATTACCATGCATTACGACTGAAAAATATATTAGCATGCATTATCTTTAATAATATATTAGCAAATTTCACAAAGGTATCACCACACATTAAAAATAAGCCTCGGTTTTTTCCATGTTTTCAGGGAGCCATTGGAGTCATTGATGGGACTCATATAAAAGCATGCATTCTGACTGAAGATAGAGTTTGTTATATAGGTAGAAAATGTGTACCAATACAAAACATCTTAGTAGCATGTGATTTCGATATGCACTTCATTTTTGTTTGTGCGGGCTACGAAGGAATTACACATGATAGTAGAATGTTGATGGAATGTTTGCACATTGAGGAGGATAACTTTCTGCACCCACCTACAGGTATTCAATAAAATCTTTGATATTGCTATTTATATATATATTTTAATATTATGAGTTACATGATGCTTTTGTATTCCAATTTTGCATATATAGGAAAATATTATTTAGTTGATGTTGGATTTTCGAACATACCCTGTTTTATGACACCATATCATAGAACCCATTACCACCTTCCAGAATTTCAATGCTCTAGGCGTGGATATAATCATGTTGAGGAGTTGTTCAATCACAGGCATTCTGCTCTACGTTCTATAATTAAAAGAGCTTTTGGTGTGTGGAAGAAACATTTTCATATTGTGAATGATGTGCCATGTAATATGAAGTTACGTCACCAAATACGTTTGGTTGGTACAACCATGGACATTCATAATTTTCTTCGACAAGTTAGTCCTAAAGATGAAGGACAGGATTTGACTGAGTACAATGACCCAAATCCATTGCATGAAACTAATGATGAGTCAGATGAAGTAGAAGCAATGCCAACGACGAATCTTATGGTAGTATTTCGCAATAATATTTGCAATAATCTTTGGAATGCTCATCGTTGATAATATAGAACCATATATTTCAAAATAATATTTGAAATGTTTTTAGTTTAAATTTATTCTTAATCAAATATTAAAAATAAACATTGACAATAAAAAATTAAATAAAGCATTTTAACTACTAAAATATTTTTGTTTAGAACACTCATTATTTCAAATGTGGTTTTACACAAATTTTTTCATTATTTTTTAGAACACCCTTTTTTTATTTCTACTTTTATAAACTATTTATACTTCTACTTTTTACTTTTTCAAAAATAAAAATAGATTTTACAAATTTTCTAGAACACACTTTATGTCAAGTGGGTATAACATACCTAGCACATTGTTCTTGAGCATGCAACAAAAAAAATGTAGATTGTCTTGTGTAAGAATAGTGAGACTTATGAAAACGAATCCAGAATTAAAACAATTCCCCACTAATGACACCAAAAAATTGATCAGAGTTTTGCATGTACATAAAAAGAGTCAAAACACTACATAGACCTTATGAACACTATTATAGGGTTATGAGGATTTTTAGTGTTAATACGACAAGAATGGTAACTTGGAAAAAGAAAAAGAACAAAATTTTACTAAAAACATAGTGAAAAAATGAACGCAATGCACAAGATGTGGGGAAGATGTAAGAACTTCAAAGAGGAATTTCTTTTTCTTTGGGGTACTCTCCTTTATCGAATTGATCCTTGTTTCTTTCCTCTTTTTTGCTTATATACTTGCAAGAAAGATTATTTACAAGATGCAACTTTCTTGTTTTGTCATATATGTTCACAAAATCTTCTACATGAGGTGATATATTCTTCTATTTCAGGATCTGGAAAAATCAAAGACCTATTATCATACTAATGGGAAAAATGCATGTCACATTATCCATTATAGGGGAGCCCTTTACAATTTCCAATAGTGGTGCAGGTTTCATATCATTGAACATTGATGAATAAAACAATACATGTGACAGGTCTAAAAGTTTTTTTCTTAAACAATAATTTGTTTTCTGAACATTCAAAGTAGAAACCACATATAGTTCACAAAAAAAAGTAATGCAGCAACAATAAGTACAAGTAAATCGATAGAGAGCAAACAGTTTTTTCTTATTAGTCCTCTGTACAAGCTAAATTAAATAGGGGGTTTGTACAAAAGTGAGTTTGTACACTAACTGAAATTGATTAAAGACTTCTAATGATTCCTAAATTGACATAAAAAAACAAAACAAGTTAATTAGCATTTCTAGTAATAAATATTGGTCATTGTTCTTAATCTGCAATGAAATTGAACATTAAGAAATTAAAGTGCAACTTTAGGTTTCTGGTTATTAAGTGTGCAAGCGAAAGGAGAAGGAAATTGATTTGACTAACACATTTAGATGATGAAAGCATTTGAAACATTGAACATTAAAAACATGAAATTGAAATATTGCACAAGTTTAGGAAATAAAATGCAAGGAATAAGATTTGCGAGAGAAGTAAAATGTTTGTTCCATTTTCTAGTTCTAGTGTTCTCCGTATCTTCTTCTTCTGAAATTGTAGGTTACCAAGCCTCCTTGCCTATCATTCAAGTCTTTGCTGCACTTTTGAATGTCAGAGATTTGTTCCAGTGTCACACTAGAACTTCTCCTACTTCGTCATTTCTTCTACTTCAATCACAAAAACATTTTCTAGAGAGAAATTCTTTTCAAGCATGAGATCTTTTCCTATCTTTATTCACACCAGCTCGTATGCCAGCTACCCTTAGTTGCATTTGTTGCAAACTTGTTGCCTCTTTTCGCCAACTTTTCTTGTCCTTCCTCTACATGTAGACTTGTAACTACCATCTTACCCTTGTAATAGTAATCACTTCACAAACTAGTCAGATTATCCAACCTAGCTGAAATGTGCAATACGTATATGGGCTTGGATGAATAGCAATACTACCAATCAAGGGACTAAGGGAAAAATGACTCATATCATGTTTTTATCAAAAATAATTTGACTAATGTGCATTTTAGTATTTTCACTATTCTAATCAAAAAAATCTTAATACTTGAACACTTAAATGGACTCAAACATGTTGAAATATCAAGCATACTCTTTCACATACTTACCAATAACTAGACACTACTAGCGACATTGATTAATATTCAAGGCTAATGGTTGTTATACTAGACACTACTAGCATACTCTTTGTCATAGCTCCTCTTTTAGTAGCTCAAAACGGTAATGTTTCTTCTAGCTTCTAGCTGGAACTTGTTTCTACCGGAGAGCTCCCTCCTAACTATCACTATCAAACCTCCCCTTTTTTTTTAGATTTACCCTTTTTGTTCTCTTTCCTTTAAATTCAGCTTCCTACCCATACCTGTATCAGACAACCCAATAGAAAGTTACTTAAAAAAGTAACTTTGGCCCAAAAAAGTTCAAAGCAAGTTAAAGGAATAAGTGCTAAATATCTCAAAAATTTAATCAATTGAGTGCAATCAGGATTGAGACTTGGTAACCTCCCAAGGTCACTCCTGACTAAGGCATTCGATCTGCTTTTGCAACCTTGCAATAGCTTCTTTCAGCTTGGTCACCACAATAGAACATCCTCAAGTTGATCTCTCTCACTCATGGCTATTGTTGATTGTACTGTAATATTTTCTCCAATCTCCAATGTTTCATACGCAAAGAAGTTCCTTGTACTCTTCTTTCTTATGCTGAGTTATCCTACATTATTAAAAAAGACAATATCCATGGAGAGGGTGGGTTCTACATAATTCAAGTTCACCCAGGATAACACAATATTTCCACACAACTCAGCAATAATAAATGTTATCAAATGTCCAAAAGACAACTCTCAGCCTTCCTACTTCCCATTGTATCAAAACATCAATCAAGGCACTATATTCAAATATTTCTTTTAAGCAATACACCATATTACAAAAATTTCATTCTTAAATAGTGCATTGTAACAATGTTGATGTCCAAATCATCAAGTCAAAATGCACATATGAATGATGCATCGAATCGGGTTCAAAAACAAATGAGCTTTAGTTCCCATAATTTTGTACAGGGCATTTATTTGGTCAATCAAAATCTCATGTAATGGACATGAGTCCAACTCATTTTCAATGGGAAAATTGAAATAAGAATTTTGGAATTCCACCAATTTTACTTCTAAGCAATCAACAACATTTAATAGTATACTTCACTCAATCAAAGATAATTTGTATTTAATGTCCAACAATTGAAATGATATAGCCTTAGGTTCATCTATTCTAGCAGTTATGTCATAACGGCACATGTAGGCAAATTAATTTCATAAAGGTGTAGCAAGTTCGTTTGCTTTAGCTTGTCCCTACTTTCGATTCCATACCTAATGTATGTAAAGATTGATAATCTATATACCTAGTTCGCTCCAGTGCTGCACTTTTAATCAAGTGATACCCATCTTTCGTGTTTATGCTGTTGAAATTCAAGTACTATCTTGATAGTCTACCCATGAAACTTTCTATTCCTACCCCACCCATCCTTCTACTAAATTCTTCTAGGGCTACTTCTCTATCTCATCTATTCAAGTTCTTCTAAATTTCATGTTCTACTTTTTTCGTAATTGATCCAAGTTGCACCTCATTTTCTGATCCCTCTTCTTCTCCTGATTCTTTCTCTTTGGCTCTATTTCCCATTCTACTTAAGATTCACTTCCTTCTTTTGGTTCTCCTCCAGTGGTTCTGAATTTTTAGTCTATGGCACAGCTTTTGGTTTGAGCTTTGGATTTTCTACTTGAGCTTCTGACTCTTCTCTTGATTCTAAGTCTTCTGGCATTTTGTTAAGTGCCATTTTCTAGTTATTTATTAGGTATTATTATGTATTAATCTAGTGTTAAATCTCCCAATTAAGAATTATATTGATAAGTAAGTGTATTTCCATAGAAAATTCTTATTTTGCTATTTTGTATATATTTTCTGTCTTTTTTCTCACACTTTGACCAAGACATGTCAAGAAATTGTGGTGGAGTGTTGGAGGAGTATGCAGGTGGTCAGAGTCTGACTTTTCATACCTTGTACGCGACTTGGAACAATTGTGGGCAAAAGACTAACAGTGGTCAAGGCGCCTGACTTACAACATCTCAGAGTCTACAGAAATCATTATGCGCAAACTTGCACGCAAAGGAAGTCTGGTGGCGCACGCAAGACAAAAGGAATGATGGGAAGGGGACTCAAAGGAGTTAATGCACATGGGAAGTCATATAAAAACCACTTGGAGCACTTAGTTTCGGACTTTTGAACAATTTCTCTTGTACTTAGAACTTTTGAGTTCTTCCTCCTCTCAAGGAGGAAGAACACTTAGTTTCTTTTCGTTTCTGTTTCCATGGCTCTTTCAGGCTAATAACCTTTAGTTTCTGGGAAGTAGATGAAGTTTCCTTCCAAGTCTTGAGCAATACACTCGGTTCATCACTGAATTCAATTCGGATTCCACATACTTCAACGCGTCTGTTGCAGTCTTTCTGTAACGACTCTTAATCAAGGTCCATGAGTAGCAGGCCACTCCTCGCGGATTTTGTTGAAGATTAAGGTGAAGAGCACCAACCTTTCCGGTTTGAGGGAAGTAGTGGATTGTTTGTGGCCTAGGTACCGCGACAGTAGACAAGTTGTTACCTCGGACCTGCCACTGGCCATTGGCAACAGTTGGGCACACGCGCACAATTCGGTTTTGAAGGCAATCGAAGGCAATCCTCTTGTCCTCCTAATCGTCCAAGGGGGAATCACATGAGGCTATTCCTGTGCCTCCTTGTCAATCAGAGTGTAAGGAAGGACAAAGGAAGGAGATAGAATCTTATTCCCAGGAACTGCAACCCGTAGTCAAGGCCCATCACTTAGGTTGTAACTTTTGTTTCTGTATCTTAAAAACCCCCTTTTGCAAAACTGTGACATTTTGTGAAAGTTTCTTACAAACACTTTTCACAAAAAACAACTCCCTAAAATCGATACTTGTACTACGCTTTTGGTGTTTTACGTTTTATAAATATTTAAAATTTGTTGAGGAAATAACACGCAACACATTTGTTCAGGTGCAAATTCTAGTTCTTTCTCTTTGTCAGCTATTTCATCCTCTTCAAGTTCTTCTAGATTTTTTTCTTCTTCCTCACCCCCACATTCAGCTTCTACATGTCGCATCTAGGCAAATTCAAAGTCCATATCAATTTCTTTCCAAAATTCCTCACTTTCTCATTCGTCATCTTTTGTGATCATGGGTTCAGATTTTGCAACTAATCCCTTCCCTTGTATCTTCTTCTTGGGTGCTAGAGTAGGAATTGCTTCTCCCTTCCTTTTTCCTTTTCCTAATTGCTCTTGTGTAGCCTTTACTCTAGATTTTGCTTCCTTCTTCAAAATTACCTTCTCCAAATTTGTTGTTTTCTCTGACTTTAGAGAATCCCATCTTTCCTCCGGTTTGTTTGCTTGATGTTGTGCTACTACTACCACTATCCTTGCTCTAGATCTGGCCTTGGAGCTCACAACCTTTGTTCTCACAATCTTCTTCGAGCCTGTTATGCTCGTCGAAGTTTTTGGGGGTGACTTGACCAACATCTCTTTCACTATTGTTGCTTGTTTCTCCAGCTCAGCATTCTAGAAATGTCTGCAATTAGCTCTATCCAGCTATCTATTGTCCTTGTTTCTAGTGTTTGTACTTTTTGAATTGGGCTCATCTTCACTAGATTAGTTTTCTAGGCACATTCTGTACTAGAATCTATTTGACCAAAATCTTCTTCCGAAAGTGTGGAAGTTCGTTTTTGTGGTTTTGTTTTCGTTGCTTTGTTCCACTTCCTCCAATTTTTTGATGGGGCATTGTCACTGTCACTCTTGGATTTTTTGAAATAATCACTACAATCAGAAGAACTAATTGAAGCACCATCAATGATGTTTTGGGTAATACGAGCTTACTATTGGCGAAGGGTTTCGATGCTATTTGCTTGATTTTCACCATGCTCCCGATTGCAATATTTGTGCTCTAGCAACCACTTATCTATTTCAAAAAATGTTGAATGTGGTAGTAGTTCCTTCAAACCTTTGTTGCATTCATAAGGTTTAAACTGCTTTAACTCCACACCCCCCCCTTTGGATATTGATAACACATATTTTTTTGTATTTAAGGATAGGAAATTAATTAATATTTTCAACAAAACTCGAATTTTATTATGTATGTCTGCGTTTTTGTGATTAACTCCACCACTATTTGCATCTTTTATTCCTAATTTGGACTAAATTAAAATTTAGTTTCAATCTTAGTTCTAATGATTTTCTTGAGCAATGCACCATATGTCAGCATTGGAAATCTCAATGAGCGGAAAAGTGTACAGTAAATGCAGCATGAAAAGAGGACAAAAGAGAAGAAAGAAAACTACCAAATTCCAAAAAGATTAAAAAGCTGATTTTGAGAATAATGAGGAGTAAGAAAAATATTTCCCTATTGAAGAACACACAACACAATTCTAGGGAGGGGATATGGTAGGCAATCATATAAGAACCATGAAAAAGAAGGAAGACGAAGAAGAAGAACTCACCTACGCTTGAAGTTTTTCTTTTTGGGAATAGTACTCTTAACTAGGAGTAGTTTTAGCTTTCTACACAAGCTATTTATGATTTCTGTTTCTGTTATTGTTTATTTTAAATTGTCCAACTCTTGAACGAAGATGATGTTCATGTTATACTATGAAAATGTTTTATTTTTATTTAGTATGAGAGGCTAAGTATCTAAGGGTGCCTTTGAAACAAAGGGAGAGATAATATACAAATCATTCTTTTGATTTTATTAGTCATAAATCACACCACTTCCTTAACAAATAGGAATAGATTTAAAAGATGGAGGTAGTGAAACTTATGTTAATCAACCCTAACTAGAAGTAGACTAAAGGTTAGGAGTAAACAAAAGTTTAAGTAGACCTAGTGTCATTTTTTACTTCTTTATTATATATTATTACGTGCGAATATAGGATTAAGTCACTCAAATTAAGAGTTATATTAATAAGCATTTTATTTTATTTAAAAAATCCAATTATTATTATTTGTATGTATTTTAGTTGTCTTTTTCGTGTATTTTCACCCAAAGTGGCAAAAGACAATCTTGGAATATTGCAGGAGACCAAACACTAACATTTCGTGACTTATACGTAAAAGACTGACACTAGTTAGGGTCCCTAACTTACGACATATCAAAGTATACAATAATGATTGGGTACTTATTTGCATGAATGAGAAAGCTGATTGTACATCCAAGATAGAAAGAATGATAAAAAGGAAGTAGAGGAAATTAATGCACATGGGGGGTGAATTAAAAGAAATTATGAACAATTTGGATTTGACTTTTTTCATACTTTACTTCTGCACTTGAACTTGTTCTTCCCTCTCCACCAAAGGGAGGAAGAATACTTTAGCTTTTTGTTTCCATTTTCTGTTTCCATGATCATTTGTGGCTAAACATTCTTAGTTTCTGGGAATAGATAAAGTTTCTCAGTCCTTTGTTGAATTTCTTCCGGATTTTGCATATTTCCATGCATCATATTATAGTTTTTCTAAAATATCTCTTAGTCACGGTCCATGAGTAGAAGGCCACTCCTTGTGGATTTTGATGAAGAGTAAGGTGAAGATCACCATCTCCAACCTAAAGTTTTGAGAGAGATAGTGAATTGTCTGTGATTGGAATACCACAATAATGGATGGGTAATAACCTCGTACCCGCCATTGGTCATTAACAACAGTTGGACACATGTAGATAATTTGGTTTGAAGGCAATCGATATCATTCCTCTTATCCTCCAAATCATTCAAGGGGGAACCACAAGAGACTATTCTCATGTCTTCTTGTCAATTAGAGTGTAAAAGAGAGTAGGTTATTCCTTGCTCATGTAACCAATTATTCGAAAGGAATCAGTGGAAGTCGAGGTGAGGATAGACAAAGGAGGAAACAGAATCTCTTCTAAAAACTACTTCCCTTAGTCAAGGTTCATTATGTATATTGTATTTATTATTTTTGTATTTCAAAAAACACTTTTACAAACCTGTGATAATTTGTAAAAGTTTGGCACAAAACACTTTTCGCGAAACTCAACTTCTTAATATTTACACTTATACTACGCTTTAATTGCATTGTATATTTTTCTAATTAAAATTTTTTGAGAAAATGACATGCAACACCTAGACTTTTGCTTGTTCGATTCATGATTTGTGATTTAGGTGGGGTTATTTTAGTGATAAGCATGCAGCCCTTGAAAGTTCCAATGCATCACTTTGATTAATTTTAGATCAAGTATTGCTTTTACAATTTGCTACCTTTCTATGTATTATTGTGAAAATTTTAGTCTTATATTAGAATAAATCCTTCAATCGTGACAAAAACAGTATGCATCAACTATCACATAGCAAGTATCAACCCCTTATGTTCGATACTAATCACTATACTCATAATTTTTTTGTTATTGAGTGTGCATTAGGTTTATAAATTTTATTTGATACGTGGAAACCAGTATGCAATATCCTTAGTCAAAATTCTGAAGCAATGCAGCAAAATGAAAATAAAATAAAATAAAATAAAGATAATAGCAGAGTTAAAATAAATACCTTTTGTGAACTCTTTGAAACGTATTCTTCAAAGTGGCACATATCTTCTCCCTCTCTTTGCTAATTGTTCTTTAACCCTATTTCAAGATAAAGGTTCGACCAATGATCATTTTCAATGAAAGGTTTAGCATCAAGGCAGTTATCAAATAATTCCATCGAACCATTTTTGTTCACAAGTTTGATGATAAATGGCTCTTCCCATTTCAATTTCAATTTTTCTAGGTGAAGTTTGAACCCAGAACGGTTCAGAAGTACCATCTAACCTGGGTTGAATTTCTTCTTTTCAATTTTACTATCAAAATAACATTTGGTTTGTTCCTTAAAACAACAAGAGTTATTATAGACATCCTTTCTCAATCCCTCCAACTCTTGCAATTGAAATTTCAATGCTTCACCATTTGCATTTGCATCATCATTTAGCAACTCAATTGCCCATCTAATCTTGAGTTCCAAACTTAATTGATAGGTGGAAATTTTTTCCATAAACTACCTTAAAAGTTGTCATACCAATTTGTGTTTTGTAAGTAGTTCAAATTGCCTGCAATGCATCGTCCAACCTTTGATTCCAATCTTATATGGATATATTAATAGTTTTTTCCAATACTTGCTTGATCTCAATAGTTTTTTTATTGAAAATGTTTTGATGATAGAAGTGTTTTGGACCAACGACAACTAGAAAATTTTCATTCATCAATAAAAAAAAAATATAGAATTTCATCTACCAGGAAAATCCCCTTAAAAATTCTAAATAAATTTTTTTTATCTAACATAAATATTTAAAAGAAGTCTTCTTAGAGCTAAAAGGTTTCACATGATACACTATGCTATGTACATTAGATAAAGTAGCACAAATAGGACTTTTATTTAATACATAGTGAACATATAAATTCAAAATATGATAAATAGATTTTGACCTAAAAACAACGTAAAATTAGCTTCATAAGAGATTCTAACGTGGAGTCTATAGTGGCATTGTTATCAAGATTAATTTTATAATACAATCAATAAATGAATATTCAGTGCATAGAAAAGTAATAAATAATACAATTTGTGGACTCATGTATGGAGTAGTGAAAACCATATGATTTTCCCGTTTACACCATGCTTATCATCACATGTTAGCCCAAATTTACATTTCGTAGTTTTTTTCTTCAAGTTGTTTTCGTACAATTCTAAGCATATTTCCCCTAGACATTTTAGCAAATCCAAGCTGCAATTTAGATTGATAAAAAAGTCTTATAAATGAATTTTTTTACATTTAAAAAATATTTTTTTATTAGCAATTAAGACAAGTATATAATCAACTTGAGCGACATTAAGATTTAATGAAAAAATAGAAATATTACCATTCATCAATTTCAAAATCATCTATCTCATTGAACTACATGCTTTATCCTTATGCTTTTTTTCTAGTGTGACATATAAAATTTGAACTAGAATCACCCTTACTATAATTGCAGATGGCATCACAATATTTACAACATATCTTTTTTGTTTACTCATCATGAGAAAATGCTTATTTCAATTATTGGATGAAACATCTAATTTTTTCGAGGTGAAAGATACATCTTCACCTTCATGTGAAGTGTGAATACCAGGAGAAATTTCCTCCACAATTGTAGATATTACACTTTAATATGATTTTACTATCAAATCTTAATTGAAAAAAATATATTGATGTGACATTCTAATCTAAAGAGATCAGCAACCCACGAATAAGAAGTGATTTTGAAGCTTAGAAAGGAACCCACCCAAATCTACCCTCAAGAGAATGGATCTCTTACAACCAGACTTTGAAAGAAAGTGAATTTAAGAGCCACCCAAATTTCCTAGTTTTTTTTTTTGAAAATACCCACTATATATAATCAATACTAAAGATCTACTCATTTAAACACTTGCTTTCAAAAACTATCACCCTTATTTGTTTTTTATTTAATAAAATTATATAGGATAAGTAAATATTTATACTTATTATATTTTAATATCATTTATAATTCATTTTTATTTTTTATTGAATTAATAAAATTATATTTAATATATTTTAAAACTAGTTATACGATTTAAAATTAAGTTTCTTATAATATACTAAATTGAGTTGATACAAAAATCCTAAACTTGTATTATCATAAATACTTTATTTTCATTTTATTTTATTTTTTTTGTAATGGCTCATGATTATTGTATTATAATTTGAGTGAATAAAGAACGACAAATACTCATTTAAATATACTTTTGTAATAATTTAAAACTGTATTAGTGTTTGATATAATATATAAAGAAATTACACATATTATTTACATATAAATAAAAAATAGAAATGCTATATATATTCTTAAATGAATAATAATTATTATTTTTGATAATATGAGTATTTTTCTAAATATAATATTGAGATGGGTAAAATTATATGCAGTGGGTATGTTTTGTAAAGCATCAATGATTTCCCGGGGTGGAGATTTTTAACTGCTGGGCCCACATCTTGGCTTAATGCTATGGGAATGGCACTGGGAACCAATCAGCCAACATAAGATGATAAGAGTTTGCAAATGCCCCGTTCCGTTTGTTGATTCTGCTGTCTAATGGATTGCCTCTCGATAAGATGCCTCCATTTTCCAGTCACGAGTAATAATCACCGCCGGGATCTGCCGCACCGTCGCAGCTTTCAGGCGAGCGTTGCTTTCCCGGTCCCAGTTGCTCCCATTCTTGCCGCCGCCACCCAACCGACAACCGCCGGGAAATTCTCTGTCCTTCTCCAGACGGGTGGTATTTGCTTCGTTGCCTACTGGGTGGCCAATTTCCTGGTGCCCCGATTCGTGATAAAGGACCTTCAACAACAAGACGAAGAGGAAAATGAAGAAGAATGAACAACTGTTTAACAAGAATTCATGATTTCTCCTTTTATGGCATTTTCTAGCCTTTTTACTGGCGTTATTATTTTAGTTTGATTCAGATATCGTGAAATCATTGCTTTCGACTCAGTTGTTGATGATGAAGTCTACTCAATCCTGTTTTCGCTTTGTTTATTAAACTGTAGAACATGTGCTGTTAGTACAAGTATAGGTGCGTGTGGTAAATACATACAACTTTGAGATTCAAAAAGAGAAGAGTCATGAAAACATTCCAAAACGAACTGGAACCTCTGCAACCTTCAGCCATGATTCCCCTTGCAAGAAGGGGCCAACAGTGTAGTTCATGGCCTCGTCGCGGGTCATGATCTTGTGTCCTTTCCATTTCACTCGTTTCGAGGTGCTCGATCCCTTTCCTTTGTTGTTATACTCCCCGTAGTAAAGCGTTTTCAGAGCGAAATCACCTTCCCATTCGAGCCATCCCTCCGGTGATATCACATCTCCTATCTGTGATTCCATCACTATTGTCTTTGAGTACTCCTTCCATGGCCTGTTCATCATCATGTAAATTCATCATTAGTGCGGCTTCATTTAGCTGTATCCTATTTTTCAAGTTAATGTTGTTCAATACAGCTGATATTGTCTGAATGACTCACGGTGGACTGCATTACCTGCCAAGATAACTCTTGAACTTTTCTTTCTCTGATTCAAGCTCATCGTCTGCCAGGATTTTGCAGTTCTGTAGCACAATCCCTGTGGGCTCCCTCTTATCCATCCGGCCTTGTGCAGTTACGACGTTCTTCTGATTCTTCATCGGCTTCCTCACGTAGATCATGCAGTTCTGGAAAATCGCTGCAGCGTCCCCAAAGATGAAATCAACTGTACCTGTGATGTAGCATGCTCTGTAGAATTGTCTGTGTGTTTGGGCGTAAAGTGTGTCCTGATACCCCTCCATCCGACAGTTGATGAAAACGGAGCGATCTGATTGCACCCTCAGTGCCACGGCCTGATGTTTTTCTGGTCCGGCTGTGTTACGAAAACCCAGAGACTGAGCTAAAAATCCATCCCCCACAGCAGCTGCAGGACAAGAACAAGCGTTACCAGTGTCCTAAAATCTTCATCTACTACATGTTTACCAAATGTTGCTGTTTGATATGTTGGCACTCCATCAACATAATTCTTGCTGCCGGTAACAATGCTTTTCTGAGATCCATCTCCAAACATTGTCAAGTTTTGAAACTTTTTAGAGATTATTACGGTCTCCTCATAAACTCCTTCCTTGATATAGATCACATATCTGCAAGAGTTCTCATCATAGCGTGGACAAAATTCGAATCAAGTGTTTGTCATGCTTGTTTTTTTTCAGGTTACCTTCCTTCGTACTTCTTTGTTATAGCTTCCAGTGCTGCATTGATGGTGGTGAAATTCCCACTTCCATCCTTAGCCACCGTCACATTTGGAGTGAACCTCGCCGCATCGGCCTTCAAAACACGACGGGATTCTTCGTCGAGCCAACTGGGAGAATGGCCGTCATCATAATGCTCTTCAGCCAGGAGCCTTCTTTGTGATTTGGCATCGGAAGTTTTGGTTTTGAAAATTGAAGACAACTGTGAAACAATAGCGAGTGCATTGCTCCCAAGTTCCTTGCTGGTATTCAAAAGCTTCTGCATTTTATCCTTCTCCGGTCCATCGGGAAACCCATCGATGCATGTTTCCTGATAAGACAGCACCGCGCTCAGCCAGTTCTTGAGCTCTGGCGTTTCAACTTCTGAATTCTTTCCTTCGATGCTTGAAGCAGAGCTGTTGAGCTCCTCCTTGGCATCATTCAGCAAAATCAAGCAATCGCTGAGAGCAGCTTTCTTCAATGGCGAGTCGAATTTCAAACTCTCGATGTGCTTACTAGCATTCACAATCTCCGTGGATGTAACATCAAATGAAGCCTTGATTATATCCCCTGGCTCCGGCGCAACTTTTATCTTTCCCATTTGTTTCGCAATGCTCCCTTCGCAGGTTTCCTTGTAGTCCACGGCGATGCATACCTCTTTGACGGCCGTCGCCGCCATATCTACATCAGTCGCCTTCACCGCTGCAGCATGCGTATCTGAAGGCGATGCTGGTGAAGAAGAATGAGACGCAGAAGCCTCTGAATCAGCTGCAGAAGAAGAAGATTTTGTGGATGTGGCGGATTCTGATGAAGCTCGATGAGCCTTGTTGTGATTGCCCTTCTCCTTGGTGGATGCAGCGTTGTTCGAATTCTCATTACCCTTAACGATAATCACTGCGACGACAGATCCGACGATGATCAGAAGAACGACGATGACGGCAACGGCGGCGGTGAGTTGACGACGGATTTTCTGGCGGCGCTCCTGCTGGCGGCGCTGAGAGATGAGGTCGAAATCCTGAAAGGCCATCGGGGAATTCCTTCCTTGGCTAGGGTTGAGGATTCAGCCAAGGCCAGGGAGACTTGGGTCCGGCCCTTAGCAGCAGCGGTGGAACAGGTTGGGATAGCCGAAGGGAGATTTGGGTCCGGCGTGAATACTTAGCGAGATGTTCGGCATTTTGGTGGGGAAAAGTGAGGTTGGGAATGGAACGGAGGGATTTGAGGGCACGACCATCTTCGCATTCTTTTGCAATGGACGATTCTCCTTCATGCGCTTGCGAACTTTTTTCTCCGTCGTATGTACCATGCGCCCTCGCTTTTTGTCTTGGAAAAAGAAAATATATTATACCCCCTTTAGCTAATGCTCTCTAATGAAACAAAAACCAGACCATTTTGTGCACCATAATGTGTTTTCTGGTTTTGCTATTTACCACTTTACTTCCATCTTTTTGCTACTCAATGGATCACTAATCATCAATTTTCATTGTTTTAGGTTAAATTGAAGAGTAAAGATGATTTTATAAAGCACTTCCTTTCCTCAAGGAGTACTTGATCTCCCCTCCTAATCAAACCAATCCAAGGACAATCCTTCGAACTGACAGTTTTAGATGCAACAATGAGTGCAATTTTGGTGGATATCTCCTCGAAGATCCATCAGCCTATTATTACTTGAGTTGGAGCTTAAAGCAAGCTGAAATGCACTACTTGAGTGATGAGAAGATGATTCTAGCCCTTAAAACAATTGGGGTGTTTTGCATTACTTATAAACAATTTAATCAAATTATAAATAGTAAACTTATTAAATAAGTGTTTTTTAACTTATAAATTATCATTTATAATTTACTTTTAAGTAATATTTTAAAAGTAGATTATTAAAATATAAAATCATGTGAAACTACTTAAATGTCCTTATATTAAAATATAAAATGATATAATTTTTCTTTTTTTGGAACACTTCTCCAATGACTTTTTTGTGGAGGTTTCTGTTGAGTTTTTGGTTTAGATTTTCTTAAAAAGTTATGAAAGTGATATTTGAATATAATAAATGAGTGTTTATTCATATGTGAAATTTACTTGAAATAGATGTTTATTTCCATATGAAATTTAGTATCATTTGGAAATGATTTTAGAATTTGAGTTTTGTATTAGAACACAATATCGATTTTATATATTTTCATTGTTAAATATTATTTATGGGAGTTTTGTATTAAATCACAATATTCAATTCCTTTATTTTTTCCATTACATCATCAAAGGATTTTTTTTTTTTTTTGTTTTGGGGCAAAGCCTATACTTATGTTTTACACTTTGGGATCCCTTTTCAATGCACTATTTTCATTGATCAGGTTCATTTTTTTTCTAAACACATAATCTTGAGCATGTTCTTATCTATTTCTTATGTTTTTTTTAATGGTGGGAGCAATCGATCTAGGGGCTGGCTTCTTTTTTTACACATGTTATTATTCTTCCTTGATGCTGTGTGCCGCTGCTTCTATGGGGAGGCATGGATATCGCTAATGCATAGCTTTCCAATCTCATAGTACTTCTTCTTTTTGACTTTTGGTGTTGGAATTTCACATTCTGGGTAAAAATAGTCATTAGCTTGCTACTGCTACAAAATATTATTCTTTTTGACTTTTGCTACTGCAAAATAAAAATAGTCATTAGCTTGCTATAAATTTTGCTAATTTATGGTAGAATTTGTAAATTTTAGGATATTTTCTTGTTTTCATACTATATGTTAAAATTTTTATTTTTATATGTGCAATTTTTTTTATTTTATTCTTTGTTGTTGAAAGTTTATTTGAAATAATATTAAATGTTTATATGCTGAAAACTATTGCATATATATACATTCAACAATAACTTATATACCAAACGTGGGTAAAATATTAAACTTATCTATATACTTAACTAAACATGTGAACCAATGCAGCCTTAAAGGACTACATCAACATCATAAATGTCAGAGTAGTCTTTCACTCAAATATTTGCACATTGGTAATCCCTTTTCTCATAGGAAGGTGCATAAAATGGGTATGGGAGCATAAGAGCAGAATATCAAGAAACAGTAAGGCCAGGCCAAGTAATATCCAATTGGTATGGGTATCCATTATGTTATATGATGACTACAACATAATGAGTAAGCTAAGGAAACCGAGCTATCTCTTCCTCTTCTGGTGTTATCTCCCTAACTAGCATTGTTACTCTGCATTCTAGACGTACTCTTATTCAGCATTTACCTTTAACATAGTATTGTTAGAAAAGAGTATGCAAAGAACTAGAAAATAGACATTGGTAAACTTTTGTGTTATTTTATTCCACACAATTTATGCCACACATTACATACACTTACACGTACACTTTTATAAAAAGTATACTGATGGTGATTCTGCAAGTAAACAGAAACCGTCGAAGTAATAAAATAAGATCGTATCCATAGGGAATTGTTATTGGAATTTTCTTTTCAAAACAAAGAGTTAAAAAGACTGAAAAAAAAAAGAAAGATTTGGTTTTGAAGATAATAAGAAAAGTGGCATTGGATCTAAGATCCACCGTACTTGGAACTCGCCCTTGCGTGTGTGCAAACCTTGAGAGCTGACCTGCTTGCGCAAGCTTTGGGGTTGTTATGTTAAAATAGTGCTACTCGGTGACCGTTATAGCACCATCCCTTGTTTTTAGGGATTATGGAATCAACCACGCCATCAGAGCCATTTCACCTATTGTGATAACCCATGTTTTCCTCACACCCAAATCTAATCCCTACACATCTCACCTCGCAGACAGATTAGATAGAATGTGTCTTACCAACGATGTCCGATTGAACCCTTCTCCTTAGGTGCTTGAGACCAACTTTTGATTCTCCCACACTCCCTTAGGGTTATATGGTATTAAAGATCATGTTGGTAAAGAAAAAGTTGTGAAAAACAGAATCAATCCTCAAATTAAATGCTGAAAAACATAGTAAGACAGTCACACGCACAGAACTTGTGCAAGTTAGGCTTCACAGCAAATCCTCAGCCGCAAGCACTCACACGCGCATGCTTGACTCTAAACAACAAAAGTTGATGAAAAATGAAAGGAAAGACATCCAAAACATGCTAGACTCGACTCTAAACCCTAAATTGACTCTCTGATTGTCCACCTTGACTAACTCCTTTGATCTTCGCATTTGGATCTTTATATAATGATGGAGACTTGTCGGGCTTTCTTGATGGGCTCACATCAAATCTTCTATCCAGAGCTTCTAAGATTTTATACATATCTTCTAGGTTAAATCCAAGTTTTTCAAGATAAGATGCGAATCTTATCTTATGTGAGAATCTTTGACTGAATGTTCATTCGGATAGACCAAATCTTTGCCTCCATCAAGGTTAACTCGAAAATCCTCCAAATTATGCCAAAATTGTCCTGAAAAATCACAAAACACAATTTACTTCCAAAAAGATCAGAGTAGTATAAAAGATATAAAATTCTTCTAAAAACATAAAGAAAGTGGGATAAAAAGAATGCAAAACCCATTTAAGTGAGTCTTAAATAGCATAAATATAACTGAAATAAAATCACTTATCACATACATACTTATCCAAACTATGAACTACTTAGTAGATATCTTCTACAGTTTCTCTTTAGGATAACTCCCTTGCAACTTCCTTCAACCATGACAGAACTTCTGAAAGATGGCTTAAGTCGTATCTCCAACACTTCCCCTCAAACTTGAGCCATCTTTCATACCAAACAGATCTCGCATAATAGAAAACACACATTGTGACAATAGTTTTGTGAAAACATCAGCTAACTGATTTTGAGACTTTACATACTCCAACTCTACTTCCTTTTTCTCAACAAAATTCTTGATATAATGATACCAAGCAGCTACATGTTTACTCCTTCCATGAAAGATTGGATTTTTTCAAAGTTCAATAGTAGATTTATTGTCGATCAAAATCCTGGTAGACTATCTCTAAACAAACCCAATACTACCCAGGAGATTGCATAGCCGAATCGCTTGATAAACACGAGTTTGATGCTATAAACTTTGCCTCACAAGTATAGAATGCTACCATTGGTTTCTTTCTACAACAACAACTAAAGCCCATGCTTCCAAGAAAGAAAACAAAATAAGAGATGCTCTTTGCATCATCCACACCTCCATCCTAGCTAGTGTCACTAAAACCAACTAGATCATAGTCATCGGAGCACTGAAACAAGTGATCAAAACTGATGAACCTAACATATCTCAAGATTCTCTTTTCTACAATGAAATGTGTGAGTCAGAATCTCTATGAAATGACTTACCAAACTCACTACATAAAGGATATTTGGTATCATGCTAGTCATATATCTCAAACTTCCAACCAAGCTTTTCAAAAGTGTTGGATTTACTTGTCTAGTAGGATCATGCTGATGCAGGTTAAGCCTATTATTATTGATGTATCTACTTGCTTACAATTTTGCATATCGAATTTCTCCAAAAGCTCTGTTGCACATCTCTTCTGAGAAATAAAAATCCCATCTTCTAATTGAAAAACTTGAATTCCCAAATAATGGTTTATGAGACCTAGATTACTCATCTCGAATTTCGCTTTCATTGTTTTCTTAAATTCCTCGAATTCTGTAGGATTTGTTCTAGTAAAAATCAAGTCATCAATATACAAGCACAACAGCAGAATATCATCCAACTTATTAGCCCTTATATACAAGTCATATTCATGAGGATATCTTAAGAAACCATTTCCAATAGGATAATGATGAATTGTAGTATTCTAGGCACATGGTGTCTGCCTCAATCCATATAAGGTCTTGTGAAGCCTCCAAACTTTCTTTATGTGTTTCTCTTTAACATAACTAAGAGGTTTCTCCACATATACGTCCTCTTCATGATAGCCATTTAAGAAAGCAGAATTGATGCCTAGGTGATGTATCTTCCATTTGTATTGAGCTTCAAAAGAATGATCATCCAAATTGTTTCTAGTCGAGCAATAGATGCAAACACCTCACCAAAGTCAATTCCTACTTTCTGCTTGTACCCTTCCATCAACAACCTTGCTTTGAATCTTTCAATATTGTCATTAGAATCTCTCTTGATCTTATATACTCACTTCAAACCAATAACAATCTTATCTCTTGGTTTTGGACGAGTTGCTGGGTTGAGTTCTGCTCAATAGCATAACTTTCTTCATTCATAGAATTTCTCCATTCAGCAACCTGAACAACCTCTTCAAAAGTTAAAGGTTCAAACTCTATGAACAAGCAACAATGAGAGAAGTGGCTGATCTCATTTAGGTTTGGCTTAGTATTTGCTCTTATTCATGAAGGTTTGGTAAATCAGTGACAAAGTCATCATAGAGTCTAGGTTTTCTTGGACATGTACTGCCCTTCCAGAATCCAAGGCATCAAAACTGTTGTCGTTACTGCCTAATAGGTTGCACCTATTGATCGACAACAAATTGTTGTGGCTATACAATATCTTGTGACAACATCTATTGATATGACCAAACATCTTCATCATCATCAAATGATGCATAGGACTCATAATGATGATTCTAATTCTTCTAGTTCCTAGGTTCTGCTTCATCAAACTCAATATCTCTGCTGATCACAATTTTATCATCTCTAGGATTAAAGATTTTGTAACCTTTGGAGAAGGAATCATAATTGCTAAATACCAACTTTTTGGAGTGAGCTTCCAACTTATCTCTTGCTTCCTTAGGAATGTGAATGTAGGCTACACATCCAAAGACACTAAAATGTGATACTCAAGGCTTCACTTGAACCCACTCTAAATCTCATGAGAAGTACGACTATTTAAACTTTCTATGTATGACATGTTCAAGAGGTAAACAACACATGACATAGCCTCTGTCTAGAACTACTTCAGCATGTGTTTCATTATAAGCTAGATCGTACCATGTTAAGAAGCATTTGATTTCATCCTCCACCATGCCATTCTGTTGGGGAGTGTGAGCAATAGTTAGAATTCTTCTTACACCAATGTGTTCATAAATTTCATGAAGTCTATTGAAATAATTTCCTCTCCCTTGTCTTAACGTAAAAGCCTTAATCTTCATTTCTATTTGGCATTCAACCAATGCTTGGAATTTTTCGAACACACCAAACACATCAGATTTCTTAGGCATGAAATAGATCCAAAATTTTCTTGAAAAATCATCTACATGCAATAGAAAGTATCTGTTATTTCCTTTTGAAATCAAATGAATTGGACCACTCACCATGAACAAGGTCCAAAGGTTGTTTTGCTCGAAAGAATAATACTTTTAGAATGTCTTTTCTAGTTTGTTTTCCAAAACAACATCCTTCACATAGCTGATATGAAGATGAGATGAGGGGAAGTCCAATAACCAATTCCTACATGCTCATATGAGCAAAATCTTTAAAATTTACATGAGCATACCGAGCATGCCACACCCATGATAGGTTGGAGTATACCATATTCATACATAACATTTTTTCCCTTTCTAGACTTAGAATAAACATTCGATTGGATGTCATCAAGACTTCAACAAGTAAGTTTCTGTTTTTATCTCTAATAGAAAAAGATCTTCCAATCATATGCATATCACAACCCATTTTCAAGAATTGTTTAAAACTGAAGATGTTGGATCTTAAATCTGGAACATAAAAAACTCTCTGACGAAGTAAAGATGATCCATTTTTTAACGTTAACAAGATTAAACCTTTGCCACATATCTTTATTTTGGAAGAATCACCAAAAGTAATCGTACCATTATAAGATTCATCCAAATCGATAAACAATGCCTTATTTCCTATCATATGATTGCTTGCCCCTAAGTAAAATACCAATAGTTGATACTATCTTCATTATAAGCAAGCACGAGAATGGGAGTTTCAAGTTCTTCCTTTCCTTCGGCCATGAGTGTTTGAGACTCTAAACACTCTCCCTTATTTTTGCATTCTTGTGCATAGTAGCCCAACTTATGAAAAGAATAACAATCTATTTAAGAATTGATTCTTCCTCTATGAGAAGAAGCAGCAGCTTTGTCATTATCATAATTTTGAGATGAAGTCTGAGAATTGATTCTGCCCCTACCACCACCATGAAAGCCTCCCTTGCCTTGTCCTTTGCCTAAACTCTCTTTGAGAAGAACTAGCAAATTTATGATCATTTTTGTGTGTTACCTGCCTTTACTTGTACAACCAGTTCTTAAGAATCATCTAATCTCCTTATACGCTCTCCATGCACTTATAAGGAACCCCACAATTCCTCGAGACTCAGATCATCAATGTCGTTAGCTTCTTCTATGGCTACGATGATATGATTAAACCTATATTATCTGGATTTATTGTTTTCAACATTATAATAATTCAAAAATCAGATTTCGATTCGTTTGGGATTTGAGATACATTGGAAAAAATTAAAAAAATTAATTAAAACTGTTTCTTTATTCTTGTTTCTTTTCAGATCTATAGCTTTATTTGGGTTATTGTATTCTTCTCGTTTCCCAAATCTTCTTTCGCTTAGTTTTGTCGCCATCCAAACTCTAGAATTTTGCTCAAAACAAAAACCTAGGTGAGTGCAAAGAATCAACCAAAAAATAGAGAATCTTTCACTTTGTTTACTGCCTTTTATGAATTTACTTTGATAAATATATGGATTTTTTTCAAGATTTATGTGTTTTTCATGAGCTTATCTGCTGTGTTTAGGATTTACTTTTAAACTCTAGACTTTATATGGAATTGAGGGATTTTATTTGTATTTGTCTGATGGTTGATCTTTCTTCTTAAATTTCATGAGTTAAGATACATTAACAATGCTGCAATCGTTGAATAAATGATAAATTTTACTTGAAACTTAGGTTTTTTTTTCTTTGTAGAATCGTGACAAAACTTGAAGAGAGTAGAGAGAATGAAAGATTTCCTTTATGAACATATTGCAAAGGTCAAAAAAAGGAGATAAGGGTGTGGTGGAAATAACGAAATAGTATGTTGCTTTTGTGGTAAAAATTTTTTACAAGGTCTTATTCTTGAGTAAGAGTTCATTTATTACATCTAAAAGATGGTGTTATAGGAAAATGTTCAAAGATACCCCAATTATTCTGTGATGAATTGAAAGAAAAGGATAAGGGAGCATAGAAAAAGAATTCGAATAAAAATTCTAGATCGAATTCAAAACATTATAAGTTTTTTAATGTTTTATCTTCTATTGCAACACCAGTCTCAATTATAATTGAAGGCTTGGGTATGGATCATCTTGGTAGAAGAGTGAAAAGAAGAGGGCAGCAAAAGATTGATGCAGTTCTCAGTAACTATTAAAGAGATGCAAAAGAGTAAGATTCCTTAATTCTCCGAATGTTTTATAGTAGGTGATTACCTTTTAATCTTGCTCCATCTTTTAATATTTTGAGAACCAAGTCATTGTAACAAAAAAAAAAAGTCAGATTGAGGAATGTTTAGAAGTTATAAAAAAAAATACATGGGAGACAAAAAAAATTACTTTGACATGTGATGGCTGGTCAGATCCTAAAAAAACATTAATCAATTTTATGGTCATTAATGAAAGTGAAAAAATGTTATTGGATGCTGTGAACTGTTGAACAAGGTCTTATGGAAAATGCCATAAAAAAAGTGAGTAAAGAATGTAATACAAATTATCATTGATAATGCTAAGGTTTGCCAAGCTGTTGGTCTTCTTCTTGAGGAAATATATCATTAGGTAAGTACCTATAGCTCTAATATTTTTTTTTCAGAAAAAATAAATTCTAATTTGTCTTCAATTTGTATGTATATTTCTAGATTTTTTGGTCTTCATGTGAGGTGCATTCAAGGACATATTTTCTCTAAAAAAACCTTGTGACAAGAATATGGAACATAATGAAGCATGCAAGTGGATCGTTGAAGTTGCTGAAACTATGTCAATGATAAGACAATTTATAACAAATCATTGCATGAGATTATTTATGTTTAAGAAATATTCGAAATTGAGATTGTTGAATATAGCATAAACATGCTTTGCTTCCCTTGTTATTGTTACTAATCGATTTAAGTTGGTTGAACAAGAGCTGAAAGCTAGGGTGATTAGTCAGCAATGATGTGAATATAAGCATGATGATCCCAAGGCAAGATGAATTGGAGATATTATTTTGACCAATGACTTTTGGGATAGTATTGATAAGGTCATGGCATTTACTTCTCAGATATATAATATGTTAAGAGCATGTGATACGGATGCACTATGTCTTCACTTCATTTATTGCATGAGGGTTTCGATGATTCATAATGTTAGAAAGCCTATTTATACTTTTGAGATAGAGACTGATGATGATGAAAGTATATTTTCGAATGTGGTACACAATGTTTTATTGCATAGAAAGATGCAAAGTTTGACACAATTGCATGATGTTGCCCATACTTTAAACCCATGGTATGCAAATGTAATTATCTTTACTATTTGCTTGATGTTAATACATAAACTTGCTAATTATTTCTTTTTGAGGTTGCATCACCATAATAGAAAAAAGAATATCCTCATTTGGCATCATTACAAGTGGATGAAAATATTGATATATTGGTTGAGGAGTTTTTTAGATGTTATTTCAATGATATAGATCATTTAATTTATGCAAAAGGAGGAGCTTGTTAAATTTATTGGTTATTTAGGAGATTTAGGTAATCACGATTCTATCATAGCAAGATCAAAATTATCACCAATTGAATGGTGGATAAGTTATGGCAGAAAATTTTCAATAATTCAAGGGATAGCCTTGAAATTGCTTGGTCATGTTTCTTCTTCCTCGACATGTGAGCAAAATTATAGTACATATAAGATAATTTATTCACTAAAGAGACATTGATTGACCTATAAATGTGCTGAAGATTTAATATATGTGCACAATAATCTTTGAATATTATGTTAAAAAACTCTAGAATATGATACAAGTAATACAAAGTTATAGGATTTCAAAGGTGATTCTGATGATATTGATATATCTCCTCTTCCGGAAATTGAAAATTTATCATTAGATGAGCCTGCACTTGAAAGAATGATTTCATAGAAACAAGAATATGAAGATGTTGAGCACCAAAATTCAAGTGAGAATCTTAATTATTCTTATGACTTGGATTTGTATAAGGATGAATTCTGAATTGATTAGTTTTTAAATATTTCAAATATTTGGTAATATAATTTTTTCTAATTTAATAAGTATAAACTTTGTATATAGGAATTCTATTATTAATTTTATAGGATTCTTCTACATTTTACGAATCATGAACCTCGTGTCCTACGAATCTTGAATCTGGGTAACATAGGATTAAACTTAGGCTCCAAAGATCCCAGAATTTTCTCAACAATCCTTCCCATCTCCATTTGCTGATTCATTTGGATGGTGGCAGCCTGAATCCAAGAACAAAAATCTATCATGAACTCTACTGGTTTCAGCTTCAAGGCCTCAAACTCCCCTTGAAGTGTTTGTAACCATAGCATGTTCACTTGATCAACCCCTTGGAATGAAACTTGCAAAGAATCCCATACCTGTTTGGAAGTGGTTGTTGCTGCCACTCTTTCAAAATACTTGACATCCAATGCTTGATAAAGAAGAGAAAATGCCTTCTTGTCCTTTTTGACTACCAAAGTATCTCTCGCCATTATTTCATTGATGGCCCAACATTCAAAGGCACCAAGTAAAGATTTCATACAAATACACTATCTCTATTTACTATCACTTGTAGCTGCAATAATGCATCCTCAACATGCATTCCATGAATTAGGGTCGCAACTAGATTAACCTTCTTAGGACTCCGAAAAAAAGAAAGTAAAAATTAGTTCCGTGAGGACAAAAAAGTGTGGACTTTCAGACCAATTACACATCCAAAATAATCACCGTTGCGCATAAAAACAATATTGGAGGTCATACATGTTTTATTCGCTTTAAAACTACTTGAACTTTCTAAGCCTTTAAAATGGTAGTCTTAGGCTCAGCGCTTCCAAAACTTGAAGGTATAATTGGTACCAATGGTAAAGAGACTGGAGTTTCAAAATTCTCTCCATGTAAGCTCCTTAACTACTAAAGTTTCGTCGACGGAAAGAAATGGCCTAAATCACTAAAATAACAAGCATCAGACAAAATATGCAACGATCTCCAAACTTTATAATTTTTCATAGATATAAAAAAATACCACAGGAAAACTATGTCAAGACCTTGTTTGGTTCAAATGAAACTCTAATATCAAGGCCACGACGAATCCAAGTTATATTCATATATTGACATTTGGAATCAGAAGTCTATTGAAAAACATTTTTCATAAATAGACATTGACATGCAAGAAAATGCGATAGAAACTATATTATATTTTTAATTTATTATTAAAGTCAAATATATTAACATGGATAAAGTATGGGCAGCATTTGTCTCATAAAAAAAAGGACAAAAAACACAACTATTGTTTAAAACATAATCACTGTCCATAGTTGTTGTGAATATAAGCATCATTGGTTAAAAAAAACTGCATTCAAAATAGGAGTATTGTTTATACGTAAGTAATGTCAATATATCTAAAAAATATTACAAAATATATATGGGGCATTATTTATAAACATGTATATATAATATATAAACATTGAGTAATTTTATGTGACTTTTTGCAATAAAGTGTAAAGCAAGATAAGTAATTCTTTATTCACATAACCAAGCATTCAAGAGAACCAAAGAGGGGTGGAGATATAACTAATGCAATTAGGAAATATTTCAATCCCATGAACAATCATTTTACTCAAGCTTCATAGTTTGTTTTTATTGTTTCCTTTACAATTCTTTCATTCAAACTTCATCATTTAAATTCCTTTAGATATTTACATTTGCAAACTCATTAAAAAAATTGTGATAATTTGTAATCAATATAAATATCACCTTTCCCTAGAAAATTGATTTTTTGTGATCTACACTCATAGTATGCTTTCGTATGTTTTATATTTTAAATTATTTTAAAATTTGTTATGGAACAACATCCATCAAATTTGTTTTCTTTGTCTCCATTTATTATTTTTCGAACGAATTGTTATATTGCATATATCTGAAGTTTCAAATCATTATATTTTATTAACTTTTTAATTATACGATTCATAGTAATTTTCTCTTTATTTTTATACTAAATGTGAAATTTGAAATTACTATATATTTAAAAGATTTAGATTGTATTTAGTTCATAGGTTTAATGATGTATTTACATTTGAAATATGTATTTGAGGTAAGTTTTACACATTATAATTAGTTAAATCAGGCTGAAACCAACATTTATAAACAAAAATTTCTTAAAATCGGTGCAAGAAAATGAAATTTTGTATCAAATAAATTTAGAAGCCCTAATCTATATAAAATATAAATTTAGAAAACTTGTATAATGGATTTTGAGGTTGATCACAGAGAACTGATGCTTGCAAAGTGTTTTAGCAGATACAGAATTCATAATAAACGTTGTTTTTAGTTTAAGATCAAATACTCGTTAAGTAAGGTCAAGTTGCAGAGTAGAAAATAACAAATGTTGGTTCTAAGTACGAGGTAATACTAATATGCCTCAAGGATATATAGGTGATGTGGTACTAAGGTTTATAATTTAATCTACAAAGTTTCTATAATCACAACTCCACAAAACCTGAGTCTACCTAAGTCATTCATCATGTTTTCGGCTAATATAGTCTCCAATACCATCACCAACATTGCAATTAGGTCAACTCGTATGTAAAGTATATAGTATTACGTCTATCCGGTTTTACTGGTTCTACCCTAAACTAATACCTATTGTCTCCATCTTGATTTATTGGTCTACCTCTAAATCAAGCATCTGACTTATGAAACTATTCGTTCTACTCATTAGGTCTACCCATTAAATGATAGAAACACATACTAAAAAACAATGATAAATTATATTATAAACCCTAGCCTCATATCACCATTCTACACCTTAAGACATATTTAAGGTTTAACTACTCATGTATGAAAAATAAAGCAAGATTTCATAATCATAAACTGAATAGAATATCCCAAATATTGTAAAACAAGTAGTAAACGAAAGTAAAATGTTCAGCAAACTAAGCAAATAAAGTATTCTGTTTCTATTTGCTACTATTCCAATATAGAACAGTAGCACTGAACTGGGTTTTGGTGCTTGTTCTTCACATTCGAGATTTTTCTGAAAAAATCATCTTCTTCCTTCCTTCCTTCATATTCTTCCTCTTCCTTCCTTCCTTTATATTCTTCCTCTCCCTCCTGAGGTCTGGTTGCATTCTGCTTCTCTCTCTCTCTCTCCAAAAATATCTTCACTTCTTTTTTTTTCATTTTTCAAAGCTAGTATTGTTCTTGACATTCGCATTGTTTCTGGCCTAAACCTGTAGACTACAATGGCAAAACAATGTATTATGGCTCTTCTTTTAATGCTATCCATTTTTCTAAATCTCTACATGCACGAAATTCGTGTCTTATCTCTTATTTTAGAATTTTACTGTTAGACTAGAAAAAAGATTAATAACATGAAATGTGCTAAATCAAAGAATTTAGTCCATTAATATACAAAATCACATTATGTACTAAATACTTAAAATATGATTCAAAAGCATAATTTTATTATTTTAAAAATAAAAAAAAATTGTGTGTTATCAAGCATGCCCCTTTTACCAAGTATCGAGGTTGCCATATATCAAAGAGGATTTGCAAGATAAATGAGAGTTACAATAAATAAGCTTGTGGTCAAGTGTCTACCTCGAATGCAGTTTTGTTGTTTCATATCTACGTGTTTTTTTTCTTTTTTTTTTCCATATGAGCTATGGATTAATGTTTTGTGGAGGTTTTTTTATGAGAAAAGTTTTTTATTTTGGAAATCTTAAATCTTAATAACGGTAACAATGATAATTCATTCAGTCCCTCTCTCTGTAAAATCCTCTCTATTATTTTTATTTTTGAAGCATTTACAAAGTTAATGAAATTCTGTCATGGTCCAAAGATCTTGTTGCAATTGTGATAATAAGGTCATGCTTTATACCTTATTGCATGCGGCTTTAGAGAATGTTGCAATACAAACAAATATGTAGAGTGTGAATTGAATTCCGTCGTTCATTCCACATCCTGTTACTGGCATCTACCATATTGATCATGTCGTTAAATCCAATACGAGATGTAGACAAGAAATGGACAAACAAATTGTACTCCTTCAAAGTGTGGACCTTGAATTAATATTTGGATATGCTCCCAGTCCCATATCAACTTCTAGATGCTTTCAAAAAGTTGGTTTGATTGTATAATGGCAACCTCTCCATCTTCCAACCTTTTTGAATTATTTGTTTCAATACTTGCCAGTATGTTTCTATTGTCGTTTGGATAAATTAATGGAGGGAGTCGATATGCAGTATTAAATGCATACACATAAGTAGCAGGGTAAAAGAATAATTTTAAAGCAAAAATCCCTAATGTCGTCATGCACTCCACATTTACCTATTAAATATTTGATAATATTAAATTTAAAAAATGTAATTCATACATCAAATATGATTCATTGTTTAAATACACCAAACTCATTTAAAACACGTTATTAAATAACATATCCTATGTATTGATATTATTAACAAATTCAAACATTATCGACGGAATATTAAAATATCATATATGAAAATGAATATATGTCGATTTTTAAAATAATTTGAACAGAACAAAGGATTGAACGGCAACCCCGTACCGTACGGCCGAAATCCCACCCCACCACACCCTTGTCTAAGTAGTAAATACGGTGCAAGCTTGCGAACAAAGACGCCATCAGGAGGCCGTATTACATCTGTAGTCCGTTCAAACATTATTACAAAAATGGGGAATGCATGTTTATTAATAATTACAGGCATGTAGTAACCCGGAAATTAGCAAGGACTCTATATCCTGTCACAGGGGAACCACCATCTTCACCTGGATGACCCGACCCGACCCGACCCCAGGGTCATCGCATAACCATAAACACTGTCCAGAATCAATCGCCCAGATTTCAGAATATGAAGAAAACAATCAAGCCAGCAACTGAAATAAATAAGCTGAGGAGGTAGGAGGGCAGTACCTTCCTCCCATCAACGCGGGAACCTCTAACTGCAGATTGGGAAACTTGAAGCATGTCCCACTGCCCCAGCAAGGAGCATCCCAGCTCCATCAATTTCCCTTCAAAACATGACGTAAAACTCATTCATTCAACAAGGCAGGGCTTGGGGTGTTTTTAATCAAAACGACTTGAATGCATATAACTTTCAGAAAACAAAGCATCACAAAATCTTATACCTTCTTGCTGATGGAAGACAAGAAACGACTAGGTCAAAACTAGTCTAACCTCTCCTTTTCTTATAAGTCAAACACTGGATAGGAAGAAGAAGAGCCTATCATTAAGCGGCTATACCAAAAGAATCACCAATTATGCCAATTTTTATCCTCTACAAGCCATAACATCTTCAATGTGGGATATAATCCTTAGCAAGCACTTACTCTTCACCAACCAAACCTCGGTCAGTGAGCGCTTTCAAGTAGCTAACTGACACATTAGATCTGTTAGAATGAAACCCAATTTAGCTATGCCGCTCCAGGCCCTAAGGCAACACCGTCATGGATGCAACGTCCACCAAGGGAAAGAGACAGACTAACGTGGTTTTATCCCCCAAGGACTCTAGAATTTCGTTAGTATGTTCGAGAAATAAAGGAAATACCCGGAAGAGGGAACATCTGAATGAAGAAGTTAAGACTTGTTCCATGATCTGATGTAGCTAGTGATGAATAGTGAATACACCAATCGGCGTATTTCACTGTATCAACAAGTTTTAGCTTGTTTGATGACCTACCATAGCTAGTGATGAATAGTGAATACACCAAAAGTCCCCAGACAAGTGTATCCACTGATCAACAGGTTAAACTTGTCCCTTGAATAACTAGCCATGATTATGAAATAGACCAAAAAGTCTCCAAGTGAGTTTATTCACAGGGCAACTCTTCAAAGGACGGAAATGTTAAGAAATTTATATAATTGGATCACAGGAAACGAAAGCTAGATGAATTTTGAAGGTTCAGGGATGCCCTATGGTCTCTCTCCTTGTATCTTTAAATGTATTAAGGCCTTGCGTACTCCTACAGACATTTTCCTGGCAAGCTCTCAAGCCAGCTTTTCCAATGACGAAAAGAAATCTAGAAAACAGCCACGAAAATGGCAGATATATTCACCAAGCAAACCTGTTAACAACCGCATCACCAACACCAACTCCATCTGACAGATAAACTACCAGCAATACCTAGCGGACGTAAAGGATTACATCTAGCACATGCATCCTGAATCTCCTACTTCTAGGAATCAATGAAAAATCAAGCTAACATAAAAAGTCACCACCATGTTTCTAAAAATCAAAATGTAAAATGAAAGGGACTGAAAAATAGCATACCTCTTCTATGCTTAGCAACAACGTTGGCTGCAACAGTAGCAGGTTTCGGGATGTTGCTCGTTTCTTGAGGGAACAACACTCCGTCAATCCCCTGTACGGAGATTCTGCCGTCGGTGTATATATCTGGGTCGAAAAGATAAGCGGCGGTTTCACCCTGACCGAACTTTACTGATCCATCCGCTTCCTCAGCCACAACTTTGTGAGGCAGCCTCAAAGTATCGTATTTCACCTTCCCAAATCTCCTAACGGTGTTGTACATACTCTCCTCGGTTTGGTACTCAGGGATCAGATGATAATAGATAATTTGCTCTGGAGCACCAGGCTCGCTCAATTGATCAGTTCCTAGCTTGGCCATGGCTTCATCATTCGGAGCCAACACCGTGAGCACATAACCTTCGGACACCAGTTTCCCCATTTCAGAAGCTAGCGAGGTGAGATTCACCAGAATGTCCGCGAGTTCGTTGTATCCGCCGTAAAGTAAAAGGGTTTTAATGAAATCCTTCACTTGACTTTCGCCGTCAAAATGATGGTGTGGCCCTCCGGGACCCGGAGCCGGAGCCGGCGCCAGAGACGGCCCAGGGGCCAGCGCATCGAATATGGGAAGTACCGGAGGAGCGCCTGCTGGAATTGCCGGAGGGGGTTTCTTCAAACGATGTGTTCTGGGGTCAATTTCTGGTGCACCCTCCGGCAAAACGGCAGCTGTGGTCCTCAAGCTTCGCCGAGAGTTGAAATCTTGCTGAACCGATTTCGGCACTAAAAGCCTCTCGATACCGTGTATGATTCCATCGGGTCGAATAATGTCATCCAATTTGACAACCTTGGAAATCCCCACAATTTTCTCCCCATCCTTGTCGAGAAGCTGAACCCGCTCATCGTTACCATCAAGGCAAAGAGTAGTATGGTAGGTGGGTCTCCCGTCTGCGGTCGCTGGCCATTTTCCGGCCTCAATGCGGGTGGGAATCATGTGTGAGAGCAGCAAATTCTGAAGGGGTTTCACATTTCCGGGCTCAAGCAGAAACCGTTTAAATTCCGGGTCCAAATCCCTCTCCAGAGCCTCGTTCCTGGGAGCAAAAATCGTGATATTACGCATCGAAACAGCCTCCTCGAGAGTGGGCAGCAAAAGGGCCTTCTCCACCAACTCGGACAACTCAGTGTAGTGGGAGTCCAACAGCGCCACGAGGACGGAATTGGAGTTTATCTGAGGAGCGGAACCCGGAAGAGAGAGTGTCACTTTCACCGACATTGCTGAAAGAAGAACCGGGAAGAAGACGAAGAGGCGAAGGTTAGATCCCCAGAAGATCTGGGAATCCATTCCTGGGCTTGTGCTGGATGAGGGGTTTGGAGAAAGAATCCTTGCTCTCTTATCTTGGGGAAGGAACGGTGATCGGGGGGTTCCAGATCGAGGAGAGTTGGCTTCGCAGTCGCACACAGAAAAAATGATTTCTTTTGATCGATGGTTGCGTTGCGTTGCGTTCCGTCGCAATATTTATTATATTTAAAAGGGCAACAGCCAGCAGCCTTTGGGGAGTTTTTACGGTTTGTACCAAATAAAATAAAAAGAAGGCGTGGTTTTTTATTACGCTTCCAATTGTCGAGCCACATACATATATGATCGTCGGGTGATTACTTTAATTTTCTCTCAGGATTTTTACTTTGTTCATTCATTAAAAATAAAATTTTTTATCTAACAAAATATTTTTTTTCAATGGCAAAATTGAGAGCTTCATAAAATAGTTAGAAGCCATACATACTTTATTATATTACAAAAGTAAAGTAGTCAAGCAAGTTGACAAGGACAGAGTTTGGTCAAATAAAGGCTTAATCAATCATTTATATTGATTTTTCTTCATTAATTTTGTATGGAGTAAATTAATTGCAATTAAAGTTTCTGGGACTCTTGTGTTCATTTTGGTGCGGCATCCACAACACACATCCTATTCCGATTTAGAAGACCCAATCCAATCCCAAGTCCGGATTGAAAAACACAAAGTCTTAGTCGAATATTGCAGGAAGGGTGGGAGTGGGTGTGCTTAGAGTTTAAACACGTCTTGCCTCCCCTCGCCTTTCCGGAAAAGACGGTTATGGATTGATAAGCCCTTCCCTTCCCTTCCCTTCCCTTCATGGATGCTGCTGCTGCTTTTGCGCTCTAGCAGCAGCACTTTGATACAATAGTAGTCGATTTGTATCCAAGTGAAAAGAGTTGGTGCCAAATTTAGCACATTATGAAATCCTGGTCTGGCGCTCACACGTGGGGTATTAGTGGAAAGCAATGGACATTCACCACTGTCTCTTATATACAAAAACAATTATTTTTTCTAAAACTAAAATTTCTTATAACATGGCCTACTCCCGTCATACACAAAAAACTCACAGCTAATTTCTTATAAAATTCACCAGATTTGAGAAAAAGGTTTTGATCTTCTTTCAAATCTGTTGTTCAGCTGATATGGGATTTAACTAGCAAACGTTTTTGTAGTATCTGAGACTTCCATATCATCCCAACACAAGTTTATCAGATTTATTTACTGGATTTTGTCATCGAAACAAAACATTTATTTTCTCCTTCATGTGTGATGTATTTAGAGTGTGTTTTAGAAAAATATTCACTGTACGTTTCTCTTTCACACACCACCACTAATTTTTTTTTATATATAAGATGGGTATTTTTTTCACATATTAAATTTACAATGGGTATTTTTAAAAAAAACCATGTATTTTAGATATGAGTTATGATATTATTCGTACCATTTTATGCAACCAAAGTTCTTATATTATTAGCAACAATACAATGTTCTACATTGGGGTTATTGTGGAGGGAAATAAATAAATATGATTGATTATATCATTGATAAATTACTTTATTAATTCGATATCACTAAAAATCTTGGTTGTGTGATATGTAAATAGCGTATTATGAAGCATACGAAAAGATGCCACAAATTGATACTAAATACAAAATTGTACGCAGGATCAGGAGTTGGCTTAGCTATTACTGCTAATCATCAGGTCAATTCAGGCTCGCTACCTTTAAAAGGGAAGGGTCCAATTTTTCTACACTCCTATGTTTCCTGTGTCGGCTCTTCAGATTTATTACATTTAGTCGTCATGTGGATAATTAATTACATCAGATGTCGACGAAAAATTATGTGACTTGTACCGTAGTCTAACACACTTGTCATGAATTTTGGGAAACACAATTTCCAAAAACCAGTTCTTGTTAATATAAAAAAATGTTCATGTTATTAATAAAATCATTTGTGCAGGAATCATTCATTAATTGCTGCATCAGGTCCTTTTTCACAATCCTATCTCTTCGTTAGAAATGCAAGCATTTGCGCGTTACGTAATAAACTTTCCCATCTTGTGAGGTGAGGATGGTACGGAGGTTGGGATTCTTGTCATAGATTACTTTTATTTTATATATTAAGATCAAATTTTTATATATAAGATAATTATTTTTATTACACATTTAAAATACAATTTTATGATACAAAATTGTATATAAAATCGAAGGAGACAATGGGTGGGCCCTGGGGATAGGCTTGGAGGTTGTCAATACAAGCTCGCCACACTACATTTATTGCCTATGTATCACCGCATCCCCCACACAATTTTCCTTCTTAATGGTGCCACAGACGATCCGGGGTAAAATGGGTATTTAACAAAATACAGCTTTCAGGTAGGCCCCGCAAGTTTTGTAGAAGAAGGGACGACGCAGTGAATGCGCTGCGCTGCGCGTGAGGACAGGAGATTTTAATTGGTGCGTCCTGAAATCAGGTCAGCTCTCACCTATTCCGGAAGCGCCATTTAGTACGCATGGCCCGGGTCTTCCAGGATTTCCCGACGAGCCTCAAAATGATTCATTCATCGCCATGCCCATGCCACACCCGCTATTGCAAAAAAATATATAAATTTATTCCTTAAAAAATATTAGAAAAATCATTTTAATCTTAAAGTAATAAATCCAATTTTATTTGTAGTGAAAATATTTCACGGTGGTAGTTTTGTTTAGTACCCCAATGAATACTTAATATATGATCAACTATCAGTTTTAATCAAAAACTTTACAAATGAACTATATTTACTATCTTTCAAACAATAAGATATGAATTTCGAATATTTATGTAGTTTTTATCTATTATCTTGTAATATCAAGTTTAGATACACACATTTCTTAAAATAGGTTTATGATATAAACGTTTCATTTCTTTATTTAATTCAATACAAATGTTTCAAAATATATTATTTTGTATATTATATTATTTTTCAAACACCAATATTTTTTAAAAAACATTGATTATGTACATACATTGTTTAAAAAAGTTAAAAAACAATACAAACATTTTTTATGCATACTTTTTCATAGATAGATTTATTGTAAACTATGATTTTGGATATGTTGGACTGGGCCGATTTTCAGGTGGAATCAGAGATATCGTTTCTTTCCATCGTCTGTTCGGATTGACCGGATGAAGTGAAAATGGGCGGGGATTTTTTTACGTGGAAAGCACCGTGAGGCGGAAAAACCACGGAGCTATCGGAGATCGTCGGAGAAAGTTTTTTCTCGACCGAGATATTTGAGAAAGGTACAAGTTGGGAGGCTTAAGGTCAAACCCTTTCTCCGTAATGATTTCTTCTATTTATAGAAGAGCTCAATCTGACCTGACGTCTGTAGATATCAGTTTCTTTCTGCACCTACTATGCGATCTTGCTTTTCAGATATCGACCGCCTGTTATGCCGTAATTTGACCACTTTTCAGACTGTGTCATACGGCCATAGCTGTCAGATTTCTGATAGATATCGGTCTGTTGACTGGCATTATCCCCTCAAAGTCTCTTTGGCAGCTTTTTTAGAAGCCGATTGCCCCCGACTGATTTATCTCCCATCATTCAGCCCCTCTGATTTGCCGATATTGGCCCCTTCGAGGTAATTCGGGGAATCGGAATTACTACACTACCGATTTCTGAAGTGCCGCTTTCCACGGATGAGCCACAAACCGCTTTGGACCGATACCTCTTCCACGCATCGGCTCATAAACACGCCACGTTTTTTCTCACCCGTTCTGGGCATCTCAAATGTCGCGATGCTTTGTCTCCCGAATCCTTCCCATATAAATAAGCGCTCTGTGCATCAGTTCTTTCCTTTGCTCTTTCTGTTACCTGTAAGATTTATGCGTTCTTTGTGCTCCGTCGCACTTGTCCGCCGCTCGACCGTCGTGATACCCGTCGGAAACCGCCAGTTCCTCAAGTACCAGTCAGTTTTTTGTCTTTTCAGTTCGGTCTTTTGGGATTTTTGACGGGCCCCCTTTATCTTTCTGAGTCCTTCACCCTTTATGACTTCCGCCTCGCTCTAGGGTTGTTAGTGTTGAGATTCTTCAAGCACTCATGATCAAGTTAAAAACTCCCTAGCTAGAGTATTTGTGAAATGAGGATATCACAAATACGGATAAGCTGGCACACATTGAGTTCCCTAAATTGTTTAGGCAATGGTTCTCACAATTGATGTAATGAGATTACTAGAACCTATGTATGAGTGTCGATTAGAGAATCGATTCACTGGATGACTCATATTCGAGATGCTACTATGGGAAGCTAACCAAGTGTTAGTAGCAAGATCTCGAATATGACAGCCGTGCAATTAAGCTTAGACTTGAGGTCAACAAAGTTATCTTGATCTTAAGCTCACATTTTCACTCATTACTAATGAGAGCCTAACCATGGCTTGCCTAGTATGGATGAGTAGGTATGTGACTCCTTAAGGTTGGAGATAGTTGATTGATCAATAAAGGATTCATCATTCATGTTAGCGATGAGATCATATCTCAAGTAATTGCATTAAAGCCTAACAGTAAGTCCTGGGCCTAGGGTAATGGCACTCGAATTGTTTGAGTAGGTCATTGAGTGTTAGTGCTTGAATGCAATTATAACTTCGATACATCAGAAAGATACACACCCATGTTCTAGTATCGAATGAGATATAAGTATGATGAAAGCTGTTCATTGCATGGAAAGGCTCAATCAGTTCACCTGATTATTCTTACATCTTGGGGATCATGATATGTTGCTAGACATCACTCATGATCGATAATGATGGATTTGATTAATTAAGAGTTAATTAATAAATCCATTATTACGGCCTTGATTGAAGAAGCCTATAGGGTCACACACAATAGTGGAGTCACTCAACGATATAAAATAGAATGACACTCAGAATTAAATTAAATTGAGAGTTATTTTGAAATTAATATTGATTAAACTCAAAATAAAAGATCATATATAGATAAGATTTGGAACATATACATATCTCCACAAGATAAGATCTTTACGGAGATATGATTTGATATGTTACCATATATCTATCAAAAGATTTAGATCTTGAGAGCTGCTCCAAGAGTCTTCGTGCTCTCAGAGACTAATCCACAAGGGGGCGTTTTTCTCTACTAGCACCTGAGGAATTCGACCAGCATTCAAGAGCCTTGAGAAGGTCATCGATGGAGTGCTCCACGTGTGGATACCATAGAGGCCGTCTCCTATTGGCGGTTGATGAACAACGGAGTCATCTGAAAGGTATTTCAGCATCCCTTAGTCTGATGCATACCGTATTCCAAGATCTGCATTGGGGGTTTCTCAAAATTTTAAAATTCCGCTGCTTTTGAGACATACGATGTCTACGAGAAACCCAACAAGGGTTTGGGGCCTCTTTCGATTTTTCGAAAATGGGTAGGAGATCTAGTGAATTGAACATCCCTTCCCTTCGCATTCGGTACTCGATCCCTGATGAGTACCAACTTTCTCATGCTCGGGACACCGAAATCCCTTGGGGGTAGGTGAGAACCCCCTGCATTCATTCAGTCTCCCAATTCCGCTTGCCTATTTTGAAAGCGATTTACACTTTAATAATCCACTTTCTCTACACTTTTGCGATTCCGCTTTACTATCTCGCCTCGAATTCCATATTCTACTTTACTACCTTTCTCTTCTACTCGGCCGGTATGGATCCAGCTATGACTCTTGTAAATTTTCTTCATCTCTTCAAGATAGCTATTCGTAAGCGAAGTCCCCAATGGATGGCGATCTCATTTTCACTTCCGCCAATTCGAAGATAACCCCAATTTTATTTTTAAAGCCCCCAATACCCACCACGATTGGTGGTCTTCTTTTGTTTGGGTAGCACCACCTTCGGGTTTTCGGTGGAACTTCCCAGTTGATCCCCCAACTCCTTTCAGAGTAAAACTCTTCGGCGCGTATCGTTCTTCTCCTGAATCTTGGGAAGTTCTTTACGAGAGGCTTAGCCGAGGCTGAATCCGATACGAGTCTCATGCCTTGATGTTCTCGGGTGAATCGCTAAAGAGATCGGGTATTATCGGTCGTTCTCGAGATCCTTACCGGCCCGATATTGTTCCTTTCGACGGTGCCGATTTGCAAAATCCTCCTCCTAGCCCTTCTCCAATCCTTCCTCTCATTTCGACTTCGTCCCCGATTCCTCCAACCGCTCAAACCGGGGCCCCAAGAAAAAGAAGAGGGTTAAGGCACTAGCGCATAAACCCTCTAAAAGGCAAAGAGGGATTCTGCCCCCGTAGAAGTAAGGGATGATCTGGTGCTTCCTCCACCTTCAGTTCCAGCCAAACTAAGAAAAATCCTGAAGGAAACCATGCCGAGTACCTTGGATTTTCGGCCGGATATTGTACTTGAAGGGATTTGGCACGTACTCGTCCCGTTTCCCCTCTAAACTCTATGCAGTCGGCCCTTGACTTGGCAATTTTCCTTCAGGCTTTAACTTTTGGGTGGGGGATGGCTAGAGAGATTGATTCGCAATCGGAGACAGTTTCTTGGCTTCAAGCCTAGGTGAAGTTGTTGGAGGAGGAGGGGAGTTCGCTTAAAACGGTTCTAGGGAAACGCACCCACCAGGAGGAAGAATTGCGGAATGTGGTCGAAGAAATGGGAAAGGTAGTTGATGATGCTAAGTCGAAGAGGGAAGGCTTCAAAGTCCGGTTTGAGGAGGCAGAAGCGGAGATAGAGCGTGCCAGGGGTCGCATTTCGGCACTAGAGGCCGAGTTGCTTGATCAACAAGCGTCTCGGCAGGGTCTTCTGGAAAAGTTTGTTAACTCAGCCTGTTTTGCCGAACTCTCCGATATCTATGCAAGGGATCTAATCGGCCTACTTCTATACCATCAGAGGCGATAGTTCAGCCAGGAGTTCGGGCTTTCAATCATGGATCCGCGCTTCAACAGGATAAATCCCTTGACGAAGGATGAGAATATGCTGGACGTTATTGTGGATACTTTCCAAGCCCCGGAGTTCAGGTTCGAAGCGGATCGGGAGTGCCTTATTGCACTTGTTCGGGCTAGGATTGGGCGAGAGAACGAAGCTAAGCTGAGGGCAAGGATGGAAAGACATATTGGCTCCTCTTCCGATCCTCCCGCTAATCTCCCATCTCCTCCTGCACTCTAGTTATTTTCCTTGACTTGGTGTTTTTTCCCCCTGCTGTGGGGCTTTTTGGACATTTTGGCATCCCGGTTCAGGATTTCCTTCTAGTTTGTTCAGTGTTTGCGTATCACCTACGCCTTTATTGATCTCCCCGTTTGGTATGTTGCGTGATTTACTAGTCTCCTAGCGGGATTTTTCTGCATACGTATCTGCTAAGGGTATGACTCGGATCCCCTCACGAACTGAATCATCTCTCCAACTCGGGTGGATCTTCCGTGTCTTTCAGGGTATAGCCAAATTTATTCTGAGTGTGTTTGCCGCTTCAGGGTCTAGCGGCGAGGACCTCATTTTGGGGGTTTTCCGGAGCTTACGTAGATGGTTTAGGAAAGCGATGCTCGAATCGTACCGGGGCTTAACTTAGTTACTAGAGCCTAGGTTTAGAGGATGCCACATTTCGGGGGAAGCCCCGAGTTGGTTTGTCGTGCTCACAACGATTTAGCTTTAGAAGGTTCGCCTAGCCTTTTGTGGCCCGAGAGGTAGGTGTCTTTTTGCCTACCCTTCGGTTGGGCTTTTTGGTTTTGATTTGCCTTAGTATTTCCTTATGCGAGCTGAACCGTTGCTAGGGAAGTAGACCAAAACCCCTCATGGGTTGAGTGACTTCCCCTAGGTTAAGTGCCATTTTCTAGTTAATTATTAGGTATTATCATGTGTTAATTATGTATGAAGTCGCCCAAATTAGGAATCTTATTATTAAGTATTTTATTTTTACTAGAAAATTCCTATTTTCCCATTTGGTGTATATTTTATGCCTTTTTTCTCACACTTTGACCGAGACATGTCAGGAGACTGTCATGGAGTGTTGCAGGAGTATTGCAGGTGGTCAGAGTATGGCTTTTCGTGCCTTGTATGCGAGTTGGAATGATTGTGGGCGAAAGACTGACACTGGTCAAGGCTCCTAACTTACGGCATGTTAGAGTCTGCAGCAATGATTGAGCGCAAACTTGCACGCAAAGAAAAGGTGCTGGCGCACGCAAGACAGAAGGAATGATGGGAAAGGGACCCAAAGTAGTTAATGCATGTGGGAAGTAATATAAAAGCCACTTGGAGCACTTAGTTTCGAACTTTTGAACATTTTCTCTCGTACTTAGAACTTTTAGGTTCTTCCTCCTTGAAGAGGAGGAAGCTTTTATTTTCCATTTCTATTTTCATGGCCCTTTCGGGCTAAAACCCTTGAGTTTCTGGAAAGTAGATGAAGTTTCCTTCTAAGTCCTGAGCAATACACTCGGTTCTTCACTGAATTGATTTCGGATTCTGCATACTTCCACGCATCTTGTTGCAGTCTTTCTGTAACGACTTATTGTTAAGTTCCATGAGTAGCAGGCCACTCCTCGCGGATTTTGGTGAAGATCAAGATGAAGAGCACCAACTCTAACCCTGCCGGTTCGAGAGAAGTAGCAGATTGTTTATGGACTAGGTACCGCGACAGTGGACAGGTTGTGACCTCGGACCTGCCACTGGCCATTGGTAACAGCTAGGCACACGCACGCAATTCGGTTTTGAAGACAATCGAAGGCAATTCTCTTGTCTTCCTAATCGTCCAAGGGGAATCACATGAGGCTATTCCTGTGCCTCCTTGTCAATAAGACTGTAAGAGAGAGTAGGCTATTCCATGCTTCTATAACCAGCTATTCAGAAGAAATCAGTGAAAACCGAGGCAAGGATGGATAAAGGAAGGAGATGGAATCTTATTCTGAGGAACTGCGTACCGTAGTCAAGGCCCATCACTTAGGTTGTAACTTTTCTTTCTGCATTCTACAAACCCCCTTTTACAAAACCGTGACATTTTGTAGAAGTTCTATACAAAACACTTTCCACGAAAAAAAACTCCCTAAGATTGATACTCGTACTACGATTTCCAGTGTTTTACGTTTTAATTATTTAAAATTTTTTGATGAAACAACACGCAACACCCCATCCAAATGGGCCCTCTTCTGGCCAAAATCCCATTGCTTTGAACATAGGTGGATCTGCTTTTTCAGGGCTTTCGCATACGTTGGCCGGAACCGGAGCCCGAATTACGCTGGGGCTTATTCCTATCATTGGGGCCTAGACTTTGGAGATCACATATTTCAGGGAGAGCCTCGAGCGGATTTGCTGTCCCAAGTAGGGGGTGTAAACTTAATAGATTTGTCTGGGCTTATGTAACTTGGCCAGGGCTTACGATTTAGATTTCGAGGGTCTGCCTGGGCTTAGGTGACTTGGCCAGGGCTTATGGTCTTGTTTACTCATCTCCACTTCGGAGGAATTTATAGCCGCTCGGGTGTTTTGATGAAGAAAATACCGAATCCTGCGTAAACCTGTGATAAAGACTGATATTGAGTCAGTTAGGCGTTGAATTTCCTTAGGTGTGATGCATTCCAAGACCTTGGGAATTCCACGCCATCTAACATTTCTTGATGGTAAGCTCCTTTTCCGATCACCTTGGAAATCCAATAAGAGCCTTCCCAATTACGGTCTAATTTCCCAACACGTCTCTGTGGTTGGATGCTTCGGAACACCAAATCTCCCTCGGAGAATTCCCTTAGGGATATTGATAACACATATTTTTAAGTGATTGAGTGCATGGAAAAGATTCATATTGTGTTACAAAAATTTAGTTTACTACCTAGTTTTATATTTTTGCGCATAAGTACCGCAATTGTGTTATTTTAGTCTTAGTTGGGACTAAATCTACGATTTAGTCTCAACCTTCTAATAGTTTTACTCGAGCAATGCAGTGCAGGTCGCAACACGAATCCCAAGGAGCTGAATATGCACAGTGTAGTGGCAGAAGATGAGTCCAAATGTCTAAAAAGTGGTACACACAAAATCCAAGGAGGAAAAAGGGAGATTTCGGACAAAAAGGGAGGAAAGATTAGAGATAAGGCAGATCTCCCCTTGGAGACTCACAAACACATATTTGGGGAGAAGGTTTTCTGGGGAGGAAGAAGAAGGAAGATAAACAGGAACGAAGCTAAAGTTCAAGATTATTTTCTGTCTTCGAAGAATATTACTCCTAGCTAAGAGTAGCTAGTGACGTTTTTCAGTTTTTGTTGACTGTGAAATGACCCTAAACCATAGCACCTCATCCAGGCGATCTGCCCATGACCCTCCGAAATCCTCAACCTTATTCTTAATACCTAATCTGAGCATTCGATTTGTTACCTCCGTTAGATGATTGCTCTAGGGGTGATACACCGAAGTGAAGTTGTGCTTGACCGAATATTTATCTAAGAATGCATCCATTCTTCCTCCAGCAAATTGGGTTCCGTTATCGGTCACTAGTTCTTGAGGAATCTCGAACCAGATGAAGATATTTCGTCATAGAAACCGAATAACGGTCTCCTTTGATATTTTTTCCATGGCTTCAGCCTCTACCCATTTGGAAAAATATTCGACCCCCACGATGACAAATTTCCATTGGCCTGAGGTTTGGGGGAACGGCCCCATAATATCCACTCCCCACCGATCAAACGGGCATGAGAATGGAAGAGAGGTCAGGTCATTTACCGGTTTTCTTGGTATACTTGCATGGTATTGGCGTACTTTGCACTTCTTTACCATCTCGGTAATATCTCGCTTCATAGTTGGCCAGTAATACCCGGTTCTCAAAGCTTTCCTACATGCCGGTTCTCAGTATGCCGACGTGGCTGCCGCACTCCCCTTCATGCAGATCGGTTATAAGTTCTTGAGAGTGCTTTGGTAAAGAATTGCGTTTATTAGTGTATATCTCCTTGCTTTAATCTCCAGCTGTCGGGCTTCCGATTTACCGGGTGGCTTTTCTCCGTTTTGCAGGTATCGGATGTAGGGCGATATCCAATCTTCAAGGAGGCTCAGCTATGGAGAGATGTCGTTTCCTAATCGCTGGGTAATATGGTTCCCCGCCCGCAAAGTTACCGAAGGCTGATCTCGCAATCGGATCGTCACACTCCCTTCTTTTAATCCTGAAAAACCTGCTGCAAATCGGGCGGGGCTGTCCGCGGATCCATTTTTCTCGCGTATGACATGTGACAAAGTGTACTCCTTGACGGTCTTCGGGGTTGCATTTCGCATATTGCCTTGATCTTCTCGGGGTCTGCTTCGATTTCTCTCTCCGATATATAATGACCAAGGAATTTTCCACTCCGTACCCCAAAGCAACATTTCAGCGGATTGAGTTTTAACTCGTACGACTGACATAAGGAGAAACAAGATTCCAAATACGCTAAATGGTCTTCTTCATTTATGGATTTCACAATCATATCGTCCACATACACCTCTATGGAGATATCGATTTCAGAAGAGAATATTTTATTCACCAACCTCTGGTAAGTTGCCCCGGTATTTTTCAAATCAATGGGCATCGCCACATAGCAGTAAACCCCGTCCTTGGTGTAGAAGGTGGTTTTCGGTTGGTCCTTCTCAGCAACGAAGATTTGATGATATCCCGAATAGGCATCCATGCTGCTAAGGAATTGGGATCCGGCAATGGCATCCACCAGCTTATCAATCTTTGACAAGGGTAAGGATACCTTTCACAGCAGGCGTTGAGGTCGGTGAAATCAATGCACATTCTCCATTTTCCCTCGGCCTTTGGGACGACAACTGGGTTGGCTACCCACTCGGAGTACTGGATCTCCTTCACGTAACCAGCTTTCAAGAGCTCTCTTGTTTTTTCTTTGATAATTCGGCACTTTTCCTCGGAGAAATGCCGTTGCTTCTGCCGAATCGGTTTGCCCTCGAGTAGGTATTAATGTGATGCTTGGCTACGGATCGATCAATACCTATAAAGTCTGTAGCAGTACAGGCAAAAATATCGGTTTTCTTCATCAAAAGTTCAGCTAACCTTTTCTCAAATCCGGTGTCTAGATTGGCACCAATACGGGTCGCATTCTGCGCGTCTCCTGGAATTAGTTGCACCGACTTGTACCCCACCGGTTCCATTGCTTGTCTGGGAGGTTTCTTGGGTTCCTTTTCCACCATCATTACCCTCGGCTTCTTCGCACAGGGGTCCCGGCAGGAAGATATATAACAAGATCTGGCGGCTTTGGTCGATATCCAGCGTTCAAAACCCCTCGGTGTTGGAAATTTGACTTTCAAATGCACAGTGGAGGGCAACATACTGAATTGATTGATGCAGGGTCGGGCGAGGATGATGTTATATGAGACCTCCGAATCCAGGACCATAAACTCCAGTCTTTCAGTTCGATTTCATCCCGATGTGCCGAATGTCACGGGTAAGATTATCTTCCCGACTGTCTGTATGACCCGTTGATTGAATGCGTCTAACTCCATGTGCATGGGACGGATGTCCCCCTCTCTGGAAAACGCCAGGGACTTGGCGACTTCCTTTTTCATGATGTTGCAGGAAGACCCTTGATCAATAAGAATCCTTCTTACCTTGGTGCTTCCGCATATTCCTGATACCACCAAAGGTTCATTTCGTGTGGTTGGGCCAACCGGGGTGTCTTTGTCGGAGAAGTTGATCCCTTCCTTTTCCCAAGCGGCTTTTTCAATCGGGCATTTCCCGATCTCAAGGACTTCTCGTCTTCTGGCTTTGTCCAAATATCTCTTCCGTGCTTTTTTGGATACATCAATTTCGGTCCCCCCGGATACCATATGGATTTCCCGAACATAGGGGGGACTACCTTGTGCCTGGTTAGCGTTTCTTGAACTTTCCGGTTTATCTCGATCCCTATCGTGGTTCGGGACTCTGCCAGCTCGTGGGGCTCCCTCTGTTGGTTTTGATGGGAATTTCGGATATCGGCCATCTTCGTTCCCCATCCGATCGTTACGTCCTCTTTTCCGGTCCGTCATCGGTGCGGGGTTCCGTATCGCGTTGTTTATCCCCCGCCAGCATGATACTGCTCGATCATCCTCTTCATTACTCGGCAGTTGGCAATATCGTGCCCGGTGGTCTTGTGTATCTCACAGTAGGCATCTGTTCTGGTTGGTTCCTCCTGATATACTTCATAACGCTTATTTGGCCTGGGGCTCCGGGTAGGTTTTTCATCTCGGCCCTAAGGTCGTCGTCAACTCGGATGTATTTCATGATTTTCCTTAGCAATTCTTCGAGATTTTTCGGTGGGGACTTTGATAGACTCTGTCCCAGTTTCGACGTTCCTAAGGGCCGCTTCATTATTTCCTCCCTTTCTTTTAAATCTAGCTGGACATCTTGTGCCAGGCAGTTGAATCGGTCGATGAATCTTTGCAAGCTCTCCTTCATGTGGTCGTATCGAATTGAATATAAAGCTGCCTTTGAAGCCAGGGCTTCGATGTTGACAGCGTATCGAGCAGTGAAGAGTAACACCAACACCCAATAAAATCCAACACTGCATGGTTCTAACTGTTTGAACCAAGTATTCACTCTCTTTTGGAGCGAGCAGGCGAACAGCTTACACTTCATCTCTTTTGAGATATGGGGTCCTCTTTTCCATCATATGTGGGTAGTCTGTCGGGGACCCTGAATCCTCTCTCGGGTTCTTCGCCGATTAGGTCATCCGAGAAAGGGTCAAAACGCAGTGCAAGGGTTCCTGCCGCTCTTTCAAATCCGCTTTTCAGGACTAGGTCAATATTGGCCAGAACATCCCCTCTCCCCGTGCATACGTTCTGATCGAAAGCATCCCTGAAGCCCCTATTCTCTCTTCCCCTTGGCAACGTCTGTCTGCCGATATGTTTTCTTCTCTCACGAATTTGGTCTAGTTCCCTCTTCAGCTCTTCTTCCCTTTTTTCCAAGATTTCGTCGGCCGCCCTTTCCCTATCCGTCCCGGGCTCATAGATGATCTTGTTGCCCCTCTTTCTTCGCAGTATCTCCTCCTCAGTTTCGGATTCGGTCTCCGTGTCCTGAGGGTATTCTGGAATCATGGGTGGTTTTTCCGCTCGTCGTGCGCTCTCGGGTGTCCCCTCCTTGGCGTTGGAATTCAACCCCGCAGGTGCCTAAAAGTCGGAGAGGATTTCCGTTAGAGGCCTTCAGTTGTTCCCTGCTGGTGATCATAAGACCGGGGTCTTGTATACCGGCACTTCCTTCGTGGACCGTGTTGGTGGCTATGCTATTTTCCGCCATGGTCGGTGTTTGGTGAGTGATTTCTGTGGATTTCTCAAGTGGGGCGATAGATCGGCCCCACGGTGGGCGCCAAAATGTTAAGAGCGAAAATCGGTATGTTAGATTGAGCCGATTTTTGGGTTGCGGGTGGAATCGGAGATATCGTTTCTTTCCGTCGTTTTTTCGGATTGACCAGATGAAGTGAAAATGGGCGGGGATTTTTTTATGTGGAAACCACCGTGAGATGGAAAAACCACGGAGCTATCGGAGCTCGCCAGAGAAAGTTTTTTCTCGACCGAGATTTTTGAAAAAGGTACAAGTTGGGAGGCTTAAGGTCGAACCCTTTCTCCGTAATGATTTCTTCTATTTATAGAAGAGCTCAATCTGATTTGACGTTTGTAGATATTGGTTGCTTTCTGCATCTGCTATGCGATCTTGCTTTTCAGATATTGACTGCCTGTTATGCCGTAATTCGGCCGCTTTTCAGACTATATCATACGGCCATAGCTGTCAGATTTCTGACAGATATCGGTCTGTTGACTGGCATTATCCCCTCAAAGTCTCTTTTGGCAGTTTTTTTAGAAGCCGGTTGCCTCCGACTGATTTATCTCCCATTAGAATTGTATGTTTTTAGATATTTTAAAATATAGTACTGTATCTTTTATTAAAATACCAATAATACATTATTTTTTATCTTTTTTTTAAATATCATATAAGAATGAAATGGTATTTTAATTATTACATTATTTATATTTATATTATTTAAAATAATTACACATGATTTTTATTAATATACGATATTGTTTTATAACTTTGACGATTTCTATGCATTTGCAGAATTACTATCACACTCATGACCATCTTATTCTTTTTTTAAATCATATTATATAAATAATATTGATGAAAAACATGTAATTAAATATATTAATTATTTCAAAAATTTGTAGATAAGTAAAAGAATCGTAACTTCCTACTTAAGATAAAAGTTGGTTCAAGTTGGGGTGACATGACCCTACCCCAAAGGGCCTTGATTATTTGAAGCCTAGTTCAACAATCAATTAGGCAGGGTACAATCGTCTTTAAGGGCTTTGGACCTAGGGCCAAAATGCACTAAGTATTTGGGTGTTTAACATATAGATATAAACTCGGTGTTTTCTAAAATCCTGCCAAGATAAAAAATATGAATTTTTATAAATTATGAAACTTTTAATTATTATACTAAAAATTATGTAAATCATAATAATAAAATTTAAGAAAATAAATATCATGTTGTTGATCTTCCTTTGCATTTTATACACGATTATTGAGAAATTGAAATTAGGATTATTTTATTCTTCTAGTATCAGTGTAGTTTTGACAAATAGGTCAACACCCATTCCGGTTAATGGGTTAAAGGCCTATAGCAAATCAATATCTGATTCAAGTTTCATGAAGCTCGTAGAGTTTGAAGTGAATTATAATAGCAAATTAGCATATGAAATTACTATTTCATATCGATAAATATATTAACCTCAAAATGACGATAATTAATTTTTCAATTCATTCAATGCTATATGACTTTAGAAGCATGGAATAGTGATTGAAAGTTGATCATATGTATGATACCCATTGTGATATTCATGAATATTTCCATCGAAGAAATTCTTTGGCATAACAGATTGAAAAAACATCTTGATAAAGGAAATATATTTTTCAAATGATTTACGTTTTTAAAATGATACTCTAAGTTCTCCTTAAATAGATTAAACAAAAAATGTTTGAAAATGAAGCATGCAAAATTTAAGATAACTATGATTGAAAATAAAAAATACATAAATAAAAAAAAATATTTGAAGATAAAGAATGTAAAAATTAAAAAAAAAAATCTTTTAAGACAAAAAAATTAAAATAAAAGATAATGTTATTTTTATAATTTATTTAATTATATTATTTTTAATCCATATTATGTTTTTTTAAAAAATTGTATATTTGTTTCTAGAATAAAATGATAAAATAGAAAATAATCATTTTGTTATATTTATTCGTGTTTATATAGTGCAAAATGTATGACAGAATGTTTATTAACAAAAGTTTTTTTATTTATATTTATATGTAAAAGAGAATAGAAAAATTATATAAAAAATAAACTTTTTAAGTTAAAAGACATTCATTTTTATAAAGAAACTCACACCGTGATCAATTTTATTATATAAAACTAAGACAGTGGCCATTTATCTAAAAAACCCATGTTTTTAGAGGATAGAAGCATGGTGAGAGAATAATTGGTTGATGTTACACATCCTAAAATAACCCTTTGAGTTTTGTGGTGCATGATTTTCAGTGTTTGATTTATAGTGCATCCTTTTGTATAGAATCAAAGAGCATTCACAATTAAAGTGACTATTATTATACAGATATTAAAATCCTACAAATAACAAGTATTTATGGATATGAAGAATCACATAAATTATGAAGAATTTGAGATCATAATAATGAAGAATACAAGCATCTTAAAATGCATGCCCTTTTACACTCATGAATCATCGATTCTACACATGGCATTATGAAGACTCTTAGAATCGGCTCCCACCCTGTAATTATGTAGATGAAGTTCATGTTCTTCAAATGAATACCCTTACGTGTCTTTTACTTTGATTTGCCATCTCCCAAAGAATTGTGTAAATCAACGAAATGGAACACAACATGAAGACGATTGAAATTGAAACTAAAAAGTGCAATTGATCACTACAATATCATGCTAATTGAAAGTTTAAAAATGCAATTAAAATCGAAGCATTAAATCAAATCTACAATACTGGAAAAAATTGGAATCTAACTAGCGAATTTGATGGTGTGGGCTACGAGGTGATCATGAAGATTGAGTGCAATTGAAGTAAAAGGACATTGTATGTATCGATTGCCAAAAGTTAAGCATTCGAGTACATGACTTATTGTGGTGAATTAAAATTCTTAAGAACATTGCAACTTTTTCTGTCAGTTGGAAAAATTTACGAACCACAGAGTATGTCTCCCTTGTGTATCGATGGGCTCCCTTGTTACTATCAGTCAACAGTCGGTAAAATTTGAATAACTCCCAATACTATAGCAATGTCTCCCGTCTTACTAATGAATCTATCACAAAAGAAAAACTCTTGTAAATTCTTGAAAATTTACAACATGTAAGAATAGAATAATGATAGAGGACTACGGCAAAAAAGATTGTCTTTTTCATTGATAAACACAGGTATATATACAAGTGTATCTATGTAAGTAGAGGAAGTTGAGTAAATCTCTCCACATGATTCTAACTACTATAATCACACATTTTATATATGATGAGAATATTATATCTAATAAAGAATGTAATTCCACACCCCCCCCCCACAGTGCTATCTAGGAGCACCTTGTGAATTTCCTTGCCAATCTTTGACTTGTAGTTGGCGCAAGAAATGTCATGAATTGGGGACCCAGTAGAGCCTTCGTGAAGATATCAGTCAGCTGAATCTTAGATGGGATATGCTTGGGAACAAGAAAACCCTTGACGAAAAACTCCCGTACTACATGACAATCAATATCAAGATGCTTTGTCCTTTCATGAAAGACAGGATTTCTGGTGACAATGGATTACTGCTTTGTTATCACACATGAGTGGAATAGGACTAGGGAATGTCTATCGCATGTCCTTCAGAAGATTGTCTATCCACTCAAGTTCCAAAGTGGTGACCGCCATACTTCTGTACTCTGCCTCAGTAGTGCTACGAGACACTGTAGTCTGCCTCTTCGATTGCCAAGAGATGAGCTGTCCACCAAATAACATACAATACCCCGTCAGGGATTGACGTGTATTAGGGCAGGTGGCCCAATCCGCATCGCAATAAGCAATGAGAGCTGGTGCTGGTGTAGCATAAGCAGACCGAGTGATTGGGTCTGCTTCAGAAGCCGCACCACATGAAGCCTGGCAGCCCAATGGATCTATTGTGGAGATTGCATGAATTGACTGAGGAGATGAGTGGCAAAGCCACATCAAGCTGTGTGTATCTCAGATAAAGCAGGAGGCCAACGAGCCGTCGATATATAGACAGATCAGCAAGCAGTGGAGAATCGTCATCAGCCAATTTAGTATCAAAGGGTAAAGGAGCTGAGACCCGGCCATCATCTCGGAGATCAACATCTTGAATGACGTCTTGTATGAACTTTCTTTGATTGATGAACAGTCCTCGAGAGTCTCTGTAGATTTCAAGCCCAAGAAAATACCGAGCTTCCCCTAAAACCTTAATCGTGAACTTATCATCCAGAAACTTCATGAGGGAGCTGATATGCTCATAAGAGGACCCAGTGGCGATGATGTCGTCAATATAGACCAGCAAGAATGTCAAGTGACCATCATGATCTGCAGTAAATAAGCATGGATCATGCATAAAAGCAATAAAGCCAAAGGAGCATAGGGAGTCGGTTAACTCAATTTTCCACAATCGAGAGGCTTGTTTGAGGCCATATAGAGACTTTCGCAGTCGACATAATTGCCTAGCTCCGAAAGAGGGGCATCCAAGAGGAACCTGCATGTAAACTTCTTCTTGAAGGGAGCCATGGAGAAAGGCATTGTTAACATCTAGCTGATAAATGGGCCATTTGTGTTGAGATGCAACTGCATGGAAAACATGAACAGTGGTAATCTTAGCTACTGGGGAGAAGACCTCTGTATAGTCGACCCCTTCTATCTCGGTAAAACCTTTCGCCACCAGCCTGGCCTTATACTTGTTGATCGATCTATCAGGGTGGAGCTTGATCTTATAGACCCAACAATAACCTACAGCCTTCTTCCCCTTGAGTAATTTGGAGAAGTCCCAAGTATGGTTGCAACTAGGCTCGTGGTGGCTAGAAATGGTGGCAAGAAAAGTCTGGTGAGTCTGTGACGGCATAGTGTCTGGCTCACACAAGTAATCACTAAGATAGCCCCGTGGCCTACGAACCCGATCAAATCGTCGTGGCACGTGTGCAATTTCAGGGGAAATGATGACCGGTGAAGGAGTGGTGTCCGCAGCCATCGGTTCGTCCCCCGTTGGTGGCGAAGGGGCAATATTTGGCGGCTCGATGGGCGCACCCCGAACAATAGGTTATGCAATCGGCACCTCAGGCATGGGATCTCGAAACAAATAAGTATCTTGGACGGATGCTCTATTGGAGCTATTGAAAGAACCAGAGAAAGGAAAAGTCTGCTCGTAAGAAATCACATCTTGAGATTCGAAGGATTGCCATGTCTCAAGATTGTAGAGGCGATAATTTCCTGGGGTAAGAGTGTATCCAAGAAAGACGGATCGTATAGCCCGTGGTCCAAACTTATCCTTGCCTTTAACAGTATTAGTGGCATAGGCTAGACACCCAAAAATTCTGAGGTGATCGTACTTGGGAGACTCTCCAAAGAGGACCTCATGAGGCGTTTTCCAGTTCAGTAATGGGGTGGGAAGATGGTTGATTAGGTAGGCAGCAGTCAACACAGCATCTCCCCAGAAAGGCCGTGGTAGAGAAGAGTGCTCAAGCATAGAGCGAGATAAATCCAGAAGATGACGGTGCTTTTGTTCCACACGCTCATTCTGCTAAGGCATCCTGGCACAACAAGGGCCATGCAGAATTCCTCGAGAAGCAAATAAAACTCCACAGGTGGCATTAATAAATTCCGTCCCGTTATCAAATCGAATGTGCTTAGTGTGGACGCCAAACTGAGTGTGTACCATATTCAGAAAATTGGTGAGCACAGTGAGAACCACCATTTTGGAGTCCAACAGATGAATCCAAACAGCCCGAGATCGATCATCCACAGTCGTCATAAAATAGGAAGCTGAAGTTTGACTTTTCTTTGCATATGGGCCCGAAAGGTAAATGTGAATTAGATCAAAAATACCCTTTGCTCTACTATGATTCCACTGAAAGGGTGTACGGTGTTTCCAATGTGACAAGCATCGCAATATTTATCATGTGACAAGTTACTCAAACCAGGAATTTTTTTTAAAACTAGAAAAGATGCATGGCCAGAACGTAAATGCCAAAAATTCAAGGCAATAACATCACAAAGAAACGAGAATTTATTCTCTCCATGTCGACGTCCAAACCTAACGAGACTGGAACATGGACTCAAAGCAAATAGGTAATAAAGACCACCTCGAACGAAACCAGTGGCCACCACCTGATTACGTTGCCGGTCCTACAGAACACAGGTATCCTCATCAAAAATAGCTCGGAGATTAAATTTCCGGCAAATTTGATAATAGAGATAAGATTAAATCCAAAATTTTAAACCCAAAGCACATCAATCAGAGTAAGACCCGGTTTGAGATCATAATTGCCACAATGAGATACCTGAAGTTTCATCTGATTAGGTAAAGAAACCTGTAGTGAGGGAGCTGCACTGACTTTCTGTTGCAAGATAGTGTCTGGAGAACACATATGTGCTGTAGCACTTGTATCTAAGATCCATTGGGACTTGTGAGTAGTGTAGAAATTCATACCTGCAAAATGCTCAGAATTAGGAGCAGTAGGTGGGGCAGTGGCTGGAGAAGCCTCCCCAGAGGTCGATTGAGAGGCAGCGCTGGTGGTATGGTGGCTCTGATATAGGGTCCAGAGCTTATCAATGAAATTCCCAAAACTACCGGAAAAATTGATAGAGGTTGGAGGATTTTGTACACCGTCAACGGGTGTCCCTACAAAAACAGCATTAACAGCTGCTTTTCTTTCATACTCTTGGTGGCTCTTAAGTTGAAACAGCGCTCCTGGATACGCCCAACTTTTTGACAATATAAACACACCAGTCTGTCGCCAGTTTTTTTTTCCCACTAGTGGATTTGGAAGGAGTAGCAATGGTCCTGGCAGCTAGAACAACAGCAGAATCACCACTCATCGTATACATGACAGCCGGAGCAGTGAGTTCTCGATGGCGCTAGGCGGAGAGAACTTGTCGATATGCCTCTTCGACAGTTGGTGTGGCCGTTGGGTTGCAATTTGATCACACAGACCACTGAAGGAATCATGCAAACCGAGAAGAAATTGTTGCAGCCGGTCAGTATCATCATGGTGACGGAGTGCCACGGCAACATCATCAGAAACATTGGGCAATGGAATGAGAGCCTCAAGTTGATCCCATAAAGCCTTTAGACGAGCATAGTAGGCAACCACCGAGTCAGACCCCTGTTTTGTCATCAAAAGTTGGCTCCAGAGGTGATAAACCTGTGGTTCGACACTATGACCGTATCGTTGTTCCACTTCGATCCACAATTGCTGAGTAGTCATTGAATAGACAAGGGCTTTAGAAATCTCCTTAATCATCGAATTGAGGAGATGATTCATGACTTGAAAGTCAAGGTGCTGTCAGTTTCCAAAATCTGACAGGGCCTTCTCATAGGCAACAACATCAGCACCCACAGACACCATGGGAGGAGGAAGCACGAACGGTGCATTGATGGTGCCATCAACGTGGTGGAAGAGGGAGCGACCACCTAAAGCTATCCTCATTGCACGCACCCACGACGCATAATTCTTGCCATCGAGAGGATTGACAACACTAGGAGTCGTAGAGGAAGAATCATTCATCGTATCAAACACAATTTGCAGAGGAGGACCAGATTATGCTGTGATACTGATAAACGGGAATTTTCCTAATATCGTTGCAAATAAAAATAGAAAATCCGTATCAAATAAATTTATAATCCCTAATTTACACAAAATACAAATTTAGAAAACTTGTATAGTGGATATCGGAGTCGATCACAAGGAGATGGTGTTTGTCAAGTGTTTTAGTAAGTACATAATTCGGGATAACAGTGGGAAACAAGTTCAGTAAACAAGGTAGGTAAGCAATGTCAGGTTTCTACGCTAAGGTAATAGGTATTGGTTTTGACTCAGACTAATACGAGGACGCCTTAAGGGTCTGCGGGTGGTGTTATGCTAAGCTTCCTAACTCAATTTATTATCTTCCTACACTCACAACTTCAAATAACCTAAGTCTACCCAGGTCATTCATCATATTTTTGGCATAAGTTAGTCCCCAATGTCATAACCCACATTGCAATTAGGTCTACCCGCATGCAAGACATATAGAACTAGGTCTACTTGGTTCTACTGGTTCTACCCTAGACTAACACCGACTGCTCTTGTCTTCGTTTGTTGGTCTACCTCTAAACCAAACATCTAAGTTGTGAAACTACTTACTTCCCTCCTTAGGTCTACCCATGGTTTGTTAGAAACAAGAGTTAAGGAATACACATAAATTTCATCATCAAACCTAAGCACACACCACACCACTTCATCTTAAGGCATCCCTAAGACTCTAGTTTCTCATGCTTAGGAAATAAAACACGATTTCATTCATATAAGTTTGCCAAAATGGCAGAAACATTGTAAACAAGTAAAACGCAAAAACTTGAAATGTTCAGAAAACAGAAAGTAATTAAGGATTGTTTTTCCGCCCGTTAGCTATTGTTCACAGCCAGGAACAGTAGCGCTGAACTGGACTCCGGTGCTACTCTTGGTGATGAAGGCCTTTCTTCCCCCTTCTGGTTTGTGTTTTTCCCGTTGGGGAATAAGACCCCTTGCCCCCCTGCTATCTTTTTTCTTTGAATTCATTTCCTTTTCATTTGTTTCACTCCATTGCACTGTTTCTGTCTGCCAGTACTATTCCTGACCGCCAGTACTGCTCCTAGCCTGAACTTGTAGACTGCGGTGGCAGCAGAACAATGCTCTTTGCCCTTCTCCGGATTTTGCGCTCTTTTTCGCTTGTTTTACACGCTTGCAAGTCTGATTTTCGGCTCATCTCCCTGCTGAACTTACTGAGACATCAGTAACAAGAGTTGTGGACTAAATCAAAGGATTTAGTCCACTTTTCAACATAATCACATAGGATTAACATAAACACCACTAAATCATGAAAAATCACATTTATTTAACCTAAATCATAATAAAATATAACCATTTTGTATTTTGAAATTTAGGAAAAATGTGTGTCATCAGATACCATGTGAGAATAGAAGAACGACAGAGGACTGTGGTAAAAAGGATCTCCTTTTTCATTGATAAACACAAGTATATGTACAAGTGTATTTGTGTAAGTGGAAGAAGTTGAGTAAATCTCTCCACATGATTCTAACTACTATAATCACATATTTTATATATGGTGAGAATATTATATCTAATAAAGAATATAATTCCACACAACATAAGAAAAACAATTCTGAAGATTGAATATCCAAATTTTCCTAAAAATACTGTTTGGAATCTGTTAGTGTATGTTTTCTAGAGACAATTAACTCATTGGAAAATCTTATCTTTTGATATTTACTCTTAATTGTGATCAAATTTATATCATTCATAAAATCCTCTACTTGATCTATGTGCTATAGAAATTATGATGAGATCATAATGTGAGATTCTTCAAGTACTTATGCTCAAGTTAAGAAACTCCCTAGCTAGAGTATTTGTGAAATGAAGATATTACAAATATGGATAAGTTGGCACACATTGGGTTCCCAAAACTTTTTAGGCAATGATTCTCACAATTGATGTAATGAGATTACTAGAACCTATGTGTAAGTGTCAATTAGAGAATCGATTCACTGGATAACTCATCTTGGAGATGCTACTTTGGGAATCTAACTAAGTATCAGTTGAAAGATCTCGAATATAACAGCCGTGCAAGTAAGCTTAGACTTGATGTCAACAAAGTTATCTTGATCTTAAGCTCACATTTTCGCTCATTACTAATGAGAGCCTAACCATGGCTTGCCTAGTATGGATGAGTAGGGATGTGACTCCTGAAGGTTGGAGATAGTTGATTGATCAATAAAGGATTCATCACTCATGTTAGCTATGAGATCATATCTCAAGTAATTGTATCAGAGCCTAACAATAAGTCCTGGGTCCAGGGTAATGACACTCGAATTGTTTGAGTAGGTCATTGAGTGTTAGTGCTTGAATGCAATTATAAGTTCGATACATCAGAAAGACACACACCCATGTTCTGGTATCGAATGAGATATAAGCATGATGAAAGCTTTTCATTGTATGGTGGCTGGTCATGTAAAGGTTCAATTAGTTCACCTAATTCTTATTGCATCTTGAAGATCATGATATATTGCTAGACATCACTCATGATCAATAATGATGGATTTGATTAATTAAGAGTTAATTAATAAATCCATTATTATGGCCTTGATTGAAGAAGCCTATAGGGTCACACACAATAGTGGAGTCACTCAACGATATAAAATAGAATGACACTCAGAATTAAATTAAATTGAGAGTTATTTTGAAATTAATATTGATTAAACTCAAAATAAAAGATCTTATATAGATAAGATTTGGAACATATACATATCTCCACAAGATAAGATTTTTACGGAGATTTGATTTGATATGTTATCAAATATCTATAAAAAAAGATTTAGATCTACAGATCTTCCACATCTTCGTTCTCTTTGAGATTGATCCGCAAGGAGTGGATTTTCTCTACTAGCATTCTACTGCCTTGAGAAGGTTATTGACGGAGTGCTCCACGTGTGGATACCATAGAGGCCGTCTACTATTGGTGGTTGGTGAACAACGGATTGCATTGAAAGGTACTTTCAACATCTCTTTATCTAACGTATACTGTATTCCAAGATCCGCGTTTGGGGTTTCTCTAAAATTTTTAAATTCTGCTGCTTTTATGACATACAATGTCTATGAAAAACCCAACATAATCTTGTCCGAATGCCAAAAAAATAAAATCAGAATTCTCTAGAACTTGTAGAGAAAGAGTGAGTATTTGAATCGAAAACTTCACTTGTATTTTGCGATTTACAAAGCTGCAATTTCCCATGCAAGTGCAAAAATAGGTATTTTTGTGGTTGAATATAAAACCGAAGAGTATAATTGCATTAAAAATATATATTATGAATATGTGTTATTTTTGTAAATCTAACACAAAAAGCAACTCAACAACAAATGGGTTTTGTTCAACTAAAATTGGGTAAACCAATGATATATCTTTAAGCAAAATATTTGTAATATTTATAGTTGTTACTATTTTTATGGAAATGACGTGCAATAGACTATAATTCACTTTATTCTATTTATAGTTTACACAATAATCTTGAACTACTAGCATCCAGCCTCATTTGAAAATGAAGGTTTGGGCAGGGAGAATCCTGATAGATGCTTCCATAAGAAGGGAGCTTGGATACAATCAAAACTCAGTAGGGATGTGCTCAAGAACAATCTCTCACATGCCAATAACTGATGCAATAGTAACCCGAGAAATGCACCTATGGGAAATAAAGATTAGAAGGAGCTAGGTTCACTGCCTAGGAAGCAAGAATCAACCAATACTTGGGTATGGAGGACTGAGGAGGAGGAGGGAGAGAATCTGACTTCTACACAAAAAAGTAAAGGACCTCAAACCTATGAATAGCCCAATGATCATGTTAATCAAGCCTTTAGGTATTAGCATGTGGACCTCTCTATAAATGCATCCCTTGCTAGGCAACATGAAGAGGGAAAGGGTGTGAATAGCAATTAGGAAAGAAGCTTTGATGCCCCTCAAAGGCAAGAACTTGTATAGAGCATAGTAGAACTTGAGCACCAAGACAAGATGCATTGAGTGCTTACAAGACGGCAGGGGAACTTTTCCACAACAATAAAGTGTAGGCTAGAATGAATCAAGAGCACACAAAAGAATAAGAACAAGAACAAGAATAAGAGAATCAATATATCATAGGCTTGGTAATCCAATGTTCTAAAGGTATTTTTGACCACCCAATAGATCAATTATCCCCAGGTTTCAAGTGGTTCCTTATGAAAGGAGAGATCCCTTTTTATAGAGTAGGAACAATTAGATAGGATGCAACAGATTAGGGATTCAGTTACAACTAACAAAGACTAAGCCAAGTTTTTGATTTAATTACCCACTAAGTTTCTATTAATTTCTATTCTAATAATCAGATTATTGTAATTAATTATTACAACAATCCCCCATATATTGGAAAGGAAATTCATATAGTTGCATGTAATATGGACTTTGACGCTTTGGAAACAAGTATCTTTCGATTATGAACTAGTATCCTGATCTAATAATTCATGTAACACTAAGTTATGGTGAAATTCATGATTTCTATGAATCATAAGCTTCAAATTTGCTACAGAGGACTTATTAGTCAATGTCAAAACCCCCCCATACTCAGTTGTTCATCACAAGGATGCATGCATGCGACAATGTGCAATTCCTGTATTTTCATACTTGCTTTAGAAACTAACTCAGTTTCATAGGAGCCGCTCCACTTCACAAGTATATAGGTGCTTCTTTCTCACATATACTACTTATTATGCCACTAGATAACCAGCTATAGTAGCATTAAGAGTTTTAAAACTCATCCTCACAAAATTTGTAGCTAGAACACTCATATCATAGGAACAACTTCTTGCTAGATGTTTGGTGTACTCAGAACTAACAATGATTTGTTATTACCCTTATGAACTTAGTTTGAGTGTTTTTTTCTCATTATAAGTAGGGTTACCATTATTGCCATTTTTCAAAAGGCTTTAGTCCCATTACCCTCGAAAGCTTGTAGATCCTTTCTATATTGAGAGGTTTCGTTAGTGGATCGACCAAATTCATTGACGTTGTCACATAGTCAATTGAGATTATTCCATTTTTCAATAGCTATTTCACGGTACTACACCTCAATCGCATGTGGATATTTTTTCCATTGTAAGATTTGTTCTTAACAGTGGCTATTGTCAACTGGCAATCACAATGCATTAATACAGGAGTTTCAAACCTTGAACTGAATGGAATTTCTCTTAGGAAGTTTCTTAACCACTCAACCTCTACTCTTGCTAGATCTAGAGCAATAAACTTAGCTTCCATTATAGATCTTGCAATTAGGGTTTGCTTAGTGGACTTCTTGGCAACTATGCCACCTTCCATGGTGAAAACAAATCCACTTGTGGCCTTAGTCTCATCAGTGCCTAAAACCCAACTAGTATCACTATATCCCTCTAATGTTGATGGATTTCCAATGAAATGTATACCATAATGCATGGCACCTTTTAAATATCTCAATAATCATCTCAAAGCTGTCCAATGCTCATCACTTGGACAATGAGTATATCTACTTAGCCTGCCCATTGTATATATAATGTCAGGCCTCGTGTAGTTCATAAGATATATCAAGCTACCCATGATTTGTGCATACTCATGTTGAGCTATTGGATCTCCTTTATTTTTATATAGTTTCATACTTAGATCATATGGTGTTCTCACAGATTTCAACTCAAAGTGGTTAAACTTCCTTAAGAGTTTTTCCACATTGTGATGCTGTGTTAGCATGAAACCTTGATCACATTTTATGATCTTAACTCCAAGAATACATGAGGCTTCACCCATATCTTTCATGTCAAATCATGAAGCCAAGAATATTGTAGTATTGGCAGCAACCTCAGTGTTGGAACCAAATATAAGAAAATCATCCATATATAAGCTAATAATTATACACTGGCACTTAGTGTATATACACTTCTCTAGTAACAATGTTGAAAATCCAAATAATGTTAATACACCATCAAATTTCTCATGCCATTGTTTGGATGCTTGTTTTAAGCCATATAATGATTTTCTCAGTCTGCAAACTTGGTTCTCTTGTCCTGCAGTTGCACATCCCTCAGGTTGAACCATATAGATTTCTTCCTCTAATTCACCATTTAAAAATATGGTCTTTACATCCATTTGATGAATCACTAAGTTGTAGATAGAGGCAAGTGCTATTAGTGTATGGACAGAGAAGAATTGAACCACTGGAGCTAAGGTATCAAAATAGTCGACATTGGGCTTTTTGTGTGAAAGCCTTCATAACCAACCTAGCTTTGTATTTATCAATTGTACTATTTGGATATAACTTCATCTCAAATATCTACTTACAGCCAATTGGTTTTGCTCCTTGTGATAGGTCTACAACCTCCCACACTTGATTCTTTTATAAAAAATCAATCTCAATGTCCATAGCTTCATTCCATAACTTTGAGTCGAGGGAAGAAATCGCTTCAATAAAGGTCAAAGGCTCTCTATCTACGAGAAATACGTAGAAGTCATCATCAAAGATGGTTTCAGTTCTTTCCCTTTTACTTCTTCTCAAGTTTTCACCGAAGTTGCACATCATTTGAACCCATGCTATTATTAGCGGTCTCAATCGTCTCACATTTCCTTTTCCTGGGTGGGAAGATATCCTCAAAGAATTCAGCATTTTTCGTTTCCAAAATAGTGTGATGATCAAGAACATCACTTTTTAATACAAGAAACAGATATGCAACACTTTTATCTGCATATCCTATAAGCAAACAATCTTATGTTTTTAACCTAATTTTTCTTTTTCTTTGGATCATGTAACATCACTTTTGCTAAATATTGCCACATTCTCAAATATTTTAGAGATGAAGTGCAGTCTTTTTATATCTCATATGGAGTTTTTCTAGTTTTCTTGTGTGTAACTCTATTTTGGATATGACATGTGGTTAAGATAGCTTCCTCTCACAAGTAATCATGAGTAGCATAACTTATGAGCATTGAATTTATCATTTATTTCATTGTTCTATTTTTACTTTCTACCCAATTTGACTCAGGGGAATACGATGGGGTCTTCTCATGCTTCTCGTAGAAGTCATGGAATAGTACATACCCCCCCCCCCCCCCGCTTCTATCTGATCATACTCTCTCAATTTTTGTATCAGTTGGTTTTTTGCCTCAACTTTAAATAGCAGAAATTTATCAAATCCTTCAGATTTGCGTTTCAATAAATAAATACACTTATATCTAGAATGATTATCAATAAATGTAACAACAAATTTATTGCCTCCCCTAGACATATACATTTTGAAATCACATGCATTTGAGTAAATCAAATCAAGCAGTTTTGATTCCCTAGTCACATGATAACATGTCTTCTTAGTCAATTGTCACATGATAACATGTCTTCTTAGTCAATTTTTCCTCTACACATATTTCACATTTCATTCCTAAATCATGCACCTTTGGAATTAAGTCTAATTTCTACATTTGTTTCATGTACCCAAAATTGACATGTCCTAATCTAGCATGGCAAGTATTAAATGCAGATAATAAGTAAATAGAAGTAGACATGTTCTTATGCATGGTACATACAAACATAGGAGTGAACACAGAAACATTTAAGTACATTGCATATAACCCTCTAGGTGCTTTGTGACCCTTTCCCACAAAGACATCGTTCTTTGTGATAATGGCAGCTCCACTACCCAAGGAAACCTTGAAGCCAGCTCGATCCATTTTGATTGTAGAGATAATGTTTGTCCTCATTGCAAGTGCATGCAACACACTTTTCAGAATGATAGTCTTTCCAAAAGTGAACTTTAGGATAATATCCCCTTGTCCAAACACGGGATGCTGGATTCATCTCCAAACTATATCGATTGCTATGCATTTCCCTCAAAAGGAATATACTTAGAAAATGATTCTTTCTTTGTATACACATGATGTGTGGCTCCATAATCCAAGATCCAATTATAATTTGAACTGATTAAGTTCAAATGACTAATCACAACAATGAAGGGTTCTTCCCCCTCACCTTCGGTCATAGTGACCTTGGGTTTGGAGGGCTCATCACCATTTTTTCATGCCTTTCTATGTCTACACTGCGCTGCATTTGACTTGGTTTCCACAAACAAAACATTATTCCTTTTTCTTCTTATAGGGTTTGTTAGCCACCACAAGAGAATCAGATTTCTTAGGATAGGATTTTGAGTTGTACCTCCATTGATTGTTTTCTACCAAATTGGCTTATGGAGAGTTTCTTTCAGGTTTTTGAATCTTCTTCTGTTTTGCCTCAATGGCAATGTGGCTGATTAGCTGGTCCAGGCTCATGTTTCAATCTGAGTGTTTCAGGTTGTTCTTGTAGGCTTCCCAGCTTTTTGGCAATTTCTCGATCAGGATATTAGTAACAAAAGGTGGTGGTAGTTGTATGTTTTTTGCAGCCATGTTGTCAAGCAGGTGGTGAAAATCATTTAGTTGAATGACAACATCCTTTTCTTCATCCATCTCTCACTGGTTAAAAGTTGGAAACTGCAAATCTGGACTTGACGGCATCCTCTGCAATGTATTTGGAAGTCATGGATTGTCAAATTAAGATGGTCTCCTTGTATGCTACGTAGACATCGAAGAGAGAATTTGATAAGATAGAGATAATCATATGGTGACATACCCGATTAGCCCATTCCCAATTTGTGTGGTTTGGATTTGAAGCATCTGGTATGGAGATTGTCAAGGCTCAAGCAACACCATGCATATCCAGGAGTTTGTAGATCCGATCTTGCCACTTACGGAAATGTTGACCATTGAATGATTCAATCTTGGAGATATCTAGAAATGTCTTTGTGATAGGTTGTGCTGCATTTAGATTGAAATGTTGGAATCTAGAGGTGACACCTTGCACATGTGTGCGGTATCCAATAGTGATTGCCAATATTGGATCAGTGAAAATGGGAGCTGTTGGTTATGGCAAACCGGTTGAAACAGTAGGAGGCATATTTTGGAAAAGGTGTGCAGGTACGATCGATGATGGCGGTCTAGAGAGGGTGACTAGAGGGGTAGAATCAGAAACAAGATTGCTTGAAACAATAGGATTAGATGCCATAGAGAGATACCTTTAGATTGTAGGCTAGAATGAATCAAGAGCACACAAAAGAATAAGAACAAGAACAAGAATAAGAGAATCAATAGACCGCAGGCTTAGTAATCCAATGTCCTAAAGATATTTTTGACCATCCAGCGGATCAGCTACCCCCAAGATTCAATTGGTTCATTATGAAAGGAGGGAGCCCCTTTCATGGAGTAGGAACAACTGGATAGGATGCAACCGACTTCGCAAAATTAGGAGATGGGGTCAATTCAACCATTGTCTAGTCTTACGCAAGATTAGGGATTCGATTGCAACTAACAAAGACTAAGCCAAGTATTTGATTTAATTACTCACTAATTTTCAATTAATTTCCTATTATAATAATTAGATTATTGTAATTAAATATTACAACATAAAGAATGGATGCCCCAAGAGGGACATTACTCTAAAGCTCGACTCGGCCCCGAGAACTGGCCAACATGTACAAATGCTCGAAACGCGCATAGTAGTTGTAGTTTTCCAACATCTCTAGAGGTCCTGGACGCTTACTCATAAGGCCTTTACAAGCATAGCAGCATCAAGGCATCTGAAATTCACTTCCGCTTCACCACCTTTGGCCGTCAAAGTGGCTAAGCAATGCAATCATAATGAAGGGCGAATTTTCCCTTGGCATGTTCTAGTTTCCTAATCACTAATCATGGAGAATGTAGGAAAGACTAGGTGGCATGGCAAGAGAGAAACTCACAATTCTAGCAGAGTATTCCCAAGTAAAACCACAAATGGCACTCTAGGTAGGTGGATGTATTAGACCAACTGCTCTGCAAATGTTGTGCCTCTTGCAGCTGAACCGATGGGGAAAAAGGAAAAAGGAAAGGGGTGAGAAGTGCACGAGAGATCAAATCATCGTGGACCCTCTTGCTTGCGAGAAGAGCATTGCATCCTCCACTTTCACAACTTAAGTCTTCTCCGTCATTATATTACTTACCGTAAATAAACCCTCAAAAACCGACTTCCATCTTGAAAAGGGAATTAAATCTGTAAAACCTTTCATCTTATGAAAAGGGTATTTTTATCTTATCCATCATTATAATCTCACAAACCAAACAAACCATTTGAATAATCCTAAATAAAATCAATCCTACATATCAAATAGAAAAAAAAAGATCTATAATATTCAATATATGTCTATTCGAAATAATTTAAACCCATTATTATATACTCTTGTATACCAAATGGGCTCCTAGTCTTAGCGAATTCATTTGCGTCCTCACCCAATTCTCAGTTTCTCTTTGCAGAGACATTTTCCCCTAGACCAATGCAAAACTAAGGACACTTCCCTCTATCTTTTCATTTTGCAGGAATCTTCATCTGGATGTCAAGTTATTCCTGAATTCCTTTTCTAGTGAGAGCAGTAATTTCAGATCATCACTTTGTTTTGGTTTCCCTTTATGCTCAATTAAAAGTCACACAATATTGATTGATTGTGATAAAAAAAAATTTCGATCTCCTCCGAAAGGAGACCGGGGAAAGAAAGAGATGTGCTATAGACCGACCCCTTTTTCTCATTTTCTTTGAAATGGGCTGAATGAGATCAAGAAGTACTGGATTCTCTTTCGGATAGGTCCTAAAAGGAGAAGGAAGCGTGGAACACCAAGATGCATCTACTATGAAATTGATCCAGCCCAATAGTACCCATTTTGTGAATAACTGTTGGTACAATGTTACCCGAAGTTGTGATGCCATGAACTAACTATATACGATATGCTATGCGTAGCCTAAATCCTCACCACTCATTCTGAATTCAAATCTGGCAGGATTCACCCATTAAAGAGGTTGTTTCAGTAAAAACACTAAGCTTGGCATGGCAGGAAAAGCATACCGTGGTTCTTGTGAAGGAAGATCAGATCAATTGGAAGAGCAATCGAGATCCCCGGATATGTATCTACTAATGGTTCCAAACCTCCCCCACCCCCCTGTTTCTCATCTACGTTTGTCTTGCTGTAGATATTCCACTTGTTTGATGACAAGGGCGATGTGATGTGTGTGCGGTGAGGAGTATTCATGCCTATGAATAAACATTATTTCGTATATCGGTTTCTGTAAGACGCAAACAATTCTATGCTTTTCATAAAACAATATTTATTTATTCGTTTTGATATAATGCTCGCCCCTTGTAAACGTGGTTCCACCTTCAAAGTAGAAACTAATGTTTTTTTCAAAATGCAAGGTAGTGGCAGCATGCGCAGTTGAAGTCAAAAAGTCCAAGTGTAAGCTAAACCCACGCAGGCAATGAATAAAACGGCTTATTTTGAACTGACATATTTGTCGTCTTCCCCCTTCAAAAAGCCTTCAACAAAAGAAAAAAAAGAATGTAATTAACCAAAAAAATGTTATTATATTTTTCCGGTTACTTGGCACGTCTGAAATATGAGAGACCTGCCAGATGACGAATAATGAAACGTGAGACGAGATTACTTTTCCCTCCTGATTGCTGGCTGCATCGACTCATCACCTGGGGATCGGTCTGTCGGGTCCAAATGTCTGGGTTCTATGGTCGAAGTGCGGTTGGAATCGGATAGACCACCAAGAATTCATTAATTTTTTTTAAGCATGTAGTCTCCCTTTAATAATAAAAATAGATATGGACAAGTTAGGGGAGCGGACTCTACAAAACAACAGGAAGCACTTTTCATTGACAAGTAACAAGAAATGCAATCAGAGATGAAGGCGACGAGGGGAATTTGGCGAAATAATGCAAAAAAGGGGGTTGATGAATACCTCATGTTTTAATTTTAAAAGTAGGTGAATTCCTATTAGATGTTTTTTTATTGAATACCTTTTTGATATAAGATAAAATAATAAAATAATAAATATATATTGGTATATTAAAAATACTTAACGAATATGTTTATATATATTAAATAATAATTTAATATTTTGTTATATTTTCCATTAAATTTAGTTTTACAATACATCAACATAAATATTTTCGAATAATAAATGAAATTGAATTTTCATATTATAATATAAAATTAAGGAATATCCATGATTTATCATTTTCAGATGTTTATCAATTTTAAATAATAAATAATAAATAATCATAAGTTAGACAAGAACACGAGGTTTACAATTTCATACTCTTTATCAATAAAATTCAATCAAATTTAAAAAATAAAAAATTTAAATGGAAATTACAATTCAACAAAAGATATAAAAAATTTTAAATTTTTAATCAACTTTATCAATTTTCCAAACATTTGTTTAGCGATAAGACTATTAAATTAAGTTTCAAGAGTTGACTTCCTTAGCACTATGATGTTGGATTTTATGAAGAAAGTGATTTAAATAATGATGACATCTTAGATTATATATCTCATAACTAGCATACTATGAGGAATATGGTGTCAAAATGTGAAGTATTTTGACTAATGTCTAAAAAAACTTATGAACCTTTTCACTTATGTTAGTCTTAATTCTAGCTTGAAAACAAATCCAGTATCATTTTAGCATAATATGATAACGCATGATTTTTCATTCGATTCTAATTAGAAGAATAGTTTTTGACAGGAATTTAGGTATTTTAATAGATGTTATTATAATTTAGGCTAAATCAATCATTTAATCTAAAGCAATGTTTGGAAATCATGAGAATCAATTCTATCTAGAATGATTTTCGATAAAATTGATTATATCTTTTAAACGCATATAAAATTATATTTTACAAGAATTAATTTTTAAAAATCACTTCACTTCTATGAAAAACATCAGATGATAATTTTTCTATTAGAATCAATTTTCAAGAAGTAATTTTAAAATTGAAATTATATTTATAAATAATTTAATTATCTTAATTTTAAATTATAATTTTAATATAAATATATTAAAATTAAAGTAATAATGTAAATTATAATTTAAAAGTTATGTAATATTTTTATAATATAAATGAGATATAAAAAATATTTTTAAATTATAAATTTTTAAAATATAATTATTAATAAATATGTCATTTATTTATTAAAATCATTTTTTTTACTTCAAATATGAATTCATTTTATAATTATTCTAAAAAAACACTTCCAAACAATCAATTCTGAAATGATTTTTTTAAATATACATTAAATCTTGATCCAACAATATTCTTTTAAGTAAGAAGTATCATTAATATATTACACCTTAAGAAGCCCAACCCTAGGAAAGTAAACACTAACATGGAGGTCTATGCGTCTAAAAGTTGGAGGAAAAACATAAAAAAAGCAGATACGGAAGAAAAAAAAAGAAGATGAAGAGAGAAGAATGAAAAAGAAGGATGTAGTAAAACAAGGAGATGTAGAGAAGACGAATGAAGGAAGAACCTCTAAAAAGAATAGAAAATATAGGAGGTAAGTACATCATTCTCATATCAGTCAAATAATTTTACTCTCAATTATAAATAGAGTCATGAATTAAAAACAAATGTTTTAGCTTCTTATTGAAAATTCAACCTATTTGAAAAATAATATTTATTTGTTCTCTATTAGATGGGGAGTATGGATATATTTCTAATATTGTTTTATTCATTAATTCTTTCTCTTTAAAGTAACTAATCAAGAGGCGAAACCTTAGAAGGGATAGGGGAAGTTTTGCTCATTATAGTTAAGTCCATTCTAATCGAGTTCATTCATTCTCTAATTAGAAAACGCAAATAAATCTAGGATAAGAGAAGAATGGTATGTTTAATCTAAGAAACTAATTCCAAGATAGACCGAAAAGATTGGAAGAAAAAGAGACTCAAGTATTCTTTTGAGTAATCAATCTTTCAATACGGTTAGGATAAAAATAGTATGAGCATAATCCCTATTTTAGTTGAATTAGAATTCAATTTTCCTTGTTTCTTTGTATTTGTTTCATCTTGTTATTTGTGTCATAGTAGTTATACGTTAGACTTATCAATCTACTCTATGAAAAAAAATGCGTTAACCTTCACACAATAGCTGCTAAGCTCTTCATGCTCACATCTGATTCTACTATATGATATTATTTGAGTTCTATCTGATTGAGAATTTGGATTTATAAATATATTTTGTATAAAAATTTGATTAGTTGATGGAACTCAACGGTTACACCTACCTGTTCAAGCATTCCCTCACGCTTGGCACCAACGAGGTTGGGCGGCTTCGGCAGCCCGGGGTCACGGATCAACCATATAATCCCAATAGACCCAATACCAAATAGATGTTTTCATTTATCATCAATACAAAGAGATAACTATTGGGTTAGTCATCATGAAGAGGAGTTTCAATGTCTAGACATCTATTCTTAAGCAGCATGTAGCACTCTTCTACAATGAGGCGGAATACATGGGGGTAATTGAAGTTAGGAAAAAAACAAGAGATTTTCCCTTGTGGGGTTTTATCTAATTAATCTTGCGGTATTGATAATTTTGTTTCTAACTAGCACACTTTTGGGCTAAAGCAACCCATGAACACTTGGTGAGCTTCATCCAATTTGAGACTAATGCAAGTTTCTCTAAATATACATCGTATATAGAACCAATGGTTCATATAATCCCTAGAATTATGCTAAAGATTCTCTAATTATTGTTTACGGATCTTTTTTATATGAAATTTGTTGCAAATGATTAGTTTGAATTTAGCTACATCCTGGGAGAAAGAGTGTCTCATCGCAAACTTAGTTATTTTAATAATTTATGACATGGGTGGTGAAACTTTTGACAAATTCAGCAGAATTCGAAGGCTTGATCTTGTATATCATTTTCTCAATAAATTTTAATTATAAAAAAAGTTGATAATAGGAAATTGAATTTTGTAAAAATTATTATATGTTAACCTATTACAAATTTGTATAGGTTTGTTAGAGGGATTTAAAATACTAAATTACAAAATGAAACATAATAAATGAACCTTAATTAAAGGAAGTAGTTCCTGGTCTTAAGTTGACATGATATCGAATGGGTAAATCAAAGATCACATCTTGGGAAAAAATAAAGAAGCAATAAAGGATAGCTTTCTTGCCTTACAATTATTAGCAACTTTTTTCGACAATTATCTAGTCTGAAGATGATGTTTTGTCAAAATTGATTTTTTTTAGAATTTTTAGTGTTAGAGTAAGGAATTAAGTGAACTAAGATAAGTAAAATGATCAAAATAAGTATTAGTAAATTCATTTTTTGGTAAAAACCTATTTTTGATCTTTTTGGTTTAATTCTTGGTTGGTGTGATGTTACTGTTCATATGGCCTAGGAATGGACATTTGGGGTGGGATGCCTATTATGATCATTCTGTGCAATAATTATTAGTTCAGGGTTAAACTAAGAAAATGATGTCTACATGCATGAGAAGATAAGAGTACCTGACATGAAAAGAGGAACAAGAGGCTCGAGCCTCTTCATGGCATGCAACAAAGGTAGGTTAGATTGAGGTGAGAGAGAAAAGAGGATTTCGATGCTAAAAGCTACTTTTCGGTGAATTTGTACAAGTTTTCAACATAACACTCGAACCAACCTTCTACATCAAGAACCCAACAAGGAGCAAGATTGTCACTCAAGAAGTTTGAGAATCAACTATTTATGGAGAAGAAGATGATCGAAGCCAGCTCCAACATGACACTAGAACTACTTCCAATGTCTATAATAAAAGTAGAACCAAGAATTTCCATAGTGAAGCCAAAAGACCATCTTGTTTGAGAAGAAGAAGAAGTTTATGCGAGAATTGAACTAGAATAGCATAAGAATTTTTTATTTTCTACACTTTTTTTTGAACTTAATTTCATGAACTTGCTAAATATCTTAATCAACTCGACATGCTTTCTTCATCGTTGTCTTCAATGTTTTCACGTGCGAATCAAAACAATAAATTGATTATGTTAATGTTTTTCTTTTAAGTATGATTAATTTTCAATTTTAGTGAAATATTTACTTTTAATTTCCAAAAATGTTGATTTTTACATTTTGTTGTTTGTTTTTAGTATAGAAACAAGCTTAAGAATTTTCCTAATTTCGTAAGAGTAGAAACACATTTCTCTATAAAAACATCATGTTTAATCTCACTTATGCATAGAACTATCAACTGAAAACCATATGTTTTTTGTGAATCGACATAGACTTGCTATTATCACACTGCTTTCTTTGTGAATGAAATGAATAAAACTTTTGGGTTAGTGACACCATTAGAAATTTCCACTTTTCAAAACCAAGTAATAAAATCTGTAGATAAAAGTAAAAGTACCTTAGGCGAATCCCACATCGATTATGGATGGGGTAAAGTGATAGTTTATATACATAAATTTTCTCTAATTTTGCATGATGTATTTACCTTAGAAAGTAAGAATATAAAATCCTGAAAGTTAGGTATCCAAAACAGATAATATCATTAAAGAAGTGTCTAAGTCGTTGAATTTGTTATCAAAGTCAAATCCGAGCCTATAAATAATGGTGAAGCAAATCCAAAGATGATGGTGAGTTTCTAAGGGCAGCATAAGCACTCAAACTAATGAAGGATGATATTAACTTACTCAAATCTTATATCGATTACAAACTCGATAGAAAGATAGTTTTTATAAAGAGATTTTTTTTTAATCTTACATCATACCTTTTTTTGGAAAGAAAGATTGTAAAACCATAAGGATTAATTATCTTAAACGAATAATATTGTGTAAAAAGAATATGAGTCATGATATTGGAATTAGGGTTTAAGATTTAGATATAATGTAAAATTTTCCTAAAAATTAGTACTATTTTCATCCAATGTATTGCAATAAAAAATTTGCGACGATGGACTTTTAGATGAGGTTGCTATGTTTTTAATATTTGATTTAAGTTATATTGAATAGCATTAATTTTAAAGTTTTATAAATGTATTCAATTTTCAGTTTATAAATTTTTTTGGTAAATAATATAAAATTATATTATATATTTTGATATAACAAAGTTTATATTGTAAAGTTTACATATTTTTGAAATATATAAAAATTGAATAATAGTTAATTAATGTAGTATTTCATGACTCAACACAAAAATTTTAAAAAATTATAAAGTTAATGAAAAAAACTAAATTTTTAATTTTTTTTTATAAAATAGGATAAAATTAAAATTTATAAAAATTAAACAAAATTACTTTAAAAAACTTAATTTGAATGTTTGTGTAGAGAAAGAGTCTGAAATGCATATTTTGCACAAAAGTACAATCCATACAACCAAACAAGTCCATACGTTTACAACTTCAGCATTCTGTTTTGAATTGTACAGGAGAGAAAACTAAACCAAAAGCCTATTTCTAAACACAAAGCAATAGCCAACAACGGCATAGCATCTAAATTTGCATACCCCACCCCAATTTACAGATTTCATGCAAAAGAAAAGGTATCTCAAATGCCCAATCGCTGTCCTCATAATGGGAAGAAAACAAATTCCATCACAAAAATGAATACGGAATCCCTTTCACCCGTGAAAAAAAAAAAAAAACAAGAGTTGAAGGCAGAGAGTGGTCAAACGCTTGTTCTTGAAAGCAGCATTGAGTGTTTTGTGCAGGAACCTCGATCCAAAATCATTTGTAAGCCAACACAGTTGTCCGGTGCCCCAAACATGTACCTGGGAGAATGATTAAAAAACAAAAAGACTCAGCATTGCGGCCAAATGTCTCAAAGATTACAAGGTCAATGATGCCTTCTTGGCCCATGACATGGCCAACAATCAGCATGATATCAGAGGCGAAGATAACCTATGTAGAACACATCACACTTCTTGTTACCTGCATCTGTGAGCTTTACTTCGGCAAATAAGGAAAGAAGCAATCCACTGAACGAAATAGAAATGTAGTCAGTTCTAGAGATGAAACAAAAAGCTACAACCATAAAGTAAGGCAGTCAGAGCAACTTCACAAAGAGAACTTGTGACTAAGGAAGTAGAGAAAGGGTCACCATTGCCTTGAATAATGATACATAAGTAGTCCATCTGAAAGTGGTTTGCTTCTTTGATTGCATTCCTCTATTAGAAGATGACATGTCTTTGCACAAGTTCTGAGCTATCTCCCTCAAAAGTACAAGCTGTGCTTTATCAGTACCCATTGAGATGATTGTGTGCCTCATTGTTTCACGATCAGCCTCAAGAGCTTGAAGTCTTGCATACAGCTTCTGAATTTCTAGGTCATGGACACCAGAACCCATAGAAGTTGTCATGTGCTCACCAGAGACATCGCCAACAGTCTTCAGATTCATAGAACCACTTGAAGCTCCTTGATGAATGGAATCAATTGTGTAAACTCTATCGTTCATGTCATCTCCAACTTCTGTTGCATTATACATCCCTTTTTTATTAGATTTCATATCCAAATTCTCCGTCTCAACTTTCCTTAAACTGCTATCCAGTTCTGGAGAACGTGATGGAAAGTCAGCAACTATCTCCTCAACAATTATTGATGGGGTGCATATGCTGTCAGTAGATAAATTTCTCAAGTGTGTTGGTGAGTGGGGAGTCTGACCGACTACAAACATATCAGGCGCATTTTTCAAGCCAGAGTTTCCATTATCAGGACGAGTGGTCCTTGGGCTTCGCTCCAACTGGTAGATTCGATGTTCCAAGTCCTTTAGTTGGTCTTCCTGTGGAGAATCTTCATATTTCTGAGCATCTCCTGCTTCTTTGTCACCGTCATCAAAGGAAATCAGAGGCTCATGTGTATTGCACATGAGACGGGGATAAACATCTTGAGAAAACTCATGTTGCCCTTCAAGATTTTTACTTAGGCTAGTACTTCGGCTCATGGTTTTTTCAATATCAGACCCATCAGCCTCAGGGTCAGCCTCTGTGAGACCATAACTTGTCAATCTCCACTTGCACAATTTTACCTTACGCAAAAGTGACTCAATTGTCTGCTCTCTCGTATACAATAAGTCCTCAAGGGCCAATATCTCCTGCTGATCATGTTCCATTCTCTCTTCTGCAAACCTTTTGAACTGCCTAGCCTCCATCTCAATCTCCGCTTTCTCCCTCTGGAGCCTCAGAATCATCGACATGGCCTCGTCAGTAGCTGAAGCGGATGCATTTCTCTCTTCCTCCAACTCTGCAGCAAGATCCTGAATTGTTTGTTGCTGGCTGGCAACCATTTCTCTTAGCACACCACATTCATCTTCAGCATCAATACGAGCGTAACCAGGGTCACTGAATCCGCTTTTCTCCACAAACTCATCAAATTTCCTCTTGACTGACCGGAAATAAGTTCCTGAAGGAGATGTATCCAACTCTAGCGCAGAGCAGCTACTCCCGCAGTAAAGACACTTGACGACCCCCGATTGAGGTGCCTTGTCAGGATCCATGACCGGCACACATCAACTTGTACTTCCACCACCAAATTCAATTCCGGAAAATCCACAGAGTTATTGACCTTCAGATCATAGCAAGAAAATCTCTAGAGATGGGCATAGATGAAGTCTGAGCCTCTAAACAACTAAAGAAAAAGGCGTAAAACACATCCCTCTAATGAAATTCAGGGCAGGGCACGCCCAATCGGCAGAACGAGAGGGAAGTGAGTTTACCTAAAGCGCGACGAAAGCAACTCAAAATCCGTTCCTGGTCAAGAGAATCGATCTTGTCGAGCGTTTTACCCAGAACAAAAGCAGGGTAGGGATAAGTTGCGAAGATTGGAACTTTTGAAACCCTAGAGATTTCGTTTGAAGCACTGGAGGAGCCTCGCTCCGGAACAAAGGAAAAAGCAAATACAGGTGTGGAAAGGTCGCCGGGCAGTCAGACCTCACGCGCGGTGCACTGCATCGTCAAGAAACTCCCTGGCAGTAGCAATACACAATCCTCCCCGCCCCCCGCCTCATAATGTGAACCAAAAACATCCATCCCAGGTCTGCTGGTCCCTTTTAAGTCCCAAGTCCCAACCGGATAAAGCAGTTTATTGAGTGGAATATATTCTTTATTATTATTATTCTTTTTTTGGACTCATGCCTTTGCTTGAACTTATTTGTAAGCACCCCCATTTGGGCTTTCGGATTGGATGGATACTTTTAGGAAGGATTGCTCTCACTGCTAGACGGGATTCACTCCTTCGATGGCGACTTCAACTGGGGTAATTTTGTTTCCCTTTTTTTGGAAATTAGCATGTTTTTTTTAACATTGGGAGAAAATTGATTCTCACACACAAGGACAGAAATGGATCATTTAATCTATAATGAGCGAAATGTAGGCAGCCGAATTTTAATCAACATGATCCTTTGTCTTTGCAACTTCCGGTGAATGTAATCGCTAGGAAACGATGTCATGCGATCAAATTTCTTCTCAATTTGAGAATATGTCATCAACTGCAATTGACTTCTATGGGGTGAGGGAAGGAGAAGGAGATGAATAATTTATTTGGTTGACAGTAGTTGCCCCGCCCCATGTTCCTGTAGTTCAATGCCAATTCCTGTGTGACATTATTGTTTTATTTTCAAGTAACCATTTTTATAATAAGAAATGGATCTAAATTCCTGTGTTTCCATGCTAATTCCTGAAGTTGCCCATTTTTATCTTGCTCAGTCGTCCAATTTTTGATAAAAATATCCTTGAAATCGTTAGATTATGTTGGAATTCCTGTAGTCATATTATCAATACTTTTATATAAATTCTTATTATGTAATAATATAAAAAAATAGGAATACATGGATGGAGGTAGTGATTGTGCAAAAAAAATATGTCTTGTTTCATCTCTAAATTTCACTGTGTTGCCCTCTATTTTATTCTACTTGCTGTCGTTCAAGTTTTTTGTTGATCCACCATTCCTTCTTTTTCCATTACATACTTCCTTCGTTTTTTTTTTCCGATGTCAATAGGATGCGAAGCTATAGCTCATTTGGGTTGCCAATGTGATGATTTGTGGATACGTAGAGTGGCCTAATATATGACGTAGACAGCCTTCATGTGTGGCTTGAGCCACCACACTATCTCTCGTAGAGATGCATCGGCATTTATGAGCATACAAACAAAACAACACGAGATATCTGAGTTGGGTGAGATCATCTGAATCCGCACTCGCCACTTGAATCCATCCTTCCCTTAGATCATAGATTCTGAAAAACATGGGGCGGCCCCCGTAAACGGTTTTTTGTTTTTGTTTTTGTTTTGAATTACTGGAACGAGTTGAACATAGAATAGGTGAATGACGAACACAGAAGCCAAGTTGTTACCAAATCAATGGCCTGGTTTAAGAACAATGGAACACTGATTATTTGAGCTGATCTTTCAGTCTGCGATACCGTCTTATTTGCAGGACGCATTTGTTTCGAATCGTATACTTAGGATGACCAAAATTCTAGTGAACGGTAGTTGTGGCATTAGAATCAGGATGCTTACTGGATGGAGTGAATGAAGATGTTGCCCTTTTTGCATGCCTGTATGTGAACGAAGGTGTAGCATATTACAAAGTCAAGCCTCTTCGGAAGACTGGAAACATATCATTAGGATTCTCTTATATAACCTGTGGATGAGGCTAATTTCAAGGTGTGGAGTGTCGCAAACTTCATGGTGGTTTCCTGGTTTTTATCGTTAGCCTCACCCAAAGCAAACTTTTTGGTGACCAGAGCAGAAATAGATAATCAGTGGAGACCGAGCAGAACAACTTTGCGTATACCAACCAATATACAAGGAATGAAGCTAGCACGTACATGTTAACAGCTTTCAAAATGGAGTCTATGTCACAGGATCACGGTTCGTGCACCACAAGGGAGAAGTTCTTACCGGCGATGAAGTGCCACAGCAAACCTCCAACCGCTCTAGAAATCTCCCTTCCGACAGCTTCAACATTGTGGGGAGTTTCAAGCACACCCCTCTGTCCACGCACATTCTGTGTCTCTGCTTTATCCTCTTCTCTAAGCTAAACGAGAAGTACTGGGGAAACTCCACCAATTCCTTCAATTCCCTACCCATTTCCATCACAAAGTAATCGAATTTGGGCTCGAAGTTATCCTCGATGCTGTAGCAGAACAGTGGTGGAAATCTCCTGAACATTTTGATTGCATCCCTGTACGGAAACCCAAGTTTCTGCAAGTATTCAATCCGAGGTATGAACTTATTCTCTACCGAGCAAGATAAAAGGGATGCCCATTTCGCGACGTCCTCAATTCCTATTGAGCCCTGGAGAAAGTAGAGAGTGGGCCGGAGCTGGAGGTCGACGCTGCAAGCGAGTAGGCGTGGACGGCGATGGATGACGTGGGGGAGATCCGCGGCCTTCACGTGGACCTCATGGAGGAGGAAATCTGCAGCCGGAATTATAATTTCGGCGGTGGAACAAGTAAGCAGATCTGGACACATAGGGAACATGCGGCGGAGATCGTGGATTGAGAGACCCATAGAAAATAGATACTCGACTGTGGATTTTATTTGCGCCAGCGGCGTGGAAATCAGCGGCGGGTGTGAGGTAAGGCAGTTGAGGGAATCGACGCCGATAGAATCCAAATAGAGCAGAATTTCTCGGATTTGGGAATTGTCGGGATGAGAAGAAGGGACATTACCTGGCGATTTCAGCTGCAGAGGTTTGGGTCTTGAGGGGACAGATTTGGAGACTGGGAGGGGTAGGCTCCTGCGGCGATGAACAATCGGGGAGTTTATAGGCACGGCGGCGGCGGCGGCGGTGGAGGAGGAGAAGTGAAGTGTTTCCTGCATAACTGACTACATTTTGTCTCGCAGTGGGCGCGATGCAAATGGAGGAGGAGGTGAGGCGGAGGCGCCTCATCTTATCCAGAAAAATCTTATCGAGCCCTTTAAAGATGGGGATTTGGTTAGAGCCTTTTAGAATCCAGGTTCCAAACTAATAAAAATAGAGCGCATAAATCCAATTCTACGGGTTTAGATAAATTGCATAAATTTATTATAATTCAGTAATTTTTTTTTGCAAAATGACTTTATGGGGTGCAAAATGGGTATATGCTACATGGAGATGATCCTGGGAGAGAAATGTGTGAATTGGTAGGAGAGTGGAACACCAAGTCCTTGTTAGGCAAAATCGTTAGCAGGAATTAGAACAGGGTAGTGAGGGCTGTTTCCATAGGACTTGAAAAATAACCGACTTGTAGTAGCTCTAGAGCATTCAGCGGTTATGTGTTAATAGGATTACAAATACAACCGTCATGTACAAAAAGTAGTTGACACCTTCAAAATTTAGTCGAGTCAGTTTCCTCTATAAATAAGGGAATGTTCGAAGAAAAAAAAAAGATTACGCATTCTACATAATCTTTGTAAAACTCTATTCCTCTTCACTTTAGTGAAACCCGTTTCTTTGGTGAGCTTTATTGGTCTATGTGTTCTAGAGACAATCAAATTATTAACAAATCTTATCTTTTGATATTTACTTTGAATTGTGATCAAATTTATATCATTAATAAAATCTTCTACTTGATCTATGTGCTATATAAATTATGATAAGATTATAATGTGAGATTCTTCAAGCATCTATGTTCAAGTTAAAAATTCCTTGGCTAGAGTATTTGTAAAATGAGGATATGACAAATACGAATAAGTTGGCATATATTGGGTTTCCTAAACTATTTAGGCAATGGTTAATAGAACCTATGTGTGGGTGTTGATTAGAGAATCGATTCATTGGATAACTCGTCTTCAAGATGCTATTATAGAAAGCTAACCAAGTGTTAGTAGCAAGATCTTGAATATGACAGCCGTGCAAGTAAATTTAGATTTGAGGTTAACAAAGTTCTTGATTTTAAGCTTACATTTTCGCTCATTAATAATGTGAGTCTAACCATGACTTACCTAGTATGGATAAGAAGGGATGTGACTCCTTAATGTTTGAGATAGTTGATTGATCAATAAATGATTCATCACTCATGTTAGCTATGAGATCTTATCTCAAGTAATTGCATCAAAGACTAACAGTAAGTCTTGGGCTCAGGGTAATGACACTCAAAGTGTTTGAGTAGGTCATTCAGTGTTAGCACTCAAATGCAATTATAAGTTCGATATATCAGAAAGACACACACTCATGTTCTAGTATCGAATGAGATATAAGTATGATGAAAGTTGTTCATTACATGGTGGCTTGTCATGGAAAGACTCATTAAGTTCACCTGATTATTCTTACATCCTGGAGATCATGATATGTTTCTATACATCACTCATGATCGACAATGATAGATTTAATTAATTAAGATATAATTAATAAATCTATTATTACGGCCTTGATTGAAGAAGCCTATAGAGTCACACATAATAATGGAATCACTTATCGATATAAAATAGAATGACACAATTATATGAGATGTAGTTGGTAAAGTGGATAAACTAAATAGAGAGTTATTTTGAGATTAATATTGATTAAGTTCAAAATAAAAGATCTGATATAGATAAGATTTGGAACATACATATATATCCACAAGATAAGATCTTTACGGAGATTTGATTTGATATGTTATATCTATCAGAAAGATTTGATCCGCAGAGATTGCCATATCTTTGTTTTCTCTGAGATTGATCCGCCAGGGGGCGATTTTCTCTACTAGCATTTGGGGAGATCGACCATTATTATGTGGCTTTAAGAAGGTTATCGACGGAGTGCTTCACGTGTGGATACTATAGAGGCCATCTACCGTTGGCGGTTGGTGAATAACAAAGTCCATTGAAAGGTATTTTTAGAATCGCCATATTTGATGTATACCGTATTCCAATACTATTGAGGGTGGAAAATCGATGTCCGAAAGGAGGCCGATTTTCAGGTTACGAGTGCAGCCGGATGTGCTGCACCTGGTTATGTTTTTGGTACTTTACTTTGGTTTGGTTTGCAGAAAAGAAGATAGGCGAGGATTTTTACGTGGAAACCGTCGGAGAACGAGGAAAACCACGGAGTTGTCGGAGCTCACCGGAGAAAAATCTTCATTAGATGGAGCCGAGGAGAGAAATACAAGTTGGAGGGCTTGGAGTCAAAACCCTTTCTCTTCCTCATACTTATAGGAGAGACTGATCTGACAGAATCCTGAATTCTGTAGATGCCGGCCGCTTTCTTCACCTGCAATATGTATTGTGGTTTTTCTTTTCAGATTGCCAACGCCTGCTCTGCTGTAATTTGGACACTTTTCAGACTGTGCAAAGTAGTCGCTGCTATCTAATTTCTGACGAATATCGGTTTGTCGACTGGCACCAGGCTGTCAAAACACCTTTTGGCTCCTTTTCAGAAACCAATTATCCACATCCGATTTGAACCCCATCAAATACGATATCTACGAGAAATCTACCAAGCTCCCCCAGCTCCACAGTTTTTCATTCGATGGTGATTTCCACATAAAAAATCTTATTCTCTACATTACAATTTTTACTGCAATAATAACCCAAGCACACAAATAGCAAATTCAAACTCGAAAATACTGATTTCATGTCCGAAAATCGGCATAAACTACTAATCCAATTTTTACCCACAATATTTTAATGTCTACCATGGGGAAAGATCTATTGTCCCACTCAATAGTCCACTGGAGCTACCCGTTATTTCCTCAACATGGCAAACATGAATACCACTATCAATACTAATAATGAAGGAAATGCAAGTGTGCAAGATCTAGGATTGATGGTCATAAATCGGGAACAGTTGAAAGCATTGATGACATAGATATTCTTAGATGTCTTCAGGGCTAAACTTGAACATGCAGGAAGAAACCCCAGTGATGGAACGAAGAGTTGGCAAGGAACCAGTAGAGTTGTAATATATCCAAGAGACTGAAACCGAGTTAGAAACTGAAGAGGAGCTATTGAGGAGAAGAAGACGTAAAAAACTCATCTACGAATTGGGAACGGATAGGAAGAAAAGAGCTAGTGAAATTTTAGAAAGAACAGAGCATGAGCTGAGGAGAGAGTTGGTGGAAGTCCTTGAGAAGAAAAAGGAGATTGGATTATGGATAGAGCAACCCGTCAGGGAAGGCCGAGGATCCCGAGATGCATTCAAACAGAACATGTGCATGAGACTCAAGGATGTATTGGACGACATTCATCTTGCTTTGAAAAGCAGTGCGGAGAGTTTAATCGAAACAATGGCGTTGCACTTCGATTCTTTTTTGGAAGAACTAATTGAAGAAGAACCTTAAAGAGGATTCACGATCCTTGATGAACTACCAATGTACAATGGATAGGGGTACCCTATATCCCATGTGATCGATTTCGATATGAGAATGACAAGAGTAGGATATTCGGAAGCCATGAAATGCAAGCTATTCACATGCTTACTTCATAGCTGAGCAAAGACTTGGTTCAAACAGTTGAAAACATGTAGTGTGAGATCTTATCCTGAGTTGGCTTACTTTTTACAACCCGATATGTTAACATTAAGGCACACCATTCAAGACGGCATTATACTCAATTCGGTATGACCATCCCAAGGAGAGTTTGAGGAAGTTCATTGATCGATTCAAATGTCAAGCTCAGGATGTCCAATTGAACCTCAAAGAAAGAGTGGAGATAATGAAGCGAGCCTCGAGGACTTCAAAACTGAGATAGAGCCTGTCAAAATCGCCACTAAAGAATTTAAGGGAACTTCAAAGAAAGATCATTGATAAACGGGAATTTTAGCATGTCGTTGCATTAAAACCAAATTTCCATATCAAATAAATTTATAGCCCTTAATCTACAAAAAATACAAATTTTGAAAACTTGTATAGTAGATGTCGGGGTCGATCACAAGGAGCTTGTGCTTGTCATGTATTTCAGCTGATACAGAATTCAAAGTAATGGTAAGTTTTAGTCTAGGCTCGGACCAACAGTGGTAAATAAGTTCGGTAAACAAGATCAGTAAACAATATCAAGTCTTAACACTAAGGTAACATGTACTAGTTTTAACTCAGAATAATACTAATGTGCCTTAAGGATCTACAGGTAGTGTAGTGCCAAAATTCCTAATTTAATCTACCATGTTCCTACACTCACAACTTCAAACAACCTAAGTCTACCCAGGTCTTCATCATATTTTCGACTAAGCTAGTCCTTCATATCATCACCAACCTTGTAATTAGGTCTACCCACATGGAAGCATATAGAACTAGGTCTATCTGGTTCTACTGGTTCTACCCGAAGTAACACCTATTGCTCTTGTCTTGATTTGTTGGTCTACCTCTAAATCAAGCATCTAAGTTGTGAAGCGACTTATTCCTCTCCTTAGGTCTACCCATGGTTTGATAGAAACAAGAGCTAACAAACAATGGTCAATTCTATTAAGACTCTTAGACCCACACCACCATGCTTCACCTTAAGACACTCCTAGGGTTTAGCTACTCATGCTTTGAAGGTAAAATGTAATGGCATTAACATAAAACAACAAAAATGTTAAGAACATTGTGCAGAAGTTGGATGCTGAACTGGGTCTTGATCTTCTTCCTTGAAGCTGGAGGTTCTTCTCCAAAAAAATCGCTTTTCTTCCTCCTTCTCCTTCAGTATCCTTCATCTTCGAGTTGGGGGAGAAACCCCTTCGTGTTTGTTCTGAAAATTTTGGGGTGTACTCCCCTTTTTTGCGACTCTCTCTCCTCATCTTTCTCTTGCCTCCCACTACCCAAGGCAAGTACATTCTCTGACAGATCTGCTGCTCCTGGCCTTGACTTGTAGACTGCCACCGTGACACTGTACTCATTGCCCCCCTGCAGCCTGATGACTTGCACGAAATCCAGATTTTTCTTTGATTTTTGGGTTGCTGCTAGACTCGAAAATCGGGTTAGACATGGGGTGGGCTAAATCAAAGGATTTAGCCCACTAAATTTTCTTAAATTACATTTTCTTAAATTACATAAAAACACTTAAAACTATAAAATAAACACTTAAAAATAATTAAAAATTTATGATTTTTCATCCCTTCAAACATGAAAATTTGTGTGTTATCAATTATGAAATATATTGAGGTCAATGAAGACCTTAGAGCTGAAGTAAGACGCCGGATAGACATAATGCCAGTTCAACATCGCAAGGAAAGGATGAGTTGAGCCATGCGGTAGGTCAAACATTGGGAAGTGTATCAGGTGGAGCCTACGAAGATGAACACGTACTGTGAAATACACAGAACTGCAGGGCATGACACTATTGACTGTCGAGTAATAAAAAGGGTTATCGAGCAGTATCATGTAGGTGGAACAACAACCGGTGCTGCCTGAGGTTCGGTGGATCGGCTTGGTCATAAACAGGCACGAGGTGACCAGTTGGGAACTAGTGAAGGAAGTTGGTATCTGGAGTTCCCACCTAGGCCATAAGAAAATGCAAAATGCAAGGAGGGGAACCCAACTGCTAAATGGGGGCGGAATAAATTAGAAACTTCACAAGATGCTAACCACGTACAGGATAGTCCACCCTACTCTCGAGGGATCCATGTGGTATTGAGAGGCACTGAAATTGATGAATCCGGGAAAGCAAGGAGAGGAGTTTGTGAGATCAGATGAAATCGACCTGAGAGAGCTACTTGGGAATGGGAAGAAGTCAATTTTAGTGAAAAGGATGTTTTGGCTGGCCCTATTGTTCAAAACAAGCCCTTGGTGGTGGCATGAATATGCAGGAGTACAAAAGTGAGAGGGTCCTCTTCGACTAGGGATCTTCTTGCAACATAATAAGGAGAGGAGTGGCCGAGTTATTCAAATCTTCCAAGGAGGGGAATATCCGCCAAGTCAGCATGGAGCTATATGTTTTCAAACAATCTGCAGTTTGAATGGTCAAAATAATAACCCTACCAGTAACATTTGGCACAACAGGTCAAAACTTGAATGAAAGACCGAAGGATTGATCAGTTCAGCATGGCCACCTCATTCGTACACTTAAAAATCAAGTTCTTGACCCCAAGGGGAATTTGTACCTTAGATATTGATCAAACAATTTCACGGTCATGCTACATCTCATACTGCTGATACCCTTGCTCTAAGAAGCCAAAAGTGATGATGGTGGAAAAAGATTGCAAGGAACCTCCAAGGCAAGCCATGGAACTAGTGGGGTATAAGTAGTTGCAGCTAGTGCGGGAGGATGCCCTGAAAGTAACTCAAATTGACATGGGTCTAGCAACTGATTTCAAGGAAAGGTTAATAGAATTGTTAAAGAGTAATACTGACATTTTTTCATGGACTGCTGCCGACATTGTAAGTATTGTCCACTCTATCACTGAACACCACATCGATACTTATCTAGGAGCTAAATCGATTCGACAAAAGCAGAGGCATTTCTCCAATGAGAAATGCTGAATTATCAAAGACTGAAGAATTATTGGAGTTAGGTTACATGCAGGAGATTCAATACTCGGAGTGGGTTGCCAATGTAGTTGTTGTTCTGAAGTATGGAGGGAAATGGAAAATGTGTGTTGACTTCACTTACTTTAATTATTGCTGCGTGAGAGATCCATACACGCTTCCGAAGATAGACAAGCTTGTAGATGCCATTGCAGGATCTCAAGTTATGAGTATCATGGATGTGCATTCCGGCTACCACCAAATCTTCATGGTCAAAAAGGATCAACTCAAAATGACATTCTACACCAAAGATGGAGTTAACTGCTATGTGGGCATGTCATTCAATTTGAAGAATGTTGGGGCAACTTACCAAAGATTGGTAAATCATATTTTTTCTATTGAAATTGGTAATTCTATGGAAGTATATATGGATGATATGAATGAATGAAGATGCTCATTTGGCTTACTTGGATTCCTGCTTTTCTTTGTATCGATCTTATAGGTTAAACTCATTTCGTTGAAATGCTGCTTTGGAGTAACAAGCATAAGATTGCTTGGCGATTACGTCTCAGAAAGAGGAATTGAAGACGATCATGAAAAGATTAAAGCAATATGCAAAATGCAACCCCAGAAGTTAGTGAAAGAATATCAAAGTCTTATCGGAAAGGAGGCCACCCTCAATGGATTCATATCCTGGTCTACGGATAAGTCTGCAACTTTTTTCAAGGTCCTCTGAAAGGGAAATATGCTAGAATGGAATGATGACTGTTGGATTGCTTTCGAAAAATTGAAAGAATACCTTTCATCACCACCACTTTTTGTAGTACCGAAGGAGGGTGAACCTTTAGGGCTCTATTTATTGGTATCGTTAGTAGTGGTCAATGGGGTCTTTGTAATCATATCAGGGGAAAAGTATTTCTTGTTATACTAAGTGAGCAAGGTTCTCCTCCTAGCAAAAACTCGGTATTTGATAATCGAAAAATTCATACTTGCCTTGAAAATGATGACCACCAAATTGAAATTGTATTTTCATGATCGACATATTATATTTCCCAATCAGCCTTTAAAGAACATTCTCTCTTGACCTGAAATGGCATGAAGGATTCCCAAGCAGGTGGTCAAGTTAAACACTGGATATTGAATTTACCTCCGGGACGATGATCAAGGCCCAACCACTTGCTGATTTCGTTGTGGAAATGAAAAGACACATAGATCGCTCCTTGGACGGTGATCACATTTATATCACTATGAAGTTCTTATTTTCGGATACCAACAACATAGCTGAATATGAAGCTTTGATTGAAGAGATGAAGATGGCCAAAGAAATCAGAGTTCCTCGGCTTGATGTCTACATAGACTCCCGATTAGTGCAAGGACAATTCTCAGATGAATTTTAGGCTCATGACACTTGATGGCCTTATATCGTGTTAACGTAAAGAAACTTGTGAAAACCTTCAAGGCATTCACATTATCACATGTAGTGCAGGAAAAGAATGTATCGGTAGATAGCTTGGCTCATTTTGCCGTTGGGTTCAAGATCTAAGAGGAAGAAGTGTGCTGATTTGATTATGAGATCAACCTTCAGTAACACTATAAGTAGTTAACCACATCTGTCACCAACCCCGAATGATTTCTCTCCTCAACTAAGCCCTCAAGAGGATTGGACAGACTAGAGGCTTGAAAGTTGCAAACTAGGGCAAGAAGATATGTGGTGATCAAGGGAGTTCTCTATAAGAAATCATTTTGCGAACCCTGCTGAGATGTATTGGAAGAGAATAGTCTGAGGAGCTTATTATCGGTTTGCAAGAAGGCGTTGAGAAGGGAACATTGCTGGCCAACCATGGAGCATGATATCAAGGATTTAATAAAGCATTGCAAAGCATGCCAGCATGATGCAGATGTGCCTAGGAAACCGTCAAATGACCTTATTATCGGTTCTACCACTTTCATGCCCAATCGATCGATGGGGAGTAGACATTATGGGGTCTTTCCCTTAAACAACTAGTCAAAGGAAGTTTGTAATCGTGGTGATTAAGTACTTCTCCAAATGGGTGGAACGCTGTGACCAAGATATCAGAAGAAACCATCATCCACTTTTTATGGAGAAATGTTCTTATCCAGTTCAGAATACCTTGTGAGTTGGTAATTGATAATGACACTCAATTTACAAGGGAAAAGTTGAATACCTTTTTATACAGATACTCCCTCAAGCACAATTTGAGCTCAGTATATCATATTCAAAACAATTGTCTTACGGAAGTCTCGAATTGGATGCCCCAATAAGGTATGAAAACTAAACTTGAAAATTTCGATATGTCTTTAACGGACAGGCTGGATGAGATTTTATGGTCATCCACTACAGAGGAATCTCCATTCATGTTAGGTATGGATCAGAAGCAATATGCCTAATGGAGTGAACATTGAAGAGCTATTGAGTCGAGCACTATGATGAAGTGAATAATGCCAAATTTTGAAAATTAGAGCTTTAGCTCTTAGAAGAGAAACGATAAAATATCTATACTCAACTCGAGGCTTATCAAAATAGGGTTGAAAGAAGTTAGAACAAGTTTGTGTGCCCAAAGGGATTCTCAAAAGTAGACTTGGTACTCTAGAGAATATAGGCACAAAAATATGATGCAAAGCTGGAACGCAACTCGGAGAGGCCCATCCGAATTGCGAGAGCCCTTGGTGGAGGACAATATCGGCTAAAACTCTTCCGATCTTGGAATATGGCACACTTAAGAAAATTTCATGCATGATGACGAACCTATCGAGATGTCATTTATTTTTCAGCTATTTCACCATTGTTCAAAATATGTTATTCCATTACTCTTAAGGGTTGTTTTTACTTACCTTATACTCCACTTTCTCATTATTTTCAATAGATTTTACATCTTTCATATTACTTTGATCTTTTTGGAGAGAGAGTATATTTTATAGATTTTTAGGACACTTTAGATCAATTTGAGGAGAAATCAAGACCCACTAGATTATGGACCTGATGGGCCATTAATCTCAGCTCGAGACTCGAAAAAATGATGAAGATTTGATCCAGGATGCGTGGATAAGATAAATATTTGAAGATGATCTTGAAATATTTAGATAAAAGATTTGGATAGAAGATCTTATCCAAACCCATCAAACAAGCTCAATATGAAAACTTGGAGCTACTCTCCTATAAATACTCCAATCTGTCAACTATTAAAGACGTCTTTTGATCACCTTTGCTTTGTATTTTTCCTATTTTGTGTTTATTTTCATGTTTGAGTTAAGTTCATGCGTGTGAGTACTTGCAACTAAGGATCTGCGGTGAAGCCTTGCTTTCAGAAGTCTTGCATGTGTGACTGTTTTACTATGTTTTTTGACATTTAATTTGAGATTTGATTCTGTTTTTCGCAACGTTTTCTTTACTAACGTGATCTTTAGTATCACATAACTCGAAGGGAGTGTGAAAAAATCAAATGTTTGCTTCAAGCACATAAAGACCCTAAGGAGAAGGGCTCAATCGTAGATCATTGGTAAGGTATATTCTATCTAATCTATGAGAGGTATGAGATGTAGGGGTTAGATTTGGGTATGAAGAAAACATGGGTTATCATAGGAGATGAAATGGCTCTGATGGCGTGGTTGATTCCATAATCCCACAAAACAATGGACAGTGTTATAACGATCACCGAGTAGCACTATTTTATAATAACACCCCCATAACTTGCATAAGCAGGTTAGTTTTCAAGGTTTACACACACAAGTTTGGACGACATTTGAGCAAGGTGGTTCCTAGATCCGAAGCCTCTTTTTTTTTATTGTTTTTAGCACCAAATCTTTGTTTTGTTTTCAGACTTTTGAGTCATTGCTTTGTAAAGGAAATTCCAATAACAGTTCCATATGGATACGATCTTATTTTATTACTTCATACGGTTTCTGTGCACTTGCAAAATTACCATTTGTAATGGTAACCCCTGGTATGAATCAGGCACTGGTTCCAAAAAACACACACTTAAGTGCTGAAAAAGACCTAAGTAAAGATCTTACTATCAAATCTCGAGATAATAAGTGCACCCAAAGGAAATCCGGCTGCATTCCGAAAGTGCAGAATCTCAGCCAAAAGAGAGCCTATGTGGATTGGAGAAGTGATTCAGTTGAGTAGACGGTTTAGCTCACATCTCTAGAAGTGGCTCGACATAAGTAAGAAAAAACTTAGGCAAATATTTCAAGTAACAGATGACATGAATATAGAAAAAGGTGCACATTAAAACCAATACTCTCAAGTTGAGAAAAGTAACACCCCAAACTGGGACTCAAGCTTGAACAAGACCCCAAAATAGGGCAAAAATACTAGTTTCGTTTTAAATATAGAAAGTGAGAGCTCAAGGAAGGAGATTGATAGACAGGACAACATGCCCCTCAAGTCTCGAAGACAACTTGAGACTATGGCTTTCAAACATTCCAAGTCAGGTTCAAAACTGAACTCCAGAGCCTGAAATAGATCTATCCAGGCCTTTTGCATATTCTCATCTCGTTTGAGTGGAGAAATCCAATCCCAGCACAAGTTAGGGACCGAGATGCCAAATACGTTGGCTATTTGGCGCACCTTCCGGTATAGAAGGAGGCTGATTAAATTGTTCTGTAAAGATCTGATAACTTTGAGAAGTAGGTAGAGCTAATGAAGTCGTCCAGGACCCATTGGCGAGCTAACTCTTGATCATGAAGCTCAGCCTCTAGTGCCGAAACCCGACCCTTTGTGTGTGTCAACTCTGACTTAATCACCTTGAATCTGGCCTTGAAAACCTCTTTTTTGGAGTTGGTGTCATCAATGGCCATGCCCATTTCATTCACCAGCATCTCATGCCGAGAACGCTTACTTAATATAGCCTTCAAAGAGCTTTCTTTATCCTACGGTTGTTCGATCTCCAAATCCTTGGTGGGTATCGTGGATTGGAGTTCTGAAACCTTGCTCGTAAGGGCTTCAATCTCTTTTGTCAAACCCCAACTGAGAACAAACCCCTGAAAGCTCAAAATTCCATTTTTATTGTTGCTAACATTTGGAATCAGAAGGATAGACATATTACCTCCCAAATGCCATTTTCAACTCTTGCTAAGGCCTTGAAGACTTGAAAACAACCTCCTCCAAGGTTGTCTGCAACTTGGCAGGGATTTGAGTTCAGGGGGGGGGGGGGGTGAGGATGAAAAATCCTTGGCCGCATCAATAGGAAGTTCAGATGTAGAAGGCCTTGCCGAATCGAAAATCGCCTTCGGATCTGGGATCTCAATGATCTCGGTGGAAAGAGGCACCTTCTCTTTACCCTTCTCGGTAGAGGCCGACGGAGTTGGATCTCAATTTATGGAAGTTTCCAACTTCGCTATCTCCCATGCGGAGATAGTCGGTGTTATCAAACCATGCCCCTAGTGAACCACCTAAACGTAAAATCAAAATCAAACCAAGAGTCAAAATAACCCGAATAAGCAAAGAAAGAAGGTGAACCTCAAAAAGTGGTCGTATATCCGATTGTCGAACCTCGCAGAGCTCAGCATCAAAATGCGCAGCAACCAAAGCCTTCAAAACCCTTCTCCTTGCCATTTCATTAGCTGCATATCGAGATCAAAGAGCAATCAAAACAACGAAGTATTATAATTTGGAAAAAATAAGTCTAAGTATGTTTTTGCTTTTTGGAGGGTTTGTGGGCACATGTCTTTACCCAGCTTTTTTTCTGGGGAGCATGGGGTAGGACAGGAGAAGCATGAACTGAATTACGAAAATGGTCAGGGGACATCGTAATGGGGTAAGAAGTGGATCTTGCATCGAGACCATGCGGAGCAAGGAATTCGGTCCAATAGTAATCTCAATTTTAGCCAAGAATGCTTGAGAGGTTCAACGAACCTTTAGAAAGCAACAAGGCATGAGATTCGTACCAAATGGTGCCTTCACCAAGTCTCCATATATCAGCTGGTGATAAGGACTAGAAAGTAGAGGGCTGATAAGGACCAGAAAGTTTCACCCTAAAGGGGGTGGGAGGATCAAGGGGAAGTTCCATTTTGATCCTAGTGGAGGAGCAACCCAAACGAAAGACGTCCACTAGTCATGGTAGATATCGAGGGCCTTAATGATGAAATGCGGGTTATCCTCAAATCGAGTGAATTGAAAATGAGCTCACCCAAACATCAAAGGTTTATCCTTGCGGACAGCGATTTTGAAAACCTAAAGGAAGTCTACTAAGGACAGAGCTGAGTCCATTTCTGATGCGTAAAATAAGAAAGTAGTAAAACAAAAAACAGAATTAGGGGCAATAAGAAGACATCAGACGATCAAGGAGTGCAAAGGGAAATAGAGATCGCTTTTGAAATAAGAAGACACAATACTCTTTTTGAGAGAGAAAACACAATGGTTGTAAGTCCAAGTAGAAAACATTTTAACACTATTCCTTCTATAAGAAGACATCTAATTCTAGCAAATATTACTTAAAGAGACAATTTGCTTGTGCAAAATCTACAAACAGGTTGGTTATTTAAAAAAGGGTATGTCCAACAAATAGGTAAGGACAAGTGTTCAATCAGACATCATTAATAAGACAAATTCGATTTAATTTGTTTGTAATGTATGAAGTCTAGGGATTAGAATTAAGTGTGGAAAAAACATGAATTACCACAGTAGGTGAAATTACTATAGTGACATGGTTGATTGTATAATAATTCTAAATGAGAAATGATATTATAATAGTTACCAAGTAGTACTACTTTAAAATAATACCTCTACAACTTACACTAACAAGTGGGTATTCAAGGTTTACACATATTGATAAACGGAAATTTTAGCATATTGTTGCAATAAAATAAAACTTCCATATCAAATACATTTATAAGCCCTAATCTACACAAACTACAAATTGAGAAAACTTGTATAGTGGATGTCGGGGTCGATCACAAGGAGCTTGTGCTTGTCATGTATTTCAGCAGATACAGAATTTTCAAAGTAACGGTAAGTCTTAGTCTAAACTCGGACCAACAATGGTAAACAAGTTTGGTAAACAAGATCAGTAGACAATATCAGGTTTTAACACTAAGGTAACAAGTACTAGTTCTAACTCAGAATAATAACAAGGTGTCTTAAGGGTTTGCAGATGGTTTAGTGCCAAAATTCCTAATTTAATCTACCATGTTCCTACACTTACAACTTCAAATAACCTAAGTCTACTCAAGTCATTCATCATATTTTCATCTAAGCTAGTTCCAATTAGGTTTACCTGCATGCAAAGCATATAGAATTAGATCTACTCATGGCTTAATAGAAACAAGAGGTAAAAAACAATGGTGAATTTTATTAAGATTCCTAGATCCACACCACTATGCTTCACTTTAAGGCACCTCTAGGGCTTTAGCTACTCATATTTGGAAGGTAAAAAATAATGACATTAACATAAAACAACAAAAATGTTAAGAACATCGTGCAGAAGTTTTGTGCAGAAACTAAAGACATCAACAACTAAAAGAAAGCTGTAAAGTTCTGGTTTCCGTCTGCTACTGTTCACAGTCTGGAACAGTAGCGTTGAGCTAGGTCTTGATCTTCTTCTTTCACGCTGGAGGTTCTTCTCCAGAAAAATCACCTTCCTTCTTCTCCTTTTGTATTTTTTGTGTTCGAGTTGGGGGAGAAACCCCCTCGTGTGTGTTCTGAAAATTCTGGGTGTCCTCTTTTGCGACTCTCTCTCCTCCTCTTTATCTCGCCTCACATTGCTCAAGGCAAGGATATTCTATGACAAATCTGCTGCTCCTTGCCCTGACTTGCAAACTGCCGTCGTGACAATGTACTGATTGCCCCCTGCAGCCTAGTGACTTGCACGAAATCCAGATTTCTTCCTTGACTTTTGAGTTGCTGCTGGATTCCAAAATCGGGTTAGACATGGGGGATTTAGCCCAGTAATATACCAAAAAATCATATTTCCCTAATCAAATAAAAATACTTAAAACTATAAAATTAACACTTAAACATAATTAAAAATTTATGATTTTTTATATCCTAAAACATGAAAATTTATGTGTTATCACATAGATATTGGTGAGTTTTAGTAAGATCTAACTTGTATCCAAAACCACTTTTTGTATTTTTTTTTAAAACTAATCTTTTTGTTTTGTTTTCAGTTTGTTTCATGTCACTTTACTTCAACAATTTATGTGTACATATAAAATTACCATCATTCCATGATTGCTTACTTGAGAAGCAATTTTTTGATGTTTTAGTTATATAATTGAATGGAACATATGCTGTAAGTTATGAATGATCACGATCCATATGATTCTTAGTTTGCTTATTGATAAGCATTCAATAAAAGATATCCATATATGTAGAAAGGTGCTTCACAACTATTATACTTACATTCCTAAGTTAATTGTGATAGTAGCTTTGAAAGAGATTTAGAAGACTATCAAGAAAATTCATGATACACGGAGTGTTATTTATTCAACTTTTTCAGTAAAGACAATTGAGAAATTCAAACTAGTTGTATGTCCATGTAATAGCTTCCAACAAGAATGCAAAACTCAATTGAGTTCTATATACTGGATGCTTGACACTTATGCAAATCTTTAAGGATGCATTTTCACAAGTGCGATTATGGATAGATGCTACAAAAGTCTATTGGATGAAGAAAATTGGGATAAAGCAATCAAAATTTGTGATATTTTGAAGTGTTTTTCGAAGCAAAGTTGATTTTTTTAGTACTCTTTATTCTATATTTAATCTTTTTTTTTCAATTATTTATGATATCAAGATTAAACTACATGGGTGGATGCAAAATAATGATTCATAGTTAGTGGTATAGAATTCGAGATGATGAGCATGTTTTTTAAATATTGGGATGGTTGTCACTTTATATTAGAAATTTGGAATAATCTAGTAAATAACACGTTTTATGGTAATGCTGCCCAAGGACGAGCGTAGGTGTTCGGACTAGATGTGAAGATTCTAAGGGTTTCGGCTAGTGAAATAGATGTGAAGATTATCCATTCGATTTCGAAGTTCTGCACAACTCCCGAAGTGGTCTAGGAGATGCTTTAGATGGGCGTTGAAAATAAGTTAAGCCTTGCGGTTGAAGTAGAGGTGCGACTAGTTCCAAACCGTTCGGTTTTAGCAAACCATTAGTTCATAAACCATGGTTCGTTATAGACTACAATTTCGGTTTTGATTCAGAACTAGATTTCAAAACCTTGAACCAAACCAAAACTAGAATCGGAACCAATGGTGGTACAAAATCGAAACCAAAACTGGAATCGGACGGTTATTGCTTAAATGAATGATGCATTTTCCAGGGTGCTTGAGAATGAATTTCTATTTTGCAAAATATGATCCTGGGCACACTTAGGTGTTTAGAATTGATCCTTAACAATTGTTATAGGTGTTTAGAATTGATCCTGGGCACACTTAGGAATCAATATGAGTGTCTTGATAATTGATAACAAAAAATGTTACGTTATCTAGGCACCCATAACAATCTGTTGCATTTCTCGTATACTTTGCATGTCAGAAAAGTAGCAGAATTTAAAATTTTTTTTTGAGAAATCCTCAACGTAAATCTTGGAATACGATATACAACAGATAAAAGGATGTTGAGAATACCTTTAAGAGGACTTCGTTGTTCACTAACCGCGAATAATAGACGGCCTTTATGGTATTCACACGTGAAGCACTCCGTCGATAACCTTCTCAAAGCTATAAAATGCTCATCGATCTCCTCAAGTTCCCACCCCCTTGTAGATCAATCTCAGAAAGCAAGAAGATGTTGGAAGCCGATTTGTAGATCTAAATTATTTGATAGATATTTGGTAACATATCAAATAAAATCTCTGTAAATTATCTTGTAGAAATATTTATATGTTCCAAATCTTATTTATATAAGATCTTTTATTTTGAATTTAATCAATATTAATCTCAAAATAACTCTCTATTTAATTTATTCACTTTACCAATTACATCTTATGTAATTGTGCTATTCTATTTTATATCGATTAGTGATGTGACCCTCTAATCTAAAGAGATTAGTAACCCACGAACAAGAGGTGATTTTGAAGCTTAGAAAGTATCCCACCCAAGTCTACCCTCAAGAGAATGAATCTCTTGCAACCAGACTTCGAAACAAAGAAAATTAGGAGCCACACTTCAGAAAAGAGAAGGGATTGGAAGTGATAATCCTAGGACGCCACAAGCTTAAAGCTTGATAAGTCAAGAGTGTACAAGTACTCAAAGAATAGGAGAATCCTCACAACATACATGAAAATGACTAAAGGTCCTTAAAGAGTACAATTTTAGAGTATTTATACTTTAGGATTGGGCTCTAACATTACTTGGGCCAAACAAGTAGTTGAGCTCTTTTGATGGGATGTCTTCAAGCCCATGTTTGATTCCAATTGTATTGAGTAGAGCCTTAAGTGTATCTTCAAGCATCTTGCTCTTGCTCCTAGTCATTGGTCCCGTTGGAATCATCTTTGTCTCTAATGTGTTCACTTGGACAAACTCCTCATCATTCTTTAAAGACACTTCATTATCTTCCTGGGGCTCATCAATTAGTGATTCCACTATTGTGTCTGACCCTATAGGCTTCTTCAATCAAGGCCGTAATAATAAATTTATTAATTAACTCTTAATTAATCAAATACATCATTATCAATCATGAGTGATGTCTAGCAACATATCATGATCCCAAGATGTAAGAATAATCAGGTGAACTGATTGAGCCTTTCCATGACTAGCCACCATGCAATGAACTGCTTTCATCATACTTATATCTCATTCGATACCAAAACATGGGTGTGTGTCTTTCTGATATATCGAGCTTATAATTGCATTCAAGCACTAACACTCGATTACCTTGTCAAACAATTCGAGTGTCATCCCTTGGGTCCATGACTTACTGTTAGGATTTGATGCAATTAATTGAGATATGATCTCATAGCTAACATGAGTGATGAATCATTTATTGGTCAATCAACTATCTCCAACGTTAAGGAGTCATATCCCTACTCATCCATACTAGGCAAGCCATGTTTAGGCTCCCATTAGTAATGAGCGAAAATGCGAGCTTAAGATCAAGATAACTTTGTTGACCTCAAGTCTCAACTTACTTGCATGACTGTCATATTCGAAATCTTGCTACTGACACTTGTTTAGCTTTCTATAGTAGTATCTCGAAGACGAGTCATCCAGTGAATCGATTCTCTAATCGACACCCACACATTGATTCTAGTAATCTCATTATATTAATTGTGAGAATCATCACCTAAACAGTTTAGGGAACTCAATATGTGATAGCTTATCCGTATTTTTGATATCCTCATTTAACAAATACTCTAGTCAGGGAGTTTTTAACTTGAGCATAAGTGCTTGAAGAATCTCACATTATGATCTCATCATAATTTTTATAGCGCATAGATCAAGTAGAAGATTTTATCAATGATATAAATTTAATCATAATTCAAAGTAAATATCAAAAGATAAGATTTGCATTGTCTCTAGAACACATACACCAACACAGTCATTATGTATGTCCAGAATTGATTAAAAATGTCCTTAGGTGTCATTATGAGTGTCTAATAAATCTTATCATAGGTGTCCTTAGAAACCATTATGAGTGTTTACAAATTCTCTTCAAAAATTATATGCTTTCTAGGTATCTTCAACAATTGCTATGGGTGTTTGCGAATTAATTCTCTTAAAAAATGAACTGATGGTTCACAGTTTTGAACTATTGGTACGGTCAATTTTACACGGATTGGAATCGATGGTTCCACAATTTCAAATTTATTGAATCGAACTAGAATTATACGAACACTTACATCTCCGAACCAAACAGGTTCCAATTGATGTGGGGAGGAAGACGCGGGAAAGATCATGGGAAACACTCAGGTTGCATTACAAGCAATCAAAGAATTCGTCATGCCTTCATCACAAGAATGCGATGACATACCTTAGTTTTTTAGAAATATTTTCATATTGCTGTAATTTTCAAATTTATTATTAGTTTATCTTAATTATTGAATATACTTGCTAATCAACCTTATCTTTTGAAATTATTTTTATGTTACCTCAATTAAAAAAGAAAAGGGTAAATGTCTCAATTTTATATTTACTTTTTCATTTATATTAATTTTTTAAAAACTTTGTAAATTAATAAAAATAGGGATATTTTTTTTTACATTTTACCTTATCTTTATGATTTTTTTTGTCCTGTGTTTTAATTTTAATGTTATTAATAATATATTTTATTTTCAGAATTCAAGGAATATTTAGTATTTATGATTTAGGAATATTATTATATTAGGCTTTCGGGATTCATAATTAGATTTTATGGTTTAGTAATTTATGTTTTGAAATTGAATATTCGGGGTTTAGTTTTTAGATTAGAAATTTAAGTTTAAAAGTTTAGTGTTTAGAAATATTTGAAATTTAGGTTTAGGAGTTTAGAGTTCAGAGATTAAAATAGAGTAAAATGTATAATATAAATGAATATTTAAGGTAAATCAGCTTAAATACAAAAAAAAAGAATAACTAAGGTAAGTTATCAATAAAAATATTAAATAAGGTAACTAGCAAGTAGATTAAAGAGGAAGAGGTAAATAAATATTAAAGTTATTGTGGGTGTTGTAAATGTTTTGTAGTTACCGAGGGCGAGGGATTTGGGCAAGTGTTGTTGATGTAAATCCAATCGTATTAATACAAGAAAAGAATATTTTCCATAAAAATTTCCACCGATTTCCGCAGAGGAAGCCCACTTAATGGCACCAAAACCCACTTAATGGTGCCAGAGATTCCTCCCCTCTACTCTCTATAGTTTGGATTGTAGCGTTGCAACAACCTTCTTCTCCATTCATCAACTTGGTTTCATCTTCACGTACTTGGTATCTTCTTTACTGATTTGGTTTTTTACTATATCTCTTCAAGAGTTTTTTTTTTTGAGTTTTTTTTTGTGCACTGGGGATGAGGTTTATATTGACTAATTTGTGGAGAATCCTTGTTTATTCAATTGGTATAAAATATGTTTTTTTGTCTAGGAAGGCAGGTTACTTGTATCTAGTCGTCATGGAAAAGTGATGCAACCCTCCAAACAACAAGTATTGGATAAACCCAATCTTGGATTTCTAATGAAACAATCATTTAATAAAACAAAAAGTTGATTTTCAAAAAATGAATATCCTAAAAACAATCCAAATTTATGAATAGGGTGCCGTACTCATAGAACAAGAAAAGAAATGGGAGTGATAAATTATACAAGATATCACAAATAACCTTTGATAAGTCTAAAGTTCTACAAAAAATGAATATCCTAAAAACAATCCAAATTATGAATAGGGTGCCATACTCACTGAACAAGAAAAGAAATGGGAGTGATGAATTACACAAGATATCACAAACAAACCCTGATAAGTCTAAAGTTCTACAAAAAAAAGAAATTGGAGTATTATTTTCAAAATACATTACAATTAAAATTGTTCCTAAACAAGAGTGAAACCCTTCTTATATAGATAGAGGAATAATCCTACTAAAAAAAAAGTAGTAGTAGTACACTAGGAAGTGATGGCCCAACTTTAGTCTAGTTGCTCCATTTGAGTGGGTAATCCTCAATGCCATATGGTTCGCTGTTTTGTTGATTGATCCATAATCCCATCGGAAGCTCTTCATTCTTTCGTGTTCTTGATGTTCAAGATTATTTTTGCCATTCATGATTTCATCATCCACTTCTTCTTTTAATAGATTCATCCTTGAATCATTACTATCTACATCACAAGGAGTCAAGTAAGTAATATTGAACATGGAACACATGGAAAACTCATTTAGTAGGTGAACGGAAATTTAGAGGTCATTGAAATAAAAAAAAAATTCCATATCAAATGAATTTATAAGTTCTAATCTTCACGAAATACAAATTAAACATAAAGTGCACAATGAAATTTTGGGGTAGATCATAAGGAGCACATGTTTGCTATGTGTTTCAACAGATGCAAGTTTGAAGTCAAACTAACATTAACATATAAGATAGGGAATTCATAGCAAACAACAATGTAAAATGTAAATAAATTCAACTCTTGCACAACAGAAGGTAACGAACTCCTAATTCTTTCATGCAATTTCACATTTGCATAACTCTAAACAATCTAAGTCTACTCAGGTACATCTTTTTAGAACACTCCCTAGTATCACTACCTATTTCACACATAGGTCTACCAATTTGTGAAATACATAGAACTATGTCTACCTCGTGTTACTGGTTTTATTGAGAATAACACGTATTAGACTTGTCTCAACTTTGTGATCTAACTTCAAGTTAAGGGGTTTGAGTTATACAATTAGTTTGTTGACCCCTTAGGTCTACTCGAGGCATAGTAGTACATACCAAAATTGTGCAAAAATCACAATCAAAATAGACATAAACCACTTTCGTTACCCTAAGGCATCTCCAAGGTTTAGCCAATCATAATTGACTTTCGTAAAGATAAACTAAAAATATCTTCACAATCATTATAAGAGAAATAGTAAAAAAGGAAAAATATCCAATGAACGAGAACAAAGTAAATCAAGTTTATGCTTTCTTCTGTTACTATTAATAGCTCCAAATAGTAGCATTGAATTGGGTCTTTACTGATGTTCTTCAAATTTGAGGCTTTTCTTCTATAAATCATCTTCTTCTTTCTTGTTTTTTGTTGTTTTTTCCTGTCGAAGGAGCTCTCTGTGTGTGTTCTTCATTGAAGCTCCCCTCTTTTTTTTTGATCCCTTCTTTAAATGTGCCATCTTGGATGACATACAATGGATGGCATTATTAGTGTTGTGACAAGGGATGAAATGTGCCATCTTGGAGAATCTATCAACCACTATAAATATTGAATCTTTTCCCCTTTGAGTCCTCGGTAAACTGAAAATAAAACTCATAGAAAGATCAATCCAAGGATGAATAGGGGTACGAAGCAGAGTTTACAATCTTTGAGAAGTCGATTTTTATTTGACCCTCTTGCAAGTTAAGCATCATATACATATCCTTTCCACATCTCTTCTCACGTGTGGCCAACAGAAATGTTTTTAGAACATGTCGAGCATTTTGGTGACTTCAAAATATCGCATAAGTCCTCCACCATGAGCCTTTTTCACCAAGAACTCTTTAATGGAACATTGTGGGATACATAATGTGTGTTCCTTGAAAATGAAATTGCTTTGCCTAGAGTAAGTTTCATGAGGTTTATGCTCACAAGAAAGATATATATCTTAAAAATCATGATCAAGAGTATAAAACTCTTTTATCATTGAAAACCCAAGCATTTGAGCATGAAGAGTAGTGAAAAGTGTATACATTCGTGATAATGCATCAGGAACGATGTTCTTTTCACCTTTCTCATATTTGATGACGTATGGAAAATGTATCAATGAATTCTATCGATCTTGCATGTCTTCTATTGAGGTTTCTTTGACTCACATGCTTCCAACTCTTATCGTCAATATGGATGACAAACTTTTTGTACCACGTATAATGCTTCTAAGTTTCTAATGCTCTTACTAGTGAGTGCAATTCCTTATCAAAAGTTGGGTAATTGAGCATGGCTCCATTGAACTTTTTACTTAAGTAGCTAATGGATTGCCCTCCTTGCATCAGAGCAAAACCTATTTCAACTTTAGAAACATCACATTCAATTTCAAATATGTTTGAAAAATTAGATAACACAAGTAAAGGGATTGAACTAAGCTTATCCTTAAGTTGCTTGAATGCAAGCTATTGTGCTTCTCTCCAAGAAAATTGAACATTCTTTTGTCAAGGATTTTAGTACACTTTCTGAACCATTGAATGAGGATAATTGTACTTAATTGTTATTTAGTTGATAAACAACAGTATGTGCACATCTTCCATATTTCATCATGTCTTGGGATCAATGAGACTGGAATAGAGCATGGACTAACAATTTCCCTCACCAATCTTTTCTGTTAATGTATGTGTTCTAGAGACATCAACTTATTAGCAAATCTTATCCTTTGATATTTTCTTTGAATTGTGATCAAATTTATATCATTAAAAAAATTCTTTACTTTATTTGAGATCATAATTTGAGATTCTTCAAGCGTTTGTTTTCAAGTTAAAAATTCTTAGACTAAAAGTATTTGTAAAATGAGAATATCATAAATGCGAATAAACTAGCTCATATTGAGTTCCCTGAATTCTTTGGACAATGGCTCTCACAATTTATATAATAAGATTATTAGAACTAATGTGTGGGTGTCGATTAGATAATTGATTCACTGGATGACTTGTCTTTGAGATGCCACTATGAGAAACTAATCAAGTATTAGTAGCAAGATCTTGAATATGATAGCTGTGCAAATAAACTTAAACTTGAGGTCAAAAAATTATCTTGATCTTAAGCACGCATTTTTTCTCATTACTAATAAAAATCTTACAATGGCTTGCCTAGTATGAATAAGAAGAGATATGACTCTTTAAGGTTAGAGATAGTTGATTGATCAATAAAAAATTGATCACTCATGTTAGCTATGAAATCTTATCTCAAGTAAATTCATCAAGCCTAACAGTAAATCTTGGGCCCAGGTTCATGACACTTGAAGAGTTTGAGTTGGTTATTTAATGTTTGTGCTTAAATGCAATTATAAGTTCAATACATCAGAAATATACATGTCCATGTTCTGATATCGAATGAGATATAAGTATAATGAAAGTTGTTCATTGCATGGTGACTTGTTATGAAAAGACTCAGTCAGTTCACTTGATTATTCTTACATCTTTAGGATCATAATATGTTACTAGACATCACTCATGATCGATAATAATAGATTTAATTAATTAAAAGTTAATAAATAAATTCATTATTACAGTTTTAATTGAAGAAACCTATAGGGTCACATTCAATAGTGAAGTTATTTATCAATATAAAATAGAATGACACAATTATATTAAATGTAATTGATATAGTGAATAAATTAAATAGAGAGTTATTTTGAAATTAATATTGATCAAACTCAAAATAAAGGATCTAATATAGATAAGATTTAGGAATATATATATCTATTAGATTTCCACGAGATAAAATCTTACAAAGATTTCATTAAATATGTTACCAAATATCTATATAAGATAATAAGAAAGATCCAACCAGAGACATTTCTAGATCTTCATTCTTTCCAAGATTTATCTACAATAGGCGACTTTCTCTATCAGCATTGGAGGAGATCAACCATCATTTTGTGGCTTTGAGAAGATTATGAACGGAGTACTTCACATGTGGATATCATAGAAGCTATTTACTATTGACTGTTAGTGAACAACAGAGTCTACTGAAAGGTATTTTCAAAATCACTTTATTTGATACATACTTTATTTCAAGATCTGTAGTTCGGGTCTCTCGAAAACATTTCATTTTTGTTGGATTGAGGACATACGATGTCTAAGTGAAAGCTAAAACTTTCGCTATGAGTTCCTCTACTTAGCATTGAATCTCTTTGGTTTCTTCACGATTAGCCTTATAAGCTGCACGATATGAGATTTGAGAAACTGAAACAAAGTCTATTTGATGTTCAATTCCTCAATATGGTGGTAATCTAAGCAATTCCTCATGGTAAACATCAATTTAAATTGGTAAACGAAAATTTTTAGTGTCGTTGCGAAAGAAAATAAATCTCTATATTAAATAAATTGATAATCCCTAATATTCATAAAATACAAATTCAATACAAATTGTACAGTGGATTTCAGAGTCAATCACAAGAAGCAAATACTTGCAACATATTTTTCATAATGCAAAATTGAGAATGAATTTTACTCTTAGTACAAGGTTAAAATAATAATGATATAGAAGCTCAGTAACCAAAAATAAGTCACAATGCAAAAAGTAAAAAATGTGGATTCTATGTACAAATAACACTACGATGCCTCAAAATGGTTCAGATGATGTGGTACACAAGTTCTTAATCTAATGTACCATTTGTCTATATGTGGTTCAGATACCTAAGTGTACTCAGGTTGTTTCTCATGTTTTCGACTATGACAATCTCTAATGTCATTACCTATTTGACATTTACATCTAATCATGTGCAAATACGTAAAACTAGATCCACTCGATTCTACTAGTTCTACTAATGACTAATGCCTACTATCCCCCTCTTGATTCATTGGTTTACCTTTGAATCGAGCTTCTAAGTTGCAATGTTTTTCGCTCCTTCCCTTAGGTTTACTGAAGGAATGTTAGAAACGAAAGATAATGTACACAATGATAGACTATCTCCTAAACTCTAAACCACATCTCCTTCACATACCTTAAGGCATCCCTAAATTTAACATGATCTTATTAAGATAAACTAAATAAAATATCATAAACATCATGAGAGAAAGTCACATAAACAAAATTTCCATCAAATTAAAGACAAAGTAAAATAAGTTTTGTTTCTTGTCTACTACTATTCGCAGCCCGGAACAGTAGCACTCAACTAGGTTTCGATTCTTGTTCTTCAAGTTGGAAGTTTTTCTTCCGAAAAAATCATATTCTTCTTCCTCCTTCCTTTGTGTTTTTTTTTTTCAATGTTGATGTTATTCTCTGTTGTGTGTTGCCAAAGATTCCCTTTTCGATTCGTCTCTCCACCATAATATCTCTTTCTCTCTTTTTCCAAAGTAAGTATTATTTCGGACACTTATACTATTCTCACCCTAAACGTGCACACTGCAGGCAGCAAACAGTGCTTTCTATCCCCCTTTGGATGTTGTGCCTTCCTTGACTTAATGCACATACGTTTTAGTTTGATTTGCTACTAATTTTCTTGCTAAACACTATCAAATATCAGTAACACAAGGTTCATGTATCAACATGAAATTAAAAACACATAAAATATGAAAAACTACACAAATACAACCTAAATCATAACAAAACATGATGATTTTGTATTATAAAACACTAAGAAAATGTGTGTCATGGTGAACTTGTTCCCAACTCTTAACTAAGACTAATTGGAACCAATCTTCGTGAGTGCCAATGGTGAACTTAAACAATTTAGATATAATTTTGGACACATGACCCATAGAGGTGTTAGTGTGCATATCATGTTATCACTCAAATATGCATAAATAGATTCCTCTTGAGGAGCGGTTTCGATGATTACCTCATCCAGTTGATTCATTCAAAGCCATTTAGAAGTATGGTTTCCAACTTATTTTCTAGCTGTCTTTCTCTCTTTAGGCACATCTTGTTCAATATGGGTATAATGCCATGTCCTTTTCTCTATCCAACTTATTTTCTTGCTGCCTTCCCAATAGTATGTGTCTCCCATGAGTTAGCATCACATCACAATGAATTTCATCTTGATACTTTCTTATGAAGAAAGTAACAAGAACTTAATTAGTAACTTTGACTTCACTCCCTTCAGTCAAACATTGAAGCATGTATGGGAGTGGATGCTTTAAAGTTGGAGGTTGAAGTTTCTCAACCATGAGATCACTAGCTACATTTGTACAACTGCCTGCATTGATTATTACACTACAAACCTTCTCATTCACAAACCATCTTGTGCGAAATAAGTTTTCTCATTATTCTTACATTGACTTGACTTCCATTCTCAAAGTTCGTCTATTGACCAAAGTTTCACCTACAACAGGTTGTTGTTCATCATTATCATCCATCTCATCTAATTAGCTTCCACTTCCACTCTCAACCTCTAATTCAATATCCACATAATCTTTTAGAATCAATGTTGATGATGTCGAAAATAAGCATCATATGGTAGAGATGAGAAAAGATTGGAATATTCAATGGCAAGACTCAAAATCAGAAATCAATGTAAAACCAAGAAAATGGACTAGAAGAATCGGTTATGGGATGTAAATTGATGCTAGAGCTAAATAACATTGAAATAATGGATCAGCTGATGGCACACATTTTCCCTGAATTTTATAATATAAAATAGTTATATTTTATTATCGTATAGGTCAGATAAATGTGGTTTTCTTATATTTATGTGTGTTTAAGTTAATTTTGTGTGTTTGTGTTAAAAAGTGGACTAAATCCACAACCTTTGTTACTAATATTTCAGTAAGTTCAGCAGGGAGATCAGCTGAAAATCATACTTGCAAACGTGTGGAAGAAGTAAAAAAGGGTGCAAAATCCGGAGAAGGACAAAGAGCGCTGTTCTACAACTACTTGTAGTCTGCAAGTTCAGGCCGGGAACAGTGCTGGCGGTAGGGAACAGTGTTGGCATTCAAGAACAGTGTGATGGAGTGAAGGAGAGGGGATAATTTATTTCGAAAATGAGAGAGAGAGCGGGAATAGCCGAGGGGGGAGACAGTAATAGTGAGGAGACGCAAGGGGGCTTCTTCCCCAATGCGAAAAACACCAACCAGAAGAGGGGAAGAAGGCCCTCATCATCAACAGCAGCACCAGAGCCTAGTCCAGCACTACTATTCCGGGCCATGAACAGTAGCAACTGGGCGACATAACACTTTTTATTTGCTTTCCGTTTTCTGAACGTTTCAAGTTTCTGTATTTTGACTTGCTTACAATGTTCATGTTATTTTCGCCAACTTATATGAATGAAATCATATTTTATTTCCCAATCATGAGTGGCTAAAGTATTAGGGATGCCTTAAGGTGAAGTGGGGTGGTTTGTGCTTAGGGTTGATGATGAAATTTATGTGTGTTCCTTAACTCTTGTTTCTAACAAACTATGGGTAGACCTAAGGAGGGAAACAAGTAGTTTCACAACTTGGATGCTTGGTTTAGAGGTAGACCAACAAACCAAGACGAGAGCAATAGGTGTTAGTCTGGGGGTAGAACCAGTAGAACCGGGTAGACCTAGTTCTATATGCTTTGCATGCGGGTGAACCTAATTGTAATGTTGTTTATGCTATTTGGGACTAGCTTAGCCGAAAATATGATGAATGACCCGGGTATACTTAGGTTATTTGAAGTTGTGAGTGTAGGAACATGGTAAACTAAATTAGGCATCTTAGCATAGCACCACCTACAGATCCTTAAGGCATCTTCGTGTTATTCTGAGTTAGAACCAGTACTTATTACCTTTGGCATTGAAACCTGATTCTATTTACTGAACTTTCTTGCCACTGCTAGTCCAAGCTTAGACTAAGATCTACTGTTATTTCGAATCATGCATTTACTAAAACATTTAGCAAGCATAAGCTCTTCGTGATCGACCCGATATCCACTATACAAGTTTTTCAAATTTGTATTTTGTATAGATTAGGGATTATAAATTTATTTGATAACGAAATTTCTATTTTTACAACGACATTAGGAAATTTTTGTTTATCAAATTGACGCCGTTGCCGGGGAGCGGTGTTCAATTGTTTTCTGTTTTTAGTTGATGCATTTGTGTTCCTTTGGTGCAGGGAATTTCGAATTTCAATCTTGAGGTCGAGAGGGCTGCTTGAGGGAACCGCAAAAAAAAAAAAAAAATCAAGGAAGTGGTCAAGTTGAGGAAAATCCTTACCATAACCAGCCAAATCTGAAAAAGGCCAAAGAGGAGAAGACATTGAACGAACTAGATGCTGCTGATCACACTTACAAGGGATTATGTATCAATTTTTCAGATGATGCAGCTAGTGAACTTAAACCGGCCATGATTAATTTTTTGTCAAAGTTCTATAAGAAGGCTGGAGAAAATCCACATGAGCACTTGGATAATATTATAGCAGTTTGCATATCATTTAAAAGTGCTAGAGCGATGGAAGAAACAATTTGCTTGAGGGCATTTCAATTTACTTTGGAAGGAAGAGCAAGGATGTGGTTTAATTCCTTGAAGCCGAAAAGCATATCAGATTGGGCTGGCATGAAAAAAGCATTCTTGAGCAAATATTTTCCTGCCTCTAAAGCTGAAGAAATTAGAAAAAAAATCAGTGACATTGAGCAAATGAATGGGGAGTCACTTTCATGAGTATTGGGAGAGGTTTAATCAATTGCTTGGATCTTGTCCTCACCATGGTTTTCAATCTTCTTCCTTGGTCAAATATTTTTATGATGGATTAATGTACACTGATAGATCCATGGTTGATTCAGCAGCAGGGGGATTCTTGAGAAAAAGAAAACACCAACTGAAGCTCTTTCCTTGCTTGAGGAGTTGGCTGAGCATTCTAGGCATATTATCAAAAAGCAAGCCTCTAACAGGAGAGTATATGAGGTGGAGAGTAAGCCCAGGGTTTTAGAGATTGAACTCACGAGAAATGTTGCTGCTATGTCAGAAATGATGAAGGAGCTAATTCTAGACCTGCCGTGCAAAAACTGTCACAGAACAGGGCATATTGCGGAAAAGTGCCTAGATTTATTTGAAGAAGACCATGCCAAGGCTATGGGATATTTGAAGCCCCAGCAGAGGAAGAAATATGATCAATATTCAAATACTTACTATCCAAGTTGGAGGGATCATCCAAATTTTCGTTGAAGCAACAACGGAAATTCTTATAAAGGAGAGAGCTCAACAATGGGGCAGCAAAATTTTTAGGAGCAAAGATCATATCAGGCACCTCTATTTCAAAGACAAAACCAGCAAAACTAGCAAAACCAGCAAAACCAACAGCAATTTCAAGGCTCAAATGAAGGCAACCCTGGAGGGAGTGCTGGAAATTCTTTGGAAGAAATGATGAAAATATTCATGGTGCAATCAACAAGAATTGAAGATGAAAATAGAAAATCTATCAAGAATTTAGAGACAATTTCGAGCAGAATGCTCAATGCCAACTAGTTCATTGTTTTGTTGATTGGTCCATAATCCCTTTAGAAATTCTTGATTCTTTTATACTCTTAATCTCATAATTGTTCTAGGTGAAATTACCTTAGAATTAGTGATCTTCTTTCCTTCATCTTTATTATTTTTAACTCTACCATCCATGATCACATCAAAAAGCAACTTGTTTTTTGTTAGCTTGCAAGGTTATCTAGATCGTGTTCAACAATCACATAGCTTAAACACATGTCGGCATTCAAACAAAATTTAGTTGAGCGTATCTAGGCAAATTTTAGATGACATGTTTTATGATGAAGTATGTTAGTATTTTCAATTCATGTATCACGTTTTTTGTTATTTCATTTGATATTGTTAAAAAAAGAATAGTTTCCATAAATTCTATAGAAGAAAAAAAAAGTCATTTATTGGATTTTCCGAAATTTAATAAAACTAACATGAGTTTCCCAGTTTTTGGAGATTGATAAAGATGCCCGAATACACTTACAACATTTCCTAACACATTATACCACCTCTTCTTTTTTCACTTGGCAGCAATGATGAGTCTCTACTTTCCTTCAGTTTCATGATTCTTACGCTTTACTTTAGATTCATCCTCAACAACCTTCACTTTCTTCGATTATGCTTCGTCCAAATGTTTGTCCCGATTCCTTGAAGCAAGTAGTGTTCTTTTCAAATTCCCCAGCTTTAAGTACTATGAAGTTCCATTTCAACAACAAACTTTAAAAAAAATGGTTCTGCGCTTTAACTACTTCACAGCATACTTCACAGTATTTCAACAACATCGCTTTCATTTCATTTGCATCAAGTATATATATATATATGTATATATATATTTGTCTTTTCCTTGAGTTTTGTTGAGAACAGCAAGCATATTTGTAGAGGATATGCAGATGTCAGAAATACATAAATATACGATGGTCAAAATTAGATAAGATTTGCAAGATTCATTATTTAGATTTAGATTTGCTTGTATCTATAAAAACTGATCAAACTTAAACGTAGAACAAAACTTTTTGATTTTGGAAACTCTTCTTTGATGCACAAGGCTATGGAAGAGGCATCAAGAAGGCCTTTGCTAATGCCTACGAAACAACTTCTGGAAATTAGTTTTCACGTCCCTTCCAACTCATATTTTGATGGAAATTGCTTAGTATGCTGTGAAGTAGTAAAGAAGCAGAGGAGAAGATGGAAGGCAAACTATAGAAATATGGTTTTTGTATTTGCTGTTTTTCACAACAACATTGAGCAGGCCTTACACGACATGTAAATAGGAGATAAACTAGCCGTTAGTTCAGTGCCGTTGGTGCTATTTTGTCTAGATATGAGACTTTCAGTCTTGGGCTTGGGTCGTCATTGTTTTTTCTGAGGCTGGGCTGGAGACTCTTGAAATGTGTCGGGTCCAACATAATCATACAGAACCTATCTGCGTGTTTCTTCTCCTCACTTTGCGATTCCTTCTTCGAACACGGCTTCTTGAGATCTTCATGTTCCTTCTTCTCGGGTTGTTGATCCTTGAACCCCACGACAGTCTCTATTGCATCCTCACATGCGTGACTTTATCGAGCATTCTAAATGAAAATGTACAAAAATATGAAAAAATAAGTGAATGGATTAAGATTTTAAATATTTAATTAAATAAAAATGTTTCTTATTAAAATTAATAATTAAAAATATTAAAATAGTAATAATAATAATAATTGTATGCTGCAAATTCTCGGAAAACATTTAACTTAACCATTCATTAAATTATAATTGAATCGTACTTCATTTTTTTTATATTTTAAACGTTAAATGTTATCATTTTGATAAATGGTTTATAATTCAAAATGATATAAATTCGATGAAATCATGGTTTTTAAAATACAAATGTTTATAAACGAAGTTCATTGTAAAACAGAAAGATTAAGGATTTGGGAACTAAGAAATAAAATATTCCCCAGAGTTGTGTCACGGTTGGACCAAATCATATTATAAGTTATTTTTGTCAAAATTGCGGGACATTTTTCCTAAAATTCAACTGCCCTTTTTTTTTTCTGAGTGACCATCGCCGAAAATCATGACAAATTAAGCTTCCGATAATGAGTTGAACATCTGAAAGATAATTCAAAATATAGAGGAAATATTTGATTTTCTTTTTTCTTTTTCATTTTCTGAAAAAATATATACTTTAAAGGTTGGGTTCTTTGTTTTTTAATTTCAAATACATGAATAATATTATTTGCCCTAAATTTCGTTAGTCAAATGAGATTAGATTTTTTTTCATTTATTTTTAATACATCTATCAAATTATAATATTATGTTAATATTACATTGTCTCTCTCTTGTAATTGATAATCTGTTGATTTTGCATGATACCATTTAATAAGGACAGCTAATATCCATTAAATGCTCATCTTAGTTCAATTTTATTGGGGTTCTTGAAAGTTTGCATTCAGGTTTCTTCTCCCCTTCGTGTGAGTGGATCTATGGAATTTGGAAGATATTTTTTATGGGGTCAAATGCAATGAAAGAGTGTTTTTGACTTTTTGATGAATCATAGAGAACTGGAAAAAGATGTTTTTTTTTTATAATCACAACCAACCTATGGTGCAAATACTATTATGGATTGGGTTTTGCATTGGTTTTGGATAAAAAAAAATGTAGCATGTTCTTCTATAATATGTTGCACGTTAAAAGATTATTAAAATGTGTGTCTTTTACCCATAATTTTTTATGGATTATTGTTATTTTTTATCTAGGATTATGTGGTCTTTGTATTGTGCTATCATTAAGGGAGTCTTCTGTTCTTTGTATGCATGTTTTTAAAGATTTTCCTAATGACTTCTGTTACTCCTATCAAAATAATGGGTGTCGGTTGTCTTCGTCAATCTTATTATTGATTTCCTAGTTGATGCATTTGTAGATATGGATACTCACATGAAGGATGAAAGCGACTTCGAATTAGACTACGGGAGTGAGGAGGAAGACTATGAAATTCTCGATGATCAATTCCCCATTGAGAATGATGATTATGGACTATCTTTGCAATTTCCCGTATTCAAAGGAGTACAATCAGAAGCTCCTAACAATGATACAAGTGAAGTCCTTTAAACATTGTTAAAATGGAAAGCGATAGTGTTTGAATACAAGAACTTATATTATTATTGTTTTTAGTATTTAAATTGTGTTTTATTTATAGGGAAGGGATAATCTTTAAATTAAAAGTTGAGGCTAAAGACACACTTGAAGAATATTGTGTTTGGGAAGAAATCCAATTTTGGTTCGAGAAGAATGATAAGCATCGTTTGATTGCTCATTGTAAAGGTAATGAAGGGGTAACATACCCGTGGAAGGTGTATGTGAAGATAACACCGATGACGGTTTGGAGTGTTTGTGAAGTCACTCCATATCGAGACCATTGCCGGCCACATGTGAACAACAAATCAGTGAATGCACATTGGTTTGGGAATATGTATATGGATAGGCTTATTGATCGTCCGTTGATAAAGGTTGTAGATCTACTTACGGATATAAAACGTGATTGGCATGTGAAGATGTCTCCTCAAAAGGTGAGGAGAGTGAAAGAAAATGAAAGAAAGATGGCAACGAAAAGTATGAAGAATGATTTTGAGCAACTTCGAAGTTATTGTGAACAATATTGGGTATCGAATGAAGGTGCTATCGTGGCAATACTGGAGGTAGATGATGGTAAAGATGAGAAAAGCAAAATATGCGAAAGAGTTTATTCTTGTCTTAAGTTATGCATTTTTGAAGCATTTTTCTAATATATTAGTGGATTTTTTTTTAATTTTGTAGTATTTTTTCTTACATATTTTTGGTTGCTTTATTGTTGAATATTGTATATTAGAAGTGTATATTATTTATTATGTAATGATAAGTTAGCATTTAATTATAGTTGGTTTATTGAATTATGTGATAATATTTGGTTTTTTTTAGTATTTTTTTGTTTTATATGTTAATTATAGGCTTGTAAAGATGGATTCCATATATATGGCTATAATGTGATCGGAGTTGATGGTATGCATATATTGAGTAAATTGAATGGGAAAATGCTAGTGGCTATGGCCTCAGATCTGAATAATTGAGTTTTCCCCCTTGCATAGGGTGTTGTTGGTAGTGAAACTTTGATGACTTGGACTTGATTTATAAAATTGCTTGCGAAAGACTATGGTATTTCAAAGGAGACGCAAGAATCATTTACCATATATTATTCGTTTTGAGAGACTTACTTCCAAAAGTCAAGGTAATGCATTGAGTCATATATGTTATAAATTGTAAACTAATGATGTTTATTTGATACTTGGTTATTGTATTTTGTAGTTCCGTCATTGTGTCTTGCATTTGCTCATGAATCTTAGTAAGAGTATTTCAGCGAAGTTGACAGCTGTTTTGAAGAGCCATGTGTGGGCTATTGCTCGAGATACAGCACCTAGTCAGTTTAGGCGTGCCATGGATGCACTTAGGAATGCAATCCGAAAGCATACGAGCATATGGACGATATCCCACCATCCAAATGATGTGGAGCATTTTTCGATTGAGGCAACAAATACGTCATTTTGACGAACAACAACTCAAAGTCCCTTAATTCGGCTCTCAAGGATGAGACTGGACCTAATCGAGCTTTTGGAACGGATAAACAACAAGGTTTGCGATTGGCTTGCTAAGCGTCGTCGAGATGCATCAAAATGGCATGGAGATTTATTTCCAATAATTGAGAATATTCAAAGCCAAGCATTGGAAGATGGAAGAAAGAGGCAAATGTCCGTTTGTGATCGAGATAATTACTAGTGGTAGGAGGGAACAAAAAAATATATCATTCGGTTGATCAAGCATTTATGTGATTGCAGAGTATGGAAAATTACAAGTATGTATTTTATTTTATTTTTTTGTTTTATTATAAGAATTAATATTATATGTGTATTAGTTTTTAATATGAATATTTTGTAAATGTATTCTTAGTCGTATGATAAAAATTAATGTTATATATGTAGTATTTTTTAGTATGAATATTTAAGATTATATTGTTAGTTTTATTATAAGAATTAATATTATATGTGTAGTATTTTTTAGTATGAATATTTTGAATTCTATTGTTAATTTTATTATAAAAATTGATGTTATATATCTAGTGTTTTTTAATATGAATATTTTTTATTCTATTATTAGTTTTATTATAAGAATTGATGTTATATGTATAGTATTTTTCAATATGAATATTTTGTATTCTATAATTGTTTTGCATTTTTGTCTATTGTATATTTAGGTATATCTTGCAAATATGCAGCCATTGCTATCATTTTGGAAGGCCATACTTTGGTCGAATACACAGACTCTAGAGATACACGTATAGCCTATCAAAGAATGTATGACGGTGACGTTTTAAGGTTTCTAGGAGCTGAAGAATTGCTTTCTATGGCCGACTTACCACTTCCACCTGAATAGAAGTGTAGGAAACCCGGTCGGCCATCTACTTCATGAAAGCGCAGATCCTCCAGGTTTTGTCCATCAGACTCTTTTTTGTATGGATTGATTTTGGATCGATTGAATGTAATCTGTAAGTTGGTATCATGTTACACATGTGGCAAGAAAGTCTACAAGAAAAAAGATTGCAACAAAGGTGAATTAAATGAAAATAGGGTTCAACAATTGGAAGAAGATGAAACATCCATGCCACCGGACCTGTGTATGGCCAGCATGGAAGTTGCTGATTATTGTAGTTCGATGGGCAATGAGAAAGTTGGTGAGACTTCTCATCAAAGCCCTGTGGAAGTGAAGAAAGAAAATGCTAAACTGTATCAAGAAATACCTTTAAAGACAGTCCCGATGAGTGTAGTGTACAGCATGCCATAAAGATAAACAAACAACAAAGGAGTCATCTTCAATAGTTGCGTGAATACATAGGTGGAAGTCAGCAGCAACTTGGATGCTTCTGATATTCAATTGGTTCTAAAAAATAAACGAAGGTGTAAGGCTCCTCATCTACGAGTGTATGATAAGTTAATGGACGATGTACTAGACAATATCATTGAGTAAGTCAATGGATATAAATCTAATAGAGTATAAATTACCTATAGGAAAACCGTGGCACTACAGTCACTGGGTCATCTAACGAATGTTGCATTCATCCACAACCTATGGATGCAACATGCTGTGCACAAAAAGTTTGACTTGGAAATAATTGAAAAGTAATGTGTGAGGCACAATCCATGCAACACACGTTACATCTTCTTGCCAATTAACATGAAATAAGCTTTCCTATACATATATATTCCTTATTTGCCATTAAAATATGTGTCACTTTCAATTGTCTCTATGTCTTGTAGTGGTCACTACACCCTTGCCATATTGTCTTGTCATGGATTCGATACATAGCATATCCACTCATATGACAAATAAACTTTAGAAGTAAGCAATATGTTATATTGTGTTTTATTATGAATCTCTATTAATCTTTTTGTTATGTATTATCTATAGATTAGTGGACTCCGTTATTAAAGTGAATAGTTGGTATGATGATTGTGTGAAGGAGCTTGAGCTATCTATTTTTTGGCCAGAGACTAGTATGACTTTGCTGATATTATTTTCTTTTCCTTATTTTAATGTTGATCAACATATAGGTCCCTAAATAAAAGGATGCAATTGAGTGCGGGATTTATATATTATACTATAGGCATCTCTTCCTCCAGCAAACTCCCAACCTTTACACTATCAAAACACATCCCTTGTTTGTAAATAATTTTTAAAATTTGTTGGTTATTTTATTAGTAGGTATCACTAAGTACTATTATGTTGCATAGATGGTGTGAGATTGGTTCGTTGAAGAAGAAATTCGTGAATTTGCCGAATTGATGGAGATTTCTCGTCGATCTAAGAGCAGTCGGATAAGCAAACCTTCCCAAAAAATGTAGACATTGAACTTGTTTGTTGGTATGAAATTGCAGACTTTGTTATTTGTCTAAAACACTACTTTTTTTTAATTTTTAAACAAGTATTATACAAACAATCATAATATGCTTATGATTTCTGCATTTTTTCAGATAATTTATTTGAATTCTAATTACTATCATTCTAATTACATTTAATAAAAAAATAAATATGTGTGTAGAAGGGTATAGAAAATACCACACGGGACTCGTGCTATATGGAGGGTGACACACGGGCGTGTGGAGGGTTGATATGGGCGTGGGTTATGGTAACCCACGCCGGTATAGTAGACAACATAAGCCATGTCCGTGTTATGTAGTAATTGAAATATTTGCTGCTTAATTTGTATTTTTGTGCTTTTTTAACCCATAATTTAAGGATTCAATTCTAATTCAATATAAATTGTATGTTTTTATAAAATTAAAATTAATTCATAAAGAAAATGAAAAACGAAAAATAATAAATTAAAATACTGAAAGTTCAATTCATTTTCATTAATTGCAATTTTTGTATGAATAAAAATGTTATTAACAAATAAAGATACAAAAGTATGAGCTTGATAGAAAGATGGGTTTTCCATCAAATCGAGTGCACATTTTATTAAGATGTTACTTGATTATTTGTAAATTGAATATATATTTTTTATTTAAATTTTATTTTATCAATTGACCCTTAAATGCAAAGGGGAACGAATGCAGATTTTTTATTTTAAATTTTTATTAGCATTCGATTCTTAGATATAATATGGATCGAATGCATATTTTTTTTATTTTAAATTTGTATTAGCATGCGACTCTTAGGTGGAATTTTGATCGATTGCATATTTTTTTACATAAAATTTATATTAGAACTCAATCATTACATACAATTGGGATGGAGAAGAGTCCAATGCATTGCATCTCTCACTGACACATGAACTCTCCATTTGGCATAAGATGGTGGCTTTCTAATTCATTTATCATTAAATTTTGATTTTCTTTCATATAAAATCATATTGTGACTCCATCTAAAATGAGAATACATTTTTTATCCACAAAATCCATGTCATTTATTCATTTTATACGGGTTAACGGATTACGACCCTCAACTCATCCTGGATACAAGTCAACCCATACATACACGGGTTTACCCATATCCAGGTTGACTTGACTCGAATAAGCATAATAGAAATTTATACCCACGTATGCAATGCTTGGTAATTACAAATCATCTTAAGAAATTTTATACCATTTTGTTAGACACAATGAATTTAAAATATGTTTGGGATATTCAAACTTAAGAATTTAATAAAAAAATAATATAATAAAAGAATGTACTCTATCCTTTGGAAGACCAAGCATCGGATGCGTTATTTTTTTCTTAAAAAAAAAACAATCTATCCTTAAAAGTCATAAGTATAGAATGTATTATTTTACTTATTAAAAAAATAATGCACTTTTTCCTTAAATGATACAAGGATCGAATGCATTCTTTTATCAATAAAAAAATAATACAATAAAATACTGCACTATATCCTTAGAAGACATAAGGATAAAGTGCAATATTTGTTATTAAAATACTATTGCACTCACTCTCCACAGGGCATGGGTTACGATAACCGATAACCGATGTCGGTGCCCCACCCTCCACACGGCTGTGGGTTACGCTAACCCACACAAGTATGCCACCCTCTACGGGTAACCCACATTGGTATGCCACCCTCCACATGCCAGTATTTTTTTAATAAAAAATACAATGTACTCGATCCTTATGTCTTCTAAGGATAAAGTAAATTCTTTTATTGTATTATTTTTTATTAATAAAAGAATACACTCGATCCTTATGTATTTTAAATATAGAGTGTATTACTTTTTAAAAAAAATTTAATCTACCCTTATGCCTTTTAAGGATAAAGTGCCTTTTGTAATGAAAAAAATAATGCATTCGATGCTTCTATCTTCTAAGAGATAGAGTTCACAATAAAACACTACAAATGTTATACATTCATATATACAAAATTCAACTTATAGTATATTTACTTTGGCCTTCTTAAAAAAAAAGGATTTATGTATACTTTATTTTGAAAATTTTGAATACAATAAAATTATATTACAAAATTTTATTTCTAATCAATTGAACTTATAAATATCATAAACTATTCATGATACACATGTGATACTCCCATGTTCAGATTTTTTCATTGAAATTCTAGATTTTTCTACCCTGTCATTTCTCTTCTACTTGGATTCACCTACACTAGGGATGAGGGTGCTTATTTTGGCTGAGATCATTTGTTGAGGCAAATTGAAGTAGAAGTTAGGGACAACAGTGGAAGCCTAACTTGTTTGTTCCTATCATATTTTAGGGTCATTACTTGCTTGGCCCTGCACTGCTTGAATTTTTTTTACATTTTAGAACACCTAGTTTTATATCCTTTAGGTGGATTAATATATAATATGTCCTTCCATAATATGTTGCACATTATGGGATTATTAAATGTGTGCTCTTTACATGTAATTTTATATGGATTAGTGTTATTTCTTCTACTAGATTATGTAATATTTTGTATTATGCTATCAAAACAGTTGTATGTTCTTTGTATACATGTTTTCCCAGATTTTCCATGTGACTTCTGCTTTTCTTCTTGTTAGTCTCATCAAAATAATAGGTGTAGGTTGTACTCATTAATTTTGTTGTTGATTTCCTAATTGGCAATTGTAGGTATAGATACTAACATGGAGTATAAAAGTGACTTCGAATTTGATTATGGAAATGAGGAAGAAGACTACGAGATTCTTGATGACCAATTCCCTATCGAGAATGATGATTATGGGCAAGCTTTAGAAATTCATGTCTGAAGGAATACAATCGGAAGCTCCTCAAAATGAAACAAGTGAAGGGCCTTTCAACATTATTAGAACAGAAAGCGGTAGTGTTCGAATACAAAAACTTATGTAAGTATAATTTGTTTTGATTATGTTGTATTATTATTATTTTTAGTATTTAAAGTATGTTTTATTTTATTTATAGGGAAGGGATAATCTTTGAATCGAAAGCCGAGGCCAAAGATGCACTTGAAGAATATTGTGTGTGGAAAGGAAACCAATTCTGGTTTGAGAAGAATGATAAGCGTCGTTTGATTGCTCGTTGTAGAGGTAGTGAAGGGGTAACATGCCTGAGGAAGGTGTACGTGAAGGTAACACCGATGATGACTTGGAGTGTTTATGAAGTTACTCCACATAGAAACCATTGTCGGCCACAGGTGAACAACAAATCAGTGAATGCATGTTGGCTTGGGAAGATGTACATGGATAGGCTCATTGATCATCCATTGATGAAGGTTGCGGATCTACTTACAGATATAAAACGTGATTGGCATGTGGAGATGTCTACTCACAAGGTGAGGAGAGCAAAAGAAAATGCAAGAAAGATGGCGATGGGAAGTATGAAGAATGATTTCGAGCACCTACGAAGTTATTGTGAACAATATCGGTATCGAATGAAGGTGCTACCGTGGCAATATTGGAGGTAGATGGTGGTGAAGATGAGAAAAGTAAAATATGTGAAGGAGTTTATTTTTGTCCTAAGGTATGCATTTTTGAAGTATTTTTTTTTATTTGTGGATTTGTTTTTATTTTTGTAGTGTTTTTTCTTACATATTTTTGGTTGGTTTATTGTTGAACATTGTATGCTAGAGGTGTATTTCATTAATTATGTAATGATAAGTTAGCATTTACGTATGGCAAGTTGATGGATTATGTGATAATATTTGATTTTTTTTAATATTTGCTTGATTTCTATGTGAATTATAGGCTTGTAAAGATGGATTCCGTATATGTGGCCATAATGTGATTGGAGTTGATGGCACGCATACATTGAGTAAATTGAACAGGAAAGTGCTAGTGGCGACGGCCTCGGATCCGAATAATGGCGTTTTTCCTCTTGCATGGGGTGTTGTTGGTTGTGAAACTTTAGTGGCTTGGACTTGGTTCATGAAATTGCTTGCTGAAGACTACGGTATTTCGGAGGAGACGCAAGAATCATTTACCATAGTTTTAGATAGAGCTCCTGCAATATTATCTGTATTGAGGGACTTTCTTCCGAAAGTCAAGGTAATGCATTGAGCCATATATGTTAAAAATTGTAAACTAACGATGTTTATTTTACACTTGGCTATTGTATTTTGCAGATCCAGCATTGTGTCTTGCATTTGCTCAAGAATCTTGCTAGAAGTATTCCAACGAAGTTGACGGCCGTTTTGAAGGGCCATGTGTGGACTGCCGCTCGAGCTACAACGTCTGGTCAGTTTAGGCGTGCTATGGATGCACTTAAGGAATGTAATTCCAAAGCATACGAGTATATGGACAGCATCCCACCATCTCAATGGTGTTGAGCATTTTTTGATCGAGGCAACAAGTGTGCCATTTTGACGAACCACAACTCAGAGTCCCTTAATTTAGCTCTCAAGGATGCTAGGATGCTAGGAGGCTGGACCTAATCAAACTTTTGGAACGGATTAACGACAAGGTTTGTGATTGGTTTGTTAAGCGTCGTCAAGATGCATCAAGATGGCATGGAGATTTATGTCCAAGAATTGAGAATATTCTAAGCCAAGCATTAGAAGATGGCAGAAAGTGGCATATGGATGTTGGTGATCAAGGTAATTACCGATGGTCAGAGGGAACAAAAAAATACACCGTCAGGTTGACCAATAATTTTTGTGATTGTAGAGCATGGGAAATTACAGGTATATATTTTATTTTATTTCTCTTGTTTTATTATAAGAATTGATGCTACATGTGTAGTATTTTTTATTATGAATATGTCGTATTCGATTGTTAGATTTATTATACGAATTGATGTTACATGTGTAGTATTTTTTGTATGAATATTTCATTAGGTTTATTATAAGAATTGATATTATATGTTTAGTATTTTTTAGTATGATTATTTTGTATTCTATTGGTAGGTTTATTATAAGAATTGATGTTACATGTGTAGTATTTTTTGTATGGATATTTTATTAGGTTTATTATAAGAATTGATGTTATATGTTTAGTATTTTTTAGTATGATTATTTTGTATTCTATTGGTAGTTTTGTTAGAAGAATTCATATTATATTTATTGTATTTTTTAGTATGAATATTTTGTATTCTATTATGTGTTTTACATTTTTATCTATTGTTTGGTTAGGGATACCTTGCAAACATGCGGTCGTTGCTATTATTTTGGAGGGCCATACTTTGGTGGAATACACAGACTCTAGATATACACGTATGGCGTATCAAAAAATGTATGATGGTGATGTGTTCAAGCTTCTGGGAGCTGAAGAATGGCCTTGTATGGCCAACTTACCGCTACTTTCACCTGAGTGGAAGCGTAGGAAACCTGGTCGTCCATCAAATTCACAAAAGCGCAGATCCTCCAGGTTTTGTCCATCACACTCTTTTTTGTATGGATTGGTTTTGGATTTATGGTTGATTGAATGTAACTTGTAGGCTGATATCATGTTCCACATGTGGCAAGAAAGGCCACAAGAAAAAAGATTGCAAAGAGGGTGTCTTAAATGAGGATAGGGCTCAACAAATGGAGGAAGATGAAACACCCATACCACTGGAACCATGTACGGCCAACAAGGATATTGCTGATTATTGTAGTTCCATGGGCAATGAGGAAGTTGGTGAGACTTCTCACCAAAGCCCTATGGAAGTGAAGAAAGAAAATGCTAAACCGCATCAAGAAATACCTATGAAGACGGTCCCAACAAGTGTGGTGTACAACATGCCACATGGTCAAACGAACAACAAAGGAGTCATCTTCAATAGTTGCGTGAATATGCGGGTGGAAGTCAGTAGCAACTCGGATGCCACCGAGCTTCAACCGGTTCTGAGAAATAAACGAAGGTGTAAGGCTCCCCATCTACGGGTGTATGGCGAGCTGATGGATGATGTACTAGACGACATCATTGAGTAAGTCAATAGATATGAATCCAATATAGTACATATTCTATTTTTTTGGAATTTTATTCTAGATCATTGTTTTTATCTGTAGGAAAATCGTGGCATTGCAGCCACCGGGTCGTCTAACGAATGTTGCATTCATCCACAACCTATGGATGCAACATGCCGTGGAGAAAAAGTTTGACTTAGAAATGATTGAAAAGTGGTGTGTGAGGCACAATCCATGCAACACTCATTACGTCTTCTTACCAATTAACATGAAGTAAGCTTTTTTATACATATATATTCCTCATTTGCCATTAGAATATATGTCACTTTGAATTGTCTCTATATGTTGTAGTGGTCACTACACCCTTGCCATATTGTGCAATCTTGGAGAGAAATACCAACGGTGTATCCTTGTCTTGGATTCGATGCATAGCATGTCGAATCATATAACAAGTAACCTTCGAAAGTAAGTAGTGTGTTTTAATACCTTGTGCTATATTGTGTATTATTCTTAATCTCTGATAATATTTTTGCTATGCATGATCTATAGATTAGTGGACTCTATATTTAAAGTGAATGGTTGGGATGATGATTGTGTAAAGGAGCTTGAGTTGCCTATTTTTTGGCCAGAGGTTAGTATGACTTTGTTAATATTATTTTTTCCCTTATTTTAACGTTGATAAACATATAGGTCCCTAAACAAAAAGGTGCAACTAAGTGCGGGATTTATGTGTTATACTATGTGTATCTTTTCCTCTAACAAGCTCCCAACCTTTACACTATTGAAACACACCCTTTGTTTGTAAGTAATTATCAAAATTTATTGTTTATTTTATTAGTAGGTACTAAGTACTATTATGTTTCTATAGATGGTACGGGATTGGTTCGTTGAAGAAGATGTTCGTGAATTTGCAGAATTGATGGAGATTCCTCATCGATCTAGAAGCGGCCGGGTAAGTAAACCTTCCAAAAAAATGTAGACATTGAACTTGTTTGTTGGTATGAGATTGTAGACTTCTTTATTTATCTTTGACACTATTTATGCATAATATTTGTTTCTTTAAAATTTTTAAACAAACATCACATGAGCAATCATAATATGTTTATTTATACTTATGCAAACATCATACGATAGTGTAAGGATCATGTCCTTCCTTAGACTTGTCTCGAGCATTTCTCAGTCCCAAGTCCACACTGTTTATTACCGCTCGATCCGAATTGCTTGTAAGTATAGAGCGCTAATAAACCTCAAGGCCACACGGGCATCCTTTTTATTTATTAGTGCTCGATCCAAATTGTGTGGCCTTTCTCTTAGCGCTCGATCCTTACACACGGTTCGGAACGAGCGATGATGAATCTGTAAGCCACACGGGCGTGGTTTACGCATAAACCACGCCCGTGTGGCCTTGTCGCACTGCTTGTGTGCATAAGGGCGTCATTTATGATACACGCTCGATTCGAATCATTCCTAAGGGTCGAATGCTAATAAAATTAAAAACTAAAAAACTTTCATATTTATTATATGGTTTAATAAATAACATATTTACATTATTTATATTTTAAGAAACATATATCATATGTTTAAAAATATTTTTTTTGTAATTCTTGCATTTGTCATGTTATCGTATGTTTAGAAATAAATCTGATGTATAAAAATATTGATAATAATCTTAAGTTCACATTGCAACGACATCACGAATTCGAATCGTAGTGGGTTGACACGATGAATATTCGGATTGACTGTTGTGCCCATGTCTACAGGGCACTTATTGCTCAATATTTATTTCAAAAGGTATTCAATTTGTTTAAAATTTTGAAAAACTTTATAGGTTATTTATGTCAATTCAATAAACTTATTAGGTTAATTCTGTTAATTTGTCACACTTTATGGGTTAAATATGCGGATTTAACGAACCTTAAGGGTCAACAATGTCAGATTATTAAACTGTAAAGGTCAAATATGTCAAATTATTGGGTTGAATATACCAACTGAACACTAAATATGGGATCAACAGTAAACTTATTGGGTCAAACGGACTCCGTTGTAAACTTTTATAACTTTTCCTTGGGTCAAATATACCTCGTTATCATATTTTATGGGTTAAAAGTATCAAAACTGAATTTTTCATGGGTCAAATATGTCATGCAACAAATTTTTTACAGGTCAAATATATCATTTTGTAAATATTTTGGGTCACATGTGAAACCGGTACCGGTTCAGGTCAAATATGCCGAACCGATCATTTTGTTATGGGTCAAAAATGGTAAAATTTCAAAATTTTAGGTCACAAATGCCAACACCCCGATTCCTTTTCAATTATTTTGAGAATTCAATCTTAATATTGTATTACTTTGATATTTTCGAAGTTTGGTGAACAAAACAAGTTCGCCAATCTTGAATGGAGTATCTAAACCCGAAGTTTGTTTATTTCATGACACGTCTCACCAGCCCGGGCATGTGGATCTTCAAAGCATACTCCTCCCAGTCAATAACCTTTGGATCGAAGTAGAATAAATCTTTCTCCACAGCATCGGTTTCCCTCATCGCCCTTCTTAGATTCTCAGTGTTGGTGTCGTCAAAACTACAGGAACACCTCAGTGAATGTTAGAGAAAATGTTATCATATGTTGTAGTAATCTGACAAACCCTCACTGAATGTTAGAAGTGATTATAATGATTTCTCACCATCCTTTGAAGAAGAGATACGGCTTGAAACCCTGTACCAATCGAGAAGCTGAATCTATCTTTCGTCGATTCCTGCTGTATGTTTCGTCGAACTGGCCGAAGCTGATGGTTTTGATGATTTGGAAACACTGAAAAAGAAATACAAAAACTCGAATGTTTATATCCTTCGGCATCCTCTGCATTTAGGGTGAAGGCGAGATGAACCTTCAAGGGAAGCGTGTACTTTATGTTGAAGTATATGTGGAAGCTCTTCATGCTGCGTATCAGTCTACACCTGTGGACTCGGATCCGCCTTCCTTGCGCGTCTATCAGAGGGTTGCCAGTGAAGTATGTGAAAGCATAATGTGGCCACATTTTTAGTATAGAAGGATTTCTTGCTGAGGAACCGACTTGGTAGATTGCACTATTTCCCCCATTGGCATGCTTCACGGTGGCTACGAGCATGGCATTCACCACCATGTCCACCGGAATCTGGACGCAAATGTCAGCTTTCCGATCATCAACAACGTCAAGTTTATACTAATAAGCATGGTGTGAATTCACAAGCACATGTCTGACTCACCAAATCCAAGATCGTATTGGGGCCACCAGGGAAGAACTTGAGTTTCCCCTTGCCATATGGTACGATAAGCCCATCAATTGTCCTGAGATTCATCTTTGAAGCACATTTGTTCATCTCATGAATTTAGAATGAAACCCTAATCTAGAATTGTATGAATTTCCCAACTTTATTTATTTATTTATTGAGTAAGTTAATTACCCAACGACATCAACACAGCCAGGGAATGGCTCCATGTAAGTGCTCGTCACCATGGTCGGCCGTACGATGACTACAGGCAAGTTCCCTTTCAAGTCTCCAATGAGCATCTCCCCCATCGCCTTGGCGAACACATAGGTATTTGGCCATCCATGTTTTCTTGCTCTGTACCATGAAAAGGATAGTGAGCAGTCCTTCGAAACAGTATAAACACAAGAATTGATATATTGAAACTCGGTATTCAATGTATTGAAAAAACATGTATGTGAAATCTAAATACATAATAAATATAAATTATACTCGATTAATTAATCACATTGCGTCATTTGAATAGTAAAATATAGCTAACCTTTGGGTACCAAGATTTCTCATATATGTTTTAATCTGCTGTTCTGAGGTGTTTTTGACTCGAAACTGCGCTATTGTTTCATTAACCAAATTCTTCTCAAAGTCAATGTCCAGCCCTGATATTCAAAGCTTTCCCCATTCTCAAGGGCTTTTCTAGTATACGACCATCTTTCTCCCCGCATACATATGCTTTGCTTGATAACTTAAGTGTTACATTATGATTTTTGTGAAGAAACAACACAAACAACCAACCCGTTGAAACATGAATAAGAGCCTTCAACTTGGTGCAACCTTTTGAGAAATCAAGCACATGTTTGGCTCCCAATGTGTTCACTTGAAAGGATACATCATACCTAGGCATCGAATAACCAATTTCTTTTTAAAAAAAAAGGAGGTTTTGAAAATGCAGAAGAAATTCTTTCACCTTTCACTGAATCTTGTGTTTGCAGCTAAGTGGATGACAACTTCAACTTCTTTTAATATCTGATGGAGAATCGCAGACTCCTTAATACCCAAATTTTCAAGGGAAACGTCTCCGCCGACAGCAACAACTCTTTCAGAGATCCATGAACCAAAATCGGCACCATGTCGTTCTTTCAGAACCGTGAACAAATCCTTCGCTAGAATCTGCAAACAAAACAAAAGTTGTATGGCAATAGTTTTAAAAACTAACAAATTTGAGCTATTTTTCTACCTCATTCTGGAAGCGAAGCAGCGCTAAGTTCGAATCTGAAGCCCTGAGGAGGATGTAGAGCTTCTTGACATTTGGCTGGACCCTCAGAACTTTCTCCACAAACACTGTAGAATATTATGAATCTATCTGATATCAATCTTTCTATAAGAAAAAAAAACAAAACAGAAAAAAACAAAAACAAAAAAATTGTTGAGAGGCTTACCCTTAGCAAGAAATCCTGTTCCTCCGGTAACAAAAATCACACTCTTGTTCAGAAACTCAAGAACACTGCCAAACTCCATGGACTGATTACATACAAAAGAGAGGCAAACTTTTGGTTGGTGTTGTGATTACTATGATCCTCCCTTATGGCATATTTATAGGAGAAGAAAAAAGGAGCAACGCTACTTTATTTTATAGATTACTATTACTTCATAATTTTTTTATCTCTTATAGAGTGTTTGATAGTCGATTTTAACTCTTTTCTCAATCAATTTTTTCCAAAGCTTGAAAGTAAAATGAAAGTTTGAAATGTGTACCTTGAAGATGTCATATCTTTATACCAAGCTTTATATAAATATTAAATAAACGAATAATAAGATGAGGAAATATAAGAAGTTCGATAAATTTGACTGTGAGAAGTCGTAAAATATCATAAGATCTTTGGAATATGATAAAGGGTTTGAGTCTAAGATTTCAATGGCTTCCTTCTTCATGCCAACGTTTCAAATTTTGCAAATTCGGTCAATCTCATATTTTATATGTCGTATTAAATTAATACCAAGTATCATCAATTTTGTCACGTGGATCACATTTACACATCACCATTAAATGCCAACTGCCATGAATTGTGCGGATGGAAAGGCGCCAGTGCAGAGGATTGGATCGCCCAACTGCTTATACTTAAATAAATCATGTCTTCATTACTTTATGTGTGCACTCAGTACTAGATGTGGCTTCATCCGCACCAAATGTATAACTAGGAAGGGGGGGGGAGGGTTGGTTGATGGTTGATACCGAATGTGGGAATTAGTGATGATGGTGAACAGTCGATGTCTAGTAGGAAAGTTTATGTAAAAGAAGCGGTCTGAAGCTGACGGATACCAAATGGCTAGAATGTGCGAGTTTGGAGACATGGGTGATTGAACCTCATATATCATAACCGATTAATTAGAATGTGGTGCTTCCAATCCGCAATAGGTGAGGATGGCTGAAGTTTGTTTTGCGCGAAACAGAGAGTGAAGTCTACGATGGACTTTTAGATAGTTTAAGAAATTTCATAATTGTGTGGTATCAAGAAAGGATTTTTGAATTTTTCTAAAATTTACATTTACAAACACTCAAAAACACTGTATGAACAATCCAATTATAAAAAATGTACATGGGTAAAACTTCAGTAGACATACCCAACAATTTAACAATTTAGATATTTTTTTTAAAATTTGACGCCCATCCTAAGAAAAAATTTCTCAACACAGCCTAAACTTCTTCCTTGTTCATTGTCTAATAAAAGTGCTTGCATTCGACATTTAAAAAAAATCACAGGTGAGATATTAAAGATGCACACTTGAATAGATTTTCATTTTAAGTAGCTTCTACATGCTCCGATACCATAATGACTGTTAACATTTAATATTTATTCATCACACATCATGGAAAGCAAAGCAATGAATTTTGGAGGGGATATATGGCTCTTGAGAATGTTTTCTAGGGTTTTTCAACACTAAAATATAACTGATCACATGTTCGTCTTCTTTCCCAAGGTGTGCTCGAGAGTAAACTTCAACACTCTGCTCATCCGGAGTCATGGAGCATGAACTCAGCAACCAAGCCATGATCGCCATGTTCGTTTGTCATGATTGGTTTTCCCTTAAATCTCGTCTTAGGTTGTTAAAGTGGCTGTCTTTACATCATTGTAGTGACATTTTGTTGTTTAGTTCTGATCAACCCGAGTATTGCATTATCTATACTGCAATACAAACCAGTCAGTGCACTCACTGGTCAATGCATAGACAAGAAACATTCTCAAAATAAGATCATGCGAATCTTGTAAATTATGAAGAAGCGAGACTTACATAAACTTTTTGGCTGATTTCAATAATTTTCCAGTACAGCAAAGGAATTCTGCCGCGCCAAATCTTGATAAAATTTGATGATAAACTCTTCAGCAGCCACATCAATCCGATCATCTTCACCCTCAATTTCGTCTGTCATCAGAAACGGGGAGTCAGATATCCTGATCTGCCTGAGCACCGACGATGTCAGGCTGAAGTGGATGGGCAGCGGGGAGCTCTTGAGGTTGCTGAGGTTGAAAGCGTGGGCGTAGAAGAAAGTAGGGCTGTTACTGCACGTGAACTCGTAATGGAGGCCGTGGACCGGCGGTGATGTCCGGTGTAGGCGACGGTGATGGAATAGGACGCCATGAAGAGCGGCTTTTCCGGCGATCTTAGCTTGCTTGAGCACCACGTTGAGATGAGGGAGGAGTTTGCGGCCTCTCCTGAGCAGGAAATAGACCACGCAAACAGTGCTCCAAAACTTCTTTGCCATGATGGGTAACGGGAGCTTCTTCTCCATGGATTCTTGCAATTACTTGTTTTTTTTTTTCCTTGTGTGAATCTCGGAATGCTTCTCCTGTGGTGATTCAGTGATCTGGGGAGGGGTATTTAAAGTACACAAATCAGATGTGGCCTGGCCTGTCCAGTTGAAATATTAGATTCTCATTTCAAGGGAGGTATTATTCCATGAAACTCAGATCCATTTATATCCTAATCATACCCTCAATCTAATTGTTATTGGAGTAATTGGTGGTCATATTTCTTTTACATGTTTCGAATGTAAAAATATAAATTTCACATTACTCATCACTGAAAATATGACCCATGCTTGTTTATCTCTAAACATAAGAGGATTTTAACTACCTTGTCGAATTTTCTTCCCTAACCAGTAATCATGGTTTGCACGTTTTAAGGGCGTGGACCACAAAGCAAGTTCACATTAAATCAGTTGACAATTTTGTAAAATAAAAGATGCGTTTCAGATTTAGCAAATGCAAAAAATTTGAAAAGCGTTTCGCATTTTTAATTTACTTAAAGTTCTTCACTCCGGGTGCCAACCTTTTCAGAATCAGTGGATTCAAAAGGAGATTGGAGTGATGGGGAGGCGTTCGCTATAAAGAGCATGCAAAAGCACCACCTTTTAGAAATATCTACCAAGAGAAAAACCTCCAATTTCAAAAATCTCGAGTCCTCTTTATACGTACTACTCAGTGCAAATTGTGAAGGGAGAAAAATATCTCGGGTGATGGTGGGATGCCAAAGTGAACTCCATTACTCCTCCCACTTACTGCCGTTTGTCTGTTGATATGACACCACGTGGCGGGTGAGACTTTCCCGCTAAGGAAACCATATTTTACTCCTGCTGTATGAAATGCACTTCTACTCCAAAACCATATCAAGACGCCTCCGCTACTTGGAACACTGCAATGTCTGGTCGGGGTGGAAAGTGGAAACACACGATCTCAAGTATAACAAGTTCCAGTGCTCCTCAAATTTAAAAGGTGAGAGCTAATTTTGAAAAGTCAACTTCTTTAAATAATAATCATTGTATATAAATAAATTAATAATATATGTATATAATGATAAAAATATCAAAATCATATTCATTTTTTTTAATAAATACGAATATGAATAATGTAAAATATATATTCGTTATTAGATAATATTCAAAATATTATCTTACTATACGTAAATGCATTTTTACAAAATGAATTTGAATATATGTATTTTTTAAAAATTTTGGCAAAAATCAATTATCTACAGTTTTTTCTAACCAAAAAAGTTTTTAATCTGACCAATACTCCATAACATTTCGTAAGAAGGAAATCGAAGCTGTAGTTGTACTTGCTTCTGTTATTATTGGAAACACCCACCGTTGCCGCACTAGGAAATAAACTAGGAAAGCATGGCTCACACTGCATGAATGGTTCGAAGACAAGAATGTCAAAATAGCAGAAATCGAATTGTTTTGAAATCTAATCTAACTTCAAAATCAGAGAATGGGAAGATGCTTACAGCACTACGCAGTTGCTAAAAAATCTTGAAAAACCAAATCATCTAGGTGAGGTAGTATACGATCGAAAGGAACGAAAAGTCAAGGCTAGAGTCATATGTTGCTAAAAAACCCGTGATGGTAGGTTTTTCTGTTAAGTGCAAGCTAGAAGTGAATTGGTCACTCCCACGTTGTATAGCAGTTATGCATAGAGACCCGTCTACAAAAGGCAGTCAGGGTGGGAGGAGAATAGAATGAGCAGTACGAGGGGCTACAATTCTGTATATGGGTTTGATAAATGGGAAATTCGCATGTTGTTGTGTAAAATACTAATTTCTCTACCAAATAAATCTATAAGCCTAATTCATAATCAATCATAAGAGAAATATGAGCATAATGAAACTAGGATCAAACACAAGGAGTATTGAGTTTGTTTTGTATAGTAGTTGATTAATACAGTCTAAGTTTAAACTAATACAATTCTATGATAGATTATAGTAAAATAATAAACAAGTAAATCAGATCTGTGACTGAAAGGAAATAATTTGATGTTTTGATACTTTCAAGAATAGCATGTTTATTTTTGTTCTTATTCTATCTCAATAAAAAATCATTCATCTAATCCACAAAAGTTCAAATCTATCTAAATCATTGTCTTTCCCAAACCTATGGTCTACCGCTAATTAGACTTGGCTTATGATAAACATACCATGATTTTCCCTTCTTAGATGTATCATAGTTTGTTAAGAAAATAGTGTGATTATGTGGTTAGTATAGTTTAATGAACAATAAGCATGCTTGTACCATTTAATCCCAAGGCATCACTTGATACTTAGTTACTTATAATAAAGAGAAATCAAACAAGTTCATAACATAAAATTAACTACATTTTCATGTCTCAGCTTGACAATAAAAAAAATAAATAGTAACGGAAAATATAAATAGTTCAACATGAAATTTTAAATTGTTTGTGCTTTTGGTTAGATATAATATTCTTGAATAGAAGAAATCTTAAAAAATGAGCTGAGTTTTTATGTTCATCTCCTTCCTGTTCATTCTTTTGTGATTTTTCTTCCAAATCCCCTTCTCCAGACTCCCTTGCGTGTTTTATCACCTTGTGATTTGGTGTACTATCTCTTCTTCTTTTTGTCTCCATTTTTTTGCATCCTCATTGCGCACTTTCGGCTTCTTAGGATTAGATTTGCTAAAAACATGCTGCATTGCTCTAAGGAAAATGATTAAATCAAATATTGGGGGTTAAATCTAGGATTTGGTGAAAAAATTCCGAAAACTACAGAGTTTTTGGTTGATATGACTAAACAATGGATGAATAAATGATCAAGCTAAAATAAAATACTTAATAGCAAACTGCTAATTGTAAAAATATCAAAATACTAAACAAAATCCTAATTTTTCATAGTAACAACATTCATTTTCAAACTTAAAACTACTAATAATTATGTTGTATCAGGGTTGCTGATGTACTAATCCTTGTGATCGTGGAAGCAGGAGCATGGATGTAGTGCAATGTTCATATTTGGTGTGTTATTTCTATTTGTACTGTGTACTATGAACATAGTGAATTCCTTAGCGAGGTTTTCCTTGGTTTGGGTTTTTACCTGATAATTTTTGTGGTTCTTTTTATACACTCTAACAAGGTAGAAAATCGTATTGCACAAATCAATGTAGTTCAACAAGGTCCCTTGGGCTTGCAACATCATCCATAGTGCATCCGTTGAATTTGATGTCATCATTGAATTATTAGATGGTATTAAGTCATCTAAGAATATAGAAACTTGTAGATAAACTAGAAGTGATGAAAGCATCCAAAATACAACATTTAAGATTACATTCACTACTTGCACTCCAGAAGGAGAGGCCTGATATCAAGCTTAAATTGTGCTTGCCTTCTGGCAATCCACATAGGAAAAAAAGGGACCTCACCCACAATGTTACTAATGTGCATAAAACAATCATTTTTCAATTAGCCACTTCAGCCATTCCAAGCATACTGCACTATTCGGATTGCTAAAGGGTCAAGTAAAAAGCATATGAAACAATAAACATCCTACAATACTAAGATAACATCAAGAAATATTGATATTATCATGGAAAAAATAAATGATTTATTTATTTATTATCTGATAAACGAAAAATTTGTGCAAAGTCGTTAATTTGCATATTTCTTCTATCAAATAAAATTTATAAACCTAATTCATCTCAATTCATATGAAAAATATGAGCATAGTAGACTAGGGTCAAACATAAAGAGCTAGGTGCTTGCTATGTGAAAGTCAATGCATGAAAACAATGTCACGTTAGTAGAATTAGTCTTAACTAGGATTAAGGCTGAACTAAGATGGAATATAGTAAAGAAAAGTAATAAACTTTGGAACTCAGTTGTTTCTAAGATAGAATGGATGATGCCTTGAGACTTCTAGGATATGTATGCTTATCATTAAACAAGCTCACGCAAACCATAAATCAAACAACTAATAAACAAGGTTTAGGTCTACCCGGACTCTTGTTTTCCCTCTAATCTTTGGTCAACCTCCAATTAGGGTTGTTAAGCTGGGTTTCACTACTTTCTCCTCCTGGATCTATCTTGGTTTATTAAGGAAGTGGCGTGACTTATGGTTAATTAGGTCTAAAGATTGATTAGCACATTTCTCCCCCTTTCATCCCAAGTCACCCCTAATTACTCATCCACTCATGCTTAAGATAAACGAAAATAAAAAAGAAAACATCATCCACAATATACTCATCTTATAGTCGACTAGCAAAAAATAAACAAGAAGGAAACTTAAAAGTTCAATCGAAAGTTGGAAAATGTCGCTAGCTACTCTTAGCTAAGAGTAAGATTCCTTGAAAATTGAAAATAATCTTCAAACATCAATTTCGTTTCTATTCGTCTTCCTTCTTCTTCCCTCAAAAACCTTCTCCAGAAAGAATTTGTGTCTCCAACAGGGGAGATCTTTCATCTTGTCCCCCTTTTTGTCTAAAATCTCCCTTTTTCTCCTCATTGGATTTTGTGTGTACTCCTTTTCAAACTTCTGCCTCATCTTCTGCCACTATACTATTCATATTCGGCTCCTTAGAATTTGTGTTGTTGACATGTGCTGCATTGCTCAAAGAAAACTATTAGAAGGTTGGGACTAAATCGTAAAAATAAGGCAACTATCGTACTATATGCAAAAATATAGAACTAGGCAGGAAAAATTATGTTTTGTAGCAGAATATGAGTAATTTACATGTACTCAATCACTGAAAAAATATGTGTTATCATTATCTTAATAAGAATTTGAAGATTTTCATTTATTCACTTTCAAGCAAGTCAATATTCATAGTTATCTAAGAATCATAGGCATAATGTTACCCTCAGAACTTGTACAAGTATGTCAGTTCTCAAAGTTTATACATATATGTATAAGCAAGTTTTGAATAAGGTGGATTTTAGATCCAAAGTCATTCTTTATATTGTTTTTAAAACTAAACTTTTATTTTGTTTTCAGTTTTCTGAATCATCGTTTTTAAAATAAATTTTCAATAACAATTGCTTGTGGATATGATCTTATTTTATTACTTTAAAGGTTTTTTTGCACTTTCATAATTACCATCAAGTGTTTTGCGTTGTTGCCGAGGAATCGTATTCCTTTGGATGTTATCTTAGTATGTCCGCACAAGCAAACTCATTTTATCTTGTTGCATGTGTAGGCATAGGGCTTCAACTTAGTTGTATCCACTCAACTTAGATTGATAGGACTTGCAAGAGAATTAGGTTGGAAAATTGTCGACTGCATAAGCAACAAAAGGAGAAAACATGGCTCGAAGGCATTCTGGACATGAGGAGGATTTTTTGGTTATGTTTTAATCAAATAGTAGACAGGAACAGATGCCAAGACACAAGCCGAATAGGGCAACTAGATCAACCTTATTGGCAAATGAAAGAGGACAAGGTATAGGCAGATCTTCTACTCATTGTGATTGTGCAGGCTCATATCGAAGGTGTAGTTGATGGATCTGATCAAGAGCATGCACGAGAACAAGTAGCACCAAGGTTGGGATCAAATCCAAGTGTGGAACTTCTTCGAGAAGGACCCATAGGTGCATTATCATACCTAAAAAGAACCAGCAGGCTGTTGGACCATGGTCTAGGAATGCACAGGCATGCAGGCATTAAAAAAGGTCATTTGCAATCAATGCTTGCATAAGACTAGCAAGAGAATAAAGCTTTTAAAACTCACCAACATGCAAGGCAAAGTAGCAACCCACAAACACCAATGCTGGAAGTAAATTCTCCTCTTAGATGGGAAGGAGAAGATCGTTGGGGGTATCATGGAGCAGCCCCATGCAATAATCAAAATCTTCATTATGAGGAGAGAGATGAATTCATGGAAAATCCTTAAAGAAAAAATCATCAGAGACAAAGACGGATGCACAAGAGGAATTTGCATGCTGATGCACCATCTAGTGAAGATGAAGGACCCAAACCAGTACGTAGGGAACAACTTGTGCAAGCTAGGAATCATCACTTAGAAATAGATAGGTACTTGTGCAGGAAGCAGAATGCTAACAAACTTATTGTTGATCCTTGGGATGATGTCCCTTTAGATGATAATTTTTGACACACGAGGAAGCCTTGTCCAATTACAGCATCAGCCATTAAGTACGAACATTCCAACTTCAGCCTTCGTTGATCACCCATGGTGCAACAAAGCCCATTCCGTGGAGAATTCAATGAGGATCCCAAAGAGCACATTGAAATTTTTCGAGGATATAATGACATAGTGGCAGAACGAAGAGTCTCCGATGATGTAATCAGGTTACATTTATTTTCATTTTTATTATTGGGATTGGCCAGCATATGGTTAGACTCTCTACCATCCAACTCTATTTTCACTTGGAAAAATGGAGGATATATTTTTGGATAAATATTTTGAGCCCACGAAATACTCTAACACCAGATTTGAGATTATCAATTTTTTATAGGATAAAGGAAAAAGTATAGCAACAACTTGTGAGATATTTAAAGCAATAACACAAGTCATAAACAAGTATGGATTCAGCCCTGCTGCTATGATCATGTGCTTTTATGATGGGCTGATTGCACATGCAATGCGACTACTTAATGTGGGTGTTGGACCCCTTGGCCAGCTAAGTCCTAGGAGAGCTTGAGAACTAATTGATGAGTTTTCAAAACGACAGGCATGATGGTCTCAGCCAGCCAAGAATCTAAAGATTGGAGTGTGGGATAACACATGTGATACCACCATCTCAAAGATTAGCAAAACCTTATTGAAGTTGAACAATAAAATCAGCAAGCTCCAGCCCGTCATCACTCAAGTACAAGCAACCACCAAAAAGATGAAGATTGAGGTAGAAGAGAAAGTATGAATATTAACTTTGTGAATTTTCCGAGAAAACTTGTGCAAGGAGCTCCTGCACCTGTACAAGGAACAACTAAGAAAATCAGGGCAATACTTGGCTAACCCATAATTAGAACCAACAACAGCCGCAATGCCCATTCTTACGATATATGCTCAATCAATTCATGGAAAAATAGGAAGGACTAAATCAAAGAATGTTGGAGCAAATCAAACAAGTATATGGGTTAGTGATTGAGCAACTTAAGTAGGTGAGAGGGAATTCTCTGACCAAATGATGAAGGTGAATAAGCATCTGGAGCAACTCGGTATGACAACTCATATCTTAGACAGCTAGATGAATAATGTCACTTAAACTCACAAAGCTTCAAGACTCCCAAGTCAACTAGAGAAAAACCCTGCACAAGCAGACAAGTTGCTGAATGTTTTAGTGTATATATCTCCTCCTTTTTATAACTCTCTAATTCCTTATCTGAAGAGATAGTAAAAATCATCAATGGATCAACAATATTCCAAGTTTCTGGAGATGCTGAAAACGCTTCATATCAACATCCCATTCATGATGTGATGTTGCAAATGAATATTTATGTAAAATTCTTGAAGGATATTCTAGCCAACCGCGGGAAAATCAAGAATAATATTGTTATTGAATTGTCCAAGCAATGTAATAGGGTTCTGAAACATGGATTGATTCAAAAGCATGCTGACTTTTGCAATTTTTCAGTCTCTTGCGTCATTAGAAGAAGTAATTTTGAGAAGTCCTTCCATGATCTTGGGTCAAGTATTAGCTTAATGTTTTATTCTTTATTCAAAGCACTGAATATTGAGGAATTTAGAGACATAAAAATTCAGGTGGTCTTTATTGATAAATCCATGAACAATCATGAAGGAGTGGTAGAAAACATACTATTAAAAATTGTAAAATATTTTGTTCTTTGTGATTTTGCTATTTTAGATATGATGCTTGATGTGCAGGTGCCAATCATCTTTGTGAGACCCTTCATGTCAACCACAGGAATTTTGATTGATGTAAAAGTCGGAAAATTGATACTCATATTCAGAGAAGAAGATCTGGATTTTAATGTTGATCAGGCTATAAAGAGATTTTACTGCAAGGAGCTTGTGCAAGGAGAATCAAAAGATGCTGTTACATAGAAGCATGCACAAGCCATTTTTCTACACGAAATTCTAGAGATAAATCATATGGAGAAAGGAATGGAAGACACCCCAAATGACACACTGATGATGGCTCAATTGACAAAGAAGGAGCTTGATGTTGGAGGATAAATTGAATTGAAGAAGCCGGCACTATCATTAAGGTATAAATTTCTTAAGGATGATCACATTTATCTAGTAATTGTTAATGTAGAATTGGATGATGATTGCATCCAAAAGCTGTTGGATGTCTTGTGCAAGTACCAACAAGCAATTAAGTACACCTCGGATGATTTGAAAGGGTTGGATCCTCAATTTTGCACTCATTGGATTTAGTTGGGAGCATAGGCAAGGCCTATTGTGTAACTATGAAGGCAGATGAACCCTATGCTAAAGGAGGTGATAAAAAACAAAATTTCGAAATTGTTAGATACTGATATCATGTACTCTATTTCAAATAGTCAATGAGTCAACCGAGTGCACTAAATACCAAAGAAAAGAAGCATGATAGTGATGGAGAATGGGAAAAGAGACTTGATCCCCTTGCATAAGATCACTAACTAGATGATGTGTATTGATTTTTGGAAACTCAATGAAGCCACTAGAAAGGATCATTACCCACTACCATTTATTGATCAAATTTTGGAAAAGTTAAGCAATCAAGATTTCTATTGTTACCTAGATAGTTATTCCGAATATTTCCAGATTCCAATTCATCAGGAGGATCAACACAATACCACATTTACTTGTCCTTTTGGATTATTTGCGTACAAGAGAATGATATTCAATTTTTGAATGCTCCTGGGACTTTTCAGTGTTGCAAGACAACAATTTTTTTAGGGCATGTGAAAAAGACCATAGAGGTATTTATAAATGATATATTTGTTTATGGGGTTGACTTCAATTCATGTTTGCAGAACTTAAGCATCATTTTAGAGAGGTGCATTGAGTGCAACTTGGTGGTCAATTGGGAGAAATGTCATTTTATGATAAAAGAATACATTGTGCTTGGATATCATATTTCATTCAAAGTCATTCAAGTGGATCCATAAAAAATGAAAGTGATTGTAAATTACCATCACCAACTATAATAAAGAGGATTAGAAGCTTCTTGAGGCATGTAGGATTTTATAGGAGATTAATTGCTAATTTTTCTTACATTTCTAGACCACTAACAGTACTGCTTGCGCAAGACATAGAATTCTGTTTAGATACAGAATACATACATATCTTCAACACATTGAAACAGGTCCTTGTAACTTCACTCATTCTTCAACCACCAGATTGGACCTTACCATTTAAGCTGATGTGCAATGTAAGTGATTGTGTTGTAGAGACTATTCTTGGGCAAAAAAGAGACAAGGTAATTCATGTAATTTATTATGTTAGTAAAACTCTCAATGCAACTCAAAGGAACTACATAACCACATAAAAGAAGTTGATGATAATTGTTTTTGCCATTGAAAAAATTCAGATCCTACTTGCTGAGTGTGAAGGTAATTGTTCATACGGATCATGCGGCCTAGAAATATCTTTTTAGCAAGCAAGAATCGAAGCCTAGGTTGATTAGATGCTCCAAGAATTTGATTTGGAGATTAATAACAAGAAGGACAAGGAAAATGAAGTAGCTAATCATTTGTCATGCTTAGAAAATTATCTTGTTGGAGGTGCCTTGCCCCCAGAATCTGCATTTCAACCAATGGAAGTGCTTCCTTGTACAAGCAATGTATTATTTCTAAAAGGAATCTATGCTTTTCAAACGATATGCTGATTGAATTATTAGAAGATGCCTACTACCAGAGAAGATAAGGAACGTTATTTGGCACTTTCATTCATCATCATATGGAGGGCATGCAGCTGCATCCAAACTACTTTTCAAAATTCTTCAATCTTAATTTTATTGCCTACTAGGATCATGATGTGAGGGCATTTGTTCAAGCATGTGATATACATTTTGGAGATAGAAATCTTTGATGTTTGGGGTCTGGATTTTATGGGGTATTTTCATTCATCTTATGGCCACACCCAAGTTCTAGAATTGATGAAAGAGTTGTAACTAACAGGAAATTGAAGAGGTTTCTAGACCGTACGGTGGTCAAAACCCAAAAGGATTGGACAAGCAAATTCACAAATGCTCTATGGGCTTATCGCACAGCACATAAGACTCCATTGGGGACCTCTCCTTACTGTTTGGTTTATGGGAAAGACTTTCAATCACCCATGGAACTGAAGCATAATGCCAATTGGGTGATCAAGGAATCAAATTTGGATGCTAAGGTAGTTTGGGGAACAAAGAATTTTGCCGCTACAAGAGCTAGATGAATTAAGGATGAGTGCCTACAAAAAGGCAAATGCGTACAAGGAACAAACAAAGGTTTGGCATGACAATCACTTGCGCAAGAAGGACTTGGCAGAAGGTGACCCAGTTTTGTTATTTAACTCTCGTTTTCATTTATTTCCAGGAAAGCTCAAATCCAGATGGCGTGGACTATATGTTATCAAGAGAATCTACCCTAATGGAGCAGTAATCATCACCCACCTAGATCATAGAGAATTTATGATAAACATTCAATTTTTGAAATGGTTTCATGAAGGAGTAAAATCTTTCATAGATAGATTGTGTGTTCCGGTGGATCTCTCCAACCACCCTCCACCTTGATGAGGAAGCATCTATGGTTTACTTGCTACCATTATAAAAACAAGTGATTTTTCTTTTATTATTTTAATTTATTTTCGATTTTCTCTTGCATTTTTCTGTATTCAACTAGCACATGTGCAAAAACTTCTCTTTACCCAAGGACTGAGCATTTTGAAAACAATTTTGTTCATTTGCTTATGCAAGTTGCAAAAACCAAGAGTTCTTTTTCAAAAGAAGAAAAGTTGAGAGCAATTTTCAATTCATTGATCAAGCTCTCTCTCAATATTTTATGGATAGATTTTCAACAATATTATATTTAAGATAGAGATCGATTTTGCCAAAAAAAAAAAAAGAAATAAATAAAGAAGATGAGAAGAAGAGAGAGAGAGAAAAGAGACTGAAGGGTTGGAACAAGCCACAAATGTAGAAGAGAAGAAGCTTGTTGGAGTACAAAAATCAAAGGACAAATATGGCATAAATTGTTTGATGGATGCTTACCCCTTGCTACCCATAATATGGAGCCTTCAGTCGAATTTCTCAACTATCCCAAGCTCCTGCCAAGTTACAACCCAAGAATAAGATGTAATGATTGCACAAGCTTACTAAAACTAGTGGATCACTCATGCAAGTTCACTAACTCTCCTACATCAAAGTATTGAGCGAATCATTTTCATTTCACTCTCCTATTATGAATTTCTTTTCTTGAACACAATGAGTGAGACCTATGAGGAGTGCAGGGGAAGCTAATGAATGGTGTGCCATTAGATAACTCACACATATTACTAATCATAAATCTATTTGCAAGCTATTATTTTGGAGGAAAAATGCTTTGAACAATTTCTTGAGGATAAGCAAACATTTAAGTGTCACTTATTTTCATTCCTTTTATCTTATTTTTCCTATGTTTTTAGATGAACTTTATATATTTCATATCATTTTGATTTTTGGAGAGAAAGTATGTTTTGTGATTTTTTCAAAATGATTTTGATCTAATTTAAAGGAGATTCGAGCTGATCTTTATATGGGTTTGATTTATCCAGATGAAAACTTGGTCAAAGATTCGCATCTTATTTTGGAAGATTTCAATCTTATCTTAAAAGATTTAGATAGAATATTTGATACCAACGTATCAAAGAAGCCCAACAAATCTCCAACATTATATAAAGATCGGAGACCAAAGAGTCAGTCTAGTAGTCTAGAGGAGCATGCACTTGTGAGCACTTACGGCTAAGGATTTGCAGTGAAACCTTGTTTGCACAAATCCTGCATATGTAACTGTTTTACTATGTTTTTTGACATTTAATTTGATATTTGATTTTGTTTTTCGTAATTTTTTTCCTTATCAACGTACTATTTAGTACCATATAATCCAAGAGAGTATGGAAGAATCTTGTATTGACCTCAAGCACAATTTAAATTCAAACTATTTATTCATTATAATATCCCTAATGCCATCGATCTAGAGGTTCAACGAGCTTATAATATTAAAAAATGACAGCCATTCATCTCATTCACGAGGCTCAATGAGCTTAAATTCTACATGTGATGATATATATATTTTTGGAGTATAAAAAAGTGAATAATGTAATTTTTTAATAATTAAACCCAGATTCAAAAAATTAATAATTTTTGAATTTAATCTTAAATATAAATTAATAATTTTATTACAAAATAAAAGGAGGTTGGAATTTATAAAATTTTAAAAAATAAGTCTAAGAAATTATGAAAATCTCTAAATTGTTGCATGGCACAGGATGTTTGATTTGAAGTTTGATTGGGTTTGGGTTTGATGATGGCACTCCCACACCCAATATTATTATTTCACTAGATAGGATTTAACATGTGGCCCAAAAAAACCTGAGAGGGTCTTATACCCCTCTTCCTTGCAAGTCAAACTTGGGTTCACTTATCATTAGAGGTGACATTGATTCAAACCAGAACTGTATGATTTCGAGCAAGCTCGAGATATTTGGAATGCATAAACCATAATTTTAACCTGTGTGGAACCGATGGAGCCAACGGTTCAAAATTGATGAACCATCGATTTCATTTTTTAATGGTTTGAAATATCTTTAATAGATATTATTGAAACTTGAAAAATTCTTGAAAAAATAATGTGTTTTGCAAGCACCTCCAATGGCTCATGTGGGTATTTGAAATCATTCTCAATTTTAAAACTATTTTTAGATGCTCTTAATAATCGTTTAAAAAGTCTTAAAAATCTTTGAAAAAAATGACGCAAGCATCCACAACGCCTCATGTGGGTGATTAAAAATTAATCTCCAAAAAATTGTTGATTCTGATTCCAATTTAGTTCAATATTTTTTATTTTGACTTTCGATTAGTTCAAAGTTTAAAATTCTGGTTTCGAACTGAAATCAAAATCAACAATAAACTACAATTTATGAACCGAATGTTAAAAAAAATCGCTCGGTTCCAAACTGATCAATTCAAGAATGTAGGGGCAACTAGACTATTTGTTTTGAAAATGTAACCAACCTCATTATGGATTTCCATGTTGCCCTTTTGGGGGCATTTCTTAATATTCTTCAAAGCAAATCATCATTGTTTAGGACAATCAATGCTATTATTATTAGCACGTTTTAAGGAACTGCTGCAGACACCACACGTGCTTTGTGCTTCATAGTTAATGCTATTATGCCTTTTTTAAAAAAAAAAAAAAATAGGCATCACTCATTGCTCATATTCTTTCAACATTCCCACCATCGTTCGGAAATCTGCTCCCTCAAAATCCTCGTCCTACGTTGAAGCATAGCTCCGCGGAGTACACTCACACAGTATGATGTAAATGTCTGCTATTGCTTTATCCCTTTTCCAGCATAATGATTTGGCTTCAATAACCTACTTACGATATAATAGAGTGGTTTAATATCATAATGCACTCCACCAACCCCATTAGCCCAGCCATATGCGACACGTGCTGTGCATTTATGACATAACACGTGCTAAACGGAAAGTGCTTCGAAAGGGAAACGCGCGCGGTACCTTATCACTCACACCATCGCCAGTTGGGGGTTCCTTATAAATCTAATTTTAAGAAAATACTGATTATATGATTATATGTAAGTGTAGTAGAAATCTATCCATTTTTATTTTGTAAATAGTTTTTATTTAATAAATTTTGAAATTGATATATTATAAACATTTATTCAATATAAAAATAATAACATGTAATAATTAACAAAATTATGTTATAAAATATGTATAAATATGAATAAAAAATATGTTTTTTCAAAAATCGAAAAAAATGGATTTTTCACCAAACTGAGTGCATATTTTTTTAGGTATTGTTTATGTAATTTTTAAATCGATTGCATAATTTTTCTATTTTATTTTGAAATTGTAATACTTGATTCTTAATTGTTATTTAAATTGAGTGTGATTTTTTTATTTTATTATTTATTTAATCTTTAAATATTTTTTGGATCGAGTGCAATTTTCTTAATTTGTTATGTACTGATCTTTAAGTATTATTTGGATTGAGTGTAATTTTTTATTTTATTATACATTCAATTCTTAAGTATTATTTATATCGAACGTATTTTTTATTTTAAATTTATATTATGCTCTTGATCCTCAATTCTTATTAGTATTAACCTCATGAAAAGCTTGTTGCTTTCTTTTTATCTTTTACCAAGTCAACTTATTGGATGAAAAAAATTTCAAAAGAACTCATACCTGTGAGTATTCAGTCACGTGGTCATTATCATAACCTTCACATGAAACATCAGTATCTAAATATTCACAAGTTGACTTTTGGAAGGCATATGATTTGGAACGAGTAATTGCTTATCATAACTTTCACATACAATGTGGCAATCAATCTCAATATATTTAGTGCGTTCATGAAACATAGGATTTTGTGTAATATGAATGGTTGATTTGTTATCACACAATAATAGGATATACCCTTGTACTGCATAACATAAATCCTTCAAAAGGGATGCCTGTCATCGTAGTCCCAATGTGGCAGCTGAAGAGATCAGCTGCCCACCTAAAAAGATACACTTACATGTTTGTGTATTACTATATTTGAAGAAATATTGACTTTCTTTGAAATGACTATATTAAGTATAGTCATATTTCAAAAAGATTTTTAGAGGATGACAATCTCTCAAATTTTAGTGGAGAGAAATGACCATGTGTTCAAATTAACCCTACCACATGGTGGGAGTCAAAGTACTTTGGGTTGGATTATGGAACCTACTTCCTATCTTAGTGTTTTCTCATTTGCATGAAGGGTTGTGACCAACAAACAATTCAGGAATAGTTATACAATGGGACCGCATGTATGGAAAACATCATTGGATTCATCCAGTCATATCCATTCATGATATTTAGTGCTTGTTGCAATGACAAATAATGCAGTTAGGAAGACCTCTTGCATTTTCAGTAAATAATGGAAAATAATAAATCATAGCTATAGAAATTAATTATATGATTTATTATTTTCCATTATTTACTAAATCTAGCAATAATTTAAATCATAGATAAAAATGCGTTAATTTATTGATTAAATCTACTTTTCTCATATATAACACATTTAATTCTATTAGATTTGATGCAAAAAAAAAATACCTCTAACATTCAAAATTCAATTTTCCAAGTAAACCTACTAGTTTTGATATATTTCATAGTAACATGGATCACATTGTAGATTTAGATAATTTATTTTATATAATAATATTTGTTGATATTATTATTGATTAAATTTTTCCTTAATTTGATTTTTAATAGTTTAATTATATTTATTTTTAACATTTTATACATGAATGTGCTGAATCTTAATTTAATAAAATTAAACATATTGTAACTGACATTTATACTTAAGAACCAAAATTCCCAAATTATATTGCAAACTACATAATTAACATAATTATCAATTCAGAATTAGAGTGCGATATTGTGTAAAAATTGATGATATTTGTAGTATTTTAACTTTTTGGATAAGGAATTAGGTGAGTTAGAATAGATCAAATTATCAAAATTAGTGTTAATGAATTTATTTTATCCAAAAATCTATTTTTGCACCTATTTTACATTGCTCCATTTGCTAGGATGAATCTACTATTCATCCAGGCCCTTGGAATGCACAGTCCATCTAGGCTAGGCCATGTTATAACCATCTTGTGCAGCAATTATTAATTCAGAGTCAAAATATAAATTACGCATCTACATACATGAGTGGATAAGACTACCTGGTGGGAAACAGGGAATGAGAAACTATGCCACCCAAAGGCATGCAATAGGGGGTAGGAACGATCGAATAGAGAGAGAATGAAGATTTATGATGCTGGAAGGAGATTTTCCATCGAGTTTGAACACGTTACAGGGAAAAAAATGAAGGAGGAACAATTTCAGTGTGACAACAGAACCTAACTCCAACACCTGCGGCACTGCAAAACCGTTTGCACATATGACTTACCACTTAAAACCGTTGGCTCCTTGTGAATCGATCTAAACTTGCCATTATTACATTATTTTCTTCATGAATTTGATGTAGATTTTATGTTCAATTTTATATATATCTTTTAATGAGAAAAATCTCTAAGCCTACGATACCTTTAACATTTTCTACCAATCACAAAGTATTACAAGAAAATACAAATGTAGAATCCTCCCTAAAACAGAAAATATCGTCGAAGCAGCCTCAGTTTGTTCTATTCATTCCCTGCAAACAAATTCTCTTTTTATAAGCAGTAGATCTTTTTCTCTCTTTTTTCACTCCAATCTTGCACGCCAACCATAGTTAATTGCATTATTGTGATGTTGTTGCTTTTTTTTCACAAGCCTTTCTTATCCTTCCTTCGCATTCAGACTTGTAATTCATGTTTCACTCCTATACTTGTAATAAATTCGAAATTGGTCTAATTACATGGCCCAACCCAAATGGACCAGACTTATGGACTTTGATGAATGATAGCACATAATTTTCAGTGTTGTAGGACTAGAAAATGATTAATATCATGTTATAAAATTAGTGTTTTATCAAGTATTTCCGTATTTTTTGTGTTTAGCAGTGATTTTTGTGTCTTTTAGTCAAGATAGAAAGAAAAAAATATCTCTAGGACTTTAGGAAAACCATCAAATTAATACATAGTTTACTATGCATTTTTATCTTATTTTTATCAATTGTATATCTATGGATTTCATGGAATGACTACAATGTTGAATTAATTAATGCCTTACTTTGGTATGCACAACATCTTCTTTAGGTAATGATATTCTTCCTATGATTAGAAATTTTCCAAATACAATTTTAAATTTACTTGCAAGAAACTAAATATAATACTTTTTGTTGAAACTAAAAACTTTACTATTATTGGTGTAGATTTGTTCACATGCAAATATAGAGATATATGATGCATGGAAAGTGGTTCTAGCCACAATTTGTGGAAGTTAATGATGTTTAGGAAATATTTAAATTTTTTGTATCAGAAATGATAAATATAATAAACAAACATAATAAAACTTTGATATGACTTAGTGAAATATACAATAAATTCATGTCACTTTCAAAATATTTTTCTTGAATAATTTTAATTTCAAAAATACATTATTTTTATATAAAAGAAAATAAGCATTTGTTATTTTATTAATTTTTAATACTTATTTTCAATAATATAAAACATTTTTAAATTTTGTGCTGATTCATTATGAAAAATTAAATACAAATCCGTGATCAAAATTTTAGGCTTTCATAAATTTACAGTAATATTTTTTTGAAAATTTTGTGATAATAATAAAAAAGATCGTATTCATAGAGAATTGTTACTAAAATTTTCTTTTCAAAACAATGACTCAAAAGATGGAAAACAAAATATAAGATTGGTTTTAAAAACAACCAGAAAAGTGGCTTCAGATCTAGTATCGACCTTACTCAAAACTCGTCTAAACTTGTATGTATAAACCTTGATAATTAACCAGCTTGCGCAAGTTCTAGAGGTGTTATTGTGAAATAGTGCTACTCAATAACTATTATAGCACCGATTTTCATTTAGTGGGATTATGGAATCAACCATGTCACTAGAACCGTTTTACCTCTTGTGACACGTGTTTTTCTTATAATCAAATCTAACCATGCACCTCATACCTTGCAAATAGATTAGATAGAATATATATTACCAATAATGTCTGATTGAACTCTTCTCCTTAGGTGCATGTGGCCAATCTTTAATTCTCCCACATTCCCTTAAAGGTATGTAGTATTAAATTGCATGTTGGTAAGAAAAATGTTGCAAGAAACAGAATCAAACTTCAAGTTAAATATAAAAAAAATATAGTAAATCAATCACATGCGTAGGACTTGTGCAAATAAGGTTTTACTGCAGATCTTTATTCGCAAGTGCTCACACTTGCATGCTTAATTCTAAACAATAAAAGTTGATGAAAAACAAAAAGAAAATAATCCCGGACTCGACTCCAAACCCTAAAACTGACTCGATTGCTTTGATCTTGGAACTAAGGTCTTTATATAATGGTAGAGATTTGTCGAACTTTCTAGATGCGCTTATAATAAATCTTCTATCCGAAAATTCTATGATAAGATACAAATTTTCTAAGATATGATCCAAATATTTTAACATAAGATACGAATCTTATCTTATTTGAAAATATTTAATTGATTCTTTATCTGGATAGACCAAGGTCAACTCGAAAATCCTCCAAATTTTACCAAAATATTTTGAAAATCCACAAACCACACTTTTACCTCAAAAAGATTAAATGAAAGATATAAAATTCTTTTAAAAGTATAAGTAAAGAGGAATAAAAGTAATGCAAAAACATATTAAAATAGCCTTAAAAAATATAAATATAAATGACAAAAAATCATTTATCATTTTATAATATCTTTTTAGTTAAATAAAATATCTATAAAACAAATAATATATATATATATATATATTGGAATTAATAAACATATTTGAAGAGACTAAATAGAATAAAAGAAAAAGGCAAGGAACTGATTCGATTTATATGGTGTATAGAACATTTGCATTTTTACAATGGGTATAATTATAAATTATTCTCTTTCACGCTAACAAACTTAAAGATACATAATTTCCAAAGTACTACGTTACAAACTATTTTTATTTTATTGATTTTATTAAAAACATTGTCAAAATAATATATATTCAATTAAGCTGTAGAAAAATATTTAGAAAAAATTGATTTTATATATATCTTAAATGTATATTATTGTATAAAATATTAAATTGCTAGTTATTTTTAAAAATTATTTACATTATGTCTATTTATTATAAAACTTAAACCATAATTGATGAGATAAATTCAATTATTTATTCAAAAAGAAAATTTTATATTAGAAAATTGAAAACTCAATTAGAGGAACAAGAAATTGAAGAAAATGAGACAGTATATCATAGAGTAAACAATGAGCAAACTATAGATTCGTTTGCCACATAATGGATGGAAGATAATGATACTGTACAATTACATTTAGACTTCGAAGAAGTTCAATTAAACAAGTTATAAAAAGCATCTATCAATACGAAACAAAATATCTAATGTTTTCTCTTGAGAATCTTGATACTTTAAGGTCAATGAAATCAATCATCCTAAATATTAATGGTCTATTGGCAGATGTCATATACATGGACAAGGGACATGCATTAAGAACGTCTAGTTACATCATTGAGAGTAGAACAAGTAGCAGAATTATTATCACTCTATTTACTTATTCACTATCATTGTTCATTTTCCATTGCAATTTATCTTACACCAAATTGCCAAACTATAGCAAATTTATAGATTGATGTACAGGAATGTTTGATGTTGTGATTAGCAGCTTATTTACGTTATAAAATGGGATTTAATACAATATTTCGAAATGTTTGTGATTAGTAGCTTATTGACGTGTTTTTATTCCAGATTGGAACAAAATCATTCCCAATCCTTGTTTTAATCACTTTCTTTGAGTAATATAGTATATTTTAACAATGCAAATCCCAATGAGCCAAAAGTATAGAATAGAGTTAGCATAAAAAGAGACAAAAGAGAGCAAAGGGAAGCATCAAATCCCAAGGAACTAAAAAGGAGATATTTTGGACATAACGAAGAGGGGACCTACTGGTTCGAACACACGCAGAACACAATTTTGGAGAAAGGGAGATTTGAAGAAAATCGTAGAAGTACCAAGAAGAACAAGGGAGAAGAAACCAAGAGCCAAGCAGATTTTACAAGATTTTTTTTGTTTATAGGAATGCAATGAGTAGTTTTAGCATTCCACATGAATTATTTATGATTTCTGTTCCTGTTTATATTTCTTTTATTGTTGTTGAACTCTGAAACAACAATGATATTTATTATATGTTATGAATGTATTTTATTTTATCTCTATATGAGTAGCCAAGTACCAAGGGATGCCTTGTGACCAAAAAGGACAAATGTGCTCATTGATCTTTAACTCATGCTAGCCATATAATTACATTATTTTCTTAACAAATTAGGATAGATTGAGGAGTAAGAGGTAGTGAAACCCATCTTAAATAACCCTAGTTAAAGTTATATCAAATATTAAGAGAAAAGAAAGATTTGGATAGACTTAAACTTTTGTTGACTAGATGCATAATTTTATGTTAGAAAGGGATGATTATAACTATGACTATGTTGTCCCCAAAAGTTTCAAGGTACCATACTATTTTCATTTAGAAAGGAATGTGATTTACTTGCTTATTTCTTTGCTGCATTTTATCAGAGACTTTCATTAGTCCTTACTTAAATGAAAACTTTCATCATAACAAACAATGAATACATTAACTTTTACATGTCAAGCACATAGCTTCTTTTTCTTTGACTTGAGTTGGGTTAAAAGCATGGAATGTATTTGCACCATCACCATCTTCAAATAAAGTATTTTCTACAATGGTACCATGGATAGCATATAACAATGCAGCCTCTAATACACCGGCAACTTCTAGCGTATGAAATGGGTGTTCAACCCTAATCCATTATGATCGTTATTTATTCTATGATTGAGTATTGATTAGATTTATAAATTTATTTGATGGAAGAATTGCATTTTAATGACATGTGTAAATTTTCCGTTTATCATGTTGCAATTTTCTCTTCACATAAAGAGTAAGTTTATGATTTGTTTTAAAAATTTTTATCTTTGTTTGCTTGGTAGTGAGTTTGTATGTAAAATGTTAACCTCACTCTTATGGGTTACCATTGGTGAGATCTAGGATTTTCGTGAAGTATAAGCAAGTACAATGACATTGGAATATGCATTGAAATGAGGTTCAACATCATTAAATTCAAAGATTTGTGATGGATTTGAGATGATGATACAACCTTTAATTATTGTTATAATACTAATAACACTCTGCTAATTGACAATTCACTAGATAAGTCACTTCTAAATCTTGTAATCTACACATCCTTATATATAACTATCATAGAATTCATCTATTTTAATTTCATTTTATCATATTCAACATGTAAACAATGAATATTACCTTTTTTCTTATGGCATGACAAAAAGTGAGGATAATAATTATAGAGTGATGGATAAATTAGATTCTCTTTAGAAAAATTATATAAAATGGATGACATGAAAAACACCTAATTTTGAAAGGTTATGAACATTGAGAGCTTTATGCATCCTTGAAACATAAGTTCACATAGTTCTATTATACTAAGATAGTTATATTAGGTGGGCTATTTATTTTAATTTTATTAAAAAATTTAATGATCCAAATACATAATTTTAATAAATAATAAGGAAAATATATTGACAATGTAAATACTTCTATTCATGGATAAGACCATACCTTAGGCATCGCTTGTTATGAGAAGGGGCATCTGAAATATCGTGGGCACCTCTGGTTACAAATAATCATCATAGTATTCTAGATGCTATTTGTTATTAGACAACCATCCAAGAGGAATATCAGGAGCATTGTTTATTATTAGGATGAATATCTAAGGCAGTGTTTGTTATTAGATGCATGTCCAAAACATGAATTGTCATGATTCACCCTCACCTGGAACGATATTATCCGTTTTAAATACTCAACCTTTATAATTTTATGTTCTCCTCTTATAGGGAAAAGACCTTGTGCAAGATTAGAAGTATTACTCTATTTTAAGTATATTTCATCCCCCCATCCGTAACAAATGTGGAATACCATAATCGTCACAAGGCATCTTACTTTACATTCTTCCCCTCTTAGACATGTACTGTCTTTGATTAGTGCCACCTTATTCCACCATTATCACAGGTTCAATTTTGGTTCTGATATATCGTAACTATCACAAGATTCATGGCCTTACATAAATAATTTCGGTTTTTTTTTCGATAACAATATTTTTAAATTTTTTTTATAATTTTAAATAATAAAACATTTATATAAAAAATAACGCATGAACATTTTTTAAATGGCCCAAATGGTTAGGGATGTTCCATCTGCACGGTACACTACATTTAAGTGGCATGATAAGTTGCGTAAACCTATGGCTCATTATTCTGTTGACTACGATTAGAATATTAATTGCGGACTTGTATCAATTATTTTTGTTCCTAACCTTAGGCCACGACTCCGTGTCCTCCGCTGCGCTTCAGTTATTACTCAGAATTGACCGACCTGCCCCGTGAAATAATAATTAAAAACTAATTAAAATAGACTACCCTTTTACATTTGCATCTAAAATTTTTATATTAGTTTTTTAATAAAAAGTTATGATGAATAGTTTTGTGTCTTACTTGTTGGATTTTACTGTGAAATTAAAAAATTCATTTTGTTTAGAAAATAAATTAGTATACTATTTTTGTATCGGTTCTTTTACTTCCCGCATCGGTATATTCTAGTGCAAGCAAGGAGCTATTCCATTGTTGTTCTCACTTAAATCTAATAACAAGAAAAATAAAAATATTCTTTATATAACAATTTTAAAACTTCTCTATTAATGAATATATGAAATTATTTATGAAATGAAAAATATTGGAATATAACACTATTCATTTCTTGTGAATCCATGTAAGTTTCAGACTAATGTTTGACAATATGCGAACATATAAGAATCTAAATGATTCTCAGCAGCATACGTGATTACTAATTTGCTTTCATTTCCATCCAAGAAAAGTTTATTTCTTATTTATATTGAAGAAAAGTTTTATTTCTAACATGTTATGGAATAAAAATTAAAATTTTGAACCTTTTCATAATGATGAAATAGTTTGTGGGTTTTATAAATATTTTCAATAAATATATTATCAATCATTGGTTGCAATAATTAAGATCATGTTTCACTAATTTGTTTACAATTTCAAAAATATTATTGAAATTAATGATCAAATAGATTGTGTGATCACATGTAAAGTCAAAACATATAATAAATATAAATTATATTTAAAAATTTAAATCCAATCAATAAATATTAAGTTATAATTTCTTATATATTCGATTATTTCATTTTGATTTCCCGATATAGTATTAATTGTTCTAATATTTGTGTTGAAGACAAATACTCTAATATTATATCAAAATTAGTAATCTGATGGGTTAAGTGAACACATATAAAGTTCAAATAAATAATAAACATGAATCACATTTGAAAATATTAAGTCTAATCAATTATTAATGAACTATTATTTTTTATATATTTGATTATTTTAATTTTATTTAATCGTGTAGTATTATTTGTTTTAATATACATATGTCTTGAAAAAAAAAATGTATTTTTAAATACAACAGGAATAATTTTTTTTTCTCAATTTTTGTACCATTGGGAGAATCCATCTTTCACTACGGTCAATTGGGAGGTTTGGACCAGTCATTCATGTTTTTGGCTGGTTCCGATGAGTAGGAATGGCTACAAAAAAGCATCCTTTTCACACCTCATTGTGCTCCACACGTACTGAGCGCGGTTCCACCCTAGCGCATCCTACCTCTTATATTGGGAGAAAGTGATGTGAATTATTCACTGATTGGCTTTTTTGTAAAAGTTGAAAAGGTAACACTGTAGCAACTAGAACAAACACAGGGTGGGGAGATTCTGTTGAAGTTATTGAGCTTAAGAGAAACCGCAGTATCTTTGCAAGCTTGAGGGAGATAAAAAGGTGCTTTCAAAACAGCAGCAACGGCAACGACCGATTCTGTTAGGTTTTTTCATATTTATATGTGTGTTTATAAACAACTATCCCCAATACATAATGGCCCCAACTCTCAAGCCACTATTTGCTTGCGACAGCCCCTCTCAAACTCACAAGTGTACTTAGTTGTGAGTTTGCTATCTAAATAATCATGACAGCTCCGGCCAAGTGCCTTTGTAAATGTATCTCCAATCTGATTTTCTGAACATACTGCACTGTGATCTCACTGTCCCCAACCCATTCACCAAAAAAATGGTTGTCAATTTCAATGCAATGACAATGACACTCTTCTTGTTACAAAAGAGTTCTGATCTCTCGGTGGCAGATGTTAAGAATTGAACTACTTTTCTTGTCCAAACCACCTCAGTCATTGTCGTAGCAAAAGCCCAATACTCAGCTTCAGTACTTGAATGAGCCATTATCCTCTGCTCCTTACTCTTCCAAGGTACCAAAATGCAACCAACATAAACACAAAAACTACTAGCTGAATGTCTGCTGGTTAAGCCCAATTTGTATCACAGAAGCCATGGATTGAAGATAACTGGAGTTGATCAACAAGATCTTTATATAATAAAATTCATCATGTAGTGCCCCACACACATAGCGTAATATTCGCTTTACAGATTCCATAGCATCATATGCAGGCAAATACATATGTTGGCATATCAAGTTGACACTGAGTGTGAGATCTCGGCAAGTCAATGTGAGGTACTGCAAAGCTCCTGCTAAGGATCTTTGCATATTTGATCTGCCTCACGACAATCTGATTATTTGTTCATTGAATATCAATCCCTAGAAAATACCAAAGTTTGCTGAGATGAGTCATTCTATAAATATCCGTCACCCTTCACTTGATCTGTCGTATAAGGAATGAAGAATTCTCCATTATCACCATATCATCAACATAGAGTAGAATAATTGCAATAGCACCATTTTGCTGATATAGGAATAGAGAGTGATCTGCAGTAGATTGAATAAAACCTATACTCAACAAGGTTGCTTTTCATGAAATCTCGGAGGGTATTACATGTAAACCTCTTCATGTAACTCACCATAGGAAGGCATTTCTAATGTCTAATTGGTATAAAGGTCAATCATAACATAAAGTCAAGCATAGCACAATGCAAATGGTTACTATTTTTTTAACATCGGGCTAAATGTTTCATCATACTTGACTTAACTATTGTGTAAAGCCACGAGCTACCAATCTTGCCTTGAACATATCCACTAAAGCATCAGGTTTATATTTAATCTTATAAACCCATTTGCAACCAACCACATTTGTATCTTCGGTCATGTAACAAATTCTCATGTGCTGTTCAAATTCATGGCTTCAATTTCTACAGTCATGAGCAAAATTGATAATACATGATTTTCATTGATTTTAAATTAGAAAAGTGTTGCATTATCTTATGAAGTTATGATGTTAATCAATATTTTGACATTTTTGTAAATGACAGCACGATTTTAGTGTTTTATTCCATAGTAGAATTAAATAATTAATTTAACGTCAATCTTAATTTAATCTTCTTCATTAGAGTTATGCACCATATTTTCAGCAAGTACAATCCCAAGGAGTCGATAGTGGACAAGACATGAGAAGAAACATGGACACGAAAGGAGTGAGAAAAGCTGAAAAGGATAAAAAGATAAACATCAAATCCCAAGAAGTAGAAAAAAAAATTATTGGAAGAGAGGATAGAGAAAAGTACAGAGAGCTTCCCATAAGAGTAGAAGGGGGATTTAAAGAAAAATTGCAAAACAACACAAGGAATAAGGAGATGAAATTTGGAACTTAGCTTAGTTGAAGACATTTTTATTAGAAACATTACTTCTAGTTGAAAGTAGATCGCAAACATTGTTTTAGCCTTTCATTTTGAAACTATTTTTATTACTGATATTGTTCATTTTCTTCTTGTTAGATTCTGACTTGAGACATGTTCTTGATGTTAATTTGTAGAATCACGTTCTTTAGCTTTAATATGAGGCTAGGCATCATATGGTGTCTTGAGACCGAAACGAACAAGCATGCTTATTATTTTTAGACATGCAAACTAAATTATCACACCAATTCCCTAACAAATTAGGTAAGAACCAGGTGAGTAAACAATAATGTTTATCTTAAAACACTTGATTAGAGACAGACCAAAAGTTAGAGAAAACAATGGCTTTAGGTAAACTTGAACCTTTTGCTTATTATGATGAATCATTTTTTAGTTTAGGAGGGATAATGATAATGATGAGTATGCTGTTCTTAAAAACCTCAAGACAACACATTATTTATTCATAGAGAGTAATATGATTTGCTCATTTACTGCTTTTGCTGTATTATATCATAGAATTATAATAGTTCTAGCTTAGACTTAATCTTCATTGTAAGGAAATCAAAATGTATTAACCTTCACACAAAAAACACCATGCTTCTTCTATTCGATCATAATTTTACTATGCTCATATTTGTTTGATGTTTGATTAAGATTTATTAGGTTTATAAATTTATTTGATATGAGAAATTGTAATTGTACAACAATGTGCGAAATTTCCCATTTATCAAATACCCAACATGGATTACGAGCCACCTCTTCATACAACGATGGCTCAGTTACCTCTTGTGCTGAAATAGACGTATCATCAACAACGGTTTAGACATAATCTGCCAACTTCAGTGGTGGTCAATGTCTCATGGATTACCGCAAAGTAAGTGATGGGGTGGCTATTACAATTATTAGTAAAAATATTACTTGTGCCAATGAAAGGAAATAATTCGAAGAATTTACTTGTATTTGGAGTGATAGATGTTGAAGCATATGTCAAAGCTTGATTATTTGTTCTTCTTTTTAAAGGCTGCTCAATTCTTGATGATGAAGTTAGAGAAGAACCACCTTTTGTTGAGATCTTTGCAGTCAATGCAGAAATATCTTTGTCTAAATTATAACGATCATAAAAATTAGTAGCAATGTGATTCAGATAGCAACAAATTTGGCAAGTCGCATCGGCTTGACTTTCCTCTCATGACACGCCCACAAACATTCCAACTTTGGCCTCGAGTTCCGTCGAGAGAGAATTTAACATAGTTTGGGTGATTTCCCCTTCATAATTGGAATGATTACGACGCCACTGATTATGACGACCACGGTTACTAGAATAGTTGGTGTATAACATTGAATCAGTGAGCACGACTATTTTCTGAAGATTGCCCTGTTGATGTATAGTTGCGTTGAATATTGCACAAATCCATAATTGGAATGACCACCATACCCTGATTATGATGACCACGGCTATCAAAATAGTTGGTGTATAACACTGGATCAGTGGGCACGATAGGATAGGTTTCTGAAGATTGTTTCATAATGCATAAAAGTAGGCAATGGCTGCTGCCATAACACAACATCAATGGTAAACTAATAGGTTTCTTGCAACCCCTCAATAAAGTACATCACTTTGTAAATAATATCATCAATTGTGCCAACTGATCACAAATAGAGCTAATTTCATTACGAAAGGTAAGAATGGATTTGTTACATTGTTTAATCTTAGTCAAATAACACTTCAATTGTAATATTTGGGATTCTATTTGTATCATACAAGAGTTCTTAAGTCCAATCCTTAAGGCATGCACATTATTAAGATGAAGAACTTGTGCCAAGATGCCATCAAATAACATGGATTTTATCAAGTCACAACCTGTGCATCCAAAGCCAACCAATTCTCATATGACTGCTCAATTTCTTTTCCTGTGGGATCTATGACTTTCTTAAAGAGAATTATTAGAGGTGTGGTGATTATACCATCAATATAGCCATAACGATGTTGACTAACCAAATAATTGCTCATGAGGTTGCTCGAGATTGCATAATTGACATTATTGAGGTTTACCGGAATGACATGCGCAAGCATCCTAAGAGCAGACAAATCCCTCAAGCCCACTTATAACACCATGTTGAACTTGTTGAGCTTAAGAGAAGTCATAGGTGTTTGTAAGCTTGAGGGAGATAAAACGGTTCATTCAAACCCAACAATGGTAATAACCAATTCTGCTAGAGTTTTTTCTTATTTATATGTGTATTTGTATATAGCTATCCCTCTAAACTATTGATAATATATATAATGGCTCCATCTCTTTAGCCACAATTTCCAACGAATTCATTATCTGAGCTACAGGCTCATCATCAGAGTTGAAGTTGAGTTGGTCTTGAAACTTCATGTGATTGAGTTGCTCCCTTTTAATCTGGCAAGAATGTGAACCACTTCACTTGGACTTGATGTTGCAAGCTTTTGTATCAATTAGATGTAACAATTTATTCTCATCTTGCATGATATTGCTTGCTTCTGGCACCTAACAATCACAATTTTACGTTCTTCTCTTCCAGAAGTCCTCATACTAGATTAGAGAATATTCCTGTATATAAAGTATTCTTCTATCATATCCATAATCGATGTAGAATTCCTCTAAGATCTTTACACCCTTCCTTAGGCTGTGCCTTTCCGCCCCACCATATAAATTGAGCATTCTTGTTGAGGTTCATCTCACCACCAATTATAGGTATGGGGTTTGGCTTTGATATAAAATATAACAATTCATCTTTTTTTTTTCATGATATTATACATCTCATACATTCAATTCTCACGATTTTACGTTCTTTTTTTTTTTGGATAAAAGTCTGTATATAAGATTAGAAAATGCCCCTCTATATAAATGATCTTTCTACCCTATTCATAACTAATGTGAGATTCAATTAATCATTACACTTTACGCTTTTGTAGATAGATTAGACTAAATATAACTTAATAATGATGTTCAATTGAGCCATTTTTATTAGGTATTGGAGATCAATTTTCTTATATTCTCTTGAGATTTGATGATGATTAGAAGCATACTAGCAAAAAAAAAAACATTATGAAAAATGGAATCAAATCTTAAATTAAAATATCGAAAAATATAGTAAATCAACTATAGATCCTTAGATGGGAGTGGCTTGCATGCAAATGTTTGACTCTATTTTGAAAATAAACATGAAAGTCCGAAAAGTAAAAAGAAAAAGTATTGAAAAGATGTATAAAATATTTGAGATATTTATATAAGAATAGATTTGAATCTTTTATTAGGTTTGCATGATAGATTTAATTAAAAGTTTTATTTAAGTTTCAATTCTTGGATCAAATATCCATTCATACACATCCTCTTAGGTCTAAATTTGTATATTTCCAAACCCATAATTTTTTGGTCTTTATTTATTTCAAATTAAATAAAAAATACCCTAAAAATTTATAAAATATATTTTCTTTTGTAAAATATTAAATTAATATAAAATATGGAAAATTAATAAAAAAAATGAAAAAATAGAATATAAAACCAATATGATAAATGATTTTGTGTCGTTCCAAAATATGTTTTTCCACTACTATTGATGTGTGTCGTTTCCACAACAAATTTTAATACTTTTAAAACATCGTAAAACACCAAAGCGTAGTACGGGTATCGAACACAGGGAGCGGTTTTTGAGTGAAAGGTGAGGCACCCCGAATACAACTGTCACGATTTGTAAACGGTTTTGAAGGTAAAAGGTGCGAGAAATGTTGATGATGAAGCTTGAGTAAAGGAAAGAGAGGGGTTTTGAGCAAACAACTAAAATGAACATAAGCGATGAACCTTAAATAAAGTAAATGTTCCTAGGTTTGGAATCCTGTCCAGCTATATTCGTTGCGTCTTCACTCTTCTTTGGTCCTCTCGAGTATTCGGTTATAGGAGTAAAGAATTGCCTACCCTCCCTTACACTCTCTTGCAAAAAGGCACGGGAATAGCCCGATGTTGCTCCTCCTTGGACGAACGTGAGAATAAGAGGTCCTGCCAGCGTACCCTCACGGCCGAATTACGCGCGTGTGCCCGAGTGTTGCCAATGACCCAATGAGTCCAGATACGAGGTCACTACCTGTCCATTGATCCTGAGGTACGGCCACAAACAAAACGTTGTCTTCCTCCTACAAAAAGGGCTCGAGTTGGTGCTTTCCACCTTGCTCCTCTCCAAAATCCGCGGGTAGTGATCAGCTAACCATGAATCGTGAATAAGGGGACTGTTACAGAAAGACTGCAACATAGTCGCAGCGAAGACATACGAAACCCGTTCGGATTCAGAGAAAATGTGAAGATAAGCTAACGATACATAGATCTGGTGGTGTTCCAACCCAGAAACGCAAGTTCCTAGCCGCGAACGGCCATACAAACTAAAGAAAACGCAAACAAGGTTCTAGAGAGAAGCTAGAGGAAAATTCCTCTAGAGAGAGAAAACAAAAGGGAAACTAAGCTGAAAGTAAAACTAAACTTGTTTGAACATAACTGAACTTCATTGAGAGTATGAGCTTTTGTGTCCTTGTGATTCTGCTGAACTTGGGATGACTTGTAAGCAACGTCTGACACTGGTACGCTAATGATGCTGCCTGTTAGAGACTCTCGTGTTCCGCACGTCAAGGCTCATGATTAGGGGTCTGCAGTCTTCCGGAAATCAAGGGAATGTCAGTTCGGGAAAATCCAATTTGTCGCCATCTGATGCCCTTTTTCTCTCACTTCCTGTCACGTGTGTGCCTCTAGAAAAACTCAATTAAAACTATTAAAATTAATAGATAAAATACAAGATTTAAGATAATTACCCTAAACTAGATAAGAACCTAAATCTCATATTATAGACTCTTAATTAGATAGTCCTAATCATAATTAAGCATAAAAACAACCTAAGAATTAGTAATAAAATGACACTTAACAACTATTGAGTGTTGTTTTTACATATCTTAGACTCCACTCTCTCATTATTTTCAATTGATTTTCTATCTTTCATACTACTTTGATCTTTTTGGAGAGAAAGTGTATTTTGTGGATTTTTAGAATACTTTTTGATCAATTTGAGAAGAAATCAAGACCCATCAAATTATGGACTTGATGTGCCATGAATCTCAGCCCAAGACTCAATCAAACAATGAAGATTTGATTTAAGATTCGTGAATAAAATAGAAATATGAAGATAATCTTCGAAGATTTGGATAAATGATTTGAATATAAGATTTTATCCAAACCCATCAAACAAGCCCAATACAAATATTTGGATCTAATCTCCTATAACTACATCACTCTCTCAACCATTAGAAACGTCTTTGATCACTTTTCTTTTGTATTTTTTCCTATTTTCATGTTGAAGTCGAGTTTGCGCATATAAAAACTTGTGGTTGAAGATCTGCGGTGAAGCCTTCCTTGCACAAGTCCTGCGCGTGTGACTATTTTACTATGTTTTTCGACATTTAAATTAAGATTTAATTCTGTTTTTCACAACTTTTTCTTCACCAACATACTTTTTAGTATCACCTAACCCGAAGGGAGTATGAGAGAATGAAAGGTTGGCCTCAACCACCTAAGGAGAAGAGCTCAATCGGACATTGTTGGTAAGACACATTCTGTTTAATCTATCTGTGAGATGTGAGATGTAGGAGTTAGATTTGGGTGTGGGAAAAACATGGATTATCATGAGAGTTGAAATGACTCTGGTGGCATAGTTGATTTCATAATCCCACAAAACAAGGGACGGTGCTATAACGGTCACCGAGTAGCACTATTTTAGAATAATACCCTCAAACCTTGCGCAAGCAGGTCATACTTCAAGGTTTGCACACGCGTAAGGGACGAGTTTTTAAACCCAAATCTTTCTTGTGTTTTTAGTCTTTTTAAATTTTTGTTTGAAAAGAAAATTTCAATAATAATTCCTTATGAATACAATCTTATTTTATTACTTCGACGGTTTCTGTGCACTTGCAGAATCACCATCACAATACAAAAAAATAAAAAAAATAATAAAAAATATGTTTTAAAACGATTCAAAATCATTTATTATTTATAGTTATTATATTCAATCTCTAACAAATTTTAGGTATGTAAGGAAAGTTTACATGTCAGAAAGTGTGTAGTAATGTATGTTTTATCCTATCATACACACAACATGTATGCCTTATTTTGCCATGACTTTCAGTAATGGATCACAACAAACCTGAGTACTTAATTCCAGCATGGTAATATTTTTTATCATGGTTATAATATATAGAAAATTACATTTAACACTCCTTATAAAGGAAGTTTGGGTTGAGTGTAAATCTCTACATGCTGTCCTATGGAGGGAAGATTTGTCCTTTGTCGCTAAGTAATATTAACAAATTAAGGATGTCTAGATAACTACATGGACGGATAGAATTACTAATTTCGAAAAATTATTTCAAAATAAACATTATTATCAAATATAAATGATATACAAATTTAAAAGTGTTTATTGTTTTTAAAAAGCTACAGATCCTAAATTCAATTTTATTTGAAATTATTTTCTAAAAATGGTTTTGAAAAAAAAAACATTAGTCATACACGATAAATATAGAAAACTTGGGTAATTAGATACATTTGAATAGTGCCTGCCAGTTGGTTACTTGCGAATGGATGCCTTGTCCGGTGGCTGCTCATCTAAAAATATATATATATATATATATATTTTATTTAATTTTATTTTCGTTTAGGTGGGTTGCCTATGGAAAGAAATGGAATCTGGAAGCTTCCTTCCATGTGAGGATTAAAGGCGAAAGCAACTCCCCGAAACCCCTGGTGGTAACAAGGTAGCAGCAGCCAACCGCCGCCTCGTATTTGGAAGTCACTGTTCCAAACCAAACTTCTTTATTTGCATCCATGTACATCAATAACTAATAAAAATCAAATACCCCCGTCGCGTGGTGTGGCGTGGTGTGTGTGTTCAGTTCAGTCCAGTCCAGTCATCAGTGTTGTGAATGCTGATGGAAATTGATTCCTTTCTACTTTGATGTATCCAACGTAAAGTAAAAAGAAGCAGCTGTCATTTATGATGTTACTGTGGCTATTTATTACGCAACTGCAACTGCAACTGCAACCGCGGATCGGACCCAACCAACGTACACAGGTTTGTTCAGTCGTCCGAGGCACCTGGTTTTGCGGATGGATCGCACAGGCACAGCACCAGCCAGATCAGATCAGATCAGATCGCATCTCCCTAATTCTGTTTGCTTTCTTACAAGCATTTTTGCTATGTTTTTTTTTCCCTTTTCCCAGGGACGCTGATGGAATGGAATAATCTCACCTTACCAGTCAACACTTGGCTATGGAGCTCTCAGTCGTGGGCTTGTGAGAGAGAGCCCCTCCCCTCCCCTCCATTCATCTAGCGATGCGCCTGCTCTGCTCTGCTCTGCATTTGATTCCATTCTCTCACCAGAGTCCCAGTTTTCGCAGTTGGCATCTCCCCTTTCACTTCATTTTACTCTCTTCTCTCAAACTAGAACCTTCGGCCCTCTATACAAGGTCGAGCATTTTCCAACTGTTAAAGAGAATCGCAAGTCCCAGCAACACAACTTAAGTTGGTCTGCGGCTATAAATTTTTGTATTGTTTCCTCTGTTTTTGTTGTTGGTATATATAGCCTACTGCCTATATAAGGGGGTCCCGTGCTTCCACGGACCTGCTGCTCGAGCACTTTCTCTCTCTTTTGTCTTCGACGACGGCGAGACCGAGAGTTGCAGGAAGGAATTGCGCTCTTTACTTTCCATCACTTCAGATTCGCCAATGCGGAATCGGGGTTTCTCTTCTTCTTCGTCATCTCTGTTGTATCTCTGGATCGCTATTCTCCTCCTCGCCTGCTCTAAAGGTCTCACGCTGATTCACGTGCATTTGCATTGCGTTGCATTCTGTCCTGTTTTTTCTTTTTTTTTTTAACTGGAAATGCTTCTCACATGTTTCAAGTGCAAATCTCAATTGCATTGCGGAATTACGCAGGGGAAGAATTCGAGCGGCAGCAGTACAGGTACAAATTCATAAAACCCGCGAGCAAATTCGTGGATCATCGGGATGACGCCGCGGGGGAGGAAGCCGGATATGATTACATCATCGTCGGAGGGGGACGGGAGGATGCCCCTTGGCCGCGACCCTCTCCCAAAACTACACCGTTTTGTTGCTTGAAAGAGGGGGCACGCCCTTCCACAACACCAACATCACCCTCATGGAGAACTTCCACATCGCGCTCGCCGATACCTCCGACACCTCGCCGTCCCAGATGTTCATCTCCACCGACGGCGTCTTCAATTCCCGCGCTAGGGTTCTTGGGGGCGGCACCTGCATCAACGCCGGTTTCTACACCCGCGCTAACCCAAGGTACAAATTATTACCACCAACCCCTCCTACTACTCTAATATATATCAGTTTTGTTTTCTATTTTTTTATTTCGTGGGGAGTTGAGTTGAGTTGACTTGATGATTGCAATGAAGAACGCACTACTGGATCTTGTGGCTTTTTGTGGCAGTTTTATTAGAAAAGCAGGGTGGGATGATGAACTGGTGAAGGAATCCTTCGAATGGGTTGAGAAACAGATAGTTCATAAGCCAAAGCTGAACCAGTGGCAGATGGCTGTGAGAGATGGCCTACTTGAAGTTGGAGTCTCGCCTTACAATGGCTTCACATATGACCACAAGTACGGTACCAAAGTTGGGGGAACCATCTATGATAAAAGTGGGCGTCGTCACTCAGCTGCCGAGCTTCTCGCTTCCGGCAACCCGGACAAGCTCACCGTTTTGGTGTATGCTACCGTCCAGAAAATCAACTTCGACACCAGCAATGAACCAGGTAAGAAGCAAGTATGCTGTCAATGTTCTCTGTGTTTCGCCTCTCTGGTTAAGCTTGTATTGTACTGGATCGCCTCCTTTAGTGTTCTTCTTATGTTTGTAGCGCCTTTACAAGCGTTCGACATGTTGTTTTGGGGATTGTTACTTGTGTTTTGGCCATATGGAAATTTTTGTCTGTCTCAGGGGGGAGGCCTAGAGCCGTGGGGGTTACCTTCAAGGACGAAAATGGAGTGATCCACAGGGCCACACTGAGAAAAAGGCCGGAGAGCGAAGTCATACTATCGGCCGGAGCAATCGGAAGCCCACATCTACTGCTTCTGAGTGGGATTGGGCCGGCATCAGAGCTGAAAAAGTTCCATATTTCACCCGTTCTTGAGAACGAATTCGTGGGGAAGAACATGACTGATAACCCTCTTAACACGATCTTTGTACCCATAAATGGATCGGTTGAGCAGTCTCTGATAACCACCGTGGGGATTACCCGGCAGGGAGTGTACATCGAAGCCAGCAGCGGATACGGTCAGTCCAGGAACAGCATCCGTTGGGACCATGGAATCGCTTCTGCTGAGGTAGACACCAATTAGGCTGCTTGTTTTTTGAACACATGAGCGCAGTAAGTTTAGCTAATATGATTGTAATGCGTCTCCCTGTAGATTGGTCAGCTGTCAACTATTCCTCCAAGGCTCAGAAGCCATGAAGCAATCCACAGGTATAGACTAACCAAGAGAGACCTTCCGCACGAGGCCTTCAGGGGAGGATTCATTCTGGAAAAGATAGCAAGGCCAAAATCCAAAGGTCATATCAGTCTCAACAACACCAACATCGATGATAATCCGATCATCACATTCAACTACTTCAGCCACCCCGAAGACTTAGCACGGTGTGTATCCGGGATCCGCATAGTCAAGAAGCTTCTGAAATCCAACAGCTTTCGGGGGTTCACTCAGCTGGACAAGCATTGTGTGGGGAAGCTGATGAACATGAGCGTCTCTGCGAACATCAATCTCATTCCTAGGCATAAAAATGATGGAAAATCATTGAAACAGTTTTGCAGAGACACGATGATCACGATTTGGCATTATCATGGCGGATGCCACGTCGGAGAAGTAGTCGACAAGGATTACAAAGTTCTTGGTGTTGATAGGCTTCGCGTAGTTGATGGAGCCGTCTTCTTTGAGTCCCCCGGCACCAACCCTCAGGCCACTGTCATGATGATGGGAAGGTAACCCCCGCAGAAGTATAGCCCAGGCTTCGACGGTCCTTTTTTTCTGTATTGGAGTCTAAATGAAAAGCTCACATTGTCGCAGGTACATGGGGCTGCAGATGCTGAAGAACAGAAAATCATAAGGAACTGGAAAAGCTCCAGCGAAGTCTTGCAACTGATGACATAACCATGTGTTTATGAAGGAGAATTCAGCTATGTAACTTGTTCCTGTTTTGTTTGGCGGAGGATAGAAGGGCAGTTGCGATTGTTTGTATGTAAGAAGAAACTAATGAATTTGTAAAAGAAGATCAATCTCTTCTTTTCTATTTCGACTACAAATGTTATTGTGTCTAGCAAAACAGTTAAGTCAGAACCATGATTTCCTCGCAGATTTCAAGTGAAACAACAACTTTGGAGGTAGTGTTATCAGTTATGCTTCAATTACCCACAATCGTATCCAGCACATGAAGAGGAGCAACGAAAACGGACAACTGTCAACCGCTGCAACAAGTTACCATCTAACTAAACCGTTTCAATCCTGACAAATGTCTTAAACCAGAGGAAGAATAATCACCACAAACATGTTTTCCTTTTTTGGTTTTCATTTCAGTGAATTTACGCAATGGAATAAGTGGGATTACACTTCCTGTTCCATTCAGAAGTATGGTTTGTAACTTCGTTAACACAAATGAATTCACAAAAACTTGGAACAACAGATGCAGAGACTCAGGCTATAACCAGCAGCAAACCAAGACAACAAGTCGTTGAAATCAAATCACAACACCAGTGGCAAACAATTTCAATCCTTGTGGTCTCCCTCATCTGCAATGCGCTGCGTGCTTTGCGTTTCCTCCTGGTGGGTAGAGGTCCTTGCAGAAATCAGCTGTGTACAAGTCTACATCAGCACTCATCCGATTGTTTCCCTTGGACAGAGGACTTGGTTTATGACGATAAGGCAACTCCTCAACAGAATGTCTTCGAATTGACCTGGCAGGAGCTTGCTGTGAAGTGATAAAAACACACGGCTTCTGCTTAGCCTTCACTGAACTAGTCATGCTCATGTAGCTTGGCTTGTTGTCACTGGAGCCTGGTGATTCTGAAGTGGTGGTCGTTGATGAATTCGAAGCCCTGCTGAAATCAGAGGGGGCTCGTAGTACGGCTCAGACGAAGATCTCAGTATCTGGCAACTAATAGACCCTCTTGAATGACCCTTTCCATTTCGAAACGAATCTTGATCCGATGTGGCGCTGGAATATGATGCACCTGATGTATATTCTGATTGCTTTGCTGATGATGCTGACAACGGATCGTCAACTTCTTCCGTCATCTTAGACTCCCAAGGCTTCACTGCCATCCAACGCTGCAACCAATCAAGTCCTGATCCTTTCTTATCCAACTTCCTTGGAGTTGCTATTTTGCTGCACGATGATGACTTGGGAGTCTGCACCTGCAACATCATACGCTTGAGTGAACACCTTCTGAACCAAGAGATAATTTATTTATTTGTTACCTGTTGCTGAGAAAGTGCGTAGTTCATTGCTCTTTCTCTTTTGATGGCTCCTTGCTGCTTCAATTCAAGCTTGGACTTGAGTTCCTCAACTGTGCCTGGGCTATCACACCATCCTCCATGTCCCTGCTATAACACAACAGTGAGACTGGTTTAACCAAAAGCAAATGCTCAACTGTACACAAAAATCAAACCACAGAGGTGGCGGCCATTTTTACAGAATCCTGGAGCACTTGGTGAGGACCCGAAGCCAAGACTGTGCAGCGAGCCTGAGCCCTTACTCGCGCTTGAACCCGAACCATCGCCTGCATACATCTGAAAGTGACTGCAGCCTGTTTTCTTACTAGTCGCCCACGGACTATTGCTTGGAGTCTCACCAATGCTTTCAAGGCCCTCAAGGCGCGTTTGGCCTTCAAATTTTCTCTTCATTAAAAAAGAGCGTTTTTTTTTATTTGAAAAGGAGGATGAAGTTTGGTTAGAGATATGATCACCAGAAAAGAGCGGAACACTGTTTGAATCCTAACAGCTGCCCACTCTCGCCGGACGGCCATGAAATCCTTAGGTGAAGCTTTGGCTAATGCGGCCATCGCGGCAGCCATTTCGCTGTCGACATTCTGTGGAGAAACCTCCGATCCCGTGACCACCCCCCCGAGGAGCTTCTCCACAACATCCATTTCCAGGCCTTAATGCCACCCCCCTTTTGCTGACAAGAAAACCGAGAAAACATTTAGATCAGAGGAAGAAAAAAGGGAGTGTTTCAGAGGAGGTTGCATTACATACAGTTTGAGGAGGCCTTCGGAGGGCAATGATAGATCGAACCCACTTCCCAGAAACACCCATGATTTCCGACAGACAAGGCGAGAGAATCTTTCCCCTTGTTGTAATGAGGAGGAATTTAGATAAAAATAGATAGACCAACAACGCCAAGTCGATGTCAGGAGGAAGGCCGTGTAGTGAATGGTGCGTTTGAAATTTAAATTTGAAGGGAAAGTGAAAGGTGAAGTCCAGACCAACGGCACGGCACGGCACCTGCTTGCCTTTTCGCGTTTGAATTTCTCATCGGAAATTTGCAGTTGCAACCGGTCCCTGCTCTTTCCGTTTGAAAACCAGCAGAGATCATTTTTTCTCTTCAGACATCGTCCCCTCCCCGCCCTTCCCCCCAAAAAAGGATCTTCAGTTGATCTTGCAAAGTTGCAACAGTAGCCAAATTGCATTCTAAATTTAACACAAGAGTTCCAAGTGTGCACTTTCAAAGCATTTGAAAAATGCATGTACTCGAAACAGTCCGTTTTGCAAACAGCGACTTTCTCTGGTATTTAAATTCTTTTCAGCAGGTAATTGATGTGTCATTTTAAATAGTGTCCCGTAGTCCAAGGGAGGATATTATAGTTATTTATTATTAGCATGATATAACAACATCATGATTTATTCAAATAACACAAGATAGGAACAATTATCATATGGGAGACTTATGGATGAATATCATTTTATGTATTTTTTTATTAAAAAAATGAGCATGATTGGTGTGTATGGTTTAAAAAATTGATATTTTTAATTTCGCTAAATAGTGTGTACAAACGATCTTCTCCATTACTAAAAACAGTAAACCCTAAAGATGCCTCCTACATTGTTATCCTCGCATAATAATGGCCACGTGTGCCATTCCATATTGTTATGAGAGAAAGTTGATCGTCACCCAATTGAAGTGAAGATGTTAAAGATGCAATATGTTAGAGAGCAAGCATTTGAAGCCATATGTGAACATAATGATCGGCAAATTTCAGGAGCATCATGGGCATTCTTCTAAACATCCACAAGCAATTTAAAGGGCTTGTTTGGTTGGCTGGTGTAGGCTAGTTTTCATTAAAATTTCATCCGTTTATTATGTTTGGTTGGATGGTGTTCCAACACCTGATGGTTTACAAAACTAGTTGCAATACCTATGAGAGTGAGTTTTGTGAAGCCTCTTGAGGGACTAGGTTCCACAAACTAACACAATTTACATACATTTTTGCCCATATCAAATTTGGGATTAGGGTTCCAAATATGCGGCCACACCAATCCTTATCTTATTTTCTCACAATTTCAACAATTCAATGACTAGGTGTTTATGCTAGTATCATGATGCGTATCGTTTCCATAACAAATTTTAATATTTTTAAAACTCGTAAAACACAAAAGCATAGTATGAGTGTCGAATACATAGAGTTGTTTTTCAGTGAAAGGTGATGTTAAACTGAATACAACTATCACGATTTGTAAATGGTTTGGAAGTAAAAGGTGCGAGGAAAGTAAATGATGAAGCTTGATTAAGGGGGTAAGAGGGTTTTAAACAAACAACATAAATAAACGTAAGCGATGAATCTTAAGTAAAGCGAATGTTCCTAGGTTTGGAATCCTGCCCAGCTATGTTCGTTGCGTCTTCACTCTTCTCTGGTCTTCTGGAGTACTCGATTATAGGAGTAAGAAATTTCCTATCCTCCCTTACACTCTCTTGCAAGAAGGTACGGGAATAGCCCGATGTTGCTCCTCCTTGGACGAACGTAAAGATAAGAGGTCCTGTCAACGTACCCTCACAGTCAAATTGCACGCGTGCGCCCGAGTGTTGTCAATGACCCAGTGAGTCCAGATACGAGGTCACTATCTGTCCCTTGATCCTGAGGTACGGCCACAGACAAAACTAGTCTTCCTCCTACCAAAAGGGCGTGAGTTGGTACTTTCCACCTTGCTCCTCTCCAAAATTCCCTGGTAGTGATTAGTTACCCATGAATCTTTAATAAGGGGACTGTTACAGAAAGACTGTAATATAGTTGCGTAAAACATATGAAACCCGTTCGGATTCAAAGAAAAGATGAAGATAAACTAACGAAACAGAGATCTGGGAGTATCCTAACCCAGAAACGGAAGTTTCTAACCGCAAATGGCCATGCAAACTAAAGGAAATGAAAACATATTCTAGAGAGAAGCTAGAGGAAAATCCTCTAGAGAGAGAAACAAAAGTCTAAACTGAGTTGGAAGTCCCCCTCAATGTCTGAACAAAATTGAACTTCAATGAGAGTCTGAGTTTTCGTGTCCCCTTGGTTCTGCTATGAAATGGCATGACTTGCACGAAAGTTCTGCTTTGACATTGGTACGCTAATGATGTCGCATATCAAAGACTCTCGTGTTCCGCATGGCAAGACTCATGATTAGGCGTCTGCAGTTTTTCGGAAATCAAGGAGTGTCAGCTCGAGAAGATCTATTTTGTCGCCATTTGGTGCTTTATTTCTCTCACTTCCTACCACGTGTGCACTTCTAGAAAAACTTAAATAAAACTAGCAAAAATATTAAATAAAATACAAGATTTAGGATAATTACTTTAAACTAGATAAAAGCCTAAATCTCATATTATATCACATTTAAACATAAAAACAAACTAAGAAATAGTAAGAAAATGACACTTAACACATCACTTATCTCCTTTTTGCTTCTTTTCATGTGATTACTCATCACACATTATCTTCTTCCACCGACTGATTACTTTTGTGATTGGGTCAATTTCCATTCACAAATTCATCGGTACATATGCATTTTAGAGTATCTCCAAGTTCAATTTCACTTGTTTTATATGTAATACATTTGGCTCCAATTTCAATTCATTTGTGTTCTTCTAATTTACTTTGGGTGACTATGGTTGAATCATTTTGATCATGTTAATTCAATTGAATATTTGTCGAATTTTTTCGTATATATTATTCCTCGATGCATTGGATTTATGAATTGTTGTCATTATAAATAGCAATGTCATTGGCTGAGGAAGAATTCATGTTTTTATTATTCAGAATGCGGATTGTTATTCAATGGATATCTATATTGTGTGCATTGGAGGAAAGTGAAAACGGATTGATCACTTCTCAACTTGTTCAATATTCATTGCTTAGGAGGATACCTTTGCAGCTATCAAGGTTATTTGAGCTTATAGTATATCATTGAATGGTTCTTTTTATTGAACCATTGAATGAGATGGGATGGTTATAAAATGAAATGAGAACATTGATGGTTGTTGATCATACATACATTTTCTCACATGGATGTAACATTTGTTGCTTTCTTCTTAAAGTCTTCTATTCAGAACAGCCCCAAGAAAACTTTATGACAAGAATGAAACGATTTTCTATGATTGTTTAACATTGTAGGATTTGAACATTTCTTTTCCACTTATCTTGTTATTTTTGAGGATGATCTGACATGTTTTTATTGTAGATTATTGAAGTTATCTTGCTTTACTTTAGTATGTGTGGCTAAGATAGTAATGATGCCTTAGAAAACAAAAGAATGGTGTGTTCACTTAGCTCAAGTCCGAATTGACAATGTGCTTCTATATGTTTTATCAACAAATCTAGAAGTCCACATTTATTAGGTGAGTATTGCCCCTCAATTTCACAGGTAAAAACTGTTGTATGTGCTTATTTAGTGGTTTAATTAAGCACATTGCATTACGCTATCCCATTACAAACTTGTCAATCATGATTTAACAAAACCCATATGTGAGATGGGTTTTCTTAAATCTTTTGAGAAGTATTAAAATATTGATGATAATAATCTTCCTCCATAAACAAGTTTTGTGCATATATTTGTGTATTTTTTCATCATCTTCATCTCAAATCCATCTGATTTTTGCAAATCGACGATTAATGAGTTTGAATTTTGATATTCTAATGACAACTCATGATTCAATTTATGTTGTGGTTAGTTACTTTTGCTCACATGTTTGATGAGGCCATGCAATTGGTTGTGTGAAAATTGCAATAAATTGTTTGTTGTTTATTGAGGTTGTTGCAATGTTTTCCAATGTGATTAGATTGGGTGCACTTGTTGTAGTGCATTGCATTGGTCAGCACCTATATATTATGTAACTTATGATTGTTCTCATGTTGCATTACTACTCTACACCAATAAATGCATGAATTTTGTTCTCGTACCAAGAAAAAATATCTCAACAAATAGAGCATTTGATTGCAATTTTATCTTATTCAAGAAGCAGTTGTCTTGAAAAAATACACTTAAGTGCAAATGTCTTCAGCAAGTTATGCTATGTTTTTCGAAGTAATAGAAGACTAACTACTTCAAGGTATGTCAATGTACCAACATTGTTTTTGGGTAATTTTGATCATCATAGGAAAACAATGGAGCGAAAATTCGAATTCATGCGAAATAGTTGGATAGTATCTAGATATTTCAATCTGGTACTACCATCCATCTTATCATTACATCAACATTTGCTTAAGAAGCCTATGGTAGTCGATGTTTATGGATATGTCATGCGTATTTTACATGACCCAATTTTCTTGTTTCTTTTTCAGAATTTCTTAGGTGCATTGAATGGTTCATGTTTCAAGGTGAAAGTCAAGAATCAAGATAAATCAAATTAGAAGAATCACAAAAGAGTTGTGTACACTAACATGCTAGGACTGTGTAATGACAAGTTCATATTCATATATTTATTGTTTTGTTGGGGATCTGCCACTGATATTAAGGTCCTACGAGATGCAATTTGTCGACAAAGGGCATTCACTATACTCAAAGGTAACTACTTACCGTGGGTGGAGGCTTTTCATACCGAGTGATTATTATGCATTCCATTTTTTTTGTAGGATACTATTGCTTGTGTGATACTACATAATGCAAAGGATTATTTCAACATGTAGCATACTTATGCGAGAAATGTTATTGAGAAGGCATGGGGTCTAATGAAGATAAAGTAGGGTATTTTATGAAGTTATAGTTTTATCATATTAAAATACGAACTCGTATATACTCATGTGTGCCCTACTTTATATTTTTATCTAGCAAAGAAGGCCAACCAATCCATGGGAATAAGTCATCTTGGAAGAGCACCAAAATCTAGATTTACAAGACTATGAAGATGATCAAGACATTTTCTTCATAGGAAACTCAGTGGAATGGATACAATTATGAGATTCAATGGTGGAGACAATGTTCGAAAAATGGAGAGATGCCACAAGAAGAAGAATATAAGGTGCTACATATGGAGGATGATGTTGCATTGGAGTGTCATACAGATCATTTGTTATTTTATTTTACAATAATGGATAAATGTGAACTATGCTACATTGATATTGTGTAAAAACATCAGCTTTTCCAAAGACCATTTGTTTTTACGTTGCTAATTATGAATGTTGTTTTGCCTTAGTATTCTTGATTGACCTCGCATGAATATGTGTTCTAGGCATCGGGAGAAAAAAAATTTGTAGTGCTTAGAACATGTGGTCAATATGGAGGATGCATCTATCACACACACCCCATGCTAAGATGTCTAGAGAAAAAATAAGGACCACCCTACATATCTATGTGTAGACTAGATCTTAGTGTTCCAGGCACCACAAACCATAACTTGCTATGCCTAGAACATATAGATCCAGTTTGCTCGAACGAAGGTTACAAATTTGAAATAAAAAACATCTGTCAATCTAGCGAGCATGTAAAGTTTGACGGGATTCATAAGTGCACATAGGTAAGGCACCGTGAGGTAGAATTTGTGGTGCTTGAAACACATGAACTAAAGTTGATATACAAAAAAATAATTAACTATACCTACAAATATATAAATACAACCATAATTAAATGTAGGCCATCGATAATGATTTTATTAAATATAATTTGAGATTGAAAATTGGGTCTTGAGTTGAAAACCTTAGGCCCAACTGCCACATCCTTTCACCACACACTCATTTATTGCAGGACATACCGTCTGCACCACAACCGCATGGTCTTCTATAATTCATTTGCACCACAACCACATGGTCCTCTATAATTTTCACTTCACATACTCTATAAATTTTGGTTCAAAGAAATGCTTACTTTCAAGAAACTGCAAATTCGATTTGCGATTCTAGAGATATACCATTTATGAGACAAGACAAGTGGTGAAACCATTGATAGTAAGGTTCCATCTAGGTTGAAGCAACAAGATTTTGTATGTCTACCTAACACTTTCGATGTGGGCTTCGATTACCACTACCACTCTTCATGTGCGAGTTGTTGAGATGTTTGGAGGTTCCAATGTCTCACCTAAATACTTGTTCAATTGCTCATGTGCTAGTATTTAAGAGAGTATGCATGGAGAAACATATTATATTGACCCTACCTTTTATTTTTGGTATGTGTATATTCGAAATTGGAAAAATAATCATTTGTCATTGAAAAGTAAGCCAGGTATAACACTTGTCAATTTTATTTAGAATGGGTATGATACTAATGGACAATTTTCATTTAGGTATATCCACTTGAAGAACATTGAATTCCAACAAATCTCAGCTTTTACAAGTTGATTGAAAATTCAAAGGGTAATGACTGAATGTATTTTTTAAATTATATATTTTTATAAAATATACTTTTAAGAAATTGCATATTTTTTTTATCATATTTTAATTAATATTATTTTCATATAAATTCAAAAATATAGTTTAATTAAAAAATTATATATTCTTGTAGATATGTATTTTAATATATATATATATATATATTTACATTTTTATGAATATAATTATTTATTTTTAATGTATAAATATTATATTTTATAATATTAAAACGTATATACCAAATGTGGGTTTATCCTTAAATCTATCTAGAAAGCCACCTAAAGTGCCCAACCAAACTTGGCCTAATTTGTTATAAACGTCGATATTTGACTAATAAGTTTTTGGAGAGCTAATTTGCTAACAAACTCCTTATTTTCACCCCCATTAAGAAATAAAAAAATGTTGATGACTTCGACATCGTCCCTGTCACACGACAAGATAAAATGATTTCTTCTCCTTATTAAACAAATACTTTTTTCTTTGTTGTGGCGGAACTTTTTTGGACACGTGGTTTGTGTTCATGGGAACTCCCTGACCCTTCACCTCCTTCAGCTCACCTATCCTCTCCTACTCAGCACACGAAAGATTCCGTCTTGCATTCCTCTTTCTTTTTCACATTTTCCCTGTTTTTTATGTGCAGAATGCATTCATTGGAGGTGGATAATCCCACCTACACGTGTCCTTGATCTCTGCACTATGAAGCTCTTCTTTTTTCTACGGTCCAAATATCCACACGCCATTCCACCGATTCCGAGAGGCCTTTGTCTAGGCGGAGTGCTGTTCACTTCTTTATTGGTCGGCATGCGTTGTGTTCAGGGAATATGAACTTTCCATTTTGATCGCGTTATGGGGTTCCCCTCTTTCGGGTGGTTAACTCCTCTCGCGCCCATAAAAAAGTAGATCTTGATATATACTGCAGTAGACAAGGGCGTATTGATGACGATGGATGGATGAACTGTAATTCGAGTTGGGGTTGCAAGGAATCCATTTACCTGATGTTTTGTGCAATGGAAAGTTGTTTTCAACAGGGTTTTCTTGTGGGTGTGTTGATTTTGCCTTTTTTTATCTTTCATTTTGCCTTTTCATTCTTCCGATAGCTTTCTTCCGTCCTTTCGTAGCTGTGAGTGAGGTATCATAAATCAGTTTTTGGCTCTAGTCAGCTAATTTTATTAGTTACTTTCTGGGAAGAGTTTTTATTCCGATTACTTACATGTATTTATGATTTCTTTCTGTAATTTCTGAAATTTCTAAGAGTCTTTTCAGCATGGAGATGTGTGTTTGCGCTTTAGTTTCAGTTTTGTGAACTTGAAGAAAGGTAACGATTGGAAGACTAGTGAAAAAAATTTGGAATCTCTCAATAATTGGAGAGCACTCGGTTTAAACTTATGACTCACTCAGAGAGCTTGTTTTCCGGTCATAATCTGACGCTGGATGGAAATGAGGCTTGCCTCCAGAAGAACGCATCTGAAATTAATGATATGTTTTCCGTTCCTGCTTTGATCCTGGATAGTAGCTATAAGTGGGATAGTAGCATCAATATTTTGATAATGGAGCATGTAGAGGTTTCTCAGTCTACACTTCATAGAAGTTTGATTGTTGGTGAGGAGGGCCTATCAGGAAAAGATGATACAGTTCAACATCTTCAAGTAAGTGAAGAAGATGAAGTTCTCTCTGTTGGGGAGGACCCCAGAATGATCTCTGCATCGGATGTAACTGTGCGTATTGATGCTTCTTTAGTGAAAAGTGTTCCAATCGCTGTTGCTATTGAGGGAATGGAGAATGTCGGAATAGTTGCAAAGGTTGTTGCTGTTGATGAAAAGTTACCTGATGATGCGGTGATGGCCGATGTGAAGCCAAATAAAGAGTGTTGTCTTGGACCTAAGACAACAGCATCTTTGGTCTCTGTTCAACTAGCCATTCGGAAGGATCCCTTGAAAAGTGGAATTAAAAGCGTTTATGAACTTGAATGTGTTCCAATTTGGGGCTCTATTTCGATATGTGGAGGTAGAGCAGAGATGGAAGATGCTGTTACTGCAGTTCCTCATTTCATGAAAATCCCAATCCACATGTTCGTTGGTGATATTGGACTCAATGGAATCAGCGAAACATTGACTCATCTAACTTGTCACTTTTTTGGGATCTACGATGGTCATGGTGGGTCGCAGGTAGGATACTTTAACTTCTGATGTGCATGAGATACCTGCATTTTACATGCGTGTTCATTACCATATAACTGCTTGCAGCTTACAACTTAATATTCTAGGTTGCAAATTATTGTAGCAATCGTATTCATCTGGCTCTGGAGGAAGAATTGAACAGTTTGAAACATGATTTGGTGAACTCCAGTGCGAGCGACATGAGGCAGCTTCAATGGGAGAAGGTGTTCACCCGTTGTTTTTTAAATGTTGACGATGAAGTTGTTGGAAAGTTTAATGAACCTGTGGCCCCTGAAACTGTTGGATCGACCGCTATTGTTGCAGTTGTTTCTTCTTCCCATGTAGTAGTTGGAAATTGTGGGGATTCCCGGGCTGTTCTTTATCGTGGCAGAGAGGCAGTCATGTTATCAGTCGACCACAAAGTAGGCTGGCTTCCTTCTAACCTTGAATGGTACTTAACTATCTTGGTTTGTTACATTTTTTCTTGTCTCTGTTCTGTGTCAGCCCAACAGAGAAGATGAGTTTGCCCGAATTGAGGCCTCTGGAGGGAAAGTGATACAATGGAATGGTCACCGGGTTTTCGGAGTCCTTGCAATGTCAAGATCCATTGGTATGCATGACATTGTGACCTGAGCATAACCACGGTTGTGAAGGAGACTTTCTTGTAAATTTTGTCCCTTTTTTAGGAGACAGGTACTTGAAACCATGGATAATTGCTGAACCGGAGGTGATGTTAATCCCGAGAAGTAGAGAAGACGAATGCCTTGTTCTGGCGAGTGACGGGCTGTGGGACGTAATGAGTAATGAGGAAGTATGTGAAGTTGCCAGGAGACGCATCCTGCTGTGGCATCGGAAAAACGGCTGTTCGACTGCTGACAAGGGCCGCGGTGTCGATCCTGCCGCACAGGAAGCAGCAGAGTATCTGTGCAACCTTGCACGTCATAGAGGGAGCCAAGACAATATTTCAATTATTGTCGTCGACCTCAAGCCTCACCGGAAGCTCAAAACTCAAAGAGACCACCGAGTCTGTTCATCATGACAGCAACAGCCTGTGTCCTGTATCAAATGAATCTCTGTTGATGTTTGTGTCTTTGCACCTGTGCTGCTAGTTCCCACTGACAGGTCCGTTTTTTTTCTCCTGGGCTTGTTGTTCAAGACTACAAAGTCGGTTTGTACTAGATAAGGTCTAAGGAAAACAAAAACAGAGCAGTTTGGTTTTTCGTCCCTGTTTGTTGATAGCTTCCTTCCCAAAGGACCCAAGATGGCTTATTTTCCTGTCATTTGAAAATTTTGATGTTTCTCGCACGTTACATGATCAGCGGATCCTTGCATTGGTGAGGAATAAGCATTTCTCAAGTGTATGTTGGGCATCTTCAAAACATGAAAATCATGCTGACTAGCTAGCTACATGGTCCTTGAACGAAGGGAAAACTAGGAACAATAACAAAATGATTGGAGGGAAATACGATAAACAAGCATTACCGATGATAATGACATCCTGCAACTGGTTGGAAGAAGATGCAAATGCACTCATATGACTCACGGCCTGGGTCGCTTGTTGGTGCAGGATGGGCACTTGTATTGCTTGATATGCTCAGCTCTAGCAGGGGTTATCTTCACACACTTTCCATGGAACCAATTCTCGCATATGTCGCAGCATATCCAGAACTCATCCATTCCATTGTTATCTCCACAGGCACCGCACACTGCTTCTCCATGCTCCTCTTCGTCCTCCTCTTCATCAGATTGTCTCTTTGAAGGTTTACCCTGGTAATCAGATCATGTCAACAAAAAAGTTCTGGACGTAGAAAAGCTGCTTGGAACTGATGGTACATACAGATTTGGAGTTGGACTGTGACTTGTTGCTACTATGATTATGAACTGAGACTGAAGACTTCTCCTTGTTCTGTTTTTTAGCAGCACCCGTAACTACTTCAAAGATGGTGGGTAGCTCATTTATCATGTTGAAAAGACGTTTCCTGCATAGAGAGACTGGGCATTACAAGCACAGCTTTGCGACTACCCGATAAATGCATCACCATTTGAGACATAAACAAGAGTGTAGCGAAAACAAACAAACAAACAAATAAAAAAAAAAAAAACTTGTGAGTCGGAATCACTTGACCGAATGACAGAACAGCATCGAGACCACTACCTGTCAGATTTCTGAAACCCAAACCTAGCACCAAAATAAAAGGCTACAGCCACCAGCCATGCATCACTGTGGACGGCAACTAGAGAGAGCCAATCCTTCTCCTGCATTCCATCCCTCGCAAAGTTTATGCCCAGAGCTGGCTCGGGGAGCTCGGGCGGTACTTCTTCTGCAGGCAAATTTACCTCCCACTGCTCACTTGGAAAACCATACAAGCACAAATTCTCCTTCTCTGTAGGCCACAAGTAAATACTTAACAAGAAAAACCTTCGGAAGGTCAAGAACAACCACGAAATATGATGCTCCGAGTGCTAGCATTCTTAATAGTTAGACATGAAAAATATTATTGTTACGCCAGCACGCATTCAACCATTATCCAACACACAAGTTAGTGAGAGCTACCGATAGAGAGAATTATGACGTCATTAATCCCGTATACGACAATGCTATACAACATATGAACACAAAGCACAACAAGGGTTACGTCAACTATAAAACCCATGGAGCCTCAAAAGTTGTTACCGAATCTGGTTAAACAAATGGTTGTAAATTTAGTAGCTAGTCACAAAGCTACTGGTTCGATTTGGAACCAACTGAATCGCCGAGCGGCAGGGGTATGACACTTTTCAAGCTTAATTAAACCCAATTAAGTAATTTCTTAAACTGGAGAAAAGTAATCACCTGGATCACACTGCTGGAAGAAATCTTCGGCATCTGAAAAGGGAAGCCCTCATAATCATAATAATCAGTCCGCAGGAAGCATACATCAGACGAAAAAGACAATAAGAACCTGTAGTAAGGGCCTTGATAAGGCCAGCTCTTCTACCCTTGAAATCCTTGAAGACTTCCTCAACAGATCGGGGATTGTAACCGGCCTCCATAGTTTATCGTGTGTGGGTGTGTGTGTTTCCTCTAGTTGGGAAGCTCGAGAGTGAGAGTAACAGAATGGAGGTAAGAGCGAAGCGAGGGAGAGAGACGGAGGCGGATTTGAAATATTGTATCGAAGAGAGAGAGAGAAGGCATGGCATGGAGTTGAGGGAGGGGATTGGATTGCTGCTGTGTCCGACAAGACAACCTAACCTAACCTATTTTTTATGCCCAATTGTTTTTTTTTTTTTTTCATATTTACAGAAACTTATTGTTTGGCAAAATACATGATATTGGATTTTAAGGTGCAATGTTATGAGTTGGTTGGATTCAGGGATGATACAACTTGGAGTTACATTTCAACCCATTAATGAACTAATTGTATTTGAATTAGTGGGATGGATAGATGAATCCAGTCCAGATGGGTTGAGTGAGGAACTTGATGCATGGACGGACCCGACCCAAACTTAGCCTCGGCGGATCATATTTTCAAAACCCGACTCACTGGAGGTTGGTTGCCTTGCTCCAAATAAAAAAGAACCAAAATATAAATAGTTCAAATTGTTTATATCATTAATTTCTAACTTGACGCATACTTATTTACAGAATACAAGCAAACCCTTCGGTTATTTTTTGGCGCATTCAAAGAAGAGTTCAAGTTGTTAACTTAAGACCACAGGAATCCGCATTGCACTACATGAAACCAGTTTCACGTATTGCATATCGGCGAAAGCCACTCCGATCGTTTACAGAATACCATGGACTCAAAATGAATCAAGTGCTTTCTGGGGGGATCGACCGACACTCGAAATTACTTACACAGCCTAAAACAACACCTTCAGGTAAACTTCGAGTAGGGCCTCACTCCCCAGTGCCAACCGAAGAACACAATAAAACAGAAGAGGGTGGTGGTTAAAGGAATACATGGTAGAAGCAACAATAACATACAGCAACCATGTTAGCAGGTTTATAAACCCCAATCGCATAGGGCAACATATATTTCAACCAACACCGCCATAGTGCCTAATGTGCGCGGGGGGCAAGATCTTGTCCTAGGATTCAGAAAACACTACTCTAGAAACATGAAAATGGGATTCACCAGTTTGGGTTAGAATGCCCTGCCCTTGATGGTGGCATTTCCTGTACCAAGAACAAACGAAACAAAATGAACGACAGAGTAGCAAGTACTAATTTTACACAGGCGATAAGATTTACCGTGGGATATGTGGGCATGTAAAAGACAGCTCGTTGTTGCCCAACCATCATTTGATGTCCAAGCTGCTTTTCAAACATGTATCAAAATTCTGAAGACCAGTGAATTTGGAGAATCGAAGGATGAAAAATATGGCAAACCTGGGGTCCATAATATGGCTGCGGAAGTGTTCCAGACTGAGAATTAAATATTACTGGCTGCTGGATGGCATACGATGGTCCCATCTGAAAATGCACAAACACAAGAGAAATTAAAGCCACCACACCACCGTAAATCTGGCATTTAAATTGTTACGGAATGTTATGGCCTACTCTTAAGTGTCAAAGCAAAACAGCGTAGCCATCATTCGTGAGAATTTGCAATAATTTACTCATATTTCTTTTCCACCTTAATTTTGATACAGGGATAGCTTCTGGATTCATCAACACTCATAACATTATTTGAAAATACATATCAAGAACAATCATCACATTTCTGGGCACAAGCTACCAGCTGAAGCTATCCCTGTAGAGTGTGGAAGGAAGAATTAAATAAAACAGAAATGGTTCTTATTACTCACTCCAATACCAACCGGCATCCCATGAATCTGTGCATTGGCAGGCACATTAGGTGAATAGTAGAATGGGCTATCAGCAATAGGTGAAGAAGGCCTCAACGGTGCACGAGATGGGATGAAACTCTTGGCATTTGGATTCAATTTGAATTCCTATCAGTAAAGTCACACAAATTGAAATCTTAGTGCAAGCCCACACCAAATAAATCATTAAAAATAAGCTTTTATGATGTGAAAAAATCACTACTAGAAGTTTTTATATTTTGGTACTTTACCTTAGCATGTGGATTCAAGGCAGACTTCTCAGAAGATAGTGAACTGACGGATGAACTAGTTGACAGCCCTTGTGCAGTAGCAGAAGTGGACACAGCTCCTGCATAATCTGATGTAGATGACGCAGAACTACTAGGACGAGCAAGTGGGCTTGCAGTCCCTTGTGCTTTCGGGCGTGCTAGGCTCCCCAACAGCTCAGTACAAGAACTCCCCTTTCCCTGACCTATGGATGACGTATTTGATGGATCAAACTCTGTAATAACCATAAAATAAAGAACTTGTAAATGCTTCTACATTTTTTCTCAGGTAATCAAACTTCAATCAATCTGGAAACCACCTAATTATCTGAAACAAAGGAAGTTATTTACTAGTAACCATCATAGTAAAGAAAATGATTTCAAAAAGAAGTGAATGAATCCAGAAAGTGCTAATTCTTATAGTATATGAAAAGATTTAGCTTAGTCCTTATTCACATTAAAAAATGATGATCTGCTTCAATCATAAAATTAGCTTCAGCTATATCATGATAAAAAGATTCACAAATAAACGGTGAATATTCCTATATTTTGCAGAAACAAATCAGACAATAAGAGTAAAATGCCAGATTTTGGGGAGGGATCTATTAAATCGAAACTTTGTGTTGGCTAGTACTACAATCAGAAAAAAATATTTCTACCTAAATGAAATTGTTGATGTAAAAAAAAACCTGCTTTGGGTACAAATGTCATGTTAGACTAATTAACGTGATAAACTCACCATCAGCTTTTGATACAAGAGCAGGATCATCTGCCTGCATAGGAAAAAGAATACGTGCAATAATTAGTGTTCCATGCAGCTTTTGAGAAGTAAATGAGCACTAACCAAATGCTTTTGTTTATCATCCTTGATGGAAATACTATTTGGACGCTCGATAACTTGATTGAGATGACCCCTGCATGAGATTACTACAGCTTAGAGAAGCTTTATTAGTGAAAATTGAGATAAGAAAACAAAGAAAAATCCCCAGGGAAAAACAGGAACAATGTCTCGCAATCACTCCCTGCCATTAACTATTTAAACTGCAAATGTCTAACTATATCATAAGATACATAAAAAGAATTTGACTATGAGAACCTTGTGTAATCGCTGCAGGAATGTTTAGGGGGCTGTTCAGATAGTATTTGTTGATTGCTACTATCAGAACCCAAATGACATACTTTATCATCAAGCTCATCATGGGAGGAAACAAGCTCACCCTACAGATAGATAAAATAGAAATACCCAAGACAATCTGAGGATGTTGTAAGAAATACAAAAAGTAATAGACAGCATGGAAGTAACACTGCATCCCTACTTTAAAAACATGGTAAAGACCCAACAATTTACATTTAGCAGAATTTATTCAAGAAATTAGTACCAGTAATGATAATCTGGAAGGAGTCTGTGCCTTCTGAATATTCTGGGACATATTACAATCTACAAGGTGTTCATCATTGACAGAGTCATGGTGAGCTTCGACATGAGTGCTGAATGTTTCATCATTTTTTGTATCAAAAGTTATATCCTCAATTTCATCACATCCACTGTCGTCAGGTCTCCTGTAAACTGATGAATACAGTGTTTCTTCGTCAATATCAAGACTGCCATTGATTTTCAATCCTCTCTCCTGTTGATAAATATTATTGAGATTTGCAAAGGCCTACTTTGAAAAAGTTGGGGGCGGGGCAAAGAAATAAAGAAAGCAGATTTAATATTTCTAACCTCTGCTAAATGAAGGTCGTATGTATCCTCACACTCGATCTCTCTAGCCAGCTGCTCGGCCACCCTTTCCAATTCCAACATTTGAGGGCCTTTGTCAAGCTTTGTTGTGTAAAGTTCCTCATCAAAGGTGCTTTTTACTCCAAACAAAGTTTTATTGGCTTCAAACTGATCCCAACCTCTGTACAGGATATTCAGGGATCAATCAGTCAACCGTGTCTAATGTAAAAGCTAAGAAAACAGGCTGATTGAGAAGAGTGGAGTTTGAAATTTATCAGACGGCAGTTCAAATTCTTTAATTCATAAAAGATCAAAAAAGAAAGCAGATTATGTCATTATTCAAGCAGAAGGAGAATCAAAAACCAAACTATCACAGTAATATACTGACCTATTCCATGAACAGTCGAAAGTGTTATCCAGTTCAGGAAGGAGAGGATCATTTTCATCAGGAACCCAAGGCTCCAGCTCTCTTCCCATTTCAATATTGCGTGTGCGTGATATGTAAGAATCTGTCATAAGCTCTGGCTGCTTTTCGTGGAGAAGCTCACTCATTGGGCCCTCCCAGGAAAGAGATACCCCCTACAACATGCATTTGGAAAAAAAATTTAGTCCACTGGATGAAAACAGAATGAAAAGTTAACCGACTCAGAAACAAAAATTACATAAAAAATGAAGCAGAAAGTACATCCACCAGAATTTTCTACATGAAATAAAAAATGAAGAGAGAAAGCAAACAGAAATCAAATGGACTTTAAAAAACCTTTGAAACTACTTGCACAAGATCTTCAGAAGGTACAATAAAAGTTTTTGCCAGAGGTTTTCTAGCAAAATCCACACTATTTTTCTGCACAAGGGAGGCGTCTTTGACTTGACGAGCCATTTTCAGTACAATTCCTGCAAAGAAAAGCAGAAATCTTGGCAATTGATCACATTGTGCACCAAAACAGGAATACTAATATCAGTAAACTAGTAGTAAACCACATCTAACTACCATAGTCCTCGGTATGAATTGCATGGAATATTCCCGCATATACAGATCCATCTAGCAGCTGGACCTCAACTTGCTGTCCAATGAGGTGTGCAGTGATATATGCCAGCCGATCATGTGAAGGTGATTCAAGAAAACCACCTTGACCTAGAATGTTTCAAGATTAGGTCTACGGAAACACATGAGATAGGCATCAGGTGCTAAAACTTACCATAGCCAACTCTTCCAGAATTTATTTTTGGAGACTGGAACTTGTTTTCCGACCTATTTGATGCCTCTCTTTCAGTTTTACGATGGGTGTATCCATTTGAAGCAGACATGAGCTGCACAAACTGTTGCATATTCACCTCTTGAAATGGCAGGGTACCTCTAGATGCTGACAATGGTGGCAGCAGATGATCTGAAAAGGCAATAATATATAATAATATCAATTCCTTGATCAATATGACAATTAAAATCACAATGAATGATCACTGGCAGATGCTTTTTAAACAATTCTTTGAGTTGATCCGGTGTGAGTAATCCCCTTTTCCTAAACAGTTGTACCTCACAAATCTCTTGATATCCTCGACATGTAAAAAAAAACTTAAAACCTATGAAGATTTTTAGGCAACAAACAAATCTGGAAACATCTCAGAAAGGTTCAATGCGATTTTTAGGCATACCTAATGCCCCTTGATGAGCTGATCAAGAATTCTTCAGTTGAAGCACCCATTTTTTCAAAATAAAATTATCCTAGAATCACCCCTACCCAAGATTTTACGAAATCAAAATCAAAATCATCAATAGATATAGCAGTGCATCCAAAACAATTAGGCAGGAAATTCTTAATTGAACAGAAAAAGACAGCAGAAAATCCCATACGAAACGAACGATATCCACCATCTTCAACCCCTTCAAAGACGTAGGCAATCTACAGGGTAGGCACCCATCGTAGGAAGAAGTAACTTCAATATATCATATGCTAAACCACGGAAAATGAAAATTAATTTGGGGGTACCGTCTTAGCTTCCACAACCCCCAAGCGAAAAGGAAGCTAGGGAACCAGTAGCTTTAACAGAGAACCAAATTGAAAACCTAGAATCGCGCGGAGAATAAAGGAAAGCACTCACGGGGGAAGACTCCGATGGGTAAGGAGAAAGCGACCACCGTTGGATCAGAGAAAACACCAACACTGTGACCCTGTCTACGCCGTTTCTTGGGGGTTTGCCACCGGTGCGACGACCCGAATCTGCCGAGTCACGCGCAAAGAGGAAAACTCTCAAAAAACCAACGGCGATCGGTTCCAACATATATACGCATTAAAATTTCGGGCTAAGAAATTCAAATAAATCAGGATTTCCATGGCATTATGATTTAAAAATCGACAAAAAAGTTTGTATCCAGTAGATTTGTAAGTCTGAATTTTGATAGTATCCAAAATACAAAATTTGATAAGAGGTTAAATAAATTACGTGTGATTTAAAAGAATAAATACAGAGAACTATACTAAATCTATGATGTACGAATGCATATTCATAAATTCGGAAATATAAGGATATAAATATTAAAATTCACAAAATGTACATGTATTAATATTTTAAATAAAATTTATTTATTAAAAATAAATACATTTTAAAAAACTTAAATGATATAATAGTAAAAAATTTAATTAATAGAAAATTTTTAAATTTAATGATTAATAATAAAATAATAAATCAACATATAACTATTTAAATATCACATACATCAATATTTAAAAAATAAATATAACATCATAAATATCAAAATCAATATTAAGGAATAACATAACCTCAATTTCAAAATTGATCAATAATAAATTAGTATGTTTGATATATCTTTATATATAGAATCAATATTTCATAATTTGAATAATATATAGTATGAATAATAATTTGATTTACAAAGTATACATACTATAAATGATAATTTCGATTACAACATTGATAAAAGAAATAGAAATGAGGAAAACATCTTTGGTGTTTGGTGTTTGGATTTTATGGAGTGTTTTACTTCTTATGACAATACCTAAATTCTTGTGGTGGTAGTTTATGTCTAAAAATGATTAGAAGCTATTGTTGTTCTAACACCAGATAGAAAAACTATAATTAAGTTTTTCAAACGGATTATTTTGCCTAGGTTTAATGACCCAAGGTATGTCACAAGTAATGGAGGAAAACAATTTGTTGAGAGAGAGTTCTAGAAGCTCTTGCGCAAACATGCAGTAAGACATAGGGCATCAACTCGCTATTATCCGCAAACCGGCAATCAAGTAAAGGTAAACTAATAGGGAATGAAAGAGGATTTTGGAGTGTACAGTAGCCAAAACCCACAAGGATTGGACAAAAAAATTAATTAATGATTTACAAGCTTATCACATAGAATATAAGACTTCCATCGAAACAACCGCTTATCACTTGGTTTATGGAAAAGCTTGTCATTTACCAATAGAATTGGAACACAAGTGGGTGATTAAAGAATTAAATTTGAATGCCAAAACAGTTGGAGAACAAAGAATCTTATAGTTATAAGAAACAAATGAAAGTTTGGTACGACAATCACTTGCACAAGAAGGACCTAGCAGAAGGTGATCTAGTTTTATTATTTAACTCTCATCTTCATGTATTTTTAGAAAAACTCAAGTCCAGATAGCATGGATCATATATTATCAAGAAAATATACTCCAATGGAGTAGTGATCATCATCCACCCAGATTATGGAGAATATATAGTAAATATTCAACATTTGAAACGATTCCATGAAGGGGTGAAATCTTACATGGACACCTTGCATGTACCGGTGGACCTCTCCAACCATCCACATCATACATTTTTTTTTATTGTCTCTCCAATTAGCACAAGTGCAAAGGATATTTTTTGAGGAAAAATTATGTACTACACCTTTGGATTGATTCCATGTCATATTTCATCAGTTTTTGTGTGTTAGAGTCGACCATGCACGTATAAGTACTTAGTTTACAAGTCTCGCGTATATGATTGTTTTACTATGTTCTCCAACATTTAATTTGAGGTTTGATTATTTTTTTTCAGTGTTTTCTTTAACAACATACTTTTCAATACCACATAATCCTATGGATGTGTCAGAATCTCAGAATGGCCTCAACCACCTAAGGATAACAACTCACTCGGACATCGTTCGTAAGACACATTATGTTTATAGGAGTTAGATTTGAATTCAGAGAAAACATGAGTTATCATAAAAGGTGAAATGGCTTTGGTGACGTGGTTGATGTTATAACGATTAACAACTAGCACTATCTCAAAATAACACCTCTAAAATTTGCGCAAGTAGATGAGTTCTCAAGATTTATATATAAAACTATAAGCAAGTTTTGAGGAAGGTAAATCCTAAATCCAAAAAATTTCCTATGAATATAATTTTATTTTATTATTTCGACAATTTCTGTGTAATTGTATAATTATCATCATGTATCTTATATTCTTTTATCGAGTATGCAAAATTGTATAAATTAAAACAATTTTTGTATTATATCATTACACCTGAAATTCTGACATATAAGTGCAATTTATGAGTCAATTTTTAAATACAAAATAAAAACTGCAATGCATTGTGAGTTTCAATTTATGTGTTTGCACTATAATATTGTTTTATTTGAATATTTATAAACCAGTATTTTTGTACATAAAAATAAATATAATATTAACTATTTGATCAAAAAATTTCTTATTAACAAACAGTGAAATTGTAACAAATTTCTTTTGCATTGCTAAGCAGTTCTCAATTCTTGCAAAAAATAAGAGAAGACAACAATTTTAGTAATTTGAAAAACAAGATAAACTAAAAATGCTTAATCCATTGACGAAATCTACCAAGAATGAAAAATTGAAGGTGAAGAGTCTTGCAAAATGATTACAAAGTGCTATGAGAGTCTGTTGAGCCTCAATTTACATAAAATGTTCGGGACATACCTTGAGTGTCACCTAAGAAAACTATGTTAAGGAGGAGTATAATTTGACGACCCTTCATTAATGGTAAAGGGAAATTGAGACAAGAGGTACACTCAATGACCTCTCTACTCATTCTATATGTACATCTAGAATCTCTTCTCTTGGCAAGTGATAAATGATATACCTAAGCCAAGCTATTGAGCATTGGAGGGGTTCCCAAAATTCGAAAGTAACTCTCACCAACATTTGAGTCTATTCAAATCTAGATGAGGACGGCATCAATAAGTAATGGAATGAGACATGAGTATATGAAAGCTATTTGTAACCAATGATAACACACAAATTTTTTTATTTTTAGTATATGAAAATTATGATTTTTTTGAATTATGTTTAGGTATTTATTTTATAGTTTAAATGTTTTACAAAAATTTAGGGAATGATATGATTTTCTGTGTTAGTAGGCCAAATCCTTTGATTTAGCCCATTGTATATTCTAACCAATTTTTGAGTCAAACAGTAAGTTCTAAAAATCAGGGGGAAATACAAAAATTTCTTGTGGCAACCATGTAGCAGGATATGCAACATAAAAGGAGGAGACAATGAGTGCAAGTACGATTGATAGAAATTTCATGCGGCAGCCATGTAACACTGTTATTTAGGTTTGCAATGAATGTACACATGAAATTACTAATATATCCTTTACTAGAATTCTTACAGCTTTTTATGATAATTTGTTTTTCCCTTTCCCCACCGACATCATCTACAGGGACAAGATGTTGCCATGTGATGAGATCTCTATCGATTTCATTGGTATGTAAGGGCTTCGGGGCATGGGTTAACTCTAGATAGTGTACGCCATTCCTTGTGTGGAGTTTCTCACTTGAAATTTGTTGATTTCAGAATTGATTTTAAGGTTTACTTGTTGTAAGTCGTTGATGGTTTTGTTTTGTTCTTGCTGCTTTATTCCCTCCGGTGTAGACCGTAGGTATGCATAGCCCAAATGTCGTGAAAGACTCCACCTGAAAAACGAAGCAGGCTTGAAAGCTAGATGAGAAGAAGTACTTGTTGTATGCTTTGAAACAGATAGTGAAAGAAGATGGGTGCAGATGGGAATCGATGATGATATGTAGTTCCTCGACGAAATGAAGGAGCTGAATGTGCACAAATGCGAGGAGCTACATCATTTGGGATTAGCAGTGGTGCAACAAGCACGTGAGTCGGTAGACAATCATCATCAGGTAGGGGAGATCATCAAAGGTATGCCACTACAACTTTTTGCGATCCAATGTGTTACCATAGTGGAGATGATTAGTTCCGATTTTGCAAAGTTGCGCTACTTTGTTGCCTCGAGTGATTGTAAAAGAGAGCTGATTGTGAGTAGTCTAGCATCTAGCCTTAGATTTTAAATGATTTGTGTAGTTTTGACATTTTGGTGGACTACTAGGCTGGATGTATCCCTAGCCTTTGTAGCACTAATCCGTAAAGGTGGTGCTTTGAATGAGGGCACATCACAATGCAGTGCTATTGAGAAATGATGGAAGAGCATTACATTGGAGTTGGTTGTTATGAAGCACCGCATATGGATATATATGCAGTGACCAGTTGTGGCACCAGATCTTAACACACTCACTAATACAATAGCTGTTTGACCATATAATAATAAAGTCAGAATATCATAGTTCACACAAGATCCATGCAAATTAAAGGTACGTCATCTATCACATAATAACATTGTAGTGCTTCCACAGCGGGTGCTCCTCATTTATCGGATGTTGACCTACTTGTCGGCAATTGAAGAATGTGAGAACATCCATTTGGTCAATGAACGCTTCAAGGAATGTCCTGATAACACCCCTTTGAACCAAGGAAGAATCATTGGCCATGGTGTACTTGTAGGTGGTTGGAAATATGGCATTCTCAGACAGTCCAATTAAAGTATACCATCATCAAATGCAAGATGGAGTTAGCAAATAAGAGCGTGATTAGACACTTACCGGGTTGTGCAATGACTTGTATGGCGCATCATCGATGAGTAGTGCATTAAAATGGTGATATTTTCCCTTGAACTTTGTATTGACACCCCAAATGTGAGTCAACAGCTTCAGCTCAATGGTGTTGTTCTTGTTGTCGTGCACTAGATGACCAGTGTTTAATGTCGTGCATCCATCCTATTAGAAGGCCAGCTTTCCAATAGCTGCGGGTCTTAGTAACCACTGGACTACATCGTTCAATTGTTCATTAAAACATGTTACCGAGAAAATCAAGCGTCAGCATCTTGCGGGCCCCACCACATAATCATTGAATAGTCTTACCATCCTCTTGAAGACCAGATCATGACATCAAAGTGTTCTATGCAAAACTATATCAACTCATGTATTCTTGGTCGGAGATACACTATAACCACAACAATAATATCGAAACACACTAAAAATATTAAACTGATATCAAACTTGAGAGTATCACATCATGATGGATGCACACAGTTGAATATAGCACATTACCATTTCGCTCATAAATGACTACATTTGGCCTCGGAGTTCCCCACCTTACATCTCTACGATACACGATGTCTGTAAGTATGCCGTTTACATCAAATATTAATTACTTCCATGGTGGGGCTGCATCCTCACATGCATGTCCATCATATGGCCACCTACACTCATACCAAGCAAGTCGTTTACAGAGTTTAAGATTTTATGCGAATAATCTCTCCAACTCGGTGTACTTTGCAGTGACAACTCCACACCAATCATCTAGTGTGAAAATCAGCTTTGGTCCAATACTATAACCTTCTAGCTGCATGTTTTCACCCTCTTCATGGACTACGTCCTCCACATCTTTGTTCGTACTCTTACGTTGTCTATGTTGTCAAGGGGTTCCAAACCATAGATGTTGTGTTCTAGGGGCATTCACAAAAGATGGCAAGATGTCCTCAAGGGACCTTGTTCTACTAGAGAACAAATTCAAAAACATCTTTGTTGCATGCTTTGGCAAGACCTTCATTCCTATAATAAAACGATAAAAAAAGCATGCCATTTGATGCACGTGGATTTAGAATATTAAAGTAATTGCATGTGATTAGTTGATGGCTCTCCAACATTCTCTGACACTATTATTCTTGTTGGCCATTCTGGATTGTTGGGTAGGCTTACCTATATGAAATTAGTCCACCAATCATCATATGTGCTTCTACTGTCTATAATGAGAACCATGCCCGGTTTACCATATAGAGAATAGTGGGGACTCCTCTTACGTTGCATACACATTGTGACTGCAAAGAAGATACACATTTCTAGAGGTATATTCTCCTCTTTATAGATCTACAAAAACGCGAGTACGCGCATGACAGAATGAGGAGTCAAGTGTGAGAGTGGGATTTGGAGTGCAGTAAATATTTGTACCAAGAAAGTAGGTAGGGGCAATTGCAATCCACACTGAAAGTGCTCAGTGCTGACGGCGAATCTCATTGCTCCAACTCTGGCTGGTGGTTTGGAGTTGGATGTTTTGCCGTGTAATTTATCCCACATCATGTAACTATCAGGAATTGAGAAGCGGACACAACTACATATACAAACAAAAAACTGAAATCATACTATTGAAAGAAAGGAAGAATCTAAAACGTGTATGAATAGGCTGCATATTGTCCTGCCAACTGTCACGTAGCTCTTCCGATAAGGGTGCGAAGGAATCCCGTGTATGCAGTGCTGCTGCACATATGCCAGGGGAAAGGAGATGTAAGGCCGTGATTAATGAAGTCGTTTTCAAAAGGGCATGTCCTACATGCTTTCTGAAGCACCTTGTCCCCATTTTGTGGTACCGAGTCCAATGGTCCGCCATGTAATACCTTTTTATCCTATGGTAGCACATATTAGAGTGGTAGAATCCCACCACTCTTACATGCAAGCATCAGATACCATGAGTATCGATGTTCATGTGAATGTATGCCCGATATATGTATGACCATGGAATTGATATGTATGTATGTGATGCTTGTTCAATCTTTCTAATGCATACAAGATTAACTTAAAAAATCCAATACAAACGTCATGATAGTTTCAAAATGGTCATTTAGGAAAAGCAACAATATGACAATTTAAAGTAGGCCTACATCAGTAGCATCTATAGGTTGCAAGCCACTCGGTGTACATCACCTCGCCTTGCTCATCATGCCATCTATTTCATGCTTAGTGGTGGGCATGAGTTGGCTCGACACATAGGCTCAGCCCAACCTGTATTTATGGTTCCAGCCCATGGGTCGTCAACCCATCTTAGGTGATTGATGGTTGGGCTGGCCAAATCAACTTGTGACCCATACCGGTCAGATTCATTAGGCTAGGGGTTGACAAAGCAGCCTAAAATAATTCCTTGGTAGATAATTTGTTTTCGCCCAAAATTCAAACCAATTTTACCACATATCAGAACAAACTTGTAGGGCACGAGTTGACACATCAGTCTAAAATAATTCTATAGATAATTTTTTTATAAAAAATCCAAAATCCATTTTATCACATATCAAAATAGAATATTACAAACTTTGGAATCATCATCCAACCCTAGACGTATTATTCAGATTCAAAAGGATACTTTGATCGCAATCTAATAGCAACAACATAGTTTTGATATGTTTTCGCCCTTGTTTGCACATTTTTTATCCGTAAGTTATTAAGGTGAAATTTTTTAATTTTATTCATATTTTTTCATTTTTTTAAGTATAGCATGTTTTTGTTTCATGTTTTGTTGATATGGATTGAATATGTATCATGTATTTTATTTAGTTATATCTAATGGTGGTAATTCTGCAAGTGAACAAAAACCGTCGAAATAATAAAATAAGATCATATCCACAAGGAATTGTTGTTCAAATTTTCTTTTCAAAATAATGTCTCAAATGATTGAAAAGAAAACAAAGATTTGGTTTTCAAAACAATAATAAAAGTGGTTTCGGATGTAGGATCCCCCTTGCCCAAAACTCGTCCAAACTTTTGTGTGTAAACCTTGAAAACTAATTTGCTTGCACAAGTTACGGGGTGATATTCTAAAATAGTGCTACTCAGTAACGATTATAGCACCGTCTCCCATTTAGTGGGATTATAGAATCAACCACACCACCAGAAGCATTTCACCTCTTATCATAAACCATGTTTTCCCAACACCCAAATCTAACCCATATATCTCACACCTCGTAGATAGATAAATAGAATGTGCCTTATCAACGATGTTTGATTGAGCCCTTCTCCTTAGGTGTTTGAGGCCAACCTCAAATTCTCTCACACTCCCTTCGGGTTATGTGATACTAAAGAACACGTTGATATAGAAAATGTTGTGAAAAATAGAATCAAAACTCAATTTAAATGTCTCAAAATATAGTAAAACAATCACACACACAAGCTCAAATCCTCGACTGCAAGTGCCTATGTGTGCAAGCTTGACTCTAACATGAAAATAAACAAAAAAAAAAAAATATAAAAGAAAAGTGGTTAAAAGATGTCTCTAATGGTTGAGAGATTGAGGTATTTATAGGAGAATAGATTCAAATCTTCATATTGAACTTGCTTGATAGGTTTGGATAAGATCTTCTATCCAAATCTTTTATTCAAATCTTCTAATATCATCTTCAAATCTTTATCTTATCTAAATTTTGAACCAAATCTTCATCGTTTGACCAAATCTTAGGTTGAGATTCTAAAACTATAAATTTTAATTCTTCTGGTGTTGCAGGTAATGGTAAAAAGTCGATATGGTGGAACCATTTCGAACCTCATAAATTCCTTCCCGAAAATGTTTAGTGTAAATATTGGGGTACAAGAAATATGAAAAGGCACATGGAACATGATCATAAATATAAATTATCTAAATGCATGATATAGATACAACTTAGTATTACTAGAGGGTCACTTATGAGGAATTTTGTTTTTAATTTAAATACATTTCATGTTGCTCTAGTTCATTGGTTGATTTCGATAGAATTTCCACTTTCTATTGTTGAAGATGTTGGCTTTAATGATTTAATTCATTCTTATCTACGGCTGACTTATAAAGGATTTTCTACGAACAAGACTTGTCATATTGCCTTGATTGACTTTAATATTTTTAAGCGAAAGTTGATTTCTAACTTTGATTCATTATCTTATAAGTTTGCTTTGACATGTGATAGTTAAACCAGAGTCAATAATGAGAGCTTCATTATTGTCACTTGTTCTTGGATTGATAATGAGTGGCATTTAGAGGAAAGGATTTTAGTTTTCAAGCATTGAGAGTCTCTACATTCAGGTTCATCCATCTATAAGGTAATTTTAAATACTTGCCATGAATTCAAATTTTTTCTCAGATTTTTTCAATTTTCTTAGATAATGCTTCAGCTAACAACAATGCTATCCGTCTTAATAGAATTTTTTTGGATGGAATTTTTTTTCATAATAGATGCATATGTTATGCTTTCAATTTATGTGTGCAAGATAGTTTGAATACTGCACATTATATTATTGAACATTTTCGTAATATTTTTTCACATCTTAGGTACTCAAGTATTAGGAGAAATGAAATGAAACGTTTATATTTGGAGCATAATTTACCTTTTAAATGCTTTAAGCTTGATTGTAAGACTAGGTGAATGATATGTTGACAATGTTGATTAGTTATAACATTCCTATGATGCAATTTTGTGAGAATTTGCATGATGTTGGTGGAGTAATTAATGAATCTTCATTTTCTATTATTGATAAACTTATTAACTTGCTTGAAGTGTTAAATTCTTATACTAATTTATTAAGTGTTTCATATTTTCCCACTACACATTTAGTTCTTCAAGCACTTGTTTGCATTTTGTATGTTTTTTGTAATTTCTCTCGAGAGCCTCCATTGATAGTATAATCGGTGATATGCAAAAAAATTTTAAAGTATTACCATGAAATTTCTGAATTATATCTTGTTGTAACAATTTTGGATCCTAAGTTAAAGGAAAAGGATTGAAAACTCCACTTGATGCGTTTGCACATTGTTTTTATACACAATATGTATTTGTTATTGATGTTCTTAAAATGGAGAGATAAGCAACTTTGAATATTTACGTTATGTTTTTACTCCTCCATCTTTTTTTTCATGCTCTTTTGTTATTAATTCTATTGTTTTAATTCGTAGCAAACATAGTGCATCCTCCCAACTCTCTAGCTCACATGGAGAATATATTTTGTACAACAATACACATATTGTTGAAGGTAATGATGACGATTCATTTGATATACTAACATGGTGGAAAAGCAATGCTATAAACTTTCCAATCTTGGCCAAGATGGCCAAAGATGTGAATACTCCTCCATTTTCAACCTTGGTTTTGAAGAGTGCATTTAGTGGTAGTGGGAAAACGCTTACAACAAAAAGATCAAAACTTGCTCCTGACACAATTGAAACATGTGTGTATTTGAAGAATTGGAATGATGTGACAAAGAGGAAGAAAAAAATTACAAGATTATGCATCAAGTTCGGAAGAGTAATATGAAGAAGCCAAATAGTATGAGTTATTAAGAGTTTTTATTATGTTTTGATTTTTATTCTCAAAGATTGTATTATGGTATTCCTCCGTAAAAAATGAGGGTAAATTAATAAAATGAGAGGCATACTCCACTTTTTATATATTTTATAAAAATATTAATTTTATAATTATGGTTATTTAATTATTTAATATAATTTATTTAAAACTAAAAATATAAATTTAAAAAATACTTTTTTTAAATATTGGGTCGTCCATCATAAACCCATTAATTGATCTTTGGGCCACGATTTGTGCTGGGTTCAGTTAAAACCCACGGGCCGACTCACATATGGGTTCAAATTAAAATTTGACCAATAGGTTGGACCTGTTGGGTTGACAAACCTGTGGGGTCTGGCCCACAACCCATGCCCAACACTATCCATGCTTGACTTCCTTCAATATAAGCTGTAACGTCTTATGTAACACTCGTTTCCCCGCCTTTATTCCAATGGGACCTCATCCTCCAAGGGATTGATGACCATCTCTTTTTGAATGAGGTTTTGGAAAAAAGCACATGCCAATACAATCCGACTCCATATATCTAATGATGTATGTACCATCTATGGTTCCATCACAACAGTGAAAATACATAGTTAATTATAGCCACATTCTAAAAAACATAAATGAAAGATATGTCTACCTGGAAGTTTTTGAACTTTCCTTCGGATGCATATTCTCTAGTAGTTATTGAGGTCTCGAATAGCACCTCATGAAGGCAAAGAACCGCATGCAACACCTTTTGGAAGCACCAAGACTATGTCTCGGTGCTCCTTCTATAAACATGTTTTTGCACCCGTATTTTTTTATGGTGACCTAAGATTCCTAAAAACATGCAAACCATCTTCAGAACCGTAACATATTTCCCAGCCTTTAAAAGTGAATGATTTTCTAACAAGCTACATAAAATACCGAAGGCATCTCAACTGATTCTCAAGTTCTCAATTGATGCACAATTCACATCACTATGAATCTTGATAAACAAAAATTTTAGCAATGTTGTTGCAATAAAACATAATTTTTGTATCAAATAAATTTATAAGCCTTAATCCTCACAAAATACAAATTAAACACAATGTATACCGTGGAATTCGGGATCGATCACGAGGAGCTTGCGCTTGCTAAGTGTTTTAGTAGATGCATAATTCGGAATATAGTGGTCTTAATCTAAGCTTGAACTAACATAAGTAAGCAGGTTCAATAAACAGGATCAAATCTCAACTCGGAAAATAGCAGATACTAGTTTTAACACAGACTAATGCTAAGATTTCTTAAGGGGCTGCAAGTGGTGTAGTGCTAAAATGTCTAATTTAAATTCATATGTTCCGACATTCACAATTTCAAATAACCTAAGTCTACCCAAGTCATTCATCATATCTTCGATTAAGCTAGTCCCCAATATCCTCACCTACATTGCAATTAGGTCTACCCACATGCAAAGTATATAGAACTAGGTTTATCCGGTTCTACTGGTTCTACCCCGAACTAATACCTACTGTTACCATCTTGATTTGTTGGTCTACTTCTAAATCAAGCATCTCAGTTGTGAAGCTACTTGTTCCCCTCCTTAAATCTACCCATAGATTAGTAGAAATAAGAGCTAAGAAACAATGATGAATTTTATTAAGACTCCTAGATCCACACCACCATGTTTTATCTTAAGGCATCCCTAGGGCTTTAGCTACTCATACTTTAAAGGTAAAACATGATAATATTAACATAAAACACCGAAAATGTCAAGAACATCATGAAAGAGTTGGTTGCAAAAACTAAAAACATCAACAAACGAAAATAAAGCAGTAAGAGTTCTAGTTTCCGTCTGCTATTGTTCACAGGCCAGAACAGTAACGCTGGACTGGGTTTTTCTTCACAATGGAGGTTCTTCTCCAGAAAATCACCCTTCTTTTTTCTTCTCCTTCCCGTGTTCTTCATGTTGGAGTTGTTAGGGGAGAAGTCCCCTCGTGTGTGTTCTAAAAAAAAAAAAAATCCCTCTCGCTCCCCTTGCGATTCTCTCTCTAGTTTTTCTCTCGCCTCTCATTTTCCAAAGCTAGTACAATCTCTGACACCTCTGCTACTCCTGCCCCTGACTTGCAGACTGTCGCCGTGACAGTGTACTCATTGCTCCCTGCTGCACGATGACTTGAGATGTAATTATTAAAATAGATAAACTAAATAGGAATTATTTTGATATTAATATTAATTAAATTCAAAATACAAGATCTCAGATGGATAATATTTGGAAATATATATATTTGTTAAATTTTTGTGAGATAAGATACTTATTGAGACATAATTAAATATATTACTAAATATTTATATATGATAATATGGGAGATTTGTTTCTTTGAGTTCTTAATCTTTCATTGTCTTTGAGATTTATTTGGTGAATAGTGATTCTCTCCACTAGCATATGAGGAAATTGGCCATTATTATGCAACAATGAGAAGGTTATCGATAAAGTGTTTCATATGTGGATACTATAGAGTTTGTCTACCATTGATGGTTAGAATCTAATGAAAGTTATTTTCAGTATGGCTTTATCTAATTTATGTTATATTTCAAGATCTATTATTTGGATTTTTCGAAAATTTTTAAAATTCTGCTATGTTTGTGACAAACAATGTCTGAAAGAAACCTTACAATTTGTTAAATTTCTTGTCTTTAGCTCAAGCTATATTTTTTTTGTAGGGAAGTTCAAATCTATATGTGATGAAATTCGTTTAATCAAGAAGTACTTTTGCGAGAAATTTTCAAGTAATTCCACAATGATGAAACTTCATGGGAAATTAAAAAGAACTATGGTAACACATATTTTTGAGTATTTAGGTGTAGGAAAATATCTAATATTTTTCTACAAAACTCAAGTTTTAGCATGAATTTCTATGCTTTTGCGACCAGTATTCCAGTTGCATTTTTTATTCCTAGCATAGATTTAGTCCCAACCTCAATTTTAATTATTTCTTGGAATAATACAGCAATTGTCGACCAACTCAGTTCCCTAGGAACCAAAAAGAGCACAGTAAAATTGCAGAAGATATGAACAAAAAGCTGAAGGAAGTACAATCAAATCCCAAGGAAGAGAAGGAAACAATTTTGAAAATAATGAGGAAAGAGAAAATATCTTCTCAGTAAAGAACACGAAAAAACAATTGTGGGAAGGGAGATCTGAAGGGAAGTCTCAGAAGAAGAACGATGGAAGATGAAGAAGAAGATTTCAGCTACACTTGAACTTTTCTTTTATCAAGAATACTATTTCCTAAGTAGGAATAGCTTTAGCTTTCAGTGTGAACTGTTTATCATCTCTTGTCTCTATTTATATTTCTTTCTTGTTGTTGCACAATGGCATGAACATGTTTTGGTTTCTAGGTTATGGAAGTATTTTCCTTTCCCTCAGTATGAGTGGCTAAATACACGTAATGTCTTAGGGTAGAAGGGGGTATACATGATTATTACTTCTTAGGTTACATTAGCTCAATAACCAAATTATTTCGTTATCAAACCAGAGTAGACCCAGAAGGAGGAAATGGTTATGTTTATCATAAACAACCTAACTAGAGGTAGACCAAATGTTAGGAAAATGAAGGGTTTGGGTAGACTTGAATCCTTGTATTGCTAGATGAATGATTATCAAGATGTGTAGTTAAGTGTAGTAATGATCATGTCACTCCTAGAGCTTCAAGACATTGCATTACTTTATTCTAATTAGTAGTCGAATTTTCCTATTATTTCTGAGTTTTATCGTAAAACTGTCTTACTCGTAGCTTAGAGGTTTTTTTCAAATATAATTGAATTCTATTCTATTAATACTATTTCATTTTTAAGAAATAAAAATATTTAAATTTTATTTTATTAGATTATTTATCACAAAATATGTTTTTATAAACATAACAAAATAAAATTTAAATATTAATTTAATAAATTACCACAATTTAAAATAATGCCAAAAAGAAAAAATTTCAATGATAAAATTTAAAACATCCATTTAACAAACTTAGACCATTTTTTTTTGAATTTCAATCAATTTATTCAATATCATGCTGATTGAGTCAAATGCAATTGAAAGCTATTGAGGGCGAGTTGCGGGTTAAGATAAATTTATTATTTTTATTTTGTTTAGAAAACCAAGTTATAGTATTTAAAAATTTTAAAAAAGAGGTATTTAAGTATCAAATAATGAAGTATATGTATTCTAATAATAACAAAGATATGAGACATATTTTAATAGATATTTTTCTTTGACACAAGTATTTTAACAAAAGAGTTTCAGAAATAGAAATGAGTATTCAATGTCTTACAACATCATTTTTTGGGAATTTACACATTTTTTTCGATAAGATACCATTTATAGTACATATAAAAATCAAGTTCCCTACAAGAAGAATGATAAACGAAAAATTCCTAATATTGTTGCAATAAAAATAGAATTCTGTATCAAATAAATTTATATGCCCTAATCCTCACAGAATACAAATTATGCACAAAATGTACAGTAGAATTTGGGGTCGATCACAATGAGTTTGTACTTGCAATGCGTTTTTCGTGATGCAAAATTCGGTGTGATAGTGGTTCTTAGTCTAAGCTCAAACTAACAATAGTATGTAAGTTCGGTAAACAAGATCAGGTATCAATGCTGAAAGTAACAAATACTGGTTCTTACAAAGAGTAATATTAAGATCCTTTAAGGGTATGCAGGTGATGTAGTACTAAGGTCTGTAATTTAATTTATCATGTCTTTATACTCACAACTCCAAAAAACCTAAGTCTACCCAAGTCATTTATCATATTTTCGGCTAAGTTAGTACCCAATATCATCACCAACATTGTAATTAAGTCTACCCGTATGCAAAGTATATAGAACTAGGTTTACCCAATTCTATTGGTTCTACCCTAGATTAATACCTACTGCTCATGTCTTGATTTGTTGGTCTACCTCTAAATTAAGTATCTTAGTTAGTAAGTTACTAGTTCCCTTCCTTAGGTTTACCCATAGAATGATAGAAACAAGAACTAAGAAACAAACATAAATTTCATTATTAACCCTAGATTCACACCAACATGTTTTACCTTAAGACATCCCTAAGGTTTTAGCTACTCATATATGAAAGATCATAAGTATCTTCTTGGGTCTGGTCGTCTTCTCATTCCTCCTCCCTCTCCAAAAATATCTTTCTTTCTTTTATTTTCATTTTCCAAGTTTAGTATACTGTTTCTGACATCTGTACTGTTCTTGGCCTGAATCTACAGACTATAAGCGGTTGAATATTAATCATGTCTCCTCCTTGTGTCTTCTGCCCCATCGAATTGTGCTCATAAACTAGCTAAATGTGATCCATAATGCTACTGCTAACACTTGGAAGAATATTTGAAATGATAATTAAAATACCTAATTTCATCATTAAACATATCAATTTTATAACTTAAAAACACTAATGAAATATGTGCTATCATAGGAGTACTCACATTGGTTGTGAATCAAGCTTACACATAATTTGCATGCTATGAGGTCTTATGCAAATGCCTTGTAGACGCTTTGGTACACAATGTTGAGATGACAAACATGAAGTGCATGATGAGGCTAGCCTTGATGATGAGTTAAAATGAACATCAACCAATGAAATTCATAGGGTACAAGGGAATCGTACTACTCGAGATAGGTAGAATACTATGTATATTGATGGAATGGTTCCTTGAAGTGGAAGATTTGCTAGTGAAATGTAGTAAAATGGTTTGTTGAACATTAGGATGTTTTCTCTAGGACATCCAAAGACTTGAAGGGCACTCAACCCATTGTGATATACCATGAAATCAATACTAATTGGATGACTGTTTTGATTACACATAGAGAAGAATGAATGAATTACCTGACTTCCGATTCTCACTTTTTGTTCTTGAAACATTTTAGGCTTATCAAGCACCTTTAAATTGTTTTTCTTGAAAGGTCCATTAAATTTTTAAATTGGAATGTTTACTCTCCCAATTACTATTTTCAGCCTCATTGAGTAACTTGTAAGTATTGCACTCAAGGCAGGCTAGAGTGAGTGAAGAGAGGAGAAATGTCTCCTCTTGGAGATATTTCAGAGCAAAAAAGATGAAGGACAGAGTGAGTGAAGAGAGAAGAAGGAATATCTTCTCCTGGAGATATTTTACAGCGAAGAAGATGAAGGACGAGAAGTTCCAATGTGACAATGGAACTAATTTCTAACATCCTGAAGCACAGTTGAGACCCAGACCAACAACAAAGAAGCTTGAGAACCTATAGTTTGAGAAGAAGAACAGAGGAAGAACACTAGAATTAGAGAATTGAGCAAACATTTTTTGTTTCTTGTAAATCTTATTTATTGCATTTTATTCTTGAACTTTCACGCTATTTCCACTTCATGTTTTTAATCTTCAACATGTCTGAATGCTTTCATTACTGGTTTGTGCATGCACTTGTAATACTAGCAACCTAAAAATGAACTTTAATATGTTGACGTGCAGCTTTATTTAGGATTAAGTGCAATGACCATCATTTATTGCTAGAGATGCGGATTTACTTGTTCTGTTTGCTGCTTTCAGTTTAGAAATCATTAGAAGTAATTAATATATTTCAGTTAGAATAGGAACCCACTTTCTAACAAACCCCCCTATTCAATCTCACTTATGCATTGGATCAGCAACTAAAAACCATTTGCTTCCAGTGGATCAATCTAGATTTATTACTGTCATTAATTGCCTGGTGAATGACATATAGTTTATTCATTTAGTTTACAAATTATTTTTGATGGGGAAACTTTAGGCTTGCGACACACACAGAATTTTTCCACCATTAGTATGGTATTTAGAATGGGTTGCATCCCTATGATTGTGATTATGGCAAAAGAAAATGTCATGAGTAGATGATACTACTCTCCTCATCATGGTCAAAATTCAATGAGCAACAATAGTACATTAGGGAGAAACGCCCAAGAATGTTCAATCCTTCAAAAAGGTTCTCATTGGAATATTAATTCAGAAGAAATCCAAGAAACCTAGGGTGATAGGATCTTTCCCATCGCCTAATAAGATATGCATTCTTATACTCACCACCTTGTTGAGTCACAAAACTACATCCGCTCATTCTCCAACATAGCTCATTGAGAGTAGGAAACTTTTTTTTTACATGGTAGAATGCATGGTGTTAGTAGAGATATAAATAAAAAAGTATGCCAGTAAAGGTGAGTAGTATATATAGCAGAAGAAAGACCGGTTTTTTTTTGTAAAGAAGTTCACCCCCAAAAAGATAAACTAATAATCTTTCTTGGCAAGGGCAAGGTAAGTAGCTCCCCATTCCCTTCAACTACCTAACTTGTTCTTTTTTGGACATTAGTTCAATGAGTATTGTGGCTTACGTAAAAGAGGCTCCTCCTAACCAAAGGCTCGTAGAAGAAAATTCTTCAATAGGAGAGGGGTTTGTGGAGTATCCGACTCAACTAAAGAGGCTCCACAAGGGTCTTCGTGAGAGGACTTCTATTGATACTACTGAATGTTAAGCGCAATTCAATTATTATATTTCATCACACTTTCTATTCTAAAATATGGTTAGACTCACTAGATTAGACGTTCAGAATAAGAGTTTGTAGATTTTCTTAGAAAAAGATAATTTTTCCTATAATTATATTTTTAATCATCTTTTCTTTAGTTTATTTGAATGTACTGCATAGTTGGAGGAATTCATAAAGGTAGGTGCCAAAAAAGGAGTAGATAACATTGAAAGACATATCTTCTATGATTTATAGCAAAAGCACAAGATCTTAAGGATGAGCCTTGCCCTATGTTGTACACAATTGCAGCTGAAAAAATGAATAATCATGATGCTGTCACATGAAAGCAGAATATCACATTTATCACATTTAAGGTTAAACTAGTGTCTAGATTAAAAACTTTTGAACTTTCAGATGTTCGACTTTCAATTTTTATCTTTCCAAATAGTTTTTTCTCTCCATCCTTCTTCTTCCCTTAGAGGAATGAGTGTAATTTATGTTTATTCTCTTGTTTTGTAATGCTTGTTCAAGGTAAACTTTTTGTTTTGGGGTTGGAAAACTTAAAAAAAGATCTCCTTTCATGTTTCATGATTAATCTTCCATTTTCTCTTTGGATTCAGCCACATGTTTCCTATTTTGTCCCTACGTGCATACATTGCAATCTTTATTTAATGGCCAATAGTCAAGATTTATGAGTAATTGATCACTGCTTCTGGGTTTGATGAGGAGAATGTTTAAGGGAGCATTGGCGATTCCTTATTTCTATAATTGATTACCTAAAAGCACTGGAGAGCAATGGAGTTATAATGAACATGGTTGGAAAAGATTTCAATCCCATGAATAGTAAAGAACCCTCACTTCAACAATTTTTCCAAACTTATTATAGAAAATATACATTCATCAGTATTATATGAGATGATGCAATGTAACTTGCTAAACTTGGGTACCCTTGAGCACTCAACACCTTATTTTGAGTCTTGGAGGCCTTTTGTCCCTTGAACACTCAAGTCTCATCCAAGTTTTCTAGTAGTTTCATCCTATTAACTGCCTTACCCTCCATCTTTCTAGTGATTACAAAAGTGTCATCCACCACCACAAACTTTAGGCTATAGTCTGCATTGCTTATTTTGTTATTTATAGCTTAAAGTAAAAGTTAAAAAACTATTTTATAGACTATGTCAACTTCAACTTTTTTTTTAACTTCTACTTCTACTTTTATTTATTAACTACTTATTATATTTTATACTGCAATCACCATATTTGTTGAATTATTTCATAAGACACCAAAAGCTACTTATTTTCACAATTAGCAACTTATGAAAGATTTTCCCATCTCTACCTGTTGAGAGTATAGCGCTTTCCATCTAGCATCATGAGTGACAGTAAAAGTAGGTTATGCATTTAGGTTGCATCTTGAAGTAAATAGGTATTTATGAGCGATGCCTTTTTTTGTAGGTTTTTTTCTACTTTTTACAGCATGCTATTTTCATTCGATTCTAGAATTTGTTTTTCATTAAATCTGAATCAGATCTATTAGAACTCACTTGATTTGATTTGTTACAGCATGCTATTTCTCCATTTCTTTTTTTTTAGATGCTATGCATGGCTTCTGTGTTGAAGTAGTTCCCAGAGTCACTTCTATTTTGCTTGAGTTATTTCTAATTAATTCAAGTTTCATGATGGTTGAGATCTTGCATCAAATGAAACTTCTTCAAGATTATCATGAACAATATTTGGTTAAGCAACCAATTTACTATCAAACCACAAGTGGATGGACTTTGCTACTATTGATGCTCAATGAACATCATATTCGAGCATTCTCTAAGTTGTGTATGCATAACGACATCTTCCTAAGCTTTTGTCAGTTGCTCATAAATGAATATGGCTTGGAGAAGCTCACATATGTCCCTATTGAGGAAGAAGTCACTATTTTCTTATGTAGAGTGGGCAAAAGAGAACTTATTCTAGTTTATCAGAGTTCTTTGATCGAGGAAGAGATCATTCATAGTACATTTCACAATGTGCTTATGGCATGCGATTGGATGACGAAGGATTGGATTACCCCAAAGCATGACAACACACATTTTCATCCTTTTTTCATGAATAGAGTTAAATATTCATGTTTTTGGAACTGTATTGATGCTATAGATGGTACCCATATTAAGTCTTGTGTTCCTGAAAATGAGAAGGTACATTTCACTAGATGTAAAGGATACCTCACTCAAAATATGTTAGCTATTTTTGAATTTAATATGTGATTCATGTATATTATGGCTGATTATAAAGGCATAAGCCATGATAGTAGAATTTTGAGAGATTGTCTAAGTGAGCAAAACCTTAACTTTCCATCAATCTCTATAGGTAAGTATTATGCTGTTGATGCATGCTTTGCGAATGCAATAGGCTTTGCGATTATAAAAGGTGTTTTATATGATGAATGATGTACCAACAATTAAGCATCAAGTAAGAGTGGTTGGAGCCACAATGGCCATTCATAATGATAGCTCTTAATTGTTGAATTTCCAAGATGAAGAGTGTGGTGAAAAAGAGAATGTTGACCTTGAAGAAGAAAATGAGGATGAAAGTATTGACCAACTCATGGATATTCTATGAGAATTTATTGCCGATGAGTTATGGATAGTTTATATTAGAAGAAGAGCATAATGTAATGGACTCTTCTTGGTTACATTTCTCATTTCAATGCATTATCTTTAACATAAAGAATATATGATATTTTATATGTAAAATAACGGTAGAAACATAATTTATAATTTACTTATACTGATTTACAATATACTTCCAACTATTTAAAAATATTTTGGCTCAAATAGTGAACACTACACACCACTACTACTTATTTTCCATTTATTTATCCAATCAATTCTTAGAAGTTATGAAAAAAGTCTCACATACTATATCCTTAGTGCACATGTAGATGAGATCCACACGAGTCTCTAATAGATTTGTGATTTTGTTTTTGCTTAGGTCACAAGGACCCAACCACTTTCTTAAGATCTTCACCCACTCTTTTAGTTTGAATTATAACCCTTGCCCACATTGTTGAAATGCTCCAAGAAGAATCTTGGGGTGCATTTGGTCGAGCGGATTATGTGGGTTTCAGGGTGGGTTTAATAGAAATCCATGTTTAGTATGTGGGTTGCAAGCAGGGAAAAACATACCTACTTGTGCTTATACACCAGGAAAAAACCCCCAAAGTCTGATTTAAGTAAACATATGTTCTCTTTCCAATTTTGTCCTCATATCATTGTGTATTTGAGCGTAGAGCAAGCAGTTCCCAGCCAAAAGCTTCACAAATCGCTGGTGGTGTCATGTTCATCCATTGATTGAGTGCTAGTATGTTGGTTTTCTAGTACTTTTTTTCTATTATTAATGGGTTTTCTCCACCCATTATCAAATTAGACTTCAAAGATATAAAAATCTGTAAGAAATCTGAAACTCACTTTGTAAGGTCACAAAACCCTTCCAACAATGAAGTCAAACATTTTGCATTCTCCCAATCAACTTTAGAAGGAATTCCAGATCCAGAAAGAGCTTCATTAAGTTGTTTATCATTATAGCATATATATTCAAACACCTTCACATAACCAATGATAGTAGCAAGCATTGTGTGCATTGAATTCCATCGAATAGGAACATCTAAAGAGAGTTGTTTTTTGTATTAAATGCCTTCAACCACACAAGCTTCTTTGAATTTCCTTAACCTAGTTGGACAACTCTTCACATATTTGATAATAGCTCTGATAGTTTTGATCCCCATCTCAAAATTATTCAATCCTTTTTTCACTATAAGATGCATTATATGAGCAATGCATCTTATATGGCACCACTTTCCACCTGATATTGACTTATTCCATCCTTCTATTTTACTTTTGAGAAAGTACAATGCACTATTTTTGGATGAGACATTATCCACTATGATAGCAAACACATTATTGATACCCCACTCATGCCAACATTTACTAACTGCTTCACCAATATCTACTCCAACATGACTTCAAATGGGACAAAAGCTAAAAACATGTTTATGTAGTTACCATTGGTTATCAAGAAAGTGTGCTTTAGACACATGTAATTAATATTCTGTAATGAAGTCCATGTAACAGTTGTGAAACATATTCTTTGACTAGAATTATTCAACCATTTCTTCTCATCCAAATACAACTCATAGCAATTTGATGTCATAGTCTTTCTACATGGTGCAACAAATGTTGAGCAAGCAACACTAACAAATTTCCTAAATCCCTCTCATTCAGCAAAAGTAAAGCCCAACTCATTCATAACTATCAAAGAAGAAAGTGCTTTTCGAATAGCAAGTTGATCGAATTTCCAAGCAAACAATGATGTTTTTGGACCAGAGCTGGCATCCATTGCTATAATACCATGACACTTTGAATCTGCACAATATTCATTCCCACAATAATAACATCGGCCTATATAACATTGTTTTACCTAATCATAAGGATCGTTGAAATGATTCCAAACTATAGAAATTCTTTTCCTTTGAGCTCTTTTTTTTTACCTAGTTTTATCTTCAAGAATTGGATCATCATCCAACGACATTTCAGCATCAATATCAATGCCAATCGGGACAACACTTGTTTGAGTGCTAATAGTAATCATCTGTATTTGAGAACGTGGAGCATTTTGAGTCATAGATGAAGTCCTTCCTTCCATTATAAATATAATACAAACTACACAAGCGCAAAAATTACATATAATAATAGCATACCAATAATAATTTCGGATGAATTATGAAACCATTTCAACCAAAGATTCTTCAATCTTGTGCCTGTCAAAAGAAAAGAAGAGGCGTCATTGCGTGATGCTAACTAGAAAAAAAGAATGTGATGCCAGAAATTTCTCTTAAAGCTTTAAGATAATTAATAAACCCTAAACCCACAACAATTATTCAGTTACTCGAGGTTCGACTACCATAATAACTCTAAACGAAACCTGACCGACAATCGACCCATGAACTCAAAACCTGAAAACTGATAAACTGGGAACCTCGATAACGCAAAAAAGAAAACTTGAATATACTTTCAATTTGGATCAATTTATACGGGTTGTTGGTTTTTTTTTTCCCACCACTAATCTCAACACATCCTTGTGCCAGCCCATGACAATGTGATCGTATATTTTCATTACAAAACTTGAGAATGCCATTATCCCAACCACCTACAAGTACACCTTGGTCAACGATTGGTGGTATCAAAGCACTCATCGACTAGATGGAGGTTCCAGCATTTTTCGATCATCAAGGAGTAGGCCAACGTCCAATAATGAGGAACATCTACTATTGAAGCACTGTGGGTTATTGCGTGATAGGCGATGATGTCTTAATTTGTATGGACATTGCTTGAACCACTGTATTCCAACTATGTCGTTACTTTAAACATATATTGTGGAATGCACTATGCATCTTCCAATCTAGTGCCAAAACTTACCACAGCACTGCGTTTATTCATGTGGTACTATCGCCTCATTTTCAAAGAGCACCACACTGTAATATTATATGGTGAACTACCCTTATCAGTTGCACCTTTGCTATCGAGTACTTCAATAAGGCATATCACTGCATTTGTTAGCACGCAGTGCTTCCGAGTCTTATGCTAAAACACCACATATTTTAGAATACAATGCTTATATGAGTGTTTCATATATGAGTGACATGAACTAATTTTCAACCCCCACGTTCATATGCAATATCGGAGCATTAACTAAATGTGCACGAACATTTTTGACAAAGAAAGATAATAGACCTTCATGAAGTCCACCAGCATAAAAACAACCTCACAAATGCTTCAAGGTCTAAGGTAAGAGTCTAGGCTATGCCCAATGAGTTCTCTTTTGCAATTACTTTAGGCAAGAATGTAGCTTAACCTTGTAGGGTCGGAACTTAACATCTCCTTATAGTATAACGTTGAATGGTAGACAATTGCAGCAGCATATATCATATGATCATCCCAGCCATATGCTAGTCCTCTACCAATTCTCAAGCCTATTGCACCATTTTTTACCCGAAGCGACATAACCCCTTTCATGTTCATACATTCAGCTCCTCCATTTGGCAAAAGAACTACATAGAATCATTGCTTTCCCTCAACCCCCGTCCGCTTCACCCGGAATGTCTTGAGGTGTCAATGCTATTGTGTGATCTAGAGTCCTTACTCTCGAGGTTGACATTGACACCCTCCATGCCATAACCAAATGGCTCACAAGGTGCGTTGACATAGAAAAGGTTCATATCTTGACCAGTGATATCCGGATCTAGGGGACAATCTAAAGATGCATCTACATACTCACCAATCTCTTCAACAAATTTTCTCTTCCCTGTCGTGCCTACGAAGCTCACTGAATTATCTCCGGTAGCTCGATCCTTACCAAAGATTTCCATCACTCCATAAAATACAGTCATCATTTGTATCTTAGTACGTGTATAACACCATCAATTATTACAAATACATACCTATTCAATCTCCTTCCAGACCTCCTTGGCAGCATCTATAGTATTGGTTAACTCTTTGAAACCCATCCCATGTTATTAACATTTTGTCTAGTCCAGCAGCGAAGTTCTAAAATCAGGGAGGAGACATGAATTTCGTGCATGTAGAGATTGGGAAGAATGGGCAGCATTAAAAGAGGAGACATAATGTGCTGTTCAGCCATCTACAGTCTGCAGGTTCAGGCCAGGAACAGTACAAATGTCAGGAACAGTAGACTGATTTTGAAAAATGGAAAAAAGATATTTTTTGAGGAGGGAGAAGGAAGGGAACGACGAGCAGACCTGAGGAGGGGGCTTCTCCCCCAACATGACGAGTGTTGAACCAGGAGAGGAGAAGAAGAACGACGAGTGTTCCGGGACCGGAACAGTAGTAGACGGAAACTAGACTTCTTATTGCTCTGTTTTCGTTTCTTGATGTTTTCAGTTTCTACAACCCACTTCTGCACGATGTTCTTGACATTTTCTATGTTTTATGTTAATGTCATTACTTTTTACCTTCCAAATATGAGTAGCTAAAGCCTTAGGGATGTCTTAAGGTGAAGTATGGTGGTGTGTGCTTATGATTAATAATGAAATTTATGTTTGTTTCTTAGCTCTTGTTTCTATCAATCTATGGGTAGACCTAAGGAGGGGAACAAGTAGCTTCACAACTTATATGTTTGATTTAGAGGTAGACCAACAAATCAAGACGTGAGTCGTAGGTGTTACTCTGGGGTAGAACCAATAGAATCGGGTAGACCTAGTTCTATATACTTTGCATGCAGGTAGACCTAATTGCAATGTTGGTTATGATATTTGGGACTAGCTTAGCCGAAAATATGATGAATGACCTGGGTAGACTTAGGTTATTTGAAGTTGTGAGTGTAGGAACATGGAAAATTAAATTAGGCACCTTAGTATAGCACCACTTGCAGATCCTTAAGTCATCTTCGTGTTATTCTGAGTTAGAACTAGTACTTATTACCTTTTGCATTGAAACCTGATTTTGTTTACTGAACTTTCTTGTCACTGCTAGTCCAAGCTTAGATTAAGACTTACTGTTATCCCGAATTATTCATTTACTAAAACACTTAGTAAGTACAAGCTCTTCACGATCGACCCCGATATCCACTATACAAGTTTTCCAAATTTGTATTTTGTGTAGATTAGCGCTTATAAATTTATTTGATAACGAAATTTTTATTTTTGCAACGACATTTGGAATTTCCGTTTATCAATGCAACAAGTCCTACTCCTCATCTGACCTCTAAGCCTGCTTTGTTTTTATGGTAGATTCTTCAATGACGACCTTTGGGTTATGCATATCTGTGATCTATACTGGAGGAAATAAAGTAGAAAGAATAAAGAGAAACCAACGACAACATACAACAAGTAAACACACGAATCAATTCTGAAGTCAACAAATTTAAGGTGGGAAACTCCACACAAGGAATGCATACGCAATTGACAACTAACCCATGCACCAAAGCCCTCACATATCAGTGTAATCGCTAGAGATATCGTCTAGCAGCAACCCTATGTCCAAGCAGGTGAACACACCAAAAAATGGAGTTAGTGGGGAAGTAGGAAAAGTAATCATTATATAAAGGGTTGGTATTTTGGGAAGGGGTATATAGGTAATTTCATATATACATTCATCATATACCACATTTATATCTATGTATCAAACATGTTTCATCTTAAATCCAAATAAATTAAACCTCTCAACCAAACACAAATAATCTTCTAAACCCATAAAATCTATTTATCTAAATCTAAATAAACTAAATTCAAGTGAAGACATTACCCACCAACTAAAGACACCCTTAGTGACTCCCTTTTGAACTCACATCATAAGACCTATTTAGTCTTCTACCTTGGAATGCAAGTGTTCATCATGTATTAGGTGAAGATGAGGAAGACAAAGTCATTGAAGTACTAAGTGGCACTCAAGAGGATCATTTGATACTATGCATGAGCATCCCCTTATAGGGTGGACATGAACAATCAATGACTTATTCCATCAATAATTGGTGTCACACCCATGAAAATATCAAACAAGGTCAAATGCTTGTAGAGATTACCATAGTTATTGAATCTAGGAAGCCCTCCATGGAATTTGATAGCGAGGACTCAACATATGATTGATTACATGGAGGGGGAAGGGATAGTAGGTGTACATGCCCAACAAGCAACTCTTCTCTCTCTCATTAGCTTGGTAGGTCTCGACAACCTGTTTCATAGGATCTACCTTCTAGGAGTAGTCCCTACATGCAGCATCTTCACACATCGAGTAGTTTATGGAGGGCTTGCGACTTTGTATGGTTGTGTTTCTTAATACTATTCAATTTAGTCACTTGTTTGCTAGCTCTCTTACATTAGGGTCATAGATTAGGTGAGTAGTACGGGAGTAAGCCTCACATATCCTATCATCTTCAACATAGTAAGTGTTATCCCAACTATCCCTTATCTCAATAGGAACTAGATCACCAAAGGTTTTGACCTCACTCAAGTGTTGTGGATCTTTCTTCAACTCCTAATGGCTTATGTTCCTCTCAAGAAAGTTGCACAAAGTTCTAAAAACTCCACTGTGAGATATTAGAATGCCTCTACCATGTCCTTCATCTTCTAAAAGTAAATGGCAGCCTAGGCTTTAGAGTAGTAGTTGCTTGCATGAGTGATAGGGGTGCAGTCCTCTAACTGACCCTATATTTGTTAGTCTGTTGCTTCTCATTTACTATATGAGAGAGTTATAAGAATCATTTTTAAGACTCTATGCTTAAACAGTCTTTATTTCTACACTCTTGCCACAACAAACTTAGAAAACTTTTAGTTGGCATTGTTATCTCTCTTAAGATAAGTTCAGTTACGGACAAGTCGCATCCTCTAATTCAGGGTTACTCATACGCCAGGGAAGAAATTTTACTAGGCATGTGGTGAAGAAATGAAGCAAATACATAAGGAAAGTTGGAAGAACTCTAATGGAATGCTTCGCCTTCTTTGAGTACTTTCCTTTCCCAAAATATTGGTCCTTGTTTAATTTTCTCTTCTTACTTACATACCTACATAAAGGTGGGTGACAAGATGAAAAGTTTCTTTTTTACTATATTTTTCTCTCTACATTAACTATTATTGGTGATATTCCTATATTTTAGGGAAAGACCTTTGACTTTCATCAAACTAGATCGAGATAACAATCAATGTGGCATTTGGAACCAACGAGATATTGGATTTAGGAATATGGACCTCATCAGACAATGGCGGGTTGCTCTTCAAAAACTAGCCTCATTGAGGATGCTACTCTTTCCTTCAATTTTAACAACTAAACCGTGCTTTTGTGACCTAATGACTGGGAGCATAGAGGGTCTTCCTGAAACTAAGAAAATTTGCTATGAGAAATGGGGAGTATTTTCCTTCAGTTTAATAGTTGTAGTTTCCCGCCGCTACCATTCATTGCAGTTTTCCATCTATGCTTTTATATCTACCCAAATCATGTATTTGGTTTGGATGATTGGTTGAACATCCCCTCTACCTTGAGCCACATCCTTGGTTTGTACCATATCTTGAGGATGCATATCACATGGATTAAAAAATATGGAAGGAGGTCCCATCCCATGCCAACTCTCGTTCTACAAAGATGGGAGTCTTGCCTAGCTAATCCTACAACCACTTGGTGTTTTACCTTAATTCTAGTTGTGAACTCCCAATGGCCCTTAGCTAGGAAAAAAATTTCCCACCTTTTACGCAATGATGATGTTTACTTTCCTCGGTGCCTTTGTGGTGGCATAGGATTTTAGTTGATTACTCCCTCGTGGCACTCGGAAACCTTGATTAGGATCTACACTTAAGTCTAGTTAAGTTGTAAATGGCTTTTGAGACCCAATGAGAAATTTGAAGATTCAATCCATAGTTGCGATTCTTTGGAATCTTGTATCTCATGGCCATGCTTGATAGAGTTTTATATTAGAATGAGTTGATATTCATTTTTCTAATGAAGCCATCAGGCATGTAGGTGCCAAAGGGGAATATGATACCTTACAAGAGCAAGGTAAACACTTACTTCTAACTTCCCTAGTTTTCCATTTGTGAAACTTTCAAGTTGAGTGATGTGTTTATGGGTTCTGTAGGTTGTAGAAAAAGACATGCTCAAGCAAGAGACCCATGGAGGTGACATCTCTCATGTCATAGAATTGGTGGGATCTTAAGCCCTTCATAAAGGGTTACACCAAGGCCTCCATGAGATGACTTTGTGAGGCAATTGCAGCTATTGTGTTGATACCTCAATAAGCTCCATGCAAAGTTCTCTTCTACATGGTTGATAGATGTCACTAGCAATACTCATTTTACCTAGAAGTAGTTGAGGACTTCAATGCCAACATGGCCCTCTCTAAATAATTTACCATGATGGAGGAGGAAATCTCTCAACTAGTAATGCAAGGCAATGAGAAAGCCATTACAGGCTGAGGTGCATCATACAAATAGATTTTTTGTCGAGGTGATCTCATAGCTAATACTTTGTAGGAAATTGGAACAAGAGCTAAAGAAAGAGATAGAGAAACCAAGGGTCCTAAATGAAATCAAGTGGACCTCCACTCTACAAATGGTAGGTTATTTCACAATGGCCCTAGATCACTTCTTGAGCATATGATGTTGTGTCAAAATTGGTAGTATTTGTGGTATTTTGAGTGTTAGGATAATGAATTAGGTGAGTTCGAATAGGAAAAAATGTTAAAATTAGAGTTATCAAATTTATTTCATGTAATAACTTGCTTTGGACCAGTTTTGTGTTGATTTGCTTGTTGGGGCGAATTTATTTTTCATTCAAGCCTAGCAACGGCCAACCCATTTGGACCTGGTCATGTATTCTAATCACTCTATGTAGTCATTATTAGTTCAAGGGCAAAATGAAAATTGCGCATTTGCATCCACGAGGAGATAAGACTACCCAATGAGAAATAGTGAACATAAGCAAAGCTTCCTCAAGGAATGCAATAGGGCAAATGCAATCGAGTATAGAGAAAATGGAGACTTTAGACGTTGAGAAAGTTTTTTCCGATGAGTTTGAACCAGTTTCAAGGAAGAAGACAGTTCTAGCATCATAGTGGAACTCACCTCCAATGCTTGATGCCCTGCAAAACGGCAATCTATCTATGCAAAGAAGACTATGGAAGCAGTTCCCGAGTGACAATAGAGCTACATCCATCACCTAGAGCAATAACAGAATGCTAGGAACCTTCCCAACAAACCCCCTAAAACTAGTCTGCACACGAGAAGAAGAAGCTAACGCACATACTAGGATCTAACTTGAAACCTTGAAAAAATATTTTATTTTGTTCACTTTCTTTCTATGCTTACTTTCATGAACATGCTCATGTTTTACATTTCTAGCTTGAATGTTAACCACATTGCCTTGTTTGCTTGTCTAAACCTGATTTCTTTGTTGTTTTCATTATTGTTTTCATGCCTAAATCGAAACAATAACCTGAGACTGTTCTTTTAAGCATGGTTAGTTTTCTATTAAGTGTAATGCTTACTTTTGAACTTTCAAGAATGCTAACCAACATATTTTGTTCTCTGTTGTTATGTAGAAGCTATCTTATGCATTTTTACTAATCTCTTTAGAGTAGAAGCCCACATCCCAACAAAAACTATATGTGGATCGACTTGGACTTGCTACTACTGCATTATTTTCCTGGTGAATGTGATATAGAATGCTTGTTCAATTTTATAAATAACTTTTGATGAGGAAAATCTTTAGGCCCATGACACCTTTTGAATTTTCCATCCATTAGCAGATTATTCAGACTATTCACCTCTTTCGGCTTGATACAATATAGGAGATATGAGGATAGTTAAGCTTGGCTATAGACAAGAGGCTCTAGTCTGTTGTAATTTAGCAAACTAAAATCTCTCATGTTGTTCTTGGGGTGAGTGAAGTTGCTCAAAAGGTGGCCAAAGCAATGCTACTTAAAATTATAAATGCTAATTCTCAACGTGAAGATTATTCAGAGAGTGCTCAAGGATCAGCCCATGATGCATCAACTTTTGAGAAGCTGGTTCTCATATTGCTCAATGAGCTGACACTCCCATGCCCAAAGAGCTCCAATGCTAGTACTTTAGGCTCTTATATTCACTATGTAATTGGTACATTTGACTTTATATTTAATTTAAATGGATGCCTTGCTATTTCACTTACTATTTTGTAACACAAGTAGCAGCCTAAATAGATAGCAACTAAGTGAAGCTACCATCAAACAACAATGAAAAATATTCATGCAATGAACTAAGAAAACTATAAATAAAGTTCATAAAGTGTTTTAACACTTCTTCTTCAACAAAGCAGTTCGTTTTACCCTGATCTCTTCTTCTAGAGTTCATTTTCATAGGTTCTCCTTCGAACTGCATCTTTCACTAGAAGGTGCACAATACCAACTACTCTATTTTCATGTTCTCACTCGTGTATTGTCTCTAATTGGGTCTTGAATTTTCTCTCTCCTTTATAGGATATAGATCTTGTTATATGCTTCAGCTACTCTGTAGAAGTTGCTACTTATTCCCTACATTTCCTCCAGAAGTCATCGGAAAAATATCTCCCCCTAGCTAGTTGATAGTATTCTCCTCTAGATTTGATGGACTTTCTCTGAAGGATGGATTTCTTACTCTAGAGATTTCCTCAAAAATCATGCACTTTTCATCCTTATTTTTTTTCTTTTATTCATTGTTAAGTGTCATTTTTATGTCTAAATGCAATTAAAGTTATTTAGTTAAGAGTTTATGATATAAGGTTAAGGTTTTATCTAGATTAGGGTAATTATCATAAATCATGTATTTTATCTGATATATTTTCTAGTTTTCTTTTATTTTGATTAGAGGTAAACATGCAAAAGGAAAGGGTGAAAAATAGAATCACATGGCGACAAAATAGTTCTTCCCGAACGGACACTTTCTTGATTTTTGAAAGATTACACATGTCTAATAATGAGCCTTGGCGTGCAGTACATGGGCACCTCTAACAGATGAAATTATTAGCATACCAATGTTACAGCAGGAGCTTTCTTGCAAGTCACTCCAATCCGACAAAATTAGAGGAACATGAAAACTTGGATAGAGTTCGTTCAGTTTAAGTTTAGACTCATAGACAACTTTCAATTTCGAATTTTTAGTTTAGATTGTTGTTTATCCCTATATAGGATTTTTTCTCTAGCTTCTATCTAGAACTTGCTTTCATTTTCCTTGCTTTATATAGGTGTTCGTAGTTAGAAAGTTTTGTTTCTAGGTTGAGACTCCTAGTTCTACGTTTTGTTTGTTAATCTCCATTAATTCTTTGAATCTTATTGGTTTCCGTATGTCTACATACAATTATGTTATAGTCTTTCTGTAACAGCCTCTTTTTTCAAGATTTATGTTTTCTAATCACTACCTGCGAGTTTTGAAGAGGAGCAAGGTGGAAAGCACCAATTTATGCCCTTTTGGTTCGAGGGAGACAATGTTTTGTCTATAACAGTACTTTAGGATCAATGGACAGATAGTGATCTCGTCTTTGGAATCATTAGGTCATTGGTGACACTTGGGCACATGCATCCAATTCGACCATGAGGGAACGATGGTAGGACCTCTTATCTTCGCGTTTGTCCAAGAGTGAGCAATATCGAGCTAGTCTCGTGCCTCCTTGCAAGAGAGTGTAAGAGAAGGTAGGCAATTCCTTACTCTTATAACCGAGTACTCAAGAAGATTAAAGAAGAGTGAAGATGTGACAAATGTAGTTGGGTAGAATTCTAATCCTAAGAACATTCTCTTTATTTAAGGTTTATCACTTAAGTTTACTTTTGCTATTTGTTTCCAACCCCCTTACCCAAGCTTCATCATTTATGTCTCTCGTAACTTTTACTTTTCAAACCCGTTTATAAATCATGACATTTGTGTTCACATTTTACTGGAAAAACAATTTCTGGTGTTCAAAACGCGTAGTACACATTTGATGTGGAAACGACACGCATCAAATTTTTGGTGCCATTGTTAGGGAGGAGTTCTTCTCCATTGAACGAACGTTTCTTGCCAAAAAGAGGTAGCAGATGCCCTATTCAACCACTGGAGATACAATTTGATAGTGCAATCCACCGAAAAAAGCCTAAAGGAGATGAATTTGATATATTGGGATGGTGGAAGAGTCAAATGTCTACTTATCTAATATTGGCAATAGTAGCAAAAGCTGTTTTTACACCATTGGCTTCCACCATTGCTAGTGAGAGTGCTTTTAGTTTAGGTGGCCACATCCTAACTCCTCACCGTGAGAGCTTGGCAGACAGCACATTGGAGGCATGTGTCTGCTTGAAGGATTGGGTGGCCGCTGATTTGAGATTACAGAATATCACGATGGATAAATGGGATGATGATGATGATGTCTCAAGGAATTCTGAAATTGATTAATTTTCTTAATATCTAATTTTTATGTCTTTTTCATTTAATATTTGTAAATTGATACTAACAAAAAACAAGTTTTTAACTCCTTCTGTGTTATACACAGCCAAGCCTGGTAAAGGAGGAGGGAAAACACCTATGCCTCTCGGAATGGATTGTATGTCAAATATCTATTGATGTCAATGAGGAAGATAGACATGCATTAAGAAGTATATTGCAATAAAAAAGATACATGATTGAAGATATTGTATCAAAATCATATCAAATTTGAAGTAAGTCTTTCACCTCCTAAATATTTTTTCAATATCATATTTGGCTAACTAAATTAATTCTATGATATCATTTCAGAACATTCATGGTATCGATCGTATTGGTCTATACCAACATCAAGACCAAATCATTATGAGGGGTGTTTTGCATGAAGTTCTCGAGCAAAACATCAATGTGAATCAACAAAAGGTAAATAAAGTAGTAATAACATTTAATTCTTTTATTTTTCTTTGAAGTTAAAAAAGTTTCTATCTATGCACTTTTGTATAGAAGATATTTCTGAAAAAGCAAATGAAGATGAGGAAGCTGAAATGCATGTCAATGAACAACTTGAGATTGTAGGAAAACACAACAAAGAACTCTTTTTAAACACATTCAACGAATGGAAAATAGGTTAATGATAATGAAACTTGGATTATTAATACATGTTAGACTTGTTTCTTTATATCTTCTAAGTTATTTTTTTCCTTTTTACATGAAAGGACTTATATTTGAGATTTAATCACACAAAATGAAAGTGGAGCATTTGCTCTAAGAACAATCCATATACAAGATGGAATTGAGATGCAAAGGCAAACAATTGATCACCAAACAATAAGAATCCATCAACTGTTAAATGAAAATAATAAATTTGTTAGAAAAAATAGAGATGATAGAAGAAGAATTACAACTTCACTGATTAAAAACTCAAACGTATAAAAATGATGTTATAACAAGTGTTCAACAATGAGACATATGTTCTACAAGTGCAATTGCAAGCAAAAGAAAGGAAAAGGCAAAGTCAAATACAAGGGAATGGGAAAATGAAAAGAGATATCAATAATAATGGTTTTCCTCTTCAGAAAAATTGAATTATTGTTTAGTATTATGTTCTAATCATCAAAATTTGATAATTTCATAGGTTTTGTCTATAAAAAGTTATTTTGCATCATTTTTTTGTGAAACTATTCTACAAAATCATCTAATATTTGGGTGTTGCCTCTAATTTTTTTAATAACTAAATAATATTTTTTTCAAAAAAAATTAAAAAATTCAAAATAAAAAACAATCAAACAATCTAAGAAAGAGCCAATAACAATATTTGTTTTTTCTAGTAAAATTGATTTATTTCATAATATTATATTAAACACTTAACAAATTCACTTATTTCATAGGTAACGTTACACAAAATTGTTCTGTATTATTTTTTTTTATGAATTTTCTTATGAAATTTTCTAATATATAGTTGATTAATCTAATTTTTAATAATTAAATGATACTTTTTTCAAAACCTTAAAAGAATCTTACTAATTAATATTTCTATAAACTTATTTAATAGTAATTTTTAATTTAATAGTTTATGCATTCAATTTTTCTTTAAAATGAATAAATCTACTTATTTTTAATATATTATAATTATTTCAAATTATAGTATGAGTTGTAAATAAATAATTAAAATAATAAAAAAAACTATTGATTCTTTCAAATTGTATATTTAAGAAAATTTACTTTTATTTTGAATAAATATAACCATTTATAATATGTTTGCCATTATTTCAAATTGTATTATAAATAATAAATAAATAAATATTTTAAATAGTAATTAAATATTTTTTTTCAAATGATTTAAAATATTTCTTGAAGAAAAATAGCGTTTATTAAAATCAACGAAATATTATTTTGAATTTTTAATTATAAAAAATAAAATAATTAAAAAAAATTAAAATATGATACCGAAATAGAATTAATGAATAAAATGAATTGATAAAATTATTTTATTTTTTATAACATATGATATTTTGTAAAAGAGATACACTCATTTTTATTTCGGTCCATTCCAACCGCTGCCAATCGCGACCCCAGTGAACCTACAAAGATAAAGCATTCGCGTGACAAAAACCTTAATAGTAATAAACCTTGGCCTTTTTCACGTAAGCTCCCTTTTGTACCATCATTTATACATGAAACGTGTAAACAACATCCGAGAATAATTAGAATAATACAGCAATGATTCGTACGAGCAATTATGTGAGTCGTAAAAGGGTTTGGGATAAAATAAATTCTGAGAGGGGAGGAGGCACTTTCCTGAATCAGTGCAGTGAGAAGCTACTGATCCATTAAGTATAAAATAAAATGGTTGAGGAAGCATAATGAACAGGTATCCGTTAATTGTGAACAAACTTTATTATTTATACCCAATGACGGCGATGGCGACAGTACGGCGGCGGCGGAATTCGGCACCTACGGAACCCAAAATCGGTCCACCAACCAACTAATCAAACCAACTCCTACTCTATCCATGTAATTAAGAGGTGCATGCATTCCTATATATATTGACATGGAAATCCGTAAAAAGTGTTTCTTTCCCCAAGATCGCCGAGCTAAAATGAATCCGGTACCGCCGCGGCGTAACGAGAGAATGGTGACTTACGAGGAGTGCCTGAAAAACCACGCCGCGAATGTCGGAAAATATGCGGTGGACGGTTGCTGCGAATTTATGCCGGCGGGAGAGAACGGCAGCGGTGCCGCCCTTAGATGCGCCGCCTGCAGGTGTCACCGGAATTTCCACAAGAAGGTGGTGCGCCACCCCGATAGCTGCCGCTGTTTCGCCAAAAGCTCGAATCCGAAATAGGAGAAACACCAAACAGCTGAATTTGCATGCCTCACGTTTCCTTTCTAACTGTTTCACGTTCTTTCCCCGCTTTTGTTATCCCAAAACCATCAAATTTGATCACTTCAATCTCTTTCATACTCATCAAATAATCAATCTTACATTCCCAACCCACTAAATGGGAGTGTTCTACAGACTTCTAGAAAACGTGAGTTAAATCTTACATTCGTGTACTCCTTTGTACACGAATTTCGAGGTCAAAACATACACTTTGCAGGGTTCGTTGGTAAAAAGTTTTTTTAGTAAAATATATTGATTTGATAATTGATTTGCAAATTAATTGTGTCAGATTTTCTTATTATAAATTATTCTAAATTTTCAGATTTTTGAATATTATATATATAATTTAAAATTTATTCTTTTATATAAAATATATTTCTGTTCCATTTACTTCTTCTTAACAAATAAAATCGATTTTTTTGTTATTACTAAATCTTACACATGGTTTTTTAAAAAAAGTATAATGTAATTTTGTCTTTGAGTTTTTTAATGTTTACTTACAAAAATTAATCGTAAACAACATATATTAAAAATTAAATTTTAACCTGAATATGTTAAATTCCCCCGAGAGGGTTTTTTTATTAAAAAATATAATTGAATATAGTCATGCTTCACAAATTATAAATCCAAATTTTCATATATCAATAAAACTCATTTTGACATATAAACATATTACAAAATGCGAAAGTTAATTCCTATGATATTTTGCATTGAGTACATAAATTTATTTTCAATAAAAAATTTTCTTAAGTGATATTTAAGAAATTCAATTTCAAAAACTTTAAAATAATATAACATGTACTTTTAAGTTAATTCATTTTTAATATTTTAATTATTTAATAAATATTACCCAACACTTCTATGTGATAAATTTTAGTAAGGTTGAGCTGTTTTTACTAAGTTTAGGCATCGCTATTCTCTCTTTGATCTTTCATATTTCGTGCGCAAGTTTGACGCCAGAAAAACATCTAATCATTTTTGCTTTTGCATAAGTGTTTTATTGAGACATCATTTATGGTGGATGTTATTGCTGAAAAATAAAGAAACATAAAAATGATAACTTTTCAAAAATATAAAAACCATCATATATAAAATTTATTATTTTGGATTTCTGAGAAAATACAAAATAAAAATTATGTGCAAGTTTTGACTATTATAAAGCAATACTATTCATTAATCATTATAATACCATCATTTGCTTAATATGATTATAGAGTCAATCATGTTAGAGTCACTTGGTTTTTTACCATAATACATGTTTTTTTATTTCTCACATTCCATTCAAACTCTTGCACTTTGCTTGGTAGTCATCATAGCTAAAAGGGATTTTTTAAATTAATATTTTCTTAAAACTAAATGTCCATCTTTAACTATAATCATCTTACCGCTTCCCTTTATTTAAAGGCATTTTTTTATTGAAAATAAAGGTGTGTTTTATCATTAGTGTGGCTTCGTTAGAGGATGTTATTACACTTACCTCTGAATTTTAGGGAAGGTCATTGGGTCATATCGATGTCTTCATTATACCAAATTATCGGTCATAACCCTAACTTTTAAATTTTAGGGATGGTTACTAGATCGATATCCATGTCTTCATTAATAGAAGTTTACCAGGTCGTTATCCTTATCTCTTTATTTTAGGGTAGTTACGTGTGCCTTCGTTAGAGGATGCTATTGGGTTATTACAGTTACCACTGAATATGAGGGAAGATCACTCGGTCGTTACCCCATGCCTTCATTGTAAGAGGCTATTGGATTATTATCCTTAACTTTGAATGTTAGTAGCAGGTTATCAAATCATTTTCCATGCTTTCGTTATATGAGGTTATGGGGTAATTATATATAGTTACCTTTGAAGTTTTTCTTCTTTTAGGCGTAGGGGGGCGTAGAAGCCCCTAGTGATGGTTAGAGATGATGATGATTATGTGTAGAGCGCATGCCTAGGTGTCCTCTCATTATGTTTTATAATACATGTTTTCTCAATTTTTTAAACTTATAAAGTAAGCATCCTTTCTAGTAAATTGGGTGTTTTTAATATGAATTTTGATATTTTCGTATTTTCCATCTGATTTATATTTTTATGTGTAAAAATAGACTAAATGTTTGATTTAGTCCACTTTTGATTCTTAATGATGATTTTCATAAAGTCTTACGTCTAAAAATCAATGATATGTAATACAAGATGAGGGTACAATACGAACAATGGATGGACAAATTAAGGGGCAAGTTGTTCTTAGGTAGAAACAATAGTAGCCGAAATGAAGATTTTGTATAAAAGGACAAAAATAGCAATAGCTAAAAAGTTGGAAAAAACAAAAAAATAAAAATAAAAATAGTACACAGAATTGCTGAGGAGAGAAAGAAAAAGAGGCAAATTGGAGATTTTGCACACTCCAAGGACATCTTTCTGAAGTAATTAAATGTAGATAACCATCATATTCCTTGATTTTTAGGTGATTCATTGTTGAATCATCACCTTCTATATATCATAAAGAACGAATTTAGTAATAGAATGAACATGGAATTAACCGTAAATCAACTTTGTTGGTATTGTCATTGATATTTTCAATGGTTTGAAATGATCTATCTACTCAAGGTGAAAGTTTAGATTATCTCTTTTAGTTATGGTTTATCATTTAAACTTGTTTCTATAATTTACCTTACAATCTTTTTACTTAAGTTCCATCATGTAAGTTTCTCTTGTTATTTACTTTTGTAATCTCATTTACAAAATTGTGACAATTTATATTTAGTTTAAACTTCACATCGGTGCTAGGGAATTAATTATCTTTGTGTTTGGTGTTATGTGTTAGTTTAATTTTTCTTTTTTTTTCTTTCTTCTTTTTCTCTTTTTTAATATTTCATTTTTTTTTGTTTCTTTTCTGCTCAGTTTTTCTTTTATGCAGCCAATTCATCAAGATTTGGTTCAAGTCTTACATCTTACCGAGAATTTACATATCTTTTGGATCAAGAGAGATTAAATAGACGTCCTATTCTTGAGAGCATGGTGGGCCTTTAGGGAGTAAATGAGTGAAATACTCTACATTTTTAAAAACATTTTCATATTACCCTACTTTTTAAATTTATTATTATTTTACCTGAGTTTTTAAATATAATTAGTAATATAGCTTATCTTTTGTCATTACTTTTATATTACCTTAATTAAAAGATTAAATGGGTAAATACCTCAACTTTTTTCATTTACTTTTTTATTTATATTAACTTTATAAAAATTTTGTAATATTAACAAAAATAGAGTTATTTTTTCATTTTATCTTATCTTTATGATTTTTTATATTTTTTAGTTTTAATAAATTTATTGGATACATTTTTTTGATATATTAATATTATTAAAAATACACTTTATTTTCATAATTTAAGATTTCAATTGAAGGTTTAAATTCAGTATTTATACTTTAGTAATAGTATAATATTAGTTTTTCGAAATTCATGATTATATTTTATAATTTTCATGAAACAAATTTTTGTAGTATATTGGAAAGGAATTGTTTAAACCCACGTCAAAGCCGCCTAGCTTGATGGCGGTTTCCACCGATTAGACGGTGAATTCATAAATAGCAAAGATAAGAAATCGAATTCCCCCTTAGATGACTTATAGAGCAGTGGATTATGGTTCATATATTAATATTATTAAAAATATAGTTTATTTTCAGACTTTATAGTTTCAATTGAAGATTTAAATTAAGTATTTATATTTTAGTTATAATATAATATTAAGGTTTTCGAAATTTTAGAGATTAAAATAAAGGTAAATAAGTTTTATTATTATGATTTAGTTAGTTTAAGTTTATAATATCAGGTAAAGAACAAATGCATTAAAAAGAGGTAAAACACAAATAAAAAGAATAACTAAGGTAAAATGACAATAAAAAATGTTAAAAAAGGTAAAAAAACAAATGCATTAAAATGTAAAAGGTAAAAATGAACAATAAATATGTTATGACAAGGGTATTTAACAAAATCACCGGGCCTTTAGGTGATAGATTGATTGAAGGGATGTTTAGGGCACTACTCTATTCCCTACCAAGTGATGGTAGATATAATAGATCATTGTCTGCACTTAACGTGAAGTAACCTCTCCAGGCCTCTCATATTAAGTAGCAACAAGTCTTTCATTCATATGGGATAGAGGAATAACTAACTAAGCCCCCATTTAATTCTAAACCATTAGGTGATAACTCTTATGTTATGTGAGTTTCCTATGGTCTCATCAGATGACCACCCATTGATTCAATGACATCAGTCTTCTAGTCTTCTACACTAAGCAACAATGAGGCTTAACCTTGTGTTGGGCAAGTCATAGCTTCCTTGGACATTTGACGCTCAATTTATCTGCTGTATCTTGCCTATTGGGTTTTGAGCACATAAATAATAGGGTGTCATTTCCTTAAGTTTAGAGGGGCATTTTCTCCTCCCAATAGAGGGGACCAATTTTATCAAAATTAAAAACAATTTGAGGCTATTTACACTAAAAAACGAAACATTGGGATCTATAATGCCAATTTCATAAAGAGATAAATTTTGCTAAAAATTGAAATAATAAAAATTAAATGTGCTAATATTTAAATAGTAGAAATCAAAAATACTTGTGTTTTAGAAAATTTTTGAATGTTATTTTTGCTTTTAAAAAAGCAAAAATTAGAAGTATAATTTTTTTAAAAAAAGTAGAAATATAGATGCTATATTCTGGAAAATTTTTAAAAGTAGAAGCTCTTGAATGTTATTTTTGGGAATCTCATGAAAAAAATAAAAATGAAAAATAAAAGTAATTGTTTTATTATTTTTACTTCTGCATCATTTTTAAATATCTAAAAATTATTTAATATACCACAATATATTTTCTATTGATGAAAACTTTCAGCAATTATTTTTAAATAGCACCTAAAAAATTTTTAAACACCCAAACTTTCAAGTAAAAGTAAAAATTTTCAATAACACTGTAGAGTATAAAATTTTATAAACAAATTATACTCAATATAAAATTTCAAGTGGAGATTACACATACAACCAAATAGTCGAAATTAATTAATTTTGATGCTAAGTTGCACAATGGGGATTTTCGATGCAATTATTCCAAAATCAAGTGCCCCTAATTAAGTTGTGGAGGAGGATCCTGAAAGGAAGTTGCTGATGATACGAGACACACGCCTGGCAATAGCCAGGGATCCACCCTCCGTGCAGGAGAATGCGTGAGGATTCCCGTCTTCATCGATCTCCAAGGCTACACCAGCCACTGCGTTTGCAATCTGAAATCCGCGAGCCCAGTGATGGATTCAAGTTCAAATTTGTCTGAAAACCGAAGGAAGACAAATATACCTCGTCATGTAAATGTATGGGACCCCAGTGATCGTCTAGGCCAAAAAGGAAGACTACTTGGCTTTTCTTTTCCCTGATGAAATCCAACTCTGGTTTCTTCGGCAGCTAGTCGGAGGACAAATTTGGTTGTTGGAATCAAATCACAACTCTTTGAAACCTATGCTCGGATTAATGGAAATCTTGACTTACATGCTCATACTCTGTCTTCGCCATAAACAGTACATTCCGAATGGCATGATACTAAGGACAAAAACAGGAAAAACTGCAACACTGAGCATCTTGTTATCAAAAACAGTCTTTTTCCTCTTCAATTTCTTTCAAGATAACCGATTATGAAAGTAAAGAAAACATGCAGCAATTATGAAAACAGAAATTGGATGAAACCTATCACACGTTAATGAACTCATGCATACCTTCAGAACGTGAGTACATAGAGTTTTCACAGCTGAAGGCGACCATAGTTTTGCAACTGAGTTCTTCATGAGAAAACTTGGAATGGGAGAAGGGAGCGTTCCTATCATGGCTCCTATGCAGCTCAATCCCACGCTGAGAGCTGGTGAACTTGCACAAAGATTTGATATTTTTTTCAAGTTGAAGTTGTAAGCAAAAGCGAATCCTAAACTTGAATAGGCTCTAAAGAGAATATAATACAAGATCTCGACTTACCTCACAAGTCTGCCAATGGAAGCCTGAGTTGATGAAGCTGCATTTAGTGCCAAAAAAGGATGAATACAGATGCAGTAACTGACCTGTATTACGGGAAAACCAGGTCACAGCGCTGAAAGTTTACACAACTCCTTCATGATCAAACTGTAGTGTACCTTGTCTGGATACCGCTTAAACACCTCTAAACACATGAATGCACCAATAGAGTGACCCACCTTCGTAGTAAAGTCAAGAAATCAGTCGGATGAGGTGGATTTTTTGATAAAACTGGAAAACCGCAAAAAATCCAGTTCCAATTTCACTATACAAGAGAGAATGAATACATTATATACCAGTAATAAAGGTATTCGTATGTCTTTAAATTCCTGCTCTATAAAGCTGGCCTATAAAAACAAGGAATACAAATAAAAATGGGGAATGAAATTTCTATCCCTATATCTTTTGAATGAAAAAGATAAAAATGTATAATAATACTTTGTGATCGATTTGTTCTTGTAATGAGAAGAGCTTCCCATTCTCCCAATCCTAGCAACAAAAACAGCAGGCTGCATTTGTGCTTGAGAAGCAAAAGTACAAATGACTAGAATAAGAGCAAAGAGAAGACCATATCTTTTGACGACTTGTACCTTTTCAGAGTGGGATATGTGGCCAATGGCTTCAAAATATGATTAAAGGAATCCATCACTCACTAGGTTGATAAATTTAAAAATACTCATTAACCAGAACTAGCCTGTGATTGATGCAGTTCCTCCAAGTAAGTCATGCAAGAACTCCAAAAAATCAGTGTAGAAATTGATGACACCTGCGAATCCAATGGCATATGTATTATTATTTTGACACCTTTAAGAAGATTTCATGTTGACAGAAACCCCATAAAATCAAGCATATCATTTACCCGGATTGCCAGGCGTGAACAAGATATGTAACAATGCAGAATCCCGAGCACGAATCTCCAATAAGTCTACCTTATATCTGATTCAAACAAACACATAATGAACACAAAAAAAGACACCACCTGTAAGTTCGCGGGAAAAAAGGACGTGACTCTAGTAGCTACCCAGAAATGTTTGCAACACGATGATTCGCCTTCTGCTTTACTCCAGTCAAGCTTAAGCTCGCTCCACCCATCTTATACCTTGAATTATCACTAGCACGGCACTCAAAATGAAGGTAGAAAAATCGTACGAATCTCCTACTAGGCCTCGGACTCCACCAAGTGTGAAGGCGAAGAGTACCTGGAACAATGACTGAACGAAAACCAGCAACCAGCATCGGGATTGTGCTTTTTTAATCGGAATTGGAAAAAGGCTAGTAATCGAATACCAAAATTGATTCGTAGAAGGTGACTCTTGCATAAACCTGGTGGTTCTTTTCTGTAAAAATGCGGCAGGCCAAACCAATCTTGGAAGGTGGCTCGTTGGGTTCACGAACACGAAGAGTACCACCACGTCTAACAACAATCCTTATTACAAATCAATTCCCAATTTATTGGATGGGTATGTAGGTTTAGATATTTTGTTTAATATAATTGGGTTTAGGACTTTTAGGTGTGAAATAATGACGTCAACCATGTATTCTCAATTCCTTGTTGTATTTATGTAAGTATGAAACCATTTTATAGTTATGGATGTTGCCTTTGATTTTTCACTCTCAATAGCATTACTTATGAATATACAATTTTTGCATATATGTTATAGCTCAATAGTCAAATATAATAATACAAAATAGCATAAGAATGTAAATGAGAAAGATGATTTTAAAACAATAAAACCCTATTCAAATTTTGAAATAAATAGTGTAACATAATTGGAAGATGAAAAATATATTTAAAGGAGATTAATGAGCAAACTTTTCTAAAACTAAAATGAAGATCAGATATATGAATACACTTGCAAAATACTTTGAATTTCCACCATTGAAAAAAAAAATAAGATTATTCTAGGATGGTTTTAATGATGCCATTGACATGGTAGATGTCTACATCAAGTATTCAATGAATTTGAACAGATATTGTTCCTAGAGGCTCTTTTACAAAACTAGCCAGTGTCTACGTTGCTCATTAGAAAAGTGGCCATCCTGTAGTTTTTGTTTAAAATATGGCCATCATGCTTTGATTTAAAGTAATCAAAATAATAATAAAAATATATAATCATAAATTGTATTTTATGAAATAAATAAACGGTTTTAATTTTTAAAAATAGTAAATAATTTAAATTCAAAACATAATTCAAATAATTTCATATTAATCATTATCTTTCAAAAAGTTTTTCAAATGGAATGTGTGAGTATAAAAATTGAAAAATCATTACCCTTCATATTTTAATGCATTTTTAAAAGTTGATTTTTTTTTTGAAAAGTTTATATTACTTTGTGTAAATTTATAATAAGAAATTTAAAAAATAAAAATTTATTTAAAAAATATGATTTATTTTAGTTTAAATTTAGTAATATATTAAACAAATTTAAAATATTAGAAAATTTAAAATATGATTTTCTAATTTTTACAAATATAATATAAAGAATTTTAGATATTAAAATATTTTTATTAATGATTAAAAAATAAAAAATATATACATGTATTGATATATATTATAATATTTTTTAAATGAGGATGACTAATATCATTAAAAAAAAACGCATACAATAGTCATTTTTCTATCATAAATGTGAGAAGATGTCTAATCTAATTATTTATGTTATTGAAAAGGAAGATGTATTTCCACACCTTGAAGAGATTAAAATCATTACATCTGATTATCCATAATCTTCCCTCATTATTTCGGTATGAGAGCATAATTAGGTTGATGAAGTGAAAGTAAGGAGATGCTTGCTAGAGGAAGTTACAACCTCTCCAACAAACCCATGACTTGTAGACTATTAGTCTGATAAGGTGTTCATCTTTGTATTCACACCTCATCTAGTCAAAGAGTCACATTGAGTTGCCTCTCCAACTACTATCATTTTTACCTTCAACTATTACCCAAGCAATAGGATAAATGTTGTTAACAACATCTAAATTGACTACTGCAAGCACTTGCCCTCTAAATGGGCCCTTCAAAAATCACCCATCAACTCCCATAAGTGGTCTATAACCTCGTAAGAATCCATCCCCACAAAGCTTCAAATGAAAAATAGACCATTTGAAATGTCCTCTCCCCATTAGACCTTGATTCACACTTAAGCGCAACTCTATTATATGTGTTACACCTTTTAATTTCATTAATTTAATTCTCAATCATCCTAAATTGTTCAACATTGTGACCATGAATTATCTCAAATGCTAACTTCTTGGCCCTCCATGCTTGATAATCTAAAATTTGTATATTCATGCTACTAGCAATTTTATCTCGCCAACTTTTGCTATTTAACTTGGGATTATTATGCAATTCTTTCACAAAATGTCTTGCAAGCCAAGTTGATTTCGAAGCCACATTCACAGTTACCCATCCACAATTATCAGCATGATTCGGTCCTATAGTTTTCAATTTCCATATACCAGGTGCATCTTTTGGCTTGCTAACTCGAGTTCTCCAAGGACAACTTAGATTGTTGCACATAAACAGTAATCTCCAAGTGTCTTACTTTGTAAAAACAATATCCTTACCAATATTAAAACAATGATTCTTTATGACCTCCCTAGCATGACTCTTGCTCCTAAACTCCATCCCAACAAACAAGTCAGACTGACTTCTGCTGCATTTTCTCCCAAAGTCATCAATAACTTTTGATTTGCTTCCTCTAACATTGTTATTATTCTTTGAACTAGTTATCTGTGTAATGTGTTTTTCTGTGAAACACTCATTATTGATGTCCTTTTGTAAGTCAACATGTTTATTTGTAGTATTCTCATTTGGTACGCCATACTTTGGTTCTCCAACATGAACAAATGCACCTGAAATAAGCAGAGTAGTAGATGTGGGGCAACATATGTATCTGTGATTTATTTTTTTTGCTCCACCACAGTATCATAATCATAATCAAATAAACTCCTCTCTTGGGAGTCATCACTGCTAGAAGAAGAAGTCTTAGGATTGCTCATTGTTACTAAATTGCATTCATCCAACAATACACTAGTAGTTTGCAATGCAATGCGTGCAACATGAACATAAAAGCCTTAATCAATGGTTTTCAAAAAGTTTCTGAAAAAATGTGTAGACTTCTCCGAAAATGACAGCATTGTCATCAAAACCCACAAAATTTCTTGTTTTTCAGTTCTATCTTATTGGAAGAAAATGGAACCCATAAATGAATTCATATGAGAAGAAATGGAACCCAAAAAAATGTCAAAAATGGAAGCTCTAGACCTAAAGAATCTAAAGTGAAGAACGGAAAAAAAACTTAGAAATTGCAAGGAATCAGAATGATTGATCGTTTAAGAATGAGAGAGGAACCTTGATTGGAAGGAGGAGGAACTTCAATTGAAAACAAAATGAGACAGAGAAATGAAAATGTTAACGAACTAGGGATTTTAGTATAGGGAAACATTTGTTGCCAGCATTTGCAACGAAACAATGACTTTAGTGACAAGTTCACTAATTTCAATAGTATAGGGAAACATTGATTAATATTATTTATTGGGTGACACATTTTCAAATTTTCCCTATGTTTTATTCAAACACACTAGATAAGTCCTAAGTTTATTCCAAAGGTTTAGTCCTCTAGTTTGAGACTTTCAACAACTTCAAGAAAAAACTAATTCCTCTTAAGAGGTTAGTTTATAATCACGTTGAGGCTACTTCCAGAGTTGAATTGTCCTTCCATCATCTACTAGAGTTCTATCTCTAGCAATTGCCAAGATGTAGTTCAAGGATGTACTAACACAGTTGGAGTGGGGTTAAAGTACCCCTCCTTAAGTAATGCAATTGCACATTTGATTAGGACTTCTCATGTTGGTGTGATGGATAATTTCTAATCTGAGGATAGTCAAGACTTTGGATGCATAAGTGTCATTATCCTTTCATTTTCGATCATATCAATAGCATAATCCTATAACATGTGTTTGACTAGAACCTAATCTTAGAAACATATATATATATCTTTAATGTGGTACTTCCAAGACTTGATAGAAATGAAGCCAATACATGAGCAATCAAGTAAAAAGCCTTTTCAAATGCTATTGTTGAAGATGGAAGAGTGAATATACTTTTTGGGACATGAGCCAAAGTACAATAAATGGAAATCTAATTATTCTATCAATCTAGTATATTAAAGTTATCACCCTTATGTTAAACTTGATGCATTGCTTGTACAATGCAATATCATTTTTTCTTGTAACTATAATTAGTGTAGCTGAAACCATCCAGTAAAAGTCATCCATACTAGTTGAATTACTAGGTCTATCCACATAAGTATCTTTTGTATATTGAATTTCATATCACATTTTCATAGGATTTGTACAAGAAATTCAAACAATTTGTACCAAAATCAAACATTGAGTAATGATTAAGTAATTCATAATAAAATGTGAAATAGAACTTGGATAATCATAATATAATTTTAAATCAATTTGCAAACTCAAAGACTTCTTTGGATCCAAGACTGAGGCAACAAAGTATAAGTTTGGAATATTTTGATAATATTTGATAAACTTATCAACTATTACATCAATACTTTGAGAAAGAAATCCATTATCAATTAAATTTTAAAAGTAGTAGATAATTGAACCAATGCAAATAAAACAAAATGAGTAGTTGGAGAACATAAGTACTAAATAACAGATGTATTGATAAACGAAAATTTTAGCAATGTCGTTGCAATAAATAAATTTTCCTATCAAATAAATTTGTAAGTCCTAATCCTCAAAAATAAAATATAACATAAAATTTATAGTGGAATTCGGGGTCGATCACAAGGAGCTGGTGCTTGTAATGTATTCTAAACAGATACAGAATTCGAAATAACAGTAGTTCTTAGTCTAAACTCAAACTAACAATAGTAAACAAGATCAGGTTTCAACACTAAAGTTAATAAGTACTAGTTCTAACTCAGAGTAATACTAAGATGCCTTAAGGGTCTGCAGGTTGTGTGGCGCTAAAATGCCTAATTTAATTTATCATGTTCCTATACTCACAACTTCTAATAATCTAAGTCTACCCAGGTCATTCATCATATTTTCGGCTAAACTAGTCCCCAATATCATCATCAACATTGCAATTAGGTCTACCTGCATGCAAAGTGTTTAGAACTAGGTTCACTTGGTTTTATTGGTTCTACCTCGAACTAATATCTACTGCTCCCGTCTTGATTTGTTGGTCTACCTCTAATTTAAGTATCTTAGTTGTGGAGTTACTTGTTCTCCTCTTTAGGTCTACCTATGAAATGATAAAAACAAGAATTAAGAAACAAACATAAATTTCATTATTAACCCTAAATCCACACCACCATGATTTACCTTAAGGTATCCCTAAAGTTTTAGTTACTCATATATAAAAGATAAAGCATGATATCATTAAAATAAACTGAAGAGAATAGCAAAGACATTGCAAAACAACAATCAAAGTAACGAAATATCCAACAAACTAAAGATAAAGTTGAGTGTCTTGTTCGCGATTTACTACTATTCACTGCCTAGAATAGTAGCACTGAATTGAATCTTTGATACTATTCTTCAAGTCTTTGGTGTTCCTTCTAGAGAAATTGACTTCATCTTCCTTCTTTCGTGTTCTCCCTCCTCCCTCCTAGGGTCTGGTGGTGTTCTCTTCCTTCTCCCCTTCCCAAAAATATCTTCACATCTTTTTTTCTATTCTCCAAAGTCAATCCATTGTTACTGACATCTGTACTGTTCCTGGCCTGAACCTGCAGACTGTAGGTGGCTGAATATTAATCATGTCTTCTTCTTGTGTCTTGTGTCCCTTCGAATTGTGCTCATAAACTAGTTAAATGTGATCCACAATGGTGTTGTTAACACTTGAAAGAATATTAGAAATCATAATACAAACTAAATCAATCATTTTGTCTATATTATGCAAAAAAATACAAATAACACTATAATTAATAAAATATTAAAAATCATAATTAAAAATCTAATTTTATCATTAAATATATCAATTTTATAACTTAAAAACATTGATGAAATGTGTATTATCATGTATTTTCAGACATATCTAATAAATAACAAAGTGTCTCAATTTTTTTTAAAAATAGCATAATCCATTTCAATAGATAAATCCACATGCATATTTAATAAATGTTTTATATGATAACACAAATCAAAGCATCTTCAAGTAGAATTCCATCTTTCGAAACAATCAAAGTAGAATTCCATATTACGAAAAAATCAAGCTTGAAAACTTTATTTTTAATATTTCAAGGGGCTGTTTGGTAGGGGTGTTTAGCCTGATTTTACCGGATTTGGTTTAATATTGTTCTTGTTTAATAGAGGGAGTGAATTTAAATCCCGGTTTAGGTTACACACTACTTTTCTACACGCTTTGGGTTTATAATATTGTTCTTGTTTGGTAGGGGTGTTGAACCTATCTCCCCCCCTGTGTGTTTATAATAAACTAAGTGTTTTCTATTTTTTAGTGATTTTTTTACTTTTTGATTTCTTGTAATTTTTCTAATTTAATCCTTCCACATCCTTTTTTTCCAATTCAGTCATATCTTCTCTGCACATCCTTTCTTTTGGCTCATTCTTGCATCTCCCTTGATTGGATTTTTTAGAATCCTTTTCCAATCAGTATCGAAAATTCAATACTACAAGATTTGAGTATTTCCTTTATGTAAATTTCATAGTGTTTCATTTGAAGTTTTCCTCAATTCCTTGATTTTCTTTCCTTGGGTCTCCTTCAAAGGTTCATTGGAATATTTCTGAATCACATGTGTTATCTCCTAGAGTGTCACTACAAAATTCAAATAAGATTATTTTGTTAAATTTGTTTTTGGTACTTTTTTATTTTTTTTGTTTGATATAAATGGGTTTCTTCACATTTAGTCCATTTTGCTCCTTGTATGGTTATATAATTTTACAATTTTTCTTCCATGATTTTTTCATCATGAATTTCTTTTAGGATCTCTGGGCTCTTAGTTGGTAACTGATTTTAATGATACTTCAGTAATTTTTTTCTGTAAATACTGCAAATGGATGATGATTTTGTGAATAAAATTTTTGCATTGATTGGGGGTTAAAATGGTGGTGTAATCTCTTGTTCATGCGATATACGACTCTAAGATATCTTAACAATGTAGAGAACAATAGTGGAACAATGCTAATTCGAACAAAATATGATTACTTTGAAAATACACCTAGACAGATAGATAGACTAAATAAGTTTGTACCGCTTTCGAGAGTTTGAGAATGAACCAAGACACATTCAAGGGGTTATGTTTTCTGCTTGAGTAACATAAATTACAGAACTCAAGATATGTACAAGTAAAAAAAGATTGCAATATTTTGGAAATTTCGGCTCATCATAAAAAAATGTGTTTTCAAAAGAGGATTACGAAAGGTTGACGTACACTATTTCAAAGTGCTTCAATGAGGCTCTATTGATTGTAATTAGGATTCAAGATACGTTTCTCATTAAACCAATGTTGATATATGAGGGAAATGCTACAGCAAAATTCAAATACTTTGAGGTATTTTGTTTAGGTGCATTGGATGGCATTTATATCGATGTATGTGGGAAAGAATCTCTAAAAGCATGGGGTCTTGTAAGGGAAAAATTTCTACAAATGTTTTGGATGTTTGTGACCAAAACATGAACTTTATTTACATGCTTGCTGGCTAGAGGGTTTGGCCACTAATGGCCATGTATAACAAAATGCATTATCAAGACCAATGGTCTCTGTGTTCGCATTGGTTAGTAACTCCCAGTTTGGATATTCTTTTGTATTTAGATATGCCATTCTTTTTTTGTAATAATTGGTGTTTTATTATATTAGGTATGTGTGTTAACAATTTTTTTTTATGTAACATTAGGTGAATACTATTTGTATGACAATGGTTATACACATTATGCTAGATTTTTATCCGACATAGAGGAGTTTAATACCACTTGAAGAAATGAGGTCTCGGTACACAAACTCTGCAAAATCCTAGAGAATTATATAATATGCGATATTCATATGAAAGAAATATTATTAGAAGGACATTGGACAATCTTACAAAGTCCTTCCTTCTATTGCTTAAAGACTTAAGCATTAATTATCATTTTTTGTGCATTACTCCAAAATTTTATTCGGTTACATATATGTGTTGATCCTTTAGAGGAAGAGATAGGATTGGATCATGAAGATAGTGATGACAATAATGCTTTGGATGATGAATTTATAGATGGTGTAAAGACAAGCCAAGAAGTGACAAATTGGTGAGATAATCTTACTTAAGAAATGTGGGTAAAGGTATACTTGGATATGACCTATGTTGTTGTACTTTTATTGGTGTTTGATATTTTGAGGTCAAGAGGATGATCCATCTCATTCTTAATGATAAAGGTCTTTAATGAATATGATGTTATCATGATAGTTTCTTTTTAGTATACATGTTGTATTTATTTTATATACATAATTGTTACTGCTTTGCTCTTGGCCTTGTTTTTTGAGTTTAGTCATGACTATATGTTCAACTTGTTGTAGATGTTCGTCCTTTTTTTGTTACTTTGAACCTCTTTTAGTAACATATCTTTGTTATCCAAAGTAGAGAATTTCGTATCACTTGATAGTAAAGCTATGCCTCATTTTTGTAGTGCAGATTGCTAAAGTGTAGATCTAAGATCATGTCTGTATCTATTCTGCACCTTTTTGTGTTGCTTATTTGAATCTCTTCAGATTTTCAAAATTTTGAGTTTCATCCAAAATTAATTTCATTATTATGACAGTATATCCCAATTTCCAAGAGCCAAAATTAACAAAAGAGTAAACTGAAAATGTACTCCAATTAACTAGTTTCTGTGTAAACATGGGAACATGAATATAATGCAAATTTGAACTTCTCATGGGATGATTAGTCATAATTATTTCTCCAGCTCTAATCAAATCTGCATCACTCAAGTCTGGAAGTGGCAAGGAAAATATAAGATCAGCAACATGATCATTTCTCTTCATCTTCAATGTACCATGACCAAGTTTATTGGCAAGACGATCAATAGCAGCATCATTCGTGTTGTCAGTTAACTTTTCCATGTAAGTTGCCATATCAATGTCATTTAAAGCCACATTTTTTCACTTAATTGGTAGCTTGATCTTTGACACAAAGATGCTTGAAGAGACACCATCATTAAATTCTTCAAATGATGTCTTTAAAGAAAGAGACTCATTCAGTTCAGGACTAAGAGAAATGCTTTCATTAACTTGTTCTAGAACTTCATTTGCAAATTCTCTGCAACCTACTCCAAATTCGCCAGTCACCCTATCTCATTCAAAAATCTCTTCCCAATCAAGGTAAAGTGGGAATAGCTTAAACCTCAATGTTCAAACTCTTGAATCATTCTAAAAAAAATATCACCATATCAAATAAAGCTAAAGTGAAGACATAGATACAATTTAATTCCACTTAATGATAGATGATAGCAACACATAAGATCAAATGCAAAAGTGAAATTGTTGTTATTCATCCCCTTTTAAAATGAATAAAGTGTCAATATGATGAGTAACAAACTAACAATCTTGGTTCCAAACTCACACCATGTTTCCGGTGCTGCATCAATCATTAAAATTGTGGCGTTCCAACCAACTCTGAAAAGTATGAGCACATCCAAAATCAAAGAGTACATTTTTTTTCCATGTTTTAGATTTTGAATCAATATTTGGAAATGCTTTAAGATCAATCCCAGGCAATATTTTTACCACTTCAGTCTAGAGTATCTTGAAATAACCAGGGTGAAATCAATTCAGCAATCGCTATCCAAGCACATTTTGTGTCATTTTTTTCAATAGATCTGTTATTGCTTCTGCTTTGTTCCTTTCTTTGGAGTAGTTGATATTTTTTTTACCCTTCTTTTGATGCCTTGTATCCATGAGTTTCAAGAAGAATCTATATCAAGATGTGAAATATGTGAGTCATTCAAAAACTAGAATGTGAAAATAAATAGGTCATGAAAGAGCTTTTTGATATAATAGCTAAAAGAGATGTTTATGAAAAAATAGGAGGCAAAATTAATTATTGGAAAGGTAAAATAGGTAAAAGAGTTTTTTGATATAATTATACTAATCTATTAAACAAACATTATAAACCAGGGTTTAAATAAATACCACTATCAAACTCATTTTTATCTAAATTGGAAGAAATTTAAACTCAACTTTGAACCTTAATAATTCTAACCCTTATTAATCTAGATTTCCTACCAAATGTGCCCCAAGTCTCACATAACTGAATGAAAAGATCTTATTTAGGTCAAGAAGTTTTAATTTGATATACCAACTTATGAATCAAAGTGAGGGGTTTCAAATTCAAAAGCTTAAATTACATTCTACACATCTAGGTTAAAACTATTGCATGCGCACCTTGCATGAAAATACACTCTGCCAAGAGGTGGATTCATAAAGACTTTCAAGATTGATCTTGCAGAATAATTATTTGAGGTATTATCAAGTGCTATACAAAATACATGATCCACTATACCAAATTCAAGATATACACAAGTAATTAAAGAAGCTATCTGTGCATCGATGCAAAGGGATTTCAATGGCCTAAATGTCAAAATCCTTTTTTTCCATCATCCATTTTTAATCAATCAATGAAGCAGTAATAACGTGTATATTATAGAAGTAAATAATGAAATAAACATGTTTTTTTTCATTAAATTGACCAAAGGCTAATTGCTTTTTTTCTTATAAAAGGAACAAAAGAAGTCTACATTTTCTTATATAAAGCAAATTCAGGTAAGGATTTTCACTATCATTAAAATGCTTTTCACTAGCAATAATTAAAAAAATTTGGAGTAGAAGAAGTATTAAAGGAACCTTATACCACCACATCCAACATTGATTGTCTGAAATCACAAGGGAACTTATCCTTATTTTTTTATATGATACAAGAAATTGGTAATAGGCTCCAAAGTACCATATTAATAACAAGTTTAACAATATTTGGTACACTTATTTTTTCCTAATCATAGTTAAAATGATCATGACAAATAGATTTTTTCGGCATAAGAATAACCTTTAGGGTGATTTTTATAATTAAAATTTTTGATTAATCTAATACTTCAATAAGTTAATTTTGTGAAACAATCTATCATTTGATTCATCCATATATTTCAAAAACTTAATTTTTTTAAAAATTGAAATGTAAAAAAAATTATGTTAATATCTTAAAGAACCTCAACAATATAATAAAATAAAATTTAATAATCAAGCTGCATAAAATAACACACAACAACAATAAAAATTCACAAATTTATGAAAATCCAAATAACGAACACGCAGCTTGCAAAATATTAGACAAACTCCAAAGCCTTAATGCTAGAAACCCCATTGTAACAATTAAAGAATTGGAATTTAGTCAAGTATGAAATACAAGAAAAAAATTTATAGAATTGAAAAGAAAATACAAAGAATTAAACATAAGAAATTGATGATGAAATTTTTCAATGAACAATCAAGACGAAGAACACTTGAATGAATAAGTCACAAGAAACAAGAGTTGCGATGGTCTAGGGTTATGGATAAAAATTTTTTTCCCCAAAACAAAATTCGAACAAGGGCTCATTTATAGTAAGGTTTTCTTGTTGTTGATTCCTAGGTATAGCACGTATTTCCTTATGTTCTTTTAGTTAGAAAAACTTGAAAAGATATTTTAATAAGGTCTCTTTAACTTCTATGTTCACTTAAAAATTAAAAGTTACAAGTTGACTCGAGTTAAATTGGAATAAAAAATAATTGATTCAACTCTCCAAATTAAGTTAACATGTGAGTTACTAGAGTGGGGTCATACTTATGCCCACAACTTACTAAAATTAATATGAAAATATATATTCTTAGATTTTAATATGCATGTTTTAGAATATTGGATAAGAGAAGTTTTCTTAAATTAGTGATTATGATAAAAGATACTTTAAGTATTCTAATAACAATAGTTGCTTTAGTAATTATGTTTAGCATTGGAGATTATATTTTGAGCAAGTATAGAAGTAATTATTTTTTATAGAATGCAATCTCTTATTTATACACAGAATTGGATGCATGGATTCAAATAATTCGAATTGCTTAAATAATCTATAATGAGTAATATTTATTATATTATTCATTATAAGTGTTATATTGAATTTAGCAATGCATTGTGATTTCATTTCTTTTATCAATATGGATGAAGTTATGGAAATGAAAGGAATGAAAAAACTTACAAGATTCAAGTGATACTTAATATCTTGATTTAATATTACAGTTTCTTTTTGTATTTTTAAATAATTTTAATTCACTTTGCATTTATGACATTATTTTTGGATAAATAATGAGAATTGATACAAGTTGTACGGTAATTTGAAATTAGTTGTATTAATCATTTGGTTAATATTTATATTTGTAATTACGTTCATAATTTTATACTATAATTTTTTTAGGAAAAAAAGGTCTATTTTCAATGTACGATAAGACTAATCCAACTAGCATTATTTTATTTAAATTCATTTGTAAGTTGAAAAAACATAATGGAAGTTTTCCTCCTAATACAAAACCAAATCTTTTTTATTTTAAATTCATTTTTTTGTTATTATTTTAAATTAATCCTTTATAAGTACTATTGGACATGATGTGACTCGCTTTTATAAGGTGATTTTTGCCGGTTCTTTTCTACGGTCTTTGTTTCAGCTAACCACAGGGCAACCTGTCTGGTATCAGACAAAGCATAAGAGCCTAGATGGTCCCGAGGTAGTTAGGTTTCTTTTGTCAAGGAACTGAAGCTACTGCGCACTTGGTGGGGCAAATGCACTGACTGGTGTGTGTATTCTTCTTCGCTGTCAACGTATTTGAAAATATTGCTTGCTCAAAACTCGAAATCGAGACCAGTATCATGCTCTTGTCTGTAGTTACGCTGTCCTCCAAATGATTCCGGAACGAGGTGTCCATCGTGCTGGACAGATTTCCGAAGTAAATAGGATTTCAGAACCATCCCATGCAAACGCGCACCAAGTTCTTCATTTGTGGAATGTTGACCGAGTCACGGCAACACACAGAGGCGTTTGGTATCTTCATCACGAGGAGAATGTTTTCCACAGGGACTTTTGAGCCTTCGAATGCCCAATGGAACTGCACACACATTCTTCACTGCATTCCGAAATGCATTATAAAAGTAACGACAGAGTTTGGTGAAGAATGCCAACTGATAGCGTAACAGAGGTCGCGAAACATCCGAACTCTGCTCAAAACATCATTTGGAATATTAAGAGAGATGGGACACGGTGTACGTATCAGGGGACACGGCAAAGCAGACTATCTTACAATAGAGACTATATTTAAAACCAGAAGTGATTACCGGATCCAGATGGGGAAAAAATGGCAATCATGAAAGCCCTCCTCTTTCTTCGTCCTTGAAATGCAGGCTCTCGATACCCTTCATTGCAGAATCGTACATTTTGACACTCGAAGAAGTATGCTTGGAGTCGGAGAATTCACCAACACCTGGGGGTCTTTGGCCACTAAGAGGTCTGCTGCCACCTGCCGGACTAGTCTCCGGTGTGCGAGAATGAGCAGGATCAGAATCATTTCCAAAAGCAGAAGTTCGCTTTGGTGTTCCGCTGGATCTCCCTTGGAAAGTCGAAGTGGATAGCTGTAAAAAATGACGGTCTCTGTAACAAGTCGCCTTTCATATCGAATAAAATATTGAATCTCATTAGCATTTACGAGCTCCAACGAGCATGGTTTAAAAGGATACAGATCAAAGTTGTCCAAGAGCAACTGAGACAGAAGTTGACGGCTAACCATGGCATCCTTGCTTGATGAATCATTGCAGGTTGGCCTCTTTTGCCTAGATAAACTTCCAGCATTTAGAAGCTGCCCAGAAATTCTCCTCCTGGATAAATCGGTGGAAGTACCAGTATGTTTCCCCTCCTCATCATCTGCAACCAAAGATAAGCTCCAGTCTACCATATCATCTAGTTTTCTATATGAACATATGAATACCAAATGTAACTCACAGTTACAAAAGGAGTAAATAAACCAATTCATGCAATAAACGAAGCAATGCAGGACTAGCACCTGGTAACCTTTCAACAGTTGGAATGGCAGGTGGAAGCCCTGAGCTTGTCCCAGCGTTTTGACCCTGTATTACAGCAGTGGAATATTGCATCACGTCAAAAAAGGAGGTAAAAATCATGGAAGTGAAGATCAATCAAAGACGTAGTCCAATCTAACCAGAGCCCGGGATGACGGAGCAGCCATCTGAGACTGCTGATACTTCAAAATAGTCCAATCAAAGACGTAGTCAAACTGAAAACCTGCAAGGAAAAGAGAAAACATAAGCATAAATCTCTGCTTGAATAAGGGAATAACAAACAAATGTAACAAAAACAAACTTCAGCAAAACAAAAATTCAGACCCTCGCGAATGAAAAGATCACGGAATATTCTCTTCAAATAAGCATAATCTGGTTTGTCCTCAAACCTCAGTGATCGGCAATAATGAAAATAAGAAGCAAACTCAGTGGGATAGCCCCGGCACAACACCTGGAAAGATGAGACTCAATAGTTAGATTTACATAGAATGAGCATAAATTAAATCATTTCATGAAAAATTACCTCAATGGTAGTTGATACTTTCTTCTCACTAATTTTTTCATATTTCTGTTTTTTAGTTCCAGCTTTCAACCCCTGCCAAGGGAGACTGTACCGAGTATATGTCAAGTTACAGAAATCGACTTGCTCTATTTGCAGAGAATACGAAGCCTCACCTTCCCCTTAGAAAGTACATCAACACAAATCCAAGAGACTCTAAATCATCTCGTCGGCTTTGTTCTATCAGCACACAAAATATCAAAAACAGTCTCCAGATAACTTGAGGGTAGCTCATCTCTATAAACAAAAGACAAAGGGAGAGGGAAGATGCTTACCTATACCCAAGTGAGTATTCATACTAGCATACCTTGCTGTTCCTGTAAGGTTTTTGTTCTCCCTAGAGCACGAGCACCCGCAAGGTTTATACATCAAGAAGTAGTACAGAAAATGAAATTACATGCTGAAAGCAGGCATGAAAATTTTCTAAATAAACCATCAAAAATCATCCACGCATATGATGAACAAAAATATCAGCTTCACAGAATCAAAGCTTCAAGGAAATCAATGATGATTAAATGCAGAAAACAAGTAAATTATGCTCATCTGACCTGTATTGAATATGCTGGAGGGTTGAACTATCTCTATATTTCTTTGCCAGACCAAAATCAATGATATAAACCTGCCCAAAAAAACATCTCATTATGACGTTACCCAAGCAGGGTCCACCAGTACCAAAACATTGATAAGAGAACTTCACCTGATTAGCACGACGACCCAAGCCCATCAAAAAATTATCTGGCTTGATATCTCGATGCAAAAAGGATTTTGAGTGAACAAATTCAATGCGATTGATCTGAGAGGAAAATTAAAAATGTGATAGTTGGAAAGGAACAATAATTAAGATAATAGGAATTAATCTCCCATAGATTTCACTTTACAAAAATACACATAAACGAGTTAAGCTAAATGCAAGTACCATTTGATCAGCAAGCATAAGAACAGTCTTAAGGGAGAATTTTCTGTTACAGAAGTTAAACAGATCCTCTAGACTAGGACCAAGCAAGTCCATAACCAGAACATTGTACTCCCCTTCAACCCCAAACCATCGTACATTTGGTATCCCAGCTGCAATGTAGTGAAAATTATCATTGTTAAATTGAGGAAAAAGTTTATCACTATGAATTGAAAGAAAACAGAACGGAGAGCATAAAATTACTTCCGCCCTGCAGGATTCTATAGAGCTTTGACTCATACAGCAACTGTGGATGCTTCGTCTTTGTGTTTTCCTGAAGTGTTAGAATAGGACCTCAAAGTTGAAATGTTTCCAAAAAAGCTTATCTACTTAAAGAAATAGGGGATTCGGATGTTGTGATTCCACAAAGCACACAAATTTTCAATATACTTACCAGTTTCACTGCTACCTCTTCATTAGTCTGAATGTTTGTCCCTGACACAGACGTAAACGACAGTAAAAGGAGCAAATCCCATCAAATTGGGAAGAAAATAGAAGGCACAGCGTATGAACTAAACCAAAAAAACTTCGAAACATACCAAGATAGATCTCCCGAATGACCCACTCCCTATCTTCCGACCCAATCTATACTTGTTCCCCACTCGCGGCTCCATTTAAGAAAACAGAGAAACAGGTGTTTTTTTTCACAACTTGTCCTTCCCCCACCCCAACGTAGTCAACAAAAATATTCAACGGCAATCACACCCCAGATAAGAATTCGGGAAATCAAGAGAGCTCCCCTAACCATCTTGGGATCTAGAAGGCTGTCGATTGTAACGGCATCAGGGAAGAGGGAAAAGCTAGGTCAAGAAATCGGGGAAGGAATTAATTGTTTATTATTGGGCGCGTGAGCCAGAAGATAATTGGATGCATGGGAGCGCGCGGGCCGTGTAACCCACGCGTGCACGCGAGAAAGTGGACGGACGGTTTGCGCTAGACAAAACTACGGGCCGACCGGGTCCGTATTTGGCCATGCAGAGCATGACGATTGACGACGTGATTCATGACCCGAGCAGGAATGGGTAAAAAATTCGACCCAAGGGTTGGATTTTTAGTGGAAAAAGAGTGGGTATAGATTTTAAAATCTTAAACGCTTGCTGAGGAATTTTCATGAATTGAAAAGAACATAATATAGGATCACATGATGAGTAACTTTATTAAAAATTCATATATTTTTTTATTATCATATTTTATGTTCCACTTTTGATTCCAATTTCATTTTCTCTAAAAAAGTAGATGACGTTCTAAAATAAAAACTAAGTTGGAGGGAGCTTGTGATTTAAATTGGTAAGTTGAGGATTTTGAAGATTGAAGAATTTGGTTATCATAAATAACTATCATAGTACGCATATTTATTTTCTTTTTCAATTTCATGCCTCCTTACCTATTACTTGCTTGTGAACGAGGTTTTGGAGGTTAAGATAATAATTATTATTGTTTGCTCTTTGGTGGGTTAGGTCATTAGATCCATTCATTAAAAAACCCAAATGTATAATCATTGGAATATAGAATGAGCTTCTTCTTCTTGGCTCATGGCTCTTTATATTTTTGTATTAATTTAATATTTTTTTTCAAATCTCTTCTTGTGTCCATTGTTTTGTTTTTATTTTCAGTGGTATAATTTCAAATGAAGAAAATTCTACCATTAGTATAAATATTCAATGTCCTAAAAATATAACAAAATCTGCAACTCCTTCAACAAATAATCAAGATATAGTGCAAAATGATGGATATGATCATTCAAAATTGACATCCTATGTTTGGCATCATCTCAAAAAGGCACAAATTGATAAATAGTGGAAAGCAATATACAATTAATGCTTATCACCACTTGTTTCAGAACCAAAGAGTAGAACTTCATACTGGAAGCAATATTTTCAAAAGTGTAAAAAACATGATAATCAATCAGATATTCATCAAATAATGCTTAGAGTAAAACAAAGAAAATAGATGGTAAAACAATGGTGACTTATTTTATATTTGATCAGGAAATTTCTATAAAAAAGTTAGTTAAGATAATTATCTTATATAAGTATTCACTTTTCATGGTTTATCATGAAGGGTTCAGAAATTTGTAGCAAGTTTACAGGCTTTATTCAAGATGCTAAGTTAGAAAACTCTTTATAAAGATATTCAAAACATGTACAAGAGTTGATGCTATGAGTATTTTGGAAGTAGGTGGAGGAAGATATGTGATGTTTCAGAGTTGGTGTTTATGTCCATATGTGATGTGTGGTTTATATTTTAAATCTCATTGTTCAAGATTCCATGACAATTATTGGGAGATAAAATGAAAAAAAAATCATGAAGGTGTAGCATTTTGGTCATCAACACAAAAAAAAGAAGAAATTTGAAGACACAACATATAATTTGAAAATATCACCATCTAGGAAAATATTTTTAAATGTAAAAACTCGATGGAATTCAATATTCCTCATACTTGAAAGTGTCATTCCCTACAATAAAGTTTTCTATAGTTTGTAACAAAGAAAGTCAAAGTATAAAGTTAGGTTATTGGAAGAAGATTGGATGTTTGCTTCTATATTATGTGAGAATTTGAGAATTTTTTATTAGGTTACAAAATTATTTTTAGATACCTATATCTTTTTAAAATTATTTTTTAAAAATTTTATGTACTCATGATTTATAGATTTAACATTGAATAAATTTTTGTAGGGACATGTTATCCTATTACAAATTTATTCTTCTCCAATTATGTTAAATCAAATTGACCTTAAACAAATGGATTAATGATCCAAATGAGTCGATAAGGGATATGAAAAGTAAACTGTTTGATAAGTTTATGAAATATTGGAATATCATTCCTAGTATTATATGAGTTGCTGTCAGTTGGGCACTAGACATAAATTATATCTTTTAAAATTTTATTATGAGAAGTTTTATGGTTGGGAGATTAGTAGTCATGCTGAGAAAATTTGAACATTTGCTGAAGAATGTTGTTGGAGTATCAAAAACCAGGAAAATACAAATAAAATTTTTTCATCAACTCGAGAATTTGGTTTTAGTGTTGCTTCATATATGCAGTCTTATATTGACTTTGTTAACTGTAAAAAAAAGCAAGAAATATAACTGCAAGTCAGAGTAAAATTACTACTTGAATGATGAAAATTTCGATATATTGGATTTTTGGAAAACAAATGGAGTAAAATATTCAACTCTTCAAAAAATTACAAGAGATATATTAGGTATCCCTATTATCTCAGTGGACTCTGAATCAATTTATCATAGGAGGTCGGATCATTGATCCACATCGAAATAGATTGCATTCACCTCTAGTTGAAGCTTTTGTTTATTTAATAAATTGGATATCCAATGAAAAAGGTAATACACTATTTATTATCAATATTTATTTCATACTTTAATTATGATTGGATCACTTAATTTCAGAATTTATGGCCATATTAAATCCATTTGTAACATTTTTGACGACAAAGAGACTGTAAAGTCCAGAGAAGAAGAAGAAGAAGAAATGTAAAACTTTTTTGCATTAACTTCAAACCTTTATGAATAGACTCTTTCTAATCAAACTTTTGGTATGTTAATTGTTAGATTTTGCATGATTTTGAAGAGAGATAGGGAGGTTGTAAAACTTTTGGCTCTAGAGAGCACATCTGTCAAGTCAATAATAATTCCATTATATTGTGAAATCACTTACTCACATTTTTATTTTGATAGAAGAGATAGTGTGATGGATACCCATAGTAAGGCCGATTACTCAATTGATCGGGTATGAATTTAAAACTTAAAACCCATTAGAGGGAAGGATTGGGTTTGGATTTGGATTGAAAAACAGTGGGGCAGGTATAGGTTTGATAAAACCAGGGCTAAACCCACCTCACACACCATCCTGCCAGTAGTATAAAAAATAAAAGCTACAGAGAAATAGCTTGAATTTCATCTAGAATGGCCCATCTCTCTAGAGGGTAGGTGCTGATTAGACTATTTGAAAATGTGTTTTAAAAGATGAATTGCACTCTATATTTCCCATTGCTATGAGTTGTCTTGTACAGGGCATTATGGTATCAAAATCACTATAAAGAAAGCTCTGGAAGTTGGTTTCTATTGGCCTACAATATTTAATGATGTTTATGTACATTGTAAGACATGCTCAAATTGCCAAAAGGAAGGAGGTTTAGGATACAAGGATCAAATGCCCCTTCAACCTATTATTATGTGTGAAATTTTTTTATGTGTGGAGACTTCATGGCACCCTTCCCTTCATTCAAAGGGAAACTCTACACTCTCCTCATTGTGGATTACATCTCACAATGGATGGAAGCTATGGCTTGCGAAAAAGATAATGTCATGGATTATGCTTTTAGGAAGCTATGACTTACAAAAAAGAAGAGATTCAATTATGTTATGGGTGAAATTGGTATCCGGTAGGGGGCCGATTTAAGGTGATGGGTGTGGTCGGGAGTGCCACACTTAGTCACGTTCTTCACGGTTGGTTCGATTGAAATAAGAGTGGGTAAGGGTTTTTTTACGTGGAAACCGCCGTAAAGCGGAAAAACCACGGAGCTGCCGGAGCTCGCCGGAAAAGAGTTTTACTAGATGGGGGTTGCGAAGAGGAGAATACAAATTGAAGAAATCCTTTCTGTCCAACCTGCTTTTCATCGTAATTCCTTCTATTTATAGGAGAGCTCAACCTGATCGAACCCTGGCATCTGCAAATAACGGTTGCTTCCTGCTCCTGCTATACGATCTTGTTATCGCAGATTTCTATATGAGTCTTTCATACGATTGCTTTTCAGACTGTGTCGTCTAGCTACTCCTGTCAGATTTCTGACAGATATTGATCTGTCGACTGGCGTTATCCCCTCAGGATCTCTTTTGGCAGCCTTTTAGGAACCAATTATCCTTGACCGATTTATCCCCTATCAAATTATGTTTAATATTGTTCGATTTCCATTTCCAAAAACTCTATTTTTTTAACATTTTTACTTATTACCAAGGCTATATGAATGCTAACTTCTTTATAGAATTTATGAAAGTTATTTAGGGTAAACTCATTACCATGATTTGTCCTTAAAGCTTGAACTAACACATTACTCTGTGATATCGATGTTTTCAAATTGGTAAACCTATTACAAAGTTCTTCCTTCTCAATAGAATCATGTTGCTATAGTTATTGTAACCATACCTCATGTTGGATCCCTCAATCCTTCCCATTTCTTGCCTATTGATGGTGATTCTACAAGTGAACAAAAACCGTCGAAGTAATAAAATAAGATCGTATCCACAGGGAATTTTTATTGCAATATTCTTTTCAAAACAAAGACTAAAAAAGATTGAGAGCAAAAGAAAGATTTGGTTTTTGAAAACAATAAGAAAAGCGGCCTCTAATCTAAGATTCACCTTACTTGAAACTCGCCCTTGCGTGTGTGCAAACCTTGAGAACTGACCTGCTTGCGCAAGCTTTGGGAGTGTTATGTTAAAATAGTGCTACTCGGTGACCGTTATAGAACCGTCCCTTGTTTTGTGGGATTATGGAATCAACCACGCCACCAGAGCCATTTCACCTCTTGTGATAACCCATGTTTTCCCCACACCCACATCTAACCCCTACAGCTCACACCTCACAAACAGATTAGATAAAATGTGCCTTACCAACGATATCCGATTGAGCCCTTCTCCTTAGGTGCTTGAAGCCAACCTTTGATTCTCCCACACTCCCTTAGGGCTATATGGTATTAAAGATCACGCTGGTAAAGAAAACGTTACGAAAAACAGAATCAAACCTCAAATTATATGTCAAAAAACATAGTAAGACAGTCCAACGCACAGAACTTGCGCAAGCAAGGCTTCACAGCAGATCCTCAGCCGCAAGCACTCACACGCGCATGCTAGACTCTAAACAATAAAAGTTGAGGAAAAACAAATGAAAGGAATCCAAAACATGCTAGACTCGACTCTAAACCCTAATTTGACTCTCTGGTCGTCCACCACTTGACCCCCTTTGATATTCGCGTTTGGATCTTTATATAATGGTGGGGACTTGTCGGGCTTTTTTGATGGGCTCACATAAAATCTTCTATCCGAATCTTCTAAGATTTGATACAAATCTTCTAGGATAAGATCCAACTTTTCTAAGATAAGATACAAATCTTATCTTATTCGAGAATCTTTGACCGAGTTTTCATCCGGATAAACCAAATCTTAGCCTCTATCAAAGTAGCTCGAAAATCCACCAAATTATGCCAAAATTATCTTGAAAAATCACAAAACGCACTTTCCCTCCAAAAAGATCAAAGTGGTATGAAAGATATAAAATTCTTCTAACAACATAGGGAAAGTGGGATAAAAAGAATGCAAAACCCATCTAAGTGAATCCTAAAAAGCATAAATATAAGTGACACAAAATCACTTATCAACTCCCTCACACTTAAATGTTTGCTTGTCCTCAAGCAATTGTTCAAGGCATTTTCCTTCAAAATAGTAACTTGCAAATAGAGTTAAGGCAACAATATGCATAAGTTGTTCAATGGCATACCATACACTAGCTCCCCCTTGCACGTGGCCACTCCTCGAAGGTGTCACTCAATACGCTCAAGAAAAGAAATCCATACGAGGAGGGTAAAATGGAAAAGGTTCGCTCAATACCTGAATGTAGGCGAGCCAGCAAACTTGCGCAAGTGATCTATTGGTTTCAGCAAGCTTGTGCAATCATGAGGTCTTTTTCTCGGGTTGTAGCACGGCAGGAGCTTGGGATAGGTGTGAAATTCGGCTGGAGGCTCCAATTCATGGGTAATAAGGAGTGAGCATCCATCAAACAGTTCTGCCATGCTTGTCCCTTGATTTTCATGCTCCAAGAAACTCCTTTTCTTTCAGTTTTGTGGCTTGTTCCAACCTTTCAGCCTCTTTTCTCTCTTCTTCTCATCTTCTTCTTCTCTTTTTCTTTTTTTTTCTTCTTTTTTTCTTTTAAAATCAACTCTCTTTTGGACAGGATGTTATTAAAAATCCTTTCATAAATTGTTGAGATAGAGCTTGACCAGTGAATTGGAAATTACTCTAAACTTTTCTTCTTTGTAATAGAGCTCGCAACTTGCGCAAGCAAACGAATAGAACTATTTTTCAGATGCTCATTCCTTGGGTCAAGAGAAATTGATGTAGGCTATAATTGTCAAAACGGATTTGGCTTGTGGTGATCCAAATAAAAGGTTTCAGGCCAAGCGGGGCTCACTAGGTGGATTCAAGGTGGGATATTGGGATAAAACAAGGTAAATCTTAGTGCCTCAATCCTTTTGCAGAAGACCTGTAGAATAACTCAGCAGTATACACAAGAACAAGTCTATGATCATTCTGCATTCAAGTCACTCATAATGAAAAGAAAATGGTCTTCTCGCCAAAAAACTAGGGCTATGTAGCTTGCGCAAGGGACAAAAAGTAAACAACATGCAAAGAAACAACATAGCAACATGCATACCAAAATTCTAATTTACAGCAACTATCTCGAAAAAATAATACCAAAAACAGATGCCTAGGTTCCAGCAAAACATAAAATGCAAGAAGTTGATCAATGAAATATATGCCAAATTTCAAAATTTTTTTTTAAACAATCTAAAAAAGTAGACTATTCCCCCCCCCCCCCCACACTTAAATGACATCTTGTCCTCAAGATGGGCAAAAACACTTACCTTTCGTCAGGTGCTCTGATGTATCTAATAGTGTGGAATTTTTCTTCACAAGTATACATTGCACATGTGCTTATTGAAGAGAAAGAAGAAAAGAAAAACAATGCAAGAAAAAATGGAAAATAAAATAACTAAGAGAGAAATCACTTGTTTTTGTAATGGCAACAATTAAACCATAGATGCTTTCTCATCAAGGTGAGGGGTGGTTAGAGAGGTCCACTGGAACATGCAATGTGTCCATGGAAGATTTTACCCCTTCATGAAATCGTTTCAATCTCTGAATATTTACCGTGAATTCTCCATGATCAGGATGAGTGATGAGGATTGCTCCACTGGGGTAGTTTTTCTTGATGGTGTATGGTCCACGCCATCTGGACTTGAGTTTTCCTGGAAATAAATGAAAACGAGAATTAAATAACAAAACTGGGTCACCTTCTGCCAGGTCCTTCTTGCGCAAATGACTGTCGTGCCAAGCCTTCGTTTGCTCCTTATATAGTTCTGCATTTTCGTAGGCACTCATCCTTAGTTCGTCCAGCTCTTGAAGTTGCAAGATCTGTTGCTCTCCAGCAGCCTTGGCATCCAAATTTAATACTTTGATAGCCCAATATGCCTTGTGCTCTAATTCCACAGGCAAGTGACAAGCTTTCCCATAAACTAAACGATAAGGGGAGGTCCCCAAAGGAGTCTTATACGCTGTGCGATAAGCCCATAAAGCATCAGTTAATTTGGTTGCCCAATCCTTGCGTGTTTTGGCCACCGTACACTCTAGAATCCTCTTCAATTCCCTATTAGTTACCTCCACTTGTCCGCAGGTTTGTGGGTGATATGGGGTTGATGCCCTGTGTCCTACTCCATACTTGCGCAAGAGCTTCCGGAATTCTCTTTCAATGAACTGTTTCCCTCCATCACTTATGACGTATCTTGGGGCTCCAAACCTGGGTAGAATGATTTGTTTGAAGAGCTTAATTGCAGCTCTTCCATCAGCTGCTGGAACCGCAATAGCTTCTGCCCATTTTGAGACATAATCCACCGCCACAAGAATTTGAGTGTTGCCATAAGAAGATGGAAAGGGTCCCATAGAATCCAGCCCCTAAACATAAAAAATTTTGACCTCCAGGATATATGTCATGGGTCCTTCATCTCTCCTAGAAATAGAACCTGCATACTGACATGGTTCGCATGCTTGAACAAATGCCCTCACATCATGATTCATTGTGGGCCAATAAAATCTAGATTGAAGAATTTTAAAAAGTGTTTTTGATGCTGTTGCGTGCCCTCCATATGGTGATGAATGGCAGTGCCATATAACGTCCCTTACCTCCTCTCATGGTAGGCATCTTCGGTGCAGTCAAACGAGGAAGAAGTCTTGGATTTGTATGTTGTATTCTTCTACAAAATCACTAAAAGATGGTGTGAGTCACAAGTGAGTGGATCCTGTTAGAACGGATTGGAAAATATGAAGAACACCAGAAATGAAACAGAGAAATTGTGCTTGAAAACCAGCACAACATATTAAAACCAGCACAACCACCTACTCCTATTGTTAGCTTCTCATGAGTCAATTCCGATAAACCTCATCAGACCTACATCAAATCCTAAAGTTTCTACAAAGCAGCACTCTGCTGAATGAGAGGGAAATGGAGATGGCATCTTGAGCCATCGCTTTCTTAATTGAATAAAAGGAAAGATGGACTCCATCAGTCATCAAATGAGCAAATTGGATAAAGGTCCATTATAGAGACCTATACTAAGAGAGCCCAAAGTGGATGCAATGGTAACCAGTAAGAAGCAATGGTATTTTTTAATCTAAAGGCTCTAACATATAGTCCATACATATGAGATAAAAAAATGCATTATAAATACAATTTTTTGTGTGAAACTACAAGTTTGTTGGTTTGAAAATGCTAAGACTCAGGATCCAAGTGTGTGAGCTACAAACTTCTTGCATGGTGACAACTATGAGATCTTGAAGAAAATACAAGCAAATGATCAAATATCAAGCTTTGCTTCATTTCTTTTTGGTTCATTATTCAATCTTCCATGGCATATGCAAGTTACTTCATTCCACCTTCCATTTTTTATGGAAAAGAAGACTACGATATGTGGGATGATAAAATGTCATTTCATCTAGATAGTCTGGATCTTTGGGATTTGTTCAAAGAAGATGAATCAAACAAACAGGTAGATACATCATAGTCTAAAGAAAACGTCAGCTCCAAACACACAGAATGCTGCTGAAAGAAAGGAAAAAAAGAAAAGAAAGAAAGCCATGCACGCACTCATATTGGCTGTTACAAATATAACCCAAGGAAGCCTAGAACATTCTGATCTAGAAAAGAAATAGAAAGAAACAAACAACGGCATATTCTTGACAATCTCGAGAAAGATCCTACTTTCTATTTTGATCTTGAGTAGGAGTTTTCTTGATGGAAAAAAAATGTTGAAAACCATCAGTTGGAAAGAACATCAAGACCCTTGAGCATCCATTGTCCCACTCAAAAGGTTGTGGGATGCATTTGGTACATAGCACATTTCTTGTATCTTTAGAAGATGATTGCTTGTTTCTAGTAATATAGTTCCAACTCCATGAATTCTTTCTATCAAATACTACTCTAACTGATACTTGTTTTACTGCCAAGGAAGATGCACTCATATGGCACAAGAGGTTTAGGCATGCAAATTTTTCATCCTAGTCAAGGCCCAACTTGGCAAAAGGGATTCCTAAACTAGGTGATAACACATATTTTTGAGCGTTGAAGGATAGGAAAATTACTCACATTTTGCTACAAAACTCAAATTTTATTATATATTTCTGTGTTTTTGTGACTAGTACTACAATCACGTCTTTTATTCCTAGTTGGGACTAGATTATTGATTTAGTCCCAACCTTGGTTCTAATAGTTCCCTTGAGCAATGCAGTGTATTTCAATATCCCAATTCCCTAGGAGCCGAAAAGAGCATAGTGAAATTGCAGAGGATATGAACAAAATCTAAAAAAAGTACAACAAAATCCCAAGGAATAAAAGAAAAGGATTTTCAAGAATGATGGGAGAGAGAAGAATGACCGAATTCTAGAAAGAAGGAGATTAGGGAAAAACCAAGAAAAACAATGAAGAAAAAAACCTAGGAATAAAGCTCATGTCTGAAGACTGGCTTTTCTTTCCAAAAGATATTACTCACAACTAGGAGTAGCCTACAACAGTTTTAGCTTTCTACTTGAACTTTTTACATTCCGTTCTTTTTTGTTTTCTAGTTATCGAAGTGTAATATGAGTACAATGTAGATGATGCTTTATATTCTAGTTTCATTTACCTTGAGCATGAGTGGCTAAACACTTAGAGAGGCCTTAGGATAAAAAGAGGCGTAATGTCCTAAACAATCTTTTTACATTGTTAACCATAAATCACACCACTTTTGACAACACAAATTTTCATATTTTAGTATATCAAAAATCATAAATTTTTTAATTATATTTAAGTGTTAATTTTATAGTTTTAAGTATTTTTATTTGATTATAGAAAATATGATTTTTAGTGTATTAGTGGGCTAAATCCTTTGATTTAGCCCACCCCATGTCTAACCCAATTTTGGAGTCTAGCAGCAACCCGAGAATCAAGAAAAAATCTAGATTTCGTACAAGTCACCAGACTGTAGGGGGAAATGAGTACACTGTCACGGCGGCAATCTGCAAGACAGGACCAGGAGCAGCAGATTTTTCAGAGAATGTACTTGCCTTGGGTAGTGGGAGACAAGAGAAAGATGATGAGGAGAGAGAGTCACAAAAAAGGGACACACCCTAGAATTTTTCAGAACACACACGAGGAGGTTTCTCCCCCAACTGGAACATGAAGAATACTGAAGGAGAAGGAGAAAGAAAGGTGATTTTTCTTGAGAAGAACCTCCAGCTTGAAGGAAGAAGATCAAGACCCAGTTCAACGCTACTATTCCGGACTGTGAACAATAGCAGACGGAAACCAGAACTCTACTGCTTTCTTTTAGTTTGCTGATGTCTTTAGTTTCTGCACTCAACTTCTGCACGATATTGTTAACATCTTTGTTTTATGTTAATGAACAGTAGCTAAACCCCTAGGGGTGCCTTGAGGTGAAGCATGGTGGTGTAGGTCTAGGAATCATAATAAAATTTACCATTGTTTCTTAGCTCTTGTTTCTTTCAAGCCATGGTAGACACAAGGAGGGGAACAAGTAGCTTTACAACTTAGATGCTTGATTTAGAGGTAGACCAACAAATCAAGATGTGAGCAATAAGTGTTACTCCGGGGTAGAACCAGTAGAACCGGGTAAACCTAGTTCTATATGCTTTGCATGCGGGTAGACCTAATTGCAATGTTGGTGATGATATGGAGGACTAGCTTAGCCGAAAATATGATGAATGACCTGGGTAGACTTAGGTTATTTGAGGTTGTGAGTGTAGGAACATGGTAGATTAAATTAGGAATTTTGGCACCACACCACCTGTAGATCCTTAAGGCACCTTAGTATTATTTTGAGTTAGAACCAGTATTTGTTACCTTAGCTTTAAGACCTAATATTGTTCATTGATCTTGTTTACCGTACTTGTTTACCACTGTTGGTCTGTGCTTAGACTAAGACTACCATTACTTTGAATTCTGCATCTGCTGAAATACATGACAAGTACAAGCTTCTTGTGATCGACCCCGAATTCCACTATACACTTTGAGTTTAAATTGTATTTTGTGAAGATTAGGGACTATAAATGTATTTTACATGGAAGTTTGCTTTTATTGCAACAATATGGTAAAATTTCCGTTTATCAACTTCCTTAACAAACTAGGATAGATCCAAGAGGGGGAAGAAGTGACACCTATTTTACAACCCTAATTAGAGGTAGACCGAAGATTAGGGGAAGATAAGCATTCAGGTAGACCTAGACTTTATTGTTAGATGCATGATTTGTGAGTAGAGCAAGATTGATTTAATGATAAGCATGCATTTCCCTAGAGTCCCAAGGCATTATTTGTTCCATTTTAGATAAGTTCTATCTTCACTTGTTTACTGTCTTTCTGCATATAATCGTCAAACTGCTTTAATCCTAGTTCAAACTAAATCTATCAACCATTGTACTGATCGCATGCATTGATAATCACATGACGAGTATCTACTCTTGGTGTTTGACCCTGATCTCCTATGCACATATATGTTATATGATTAGTGGTGAACAAGGAATATAAATTTATTTGATTTGAGAATTTGCATTTTAATGACATGCTAAAATTCTTGTTTATTACTAGGGCAAGGCCGTGACATGTGTGAAATTTTCCAAATCGATAAATTTATCAAACAATCATTCAATGAAAGAACTTGGGTTACAACTCGCACGCTGGAATTAATTCACATTGACGTGTGCAGACCCATGAACATAGCTACACCTGTAGGTAACAAGTATATGCCTAGTAGATCTGAAGCAACGAATTGCTTTAAGATCTTCAAAGCTCAAGTCAAAAATCATTTTTGAGAAAGGATAAAACATATTTGATCAGATAATGAGAGTGATGATGAACTTTAGAAACCTTGCTAAATATCACATCCTAGCGTCTTGAATGTATCAGAATAAATTTATAAATCTAGATATTCTTCTACACATATCACAGAAATTAATGTAGCATGAGCAAGAGTTGAACCTAGAGAAAATGCTTGAAATTTCTTGAAGACCTTTACTTTTATTAAACTAGAAAGTTAAAAGCCAAGAACTCAAGCAAAAAGTAGTACAAAAACAATGGTGACATCTAGAGGAAGCTCTTAATTCATAACAAAGTGCCAATATTTTACAAAAAACAAAGGAAAGTAGAAACATGACCAAAGCTAAAACAATAATGTAAAAGAAGAAAATATTATTTCAATCGGTTGCAATAGATCGTAGATATGCAAGAATTTAGATTTCATGTGGAAGATGTGGTCCACATGAGTAGATTTGAGAATGCCCAGAGCTGTCGCTCGAGACCCATCGTTCCGCTCTTTGGAGCATGCCTCTTCGCTCTCCTATTTTCTCCCTTTTCTTCCCGTCGAAAGAAAGGCTATCTCCATCATTTCCATGAAGTTCTAGAAGGGAAATATATTCTCCATATCTTTTCTTATTTGAAGTCAATTGCTTTCAGCTAAAAGCAAATTTTCTCTTAGTTTTTTTACCTTCTTTTATTTTTCAACCCCAGAAAGTGCATTCCCATTATCAACTCTTAGCCAACTACGACTTAAATACACACTATAAGGAAGTGTGAGAATATCTGCCCAATTGTTACCAATTGAGCCTATTTTCACAACACAACACATTCGTTCGACTAAATACACAAAAGAACACAATTAAGCATGCTAACCAACATTTAACAATACAAAATAATAAAAAAAACACATTTGCATAAATCTACACACAATAAGGCATAATCCATTAGTTTAATGCATTCTATACTACTGAGCAAAATAGAGTAAGTGAAAGATGGAATTATCCCATTGTAGAGATGGAAAGCTATATATTATATGAAAAATACTTACCTTTGGAATATTGAGGTGAAGCGCTTGTGTTTCTCGTAGACATCGTATGTTACAAAAGCAACAAAATTTAACAATTTTCGAGAAACTCCAAACGCAGATCTTGGAATACGGTATACATCAGATAAAGGGATACTGCGAATACCTTCAGAGAATTCCGATGTTCACCAACCGCCAATAGCAGACAGCCTCTATGGTATCCACACATGAAGTACTCCGTCGATAACCTTGTCAAGGCAGTAGAATTCTAGTCGATCTCCTCAGAGGCTAGTAGAGAAAATCGCCCCCTCACGGATTAATCTTAGAGAGTACGAAGATGAGTGGAGATCTTTTGATCAAATCTTTCTGCTAGATATTGGTAACATATCATATGAAATCTCCTTGAAGATCTTATCTTGGGGATATATGTATATGTTCCAAATCTTATCTATATTGGATCTTTTATTTTCAGTTTAATCAATATTAATCTCCAAATAACTCTCTATTTAATTTATCCACTTTACCAATTATATCTCATTTCATTGTATCATATTATTTTATATCGATGAGTGACTCCACTATTGTGTGTGACCTTATAAGCTTCTTCAATCAAGGCTGTAATAATAGATTTATTAATTAACTCTTAATTAATCAAATTCATCATTATCGATCATCAGTGATGTTTAACAACATATCATGATCCCCAAGATGTAAGAATAATCAGGTAAACTGATTGAGCCTTTCTATGACCAGCCACTATGCAATAAACAGTTTTCATCATACTTATATCTCATTCAATATCAGAACATGGGTGTATGTCTTTCTGATGTGTCGAACTTATAATTGCGTTTAATGAGAGAAAATGCGAGCTTAAGATCAAGATACCTTTGTTGACCTCAAGTCTAAGCTTACTTGCACGGCTGTCATATTCAAGATCTTGCTACTGATACTTGGTTAGCTTCCCATAGTAGCATCTCGAAGATGAGTCATCCAGTGAATCGATTCTCTAATAGACACCCACACATAGGATCTAGAAATCTCATTACATCAATTTCGAGAACCATTGCCTAAACAGTTTAGGGAAGTCAATGTGTGCCAGCTTATCCGTATTTGCGATATCTTCATTTCACAAATACTCTAGCCAAAGAGTTTTTAACTTAAACATAAATGTTTGAAGAATATCACATTAGGATTTCATCATAATTCCTATAGCACATAGATCAAGTAGAGGATTTTATCAATGATGTAAACTTGATCAAAATTTAAAGTAAACATCAAAAGATAAGATTTGTCAATGAGTTGATTGTCTCTAGAACACATACACTAACATCATTAAATACAATTGTGTCCTTGTTAAACAGACTACCAAGGTAGGATTGATTGAAAATAAAACAACATATGAAATGTGACATGAATGAGCACCTAGTGTGGAATACATTTGTGTTTTTGGATGTGTTTTCTTCATGTTCCTAAAAAAAAGAGAAGAGAATTGGATAAAAAGGTTCAACCAGGCATTCACTTAGGATACAACGACACGACTAAAGGATATAGGGTGCTAGAGGTGTCCAATATAAAATTGGGAATAAGCAAGGATGTAGTTTTTAATGAATTCAAAACATGGGATTGGAACTTAGATGAAAAGAGATCAGTGTGTTATCAAAGAACCAATACCTCATATTTCTTTGCAATTTCGCTCACAGAGGAATCAATGACACGAGAAGGACAATTACAACTAAAGAAATAGTGAAAATGAATTTTTAGAAGGGCAAAAATAAAACTCTAAAAATTACACAAGAGGCGTTCTAGAGAATACATGTGTACATGAAACTGAATCAGAGGCAATGAAGAAAATATAGAGTTAAATCTATTAGTTCTCAATATCAATGATCAAGATATTCCTTTACCATGCATCGAGGAAGAAGGCATTGAGGAAGGTCATTGGGCAAAAGAAGCAAATCTCGTCAGTGTAACCACAAGACAAAATCATCCTCTATCAATGCCAAATGAAAATGAACTAGAAGGAAGCTATAGTAGTGAAGATTATTTAGTGCAAGGTGAAAGGACACTATCTGATATATACCAATGTTCTTTGATGATTAAAGAATCGAAAACAATGGTGAAAGGACACCCTAGTTGGAAGGCCACAATGGTAGCTGCACTAGTTATGATAAGTAAAAACAATATATGGAAGCTTGTAGATAGACTGCTAGACAAAAAGGTAATTGGAGAGAAGAGAGTTTTTAGAACTAAGATAAATTTAGATGGTAGCGTTAACAAATTAAAGACCAAACTTGTAAGTGAAGGATATTCACAAAGAGAAGGAATTTATTACCTAGAGACACTTGCACTAATAGCAAGCTTAGATATGATTAAATTGTTGGTTGGACTAACAGCCTACCAAAATTGGAAAATCTATCATCTTGACCTTAAAATCTGCATTTCACAATGGATATCTCAATGAGGCGATTTATATCTTGTAGTCACCTGATTTTTTAGAAAAGAGAAAGGAAGATAAAAGTGCTCTAATTGCAAAAAAACCTTATAGAGTTTAAAACAAGCTCCAAGAGAGTTGTATAATTGAAATGGTTGTCACTTCCACAAACAAGGATTTCAAAGACCTTGTGTGTATTAGAGAGAGATATCCATTGATAACACACAAAGTTTCATGTCTTGCTATATTAAAATTATAACTTTTTAACTATGTTTTACTTACATATTTTATAGTTTTAAGTATCTTTATATAATATAGGGAATGTATGATTTTATAGTTTTAATGATACTATGTTTTTATCTTTCAAATATGAGTGGCTAGATCTTAGGGATGTCTTAAGGTATAGCATGGTGATGTGGGGCTAGGGTTCATAACACAATTGATCATTGTTTTTTAGCTTTTGTTTCTATCATTCCATGGGTAGATCTAAGTAGGGAAATGAATAGCTTCGCAACTTAGATGCTTGATTCACAGATAGACTAACAAATCAAGGCAGGGATAGTAAGTATTATTCCAGGGAAGAACCAGTAGAACTAGATAGACCTAATTCGATATACTTTGCATGTGGGTAAACCTAATTGAGACGTTGATGATGATATTGAGGAAAATATTAGCCGAAAAATTATTAAAGACCTGGGTAAATTTAGGTTATTTGGAAAGGTAAGTATAGGAACCTTGTAGATTAAATTAGAGATCTTAGTACCATATTACCTGTATAACCTTTAGGCATCTTAGTATTACTTTGTACTAGAATTAGTATATGTTATTTCCAACATTCAAACTTGATCTTGCTTATTGAACTTGCCTACTACTATTAGTTTGAGCTTAGACTAAGAACAATGTTTATTCTGAATTCAATATCTACTAAAATACTTTGCAAGCACTAGCTCTTTATACAATAATTTTGTGGGGACTAGGGATTATAAATTTATTTAATACAAAGATTTCATTTCTTGCAATGATTTAAGAAATTTTCGTTTATCATCCACAAAAGGCCATAGTTTCACTCTACATAGATAGCATACTAATCACCGAAAATGATGAAGGATTGATCAAAGAGCAAATGGAGAGGCTCATTAGCATCTTTGAAATGTCTGATCTTGCAGAAATGAGATATTTTCTAGGTATGGAGGTAAAGCAAATTGAACAATACCTTTTTCTGTCACAAACAAAGTCATCAAAAAATTTAGCAAAAAGATTTAAGATTGATAAAGGTAAGCATGCATCAGTACCTATTTAACCAGATTGCAAACCTATGGCTGTTGATACTGCCACAGGAAAGACCGTCTCTGATCCTAGAAATTTAGTAGAGGAGTCAATGTACAAAAGTATTATTGGAGCACTTATGTATCTCAAAGTGACTACACCCAACATAGCCTTTGCGATAAGCTTATTATTGTAAACCATGGCTTATAGTTTCATAAAAAAAATACTCACAATTCCTTCAAGTGCTATGTCGATACTGACTTTAAAGGGGACATTATTGACCTCAAATCCACAAGTGGATATATATGACATTGAGCAATCAAGTGATTAATCATTATGTGAAATTGAGTTAGAGCTGCTCGGCGCTTCTCACATGGAAGTTATCGGAAAAAACGCAAAGATCCAGGTGCATTCTTTATCCCATGCAAAATAGGAGATTTGAGCATAAGAATAGTTGTGATAGACCTGGGAGTTTCAATAAATGTTATGTCAATTTATGTATATGAGGCTCTTAGGTTGGGATCTTTGCAAGCATTGGGTATGCAAATTAAATTAGAAAATCAAAGAGTAATTTCTCCAAAGGGATTAGTTAAGGATGTTCTGGTGATTCCCAACTAATTTCTATGTTCTAAATATACGTCCTAGAGGATCAAAGGATACTATTATTTTTGGAAGACTATTTTTTAGTACCTCCAATGTTATCATTAACATGAGATGAGGACTAATAAGTTGTACTTTGATGAAGACAAGATCACACTTGATATGAAGGATGTCAAAAATTATCCAAGTGATTTGAGAGCATTTCTACGATAAATGTCATAGATGGACTCATTAAGGAGCACTTGGAAAAGGAAGTTCACGAAAAAGAAAAAGCTCATGAAGAGTCTCTACTTACAAAATTGGAAGCTGAAGAGAAATTTTAGCAACTGATTGTGGTACAAGGCAAGCTCTAAGAAGATAGGTTAGCTGAATTTAAATCATTTCCTCCATGCTATCATTTCTACTGGTCTGAGTTTAGATCAAGACTCATGATTAATTGAAGTGCTAAATAAAAACAAGAAGACAATAGGCTTTACGCTTGACGATATTAAGGGATGTGCCTGTCCATATGCATGCACAGAATTTTTCTAGAGGATGGTGCTAAACTAGTTTCTCAACCTCATAGATGACTCAACATAAATATGATGGAGTTGGTAAGGAAAGAATTCGTCAAACTTCATGATGCAGGAATCATTTACTCCATCATCGATAGTGAGTGGGTGAGCCCAATCTATGTAATATAAAAAAAAACTAGAATGACAATGGTGGAAAATAAGAGAGGTGAACTTGTGCCACAAAGAGTATGTTTCGTGTCGTTTCGTCAACAAATTTTAAACATGTAAAACGTAGAACACAAAAGAGCGTAGTACGAGTATCGATCTCAGGGAATTGTTTTTCGTGAAAAGTGTTTTGTAAGAAACTTCTACAAAATGTCACAGTTATGTAAAAGGGGACTTTTGAAATGAAGAAATAAAAGTTACAACCTAAAAGATGGGCCTTGACTACGGGACGTAGTTCCTAGGAATGAGATTCCTTCTTCTTCCTTTGTCCATCCTTGCCTCGATTTTCACTCATTTCTTCCAAATAGCTGGTTATAGGAGCAAGGAATAGCCTACTCTCCCTTACACTCTGATTGACAAGGAGGCATGAGAATAGCTTCATGTGATTCCCCCTTTGATGATTAGGAAGACAAGAGGATTGCCATCAATTGCCTTCAAAACCGAATTGCGCACGTGTGCCCAACTGTTGCCAATGGCTAGTGGTAGGCTCGAGGTCACAACCTATCCACTGTTGTGGTACCTAGGCCACAAACAATCCACTACTTCCCTCGAACCAACAGGGTTGGAGTTGATGCTCTTCACCTTGATCTTCACCAAAATCCGTATGGAGTGGCCTGCTACTCATGGAGCTTGACTATGAGTCATTATAGAAAGACTGCAAAAAGATACGTGGAAGTATGCGAAATCCGAATTGAATTCAGCAAAGAACCGAGTATATTGCTCAGGACTTGAAAAGAAACTTCATCTAATCCCAAAAACTAAAGCGTTTTAGCCACAAAGGGTCATGAAAACCGAAACGAAAATGGAAGCTAAGTATTCTTCCTCCTTGGAGGGAAGAAGAACTCAAAAGTTCTAAGTACAAAGAAAAATGTCAAAAGTAGATTCAAAATAAGTGTTCCAAGTTATTTTTATATCACTCCCCACGTGTATTAACTCCTTTGGGTCAACTTCCAATCATTCCTTCTGTCTTGCGTGTGCCAACAGCTTTCCTTTACGTGCAAGTTAACGCCCAATCATTTCTGCGGACTCTGACGTGCCATATATTAGGGGCCTTGACCAGTGTAAGTCTTCTGCCCACAATTGTTCCAAGTCGCCTACAAGGCACAAAAAGTCAGAGTCTGACCACCTACAACACTCCACGACAGTCTCCTGATACGTCTCGGTCAAATGCATGAAAAAGACAAAGAAAATATATAGAAAATAGGAAAATAGGATTTTTTTAAGGAAATGTAATATTTATCAATATAAATCCTAAATTGGACAACTTAACACTAGATGAAGTGAAACTTAAAGGAGTACAAAAAAGGTGTTGCATCTTCATGGATTCTCGAAAAATTAAATGTTAGAAAATAAAGATCATAATCTTTTGCCTTTTATTGACTAGATGTTAGAAAAATTGACAAAAAAATTAATTTATTGTTTTTTTGAATGAATATTTTAGATATAATCATGTTCCTATTTCAAGGTAGAATCCTCACAAGTCCATTTAGAACTTACGCCTATAGGAGAATGCCTTTTGGGTTGTGTAATGCCCCAGCCACATTTTAGAGGAGTATGACTAGTATTTTCTCCAATTTTGGTGCGGATTTTATTGAAATATTTATGGATAATTTTACAATATGTGGAGAAAATTTTGAATGTTTGGACCATTTGGATCAAGTTTTGAGGATATATGTTGAATAAAACCTGGTTTTAAATTGTGAAAAATATCATTTCACGGTAGATTATGAAATTGTTCTTGGGCATATGATTTCAAAAAAGGCAATTCAAGTAGATAAGGCAAAATCGCGATTATGATCTTTATAAGAGTTTCATGAAAAAAAATTTCTTGCATGTCGGTTTTTATAAGAGGTTCATTAAAAAATTTTCCAAAATTGCTTTAACTCTTAGTAGATTGTTGCATAATGATATTCTCTTTGATTTTGATTATTCATGTAAACATACTTTCAATTGTTAGAAAAAGGCTATTACTATTGCACTTGTGATGCAACCACCTAACTAGAGATATGATTTTGAGATCATGTGCGATGTTAGTACCCATGCTATAGGAGTAGTTTTAGGACAGAAAATTGAATGAAATTACAATGTCATTTCTTATGGTTCCAAAACCTAAGACGAAGCCCAAAAAATTATATAATCAATGAAAGAGAATTTTTATCTTTTAGTAGCAAAGTGGTGGTCTACATAGATCATTCCGCGATGAAGCACTTGATGGAGGACTCCAAACAAAAGTTATCAGATGGGTCCTATTGATTTAAGAGTTTGATGTTAAAATCAAGGATAGACCTGGAAGGAAAAACTCAGTGGCTGATCATCTCATCATAATTGAAGGTAATGAAGATGAGTGGATCATCACAAAAATGTTCTAGATGAATAGTTATTCTTGTTTAATACTAATATATGTGAATCATGGTTTGCTGATTTTGTGAACATTGTTTGAATAGGAGTGATGCCACTTGGAATAGATTATTATGAAAGGAACAAAATGAAGAATGATGATAACTGCATATGGGATTATTCATATTTATGGAAGAGATGCAACGATGCCATCATTCGAAAGTTCTTCAATGAAATTGAAATTTGAAAAATCATCAATTCTTATCATGCAAAACCACTTGATGATTACCATGGACCAAATTGAATAGCTAGAAAAATTTTGAATTGTGGATTTTATTGGGCTCATATTTCTAGAGTTGTTACGCTTATTACAAAGGTTGTAAACCATGCCAAAGAGTGGAAAATTTATCAAAAAAATGCAATGCCTCAATAAGAAATTCTATGTATAGATATGGATTTTATTGCACCATTTCCCACTTCAGCAGGTTTTAACTATATTCTGGTTTGCAATTGATTGTGTGTCTTAATGGATTGAGGCAATTCCAACACAGAGTAATGATGTGAAGATTGTGATTAAATTCTTGTGCAATAACATCTTTGTGAGATATAAAACTCCTAAAGCCCTGATTAGTGATAGGGGAACCCATTTTAACAACAGGCCTTGAGGAGTGTTTTGAATCAATTCCATGTTTGTTACAAGCCTTTTACAATATATCATCCAAAAACTCACGGACAAGCTAATGTTTCCAATAGGGAAATCAAACAGATTCTAGAGAAAGTTATGAACCCAAATAGGAAAGACTAGAGCATGAGATTGAAGGATGCACTTCGGTCCATATGAACACCATACAAGACCCCCATTAAAACCTCAACATTTTTGTTGGTCTATAGGAAGCCTTGTAGGTTACCAGCAGTCCTTGTAGATATATGATAGTGATGCTAACAAATGATTTTTGGTAAATGGGCATCGGTTGAAAATTTTTTATGAGAATATTGACAATGTGTTTACTTAAAATATGGATGATGTATGTTTTTTACACAACAAATTTTAAATATTTTTAAAACTCGTAAAACACAAATATGTAATACAAGTGTCGAACATATGGAGTTATTTTTCAGTGAAAGATGAAGTTACATCGAATACAACTGTCACGATTTGTAAACGGTTTTGTAAAGTAAAAGGTGCGAGAAACGTAAGCGATGAAACTTGAGTAAGGAGGTAAGAGGCTTGATAAAAAAAAATAAACATAAGTGATGAACCTTAAATAAAGTTAAAATGTTCTTAAGATTGGAATTCTATCCAACTACATTATTTGCATCTTCACTCTTCTCTCATTTTCTCGCATACTCAGTTATAATAGTAAAGAATTGCTTACCCTCCCTTACACTCTCTTGCAAGAAGGCACAGGAATAGCCTGATGTTGCTCCTCCTTGGAGAAACGTGAAGATAAGAAGTCCTATCATCGTATCCTCATGGTCAAATTGCACGCGTGTGCCCGAGTGTTGCCAATGACCCAATGAGTCCAGATATAAGGTCACTATCTATCTATTTATCTTGAAGTACGGCCATAGACAAAATGTTGTCTCCCTCTTGTCAAAAGGAGATGAGTTGGTGCTTTCCATCGTAACCTCTTCAAAACTTACAGGTAGTGATCAGCTACCCATGAATCTTGAATAAGGGCACTATTACGGATAGACTGTAACATAGTCATGTGAATACATACAAAACCGATCAAACTCAAAGAAGAAATGGAGATTAACTAGCGAAACGTAGAACTGGGAATCTCCTAACCCAGAAACAAAAGTTTCTAGCCACAAACGACCATATAAACGAATGAAAATGGAAGTAGATTCGAGAGATAAGCTAGAGGAAAAATCCTCTAGAGAGATAAACTACAAGTCTGAACTAAAACTAGAATTTAATGCTGAATGTCTGAACTGAACTACTTTGTGTGAGTTTTCGTGTTCCTCTGGTTCTGCTAAACTAGAGTGACTTGCAAGAAAATGTTGACACTAGTACATTAATAATATCATATGTCAGAGACTCCCGTGTACCGCACATTAAGGCTCATCATTTGGCATCTGCAATCTTCCGGAAATTAAGGAGATGTCAGTTCGGGAAGATCCATTTTATCGTCATCTGCTACCTTCTTTCTCTCACTTCCTACGATGTGTTTACCTCTAAAAAAACTTAAACAAAATTATCAAAAATATTAGATAAAATACAAGATTTAGAAAAATTACCCTAAATTAGATAAAAGCCTAAATTTTATAATCTAATTTTTAACTAAACAACTTAAATCATATTTAGATATAAAAACAACCTAAAAGATAATGAGAAAATGACGCTTAACAATGGAGATGATAAAGGTGGTGAATGCACCAGCAACATAGCCACACGAGAACTTGAGTCCAAGACTATAAACAAGGGCACTCCTGTGAGGCAAAACCACATGGCTAAGTTTCATTTTCACATTTTACATTCTATTGAAGTATAGTTATTTTTTTTAGGATTTCAGCCATATTTTTGCTGCTCAAAGATGAATTAGGTTTAAGGGAACTTACCAATGGGGAGTTACAAAAATCAGACTATTGATATGGTAGGAAGTTGAACTAAAACAAAATGAGGCAAATGCCCTCGATGTTCGAATTAACTTGGAAGAACTGTTTTATTCTTCCTCTTTTTTACCCATTTTCTCTGCAATTTTCTTGAGAAATTAGAGTTGTAGACCCATAATGCCGATGAAAAGAAGTGCAAGGAATGCCATGAATGAGAAGTCTTATCAATAGAAAATGCAAACGAAAACCCAAATGAAGGTGCTAGACATGCTGAAGCCGAAACCATTATTGCTATAACTTGGAAGAAGGGGTTCCACCTACTCCAGCAACTGCAGAGGATTAGAGGAATAGATGCAATTCTTACAGTAGTAGGTGTGGGTGAACCTTCTGGAGTGAAGCAAAGCAAATGGGTTTCAAATTTGGAGCACATCAGCTCAGAGCAAAGACTAATGGATTTGCAGCAAAGTTACAAAAGGAAAAAGACGACGGCGGACGAGCCCATTGCACCACCATAGGTCGTAGTTAAGAAGAAGGGAAGAAACCTAGAAGGAAAATGCAGGACAACCCACCAATTGAACCTATTCCTGAGAAGAAACTATTATATTAGAGGAAAATATACTGCCAGTTGTAGAAGAAAATGATGGAAATTCCAGAGATGAGGAGCAAGCATGGAAAGAAGAACTAGCTACTAGAGAAGAGAATATCATATTGGAAATGAAAATGAAACTAGAGATGTAGAGAGGATAGAAGAGCAAGCTGTACAGTCACTAATCTAGGGTCGGAAGAAGTAGGAGACTCCACTTGTAGAAACTATTGAGGGCAGCGCCGAGGAGGAGCATGAAGGCATTGAAAAGGTAATAAAATTTCTTGAAAATTACCTTATGTTTATGAATGTTGGGACAATTGCAATAGAAAGCGAGAGATTTTAGAGACAAATGAATCAGAAGGGAATTCCTGAATTCAAGCACCACGCCAGCATGATGAATGATAAATACCTGAAATTTGCGACAAAAGAATATGTGCCAAAGTATTGCTGTGCTGTCACATTGACTTCAAAATTTACATTGAATTGTTGTATGAATTTACCTCTACATTTACATATAAAATTTCAGAAACTATTTTAGTTCTTGCTGTTGTGTATTTCCAATTGATGGACACTAAATTTTCGTTTTCATTGACTGAGGAAAATGTAGCTCTAGGTTTCTGTTCAAAACAAGAAATGGACTCGCATGATTTTTGATGCTTCATTATTTGAATATCCTGCAAAATTTGATGCAGAGGAATTTTATAGATTCTTAACTAACCAGGATGTCATTGAGTTTAAGGCAAAGGGTATGAAGGCTTAATCATTTTTTGATCGCATGATGCACTATGTTCATATGTTAATCACTACAACTCTCTTTGATAGAAATATATGATTTAATGCTCTCTATAAACATGAATTATTTGTATTGCAGTATATTATGCACAAATGATCTTTGAACTTAGGCATCATGCTACCTGAGCAAATGAATAGTGATTATAGGCACGCAAAAATTCAGTACTTAAGTTATGGTCATATTGTCATGCATCTCGTTCATACCCTGTGTCTTGAAAAGATGTCTGAATTGGAATTCTTCCGTGTTGAAACTAAGAAAATACCTTTGGACAAATATTTCTTGAATTCTGCTGCACTAATCAAAGCCTAAGGAAGTGACTTTATCTTCATATCTTTGGCAGGACTGAAAGAAAGCATAATTCCAAGGAAGAGAAGTGAAAACACTACTGCTCTGTCAACCTCAGCTCAAGAAGAGAAAAGCTACTGCTACCTAAAAATACTAGAGGCGATATATGACAAAGTGTCTGACCTAAATTGGGAAATTAAAGAATTAAAACAAGGAGTGACTAACATCTCCCTAAACAAGTAATTTGCTGCTATGATAGTTTTGTATGAAGTGTGACATATGTTAGTCCATGTTTGGACTTAAACAAGTGTTTTTTGTCTATTTTTATTTAGTGCCAATAAATATGAAGTGTGAGTACTTGGTCAACACTCAACGATATAGAAAAGACCATGATATTATTCCTGGATAGTCTAGAACTAGCTATTCCTTTACTTCCTTGTATACAAAAAAAAAAGAGAAAAAGAGAGGAAAAAAAAGAGAGATCTAGACAATGAGTTTACAACCATACTCCTCAATAGTTTTTGAATGAATCAACTTGATGAAATGATCTTTGAAAGCACTACTTCAAAGGAATCCATTCATGCATATTTGAGTGCTCACATGACATGCACACTAGCGCGTCAATGGCTTATGCATTCAAACTTATACCTAAGTTGTTTATATTCAACATTGATGCGAAGGAAGTCAGTTTTCTATTAGTATTATTTAGTACTTGAAGACAAATTTAATATCATTGTAGCATAGTGTGATAACACATGAATTTTTCTACTTTTAGGTTATAAAAGTTGTGACTTTTAAATTATGTTTTGGGTATTTATTTTATGATTTTAAGTACTTTGAAAAATTTCAGCATAGATATGATTTTATGTATATATGGACTAAATCTTTTGATTTAACTCATTCTATGTTATTAACTCTTTTTGAGCATAACAACAAAGTCAAAATTAAAGAAGAGCAAGACAGGAATTTCATGTAGCAATCACTTAGTAGGATAGGATATAAAGTATAAAAGTAGTAGGTGATGATATTGGGTTTCTCGTAGACATCGTATATCAAAAAAGTAGCGGAATTTAAAAATTTTCAAGAAACCCTCAACGTAGATCTTAGAATATCGTATACATCAGATAAAGGAATGTTGAAAATACCTTTTAGAGGACTTCATTGTTCACCAATCGCCAATAGCAGACGGCCTCTATGATATCCACACGTGAAGCACTCCATCGATAACCTTCTCAAGGCCGTAGAATGCTGGTCGATCTGCTCAGCTGCTAGTAGAGAAAAACACCCTCTTGCGGATCAATCTTAAAGAGCACGAAGATGTGTGAAGCAGATTTGTAGATCTAAATCTTTTGATAGATATTTGGTGACATATCAAATCAAATCTACATAAAGATCTTATAATGTGGAGATACATATATGTTCCAAATCTTATTTATATCATATCGTTTATTTTGAGTTAATTTCAAAATAACTCTCTATTTAATTTATATCATTCTATTTTATATCGATGAGTGACTTCACTATTGTGTTTGACCCTATAGGCTTCTTCAATCAAGGTCGTAATAATGGATTTATTAATTAACTCTTAATTAATAAAATCCATCATTATCGATCATGAGTGATGTTTAGCAACATATCATGATCCCCAAAATTAAAGAATAATCAGGTGAACTAATTCAGCATTTCCATGACCAGTCACCATGCAATGAATAGCTTTCATCATATTTATATCTCATTCGATACCAGAACATGGGTGTGTGTCTTTCTGATATATCGAACTTATAATTGCATTCAAGCACTAACACTCAATAGCCTACTCAAACAATTCGAGTGTCATTACCCTGGGCCCAGGACTTACTATTTGGGTTTGATGCAATTACTTGAAATATGATATCATAACTAACATGAGTGATGAATCCTTTTTTGATTAATCAACTATCTCCAGGCTTAAGGAGTCACATCTCTACTCATCCATACTAGGCAAGCCATGGTTAGGCTCCTATTAGTAATGAGCGAAAATGCGAGCTTAAGATCAAGATAACTTTTTTGACCTCAAATCTAAGCTTACTTGCACGACTGTCATACTCGAGATCTTGCTATTGACACTTGGTTAACTTCCTATTGTAGCATCTCGAAGATGAGTCATCCAGTGAATCGATTCTCTAATCGACACCCACACATAGGCTCTAGTAATCTCATTATATCAATTGTGAGAACCATTGCCTAAACAGTTTAGGGAAGTAAATGTGTGCCAGCTTATCTGTATTTGTGATATCCTCATTTCACAAATACTCTAGTCAGGGAGTTTTTAACTTGAACATAAATGCTTGAAGAATCTCACATTATGATCTCATCATAATTTCTATAGCACATAGATCAAGTAAAGGATTTTATCAATTATATAAACTTGATCACAATTCAAAGTAAACATCAAAAGATAAGATTTGTCAATGAGTTGATTGTCTCTAGAACACATACACCAACAGATGATGCAACTTTCACTATATCAGACTGCACGTCAAAGGTAGGCAATATGGTTGTCAAGAATAGTACCAGCTCCAAGAAGAGTTAGAATCGCCCTTCCGCTCAAGTTGGAGAAAGAGAGAGAAAGATATTTTTGGAGGAGATAGAATCGAAAAAAACACACATAGAGCTTATTGGACAAGCTTGAAAACAAAACAATAGGGATGAAGAAGTCAATTTTTTCAGAAAAAAATCTCCAACATGAATAATAAGTATTGAAGCCTAATTCAATGCTACTATTCCGACTTCTGAATAGTAGCTAATAGATAACAGATCATTTTACTTTTTCTTTAATTTATTTGATATTTTCTTTAGATGAATGTGTATCTCACAATGTTTATGATATTTTCTTTAATTTATCTTGATGAGATCGTGATTTTCTTATCACACATGATTAACTAAATTTAGGGATACGTTAAGGTGTGAGAAGGTAATATGGTTTAGGGTTTAATGGTTTATGATTTAAGAGATAATCTACCATTGTATACATTAGCTTTCATTTCTAACATCGCCTGGGTAGACCTAAGGGGGGTGGAAGCTACGAAGCTTGATTTAGAGGTAAACCAACGAATAAAGAGAGAAATAGTAGGCATTATTTTGTATGTAGAAACCTAGTTCTATATATTTTGCATGCAGATAGAACTAAGTTGGAAATTGGTGATGATATTCGAGACTGACTGTTAAGTGTCATTTTCTTATTATATTTTAGGTTGTTTTTATGTTTTAATGTGATTAGAATTGTTTAATTATAAATTTAATATAAGATTTAGGTTTTATTAAGTTGGGATAATTTTCCTAAATCTTATATTTTATCTAATATTTTCGCTAGTTTTATTTAAGTTTTTCTAGAGTTAAACACATGGTATCAAGTGAGATAAAGAAGGCTGTAATTGGTGACAAAATGGATCTTTCTAAATTGACATCTCCTTGATTTCCAGAAGATTGTAGATGCCTAATCATGAGTCTTGATGTGCGGTACATGAAAGTCTCTAATAGATGAAATCATTAACATACCAATGTCAGAGTAGGAGCTTTCTTGCAAGTCACTCCAATTCACAATAGGACCAAGGGAACACGAAAACTCATACTTTCATTAGAATTCAGTTCAGTTCAGACATTCAGCATTGATGATAAACAAGGATTTTTACAACGCTATTCAAATTGTAAATTCTCATATGAAACAAAATTTATAACCTAATACGCATTCGAACATAATACAATTATGAGCATAGTGTTTAGGATCGAACACGAAGAATAGGCACTTGTCATGTGATTATCAATGCATGCAATCAGTGTCACGTTGATAGATTTAGTCTTAACTCGGATTAAGGTAAATTTGCGATAAAACACAATAATGAAAAACAACAACTTTAGCACTCGGCTGTACCTAAGATGAGATGGTTGATGCCTTAGGACTCGTAGGGGATGTAAGTTTATCACTAAAACATGCTCACACAAATCATAAATCAAACATTTAACAAACAAAGTTTAGATCTACCCGAACTCTTGTTTTCCCCCTAATCTTTGGTCTACCTCTAATTAGGGTTGTTAAGATGGGTTTTACTACTTCTCCCTCCTAGATCTATCCTAGTTTGTTAAGAAAGTAGCATGATTTATGATTAATAAAGTATAAAAATTGATGAGCACATTTCTCTCCTTTTCACCTCAAGGCACCCTGAAGTGTTTAACCACTCATACTTAAGGTAAATGAAAATGAAAGGTGAAACATCATCTACATTGTACTCATCTCAAAGTCAATAACTAGAAAATAAACAAGCAAAGAATGTAAAAAGTTCAACAGAAAACTAGAATTGTCACAGGTTACTATTAGCTAAGAGTAATGCTCCTAAATAACAAAAAGTTAATCTTCAGATTTCAGCTTCGTTCTTGTTTTTCTCCTACATCCCCCTTCCTTCTTCTTCCCCAGATCTCTTCTCCAAAAAAAGTGTCGTGTGTCCCAATGGGGAAGATCCCTTTTCTCTCTCCATCTTGTCTCATTTTATGTCCAAAATCCTCTTTTTTCCTCTCCTTGGATTTTGTGTTCTTCTTTTTAGCCTTTTGTCTCATCCTATACCATTGCACTATTCATATCCGGCTTCTTGGGATTTGGGTTGCCAGCAGGCGCTATATTACTCAAAGAAAACTATTAGAACTAAGGTTGGAACTAAATCTACAATGTTGTCCCAACTAGGAATAAAAAGCACAACTACGATACTATTTGCAAAAGCATAAAAATAGTCAATAAAGATTAAATTTTTGTAGCACAATATGAGTCATTTCCCTATACTCAATTACTCAAAAATATGTGTTATCAATTGATCTCTAATTTAGTTTTAAACTTTTGTTTATCTCTCTAGAGGATTTTGCTGTAGCTTCTCTCTAGAATTTGTTTTCGTTTTCTTTAGTTTGTATGGCCGTTCACGGCTAGAAACTTTCGTTTCTAGGTTGGGAGACTTCCAGTTCTATGTTTAGCTAGTTAATCTCCATTTCTTCTTTGAATCTGATCAGGTTCTATATGTCTTCGCATAACTATATTACAGTCTTTCTATAACATTCGTCTTATTCAAGATTCTTAGTTAGGTGATGTCTACTTGCAAATTTTGAAGAGAAGAAGGTGGAAAGCACCAACTCATACCCTTTGGATAGGAGCAAGACAACGTTTTGTCTTAATGGGATGTTAGCTTCTAATCAGTCAATTTTGATAAACCTCATCAGACTCTGCAAAAGGAGAGGAAAATGGAGATGGCATCCTGAGCCATTACTTCTTAAGTGGATAAAAGGAAAGATGGGCTCTAATAGTCATCAAATGAGCAAATCAGATAAAGATTCATGGTAAAGGTCCATACCAAGGGAGCCCAAAGTGGATGCAATGGTAATCTACAAGAAGCAACGGTATTTTTTATTTTGATGGCCATAACACATAGCCTATAAATATGAGATAAAAAATGCATTGTAAATACAATTTTTTAAATGAAACTACAAGTTTCTTGGTTATAAACTTCTTAAAATTATTTATAAAAATTGCTATTAAGAAACTACTTAAAGACTGTTCAACGCAAGCAGTTTTTTCATCCAACTTCAACCTTTAATCGCAGCTCTTCATCAACGTTCAGCTGTGTTCAGGTTTATTCTTCAAACAAATCCCCTCCCTTTCGGTTTCTTATACACATTTGTGCAAAGTTTTTGGAGTGACACGAACACCCTCCTTGTGACGTGGGATAAAAGCATGGTGCACCACATGACACTTTTGTAAGTAGTCACGGGATAGCATTACTCCTCCGCTTGGACGGTATTATCATCATGATTATTAGATGAATATATAATGTTGCCACAAGATAGCAACTTGAAAATGTGGTGTGCACGACTCTTTGACATTCTTAGCATTATACTTTCATTGTGTCCATTCACAAGAACAAAAAAAAGAAAAAAGACCCAATGAAAATTACTTTGGGTTTAGAATTTTTGCATGGTGCGTGTTAGGATTTGACCATGCTAACTTAAAACTCATCTCAAGCACTTGTAAGTCCCTCGTGTCATTTAATGCTTACCGACTATTTGGGGGGAACATGGCGGTCTACACACCATGTGTGGCATATGACAATAACCAAAATATGATCTTTATGAGTGTGATTATTAGCGAAGTGTATGTATGTCGGTGGACCAAATATCTCAGTCAAGAGAACATGGCTGACTGACCGGAGAGCAATAGCAACTATTTGCACCAATCTCTGCACCTTTGCCGACACCATACGGGTAACAAAGAAGTGGGGGGCCATCCCGGCTCAGTAGCCGGTAAGTGAGCAGTGAAGTGACAGGAATTTAAGAATTCCTTAAAGCAAAGGCGCCACGCAGGGGGCAGGCAACACAACGGCTACCAAGCATTTTCGGTTATACGTAGTGAGCAAGTTCTTCACTAATTCTAGTGTGGTAATTTTTTTTATGGCGCTTCTGCTGTGGAAAATATTTCCAAAAAAATTAATGTTTTTATAATAAGAGAATTCTACTGTTATTGCTTACATGTATTCATAATATCATGCCGTTTAATGATCACCTTTAATAATTTAGGATATGATTGACAAGTGAGCATACATTGCTTAGTCCCAAATGTCTTTCTAAATGCATAATGCATCACGGGTCCCAATCAGTACACGTCTCCCTAAAGGGAGATGGGGCTGAACAGTTTTCTGGCAAGCACACCCTGCCGACTACATTTTATATTTGTTAGCATATGAACTTTGATTATAACATTGGATTCCTTGCTCTATAAACTGTTACTGAGCTCTTCAATGTGTTATGTAATGCAGTCAAACATTTTACTAACAATGAGAAAGGAAAAAACTTTTAAAGTTGATTTTTTAGCTAATAAAAACAACTGTACATTCATTTGTACATATTACAAATGAGAGTTTTCTTTTGTTAATGATTTTACAAAATCATTAAATGTAACCGTGAAGATAAGCAAGTGTACAACTGAAGAAAATGTCCTGATTGAACCATTTACGTGAATCTAATGGACAAAAAATGTGGATTCCCCTTTTTTCTTCAAACACAGACCAAGTTCCATTACAACATGCTCGTGAGGGTGAACCCATGGGGCACGTGCCCACACGAGGGGACCAAAACCCACATCCAACTAACATTTGCAAGAAGACATTATGACGCTTGATTGAACCCACTTGGTTGTCTGATTTAGACCACGTCGTGAGACTATTTCCTTATCGAAAGGTCTAGAAATAATTATTTTTATCAAGTTACAAATTTACTACCTCGTAAAATGAGCACATATCTCACATTAAAATCTCCAAGTCTTCCCCAACGGCAGACTGATATTGTAGATGCAAATCGGCTTGTGGCATCCCCAAGTCCAAATTCTTTATGTTGCAAGATAACCTAGGCAATTGGGTGAACACATTTAACATGATTTTAAATTTTTAAAATACCTCAACTTTCATTAGATATTATTAAATACTTGTATTTATATATTTTTATTTAAAATTTATCCTACTTTTATTTTTTAAATTTTTTATTGACATTGTGAGATAAATTAATTTATCTTATTTTATGTATTTACAAATGAAAATACAAAAATAATACAAAATTTTTTTTATAAAAAATCATTTAATTACTTAATAAAATCTATATTTAAAATAGATAAATAAAATAGAATTTTGTTTATTTAAATTCACAATATACCTTTTAAGGCTCTTCATTTTAAAAACATATATATAAATATACATTTATAATATATTATATATGATCAATTTGGTGGTAAAATAGTATGATAAATATTTTTTTGATTCATTAATAATAGTTTTAGTTTTCAATATTAGTTTATTATTTTTTCCCGAATAATGACCTATTTTTTAATTTTAAAATTCTATTTCATATATGTAATTTATTTAATAATAAAGTATACACAATAAAATGTAATGCATAAAAAATAAGTAATATTTCATAACATTGTTTTTACTTTATTTACTTTTTTTGTATAATGTACATTTTTAGAATAACAATATAATATATTACATTTAAAATTCTTATGTTTGTTACAAATATTTATATTATTTTTATTCTATTTAAAGGATGTTTGGTGCATGAGGTACTATTTAGTTCAAGTTTCGTCTATTTGGGTATTTTTAAATAGGATTTATTGGATGAAACATAACTAATAAAAATTCAACATATGGTATGTTGGCTTTCATAATTTGCTATTTTTTGAATTTTTTATTTTTCAAACTCCCCTAAACTACACTTTAGTTCTGGACTCAAATTTTATAGTCTATTTTCTAAACCGCCAATTTATTTAATTATGAAATTAAGCAATTACCTAATTACTCGATTGAAGACTACGAGCCGGGATATGCCAAACTTCAGGAGTGGCAATTTTACATAATAATATATATGGTTTTAAATATAATAATAATAATAATTCGTCTATCTTGTAAAATTTTATATAAACGTGCACTATGATAAAAAAAAAATTAATCACGTCTCATTTATAGTTTTCCGATTCTAATATTGAAAATGACTGTTTTTCTGTTGTAATGAATGGTGAAAAAGAGGGCGGCCAATGACATCATGGTGAAAAAGGTGGAGATGCCCACTTCGCCATGTGATGGCCACGTGACTAGGCAAGAAGGGCAAAGGCCCCACCAACTTCACTTGGCTTATGCAGCAGAATAAGGCTTACTAATAGGTTCAGTTCAAATGATACCTACATGCCCGCTGGGGTCACAATCCCGCTACTGTCGGAGTTACTCAATGCAATCAATGTGAAAACCAACCGCTATGTCTAGTATGGGCTGAAAAAAAATATTTTTTTTTTGAATCTATATATGCACTTTACAATAATTCGTTTCATTGTAATTCATTCCCTTAAAAGTAATTGTTTAATTTCATACAATTTCAATCTTTAGAACATATATTTTTAATTTAAAATATCCATTTTCATAAACACACTTTTCGTTATAAAAACCATCCGCAAGCAGAAAGTACATACAAACACGATGCTTGCGGTTCTTCAATAAAAAAAGTGTTAATCACTGAGAAATGCCACAAGTAGCACATATGTGCATTCGAGGTGTTTGTGAAAATATTAACATTTTTTAATACATGTGTTTTTGTGGAATCGGCAATGCACTTTGGTGGCATGATGAAATTTTAAAGTACTAGAGCGAAGACCCCTTCAAAAATACATCCATGTGGACTGGAGGAGATAGTATCTAAATAAAAAAGGTTGGATAGACAAGTTCCTTAAAAACGAGAGATAACGAATAAAAGTATATTGATATTGGCGTATTTTCCAAAGTTTCTAGCACACACTGTAAAATAAATTTCATTCTCTTATTTTCTGATTTCAAAATGAAAATTTTTGATATGTCATTCATTATAAGTCTGTTGGTCCTGCGATCCCTAAAAAGGCACCAGCCAAGCAAGTACCCACTGTAAACAAGGCAGTCGAGACGGGCAAGGTATGCATCTCTTGTTCATCTTTTTTCCTGTCGGCCCTCCTTTCTGAGTGTCATTGTGAGGCGAAACTCAATCAATAAGAAGGTCTGCTCCTCATGACATAGAGTACACTTTGGTCCCATTGAAGAGGTTAGTGCGAGGCCCCAAGGAGACACTTAGCAAGGAAACACCCATCCTCCCCTCATCCATCTCGACCGTCCTCCCTTCGTGTGTCGTAGAAAGGTAGTTTTTGGTGGTCTCTACATCCAAAGATTTGTGAAATTTTATTTTCATGTATACCATGAAATGTACCATTACCAAAACATTAATTCTTGTTCTAAGATGACATTGTAAATCATTTGGGATCGCACCACAATGAACTCAGTAATAAGACAAGTAAATGGTAATACAAAAAACAAGAAAATTTGAGGATGTTAACACACCAAAAAAGGTTGATGATAAGATAATATATTCTCCCATTTTAATAAAAAGTCGCTGACCCCCACCAGATTGCATGAGGAATGTCAACCTAACATTGTCTCGGCCTATGGAATCCTAAACGATGCGGTATACACGTTATTGGGTGGTTGTGAGGAAATTCGTGTCACGTTAATCTCATGTTACCACTGTATGTCGAATTCTGACTCTCCCCTTCCCTGAGGCCTCTTAGGCAAAGCCCGATGATCAAGTGACATGAGAAATGGAAGGGAATATCAGCAAGGATTTCATGTTATTTTTCCTTCCCTGTAGCATCTGCCAAATCAAGTAAGAAAGTAGAAGATGGAAAACTTGTCCCTTTTTGGCTTGACCGCACCGTCTAGCAACTTGGTCAATCATCGGTGTAGAGGGCACCTCTAAGCGCCCATGGCTTAGGCGTTGGTAGAGCTTTGGTGGTCGGCGTCGAACTATCCAGTGATACCACTATCAACCCACTCACCCTTTCCTTACTCGTCATTTGGCTGCTCCTCCCTAACCACCATCTAGATGGTCATTGTTAAGTGTTCCCCTGCATCACAGAGAACTCTGCACTCAACCAAGACACTTGTCTTCCTGAGCACTTTCTGTCTACAACTTTATTATTGGGTGTTGTTCGACTGGGATATCTCTACTAAGCATTTCCTACCCAAACCCTCACTAACGAGCACTACTCTACCTGGTAGTACTTCTCTTCAGGAGCTTCACTATCTAGACACTTCCTGCCCCAAGTGATTCTCTCCCTAGAGACTACTCTTTTGTGATTTTTTTATTATTATTGTTGGTTTTTATGACAAAAAATATGTATATTTGAACAAATTGATGATTTTTATTGGAAATGTATGTTTTAATGCATAAAAAATGGTGTGAATAGAGCATTAGTTTTAAATGAATAAAGTACAATTAATTAAATAAATACGAATTATTGTACAGTGTACATATAGGATAAATGCAAAAAAATAAAGCCTATTTTTTAGAATAGGTTGTTTTCAACACATACTCAACACATGGATGGTTTTGGATTTGAAAACTCATAATGGCATGTGCCATTCATTGCCTCCTACTCTGTGAATGGCGTGGAAAGGTATGATTTATACAGATATTTTCATTGAATTCTGATATGAGACAAAAAAATAAACCAATCAACACTAACTTTTTAGGGAGCTGGAAAGCCTCCAGTTTAGGCCAGTGTCTCTAGAGATGAATCTTCCAACCCTAAACACACTAAATTAATATTGAATATATTTTTCGCTGCCACAAGATGTCTACTTTTGTAATTTATCCCGATCAAACGAGTCCACTTTGGATGAACAAATCTCTTCCACTTCCATATGCAAAGAGCCTGGTATCTATTACCTTCTATGTTGCTCTTGGAGATCGAATGTAATTTGATAAGATTTTAGGGTTTTTCAATTCACCAATTTTTGCCACATTTTTTTTATCACTTCTGATGACCAGAAATAGCCAACAATTAAAGCAAACAATTTTTCCATCAGCAACACTATCATAAGATGTTTGCCAAAATCTGAATGGGATCTTATCTTGTTCGTTGAGTAGCAGGAGTTGGTATGCAGCGCATTGGCGTCAATGGGGAGGGAAGGACCACTCCACATAACACATCACGGAGGAGATGAGGTGGTGAGGGCCGAACCAAGCTGGCCATTAAACACATGCAATACCTTATGTATGGTCCTCACCCCTTTACAAATATAGCCTCTTGGTAGTTACTTTTCTACCTACAAACACACAACTATATCCGTATTTGATAATTCACACAATGAGCTTCACACAACCGGACATGCACATACTAACCCATCCAAAACGCGTAGGCGCATGTGCCCAACGAACCTGCTTAAGATGTTACATGATTGCAAATCGTGTTTTTTCATTGCGGCAAGTTATAATATCGAACTCGGAAGTTTAGAGGGCATGTGAGTACAACCAACACGTCTTTAGAAATTGTGTGTTGTAACACGAATTGTACAACAAACTTAGATGGATACTTGTGTCCTTTAAAACGAAAGGATACAACAGTTTAGATGTGGTGCGTATGTGTTGTATTAAAGAAAGATGTAGAAATCATAATGAATGTGTCATCTTATGAGGTGAAGGGTTTGGTTTCCAATTTACTGTCCCCTTCTGAGCCATTCATGTTTTATTTCTGAAATACGTAATAAATTATATTATAAAATAAGTACCACTTATTTTTCTTTAATGTTCATTTCCATACACTTCCATTGATCACCAAACAGTGAACTAACTGTTTTATGTCCTACCAACAACTCATACTGCCTCCATCTCCTTTTCGCTCCCAAAACTCCTCTTTGTTCTTTCCCACTTCTTCCTCAACCGTAAACCACTTCCCTTTTTCTCCTCATTCCTTCCATCTGATGGACAACACAGAAATGCAAACTCGTGACTTCATGAGTGTCACTTCCTTCTCACAACTTCCACTGGTTCGCCCTCAACCCCCAAAAGCAACATCAAACTCTTCGGCAAGGAATTCCAATGCTCCGCCGATGAAAAGGTCAAAGAAGAAGAAGATGAGGAAGGTAAAAATAACAGCAGGATTTTAAAAAGCAGCAGGAAGTTTGAGTGTCACTACTGTTGTAGAAACTTCCCAACTTCTCAAGCTTTAGGGGGCCACCAAAACGCCCACAAGAGGGAGCGTCAGCATGCAAAGAGGATGCATCTTCAATCACCTTTCTTGCCTGAAGCATATGCTGCAGGGATTGGGACTGGATTTGTATCCACACCAGGTTTCTCTATAGCTTATAATCATCACAACTCATGGATCAGCAGCAGCGGATATGGGGCAAGCAATCTGGTGTATCAAAGAGGATACATAACGAATACGATCTCTGACTCGACGTCCATGGCAATTCAGAATGCGAATGCTCATTACAAAACAAATGGAGGCAGAGATCAGTTGAGTTTGGACTTGTGCCTTTGATGTTTATTGGGTTGTTATTTGTGGGTGTGCAACAAAATAGAGGGAGCATGCAGCAAAGAAAGACTCTCTTTGCGTTTAGGAGCCATCATTTTTAATGTTTTTTTTATGATGTTTTGGTGTGGTGTATGAGATCAGGAGAAGAGATATGGCAGCCCCCACTTGCTGTGCTACTTCTCTTTCAATTCTGATTTTTCACATTCTCTTGTCTACCTTCGGATCAATTATGCCTACAGATTTACAAAAGGATTCCTATGCTGTAGGACTGCTCTCTTCCTACATCAAAACCAGATACAAGTTCTAATTTCTAAATACCATGCATTGATTAAAAATGTAAATACGGGTCTGACGGCCATAGAATTGCAGAAGGGTTCCATTGGGGTTGGGATTGCTATATTCCTACTGCAAAGCCAGATGCAGGCTCTAATGTCTAAATGGCGCACATAACGTGAATAAGAATGAAAAGATGAGTCAGATGACCATATCCATTATTACAAAAGAGTCCGATGGGGGTGTTCAGTTTTCCAGGCTTTCATACTGTAGACCTGGAAACAACACACGATTCAACTTATAAAATAGACCCACTGCATCAACAACATGGCCATCACATTCCATTGACAACAACTCATTAAATGTGAAGAAACAGAACCAGCTGGTGAACTCTGCCCAAAAATTCAAATCCTGCATTACCCAGTTCAACGTACTAGAATCATTATTCAATTGCCTTGTTGAGTAGCTCAATTGAATGAATATCCAATATAATATTTCTTCCACTCCAAAAAGACAACAAGATGCCGCATGCAGTATGCCTCTCAGATCTAACAATTGAATGAAAGAGACGCAAACCTCATTTTCTAGGTTAGGGAGGTGGATGATGACACAGAAGATTAGGGTTTTTGTAAGAATTTGACATGTGCACATGAAATCCAAATTCACAAAAAGAGTTTTCATCTCATAATTATAATTAACATATAGATTCTTATAAATTATCAAAATTCAATGCCCTTTTCCAATGTTATATACATATTTCTAACTATCTTGAGTGGGAAGTGTTGATATGGAGATTTCATGCTACTATAAAAATGAAGTTTTTCAGTATCGCAGATTCTGAGTTCTCTAATCCACCAAACAGCACCAGTCATTCCTAATTCTGCAATCAGGTGTGTTGTTGTATGCGGGATGGATACACCGGGCATTTTGGCCTGTTGAGTTTTTTTGGTGAAAAGGACCTCGTAGTGCGTGTGTTGAGATCTGCGCCGCCAGAGTTAATGAATGTGGAACATCTGAAAGCCTATGAAGGCGTAGTTCATCATCATCATCGTCGCAAAAAGTGTGCTGTCCCAATCGTTTGTTGACTGCACTGCATCCGCCGCCATGCCCAACACCTAGAACTCTGCCCCGCTGCCCACCTAATAACTCAACCCCTGGCTGCATTGCATGCATCATCGCCACCATCATTTTTCTTTTTTCTTCCCATTTGCCAATGCGAAGCCTCCGTTAGGTTAGTTATTTAAGCTTTAAAATGGATTATGGGGAGTGATTTCAATTTTGTCTTTTTTTGATTCGGAGCATGGGAGTGCTTGATTTCATTGTCTTTCTTTGAGTGGGGGTTGTGGTACATAGAAGCAGAGGGAGAGGTGGAGGGGAGGGGCAGGTGAATAATGCAATGCAAGACAACCATCAAAAGCCCCACGAATTGAAGAGATGAGGCAGTGGGAGAGCAGAGACTGCCCCCGTTGCAGACGCTAATGATGTTAATAATTCACAAAGACGAAAGGGCTGCAGGACAAACCCAAATCACAGATGCTATTTTTATTTCTACGGATCAGGACACACAATCAACAACGACACTTGAACAGCAACTCCACAGACACAGACAGAGAGAGAAAGATTTTTCATTTTCACAAGATATTAACCTGGAGCCACCGTTCCGACCAACTTTTCAAAAAATTTAAAAAATTATTACGAAAGCTCATCTATAAATATTATATATATATGTGTATGTGTTTCACACAACTTTTTTACCTCAGTTAAATATTATTCAAATAATCTTCATACACTTTCTTTTTTTACATTTATTTTACATTTTTCATTCCAACATGTACATTATTTTCCAAATTGGGCAATTAGCGAAAAAAAAATTCTTATAAAGTCCAAATTTTGCCTCAACTACTTGAAAAAAATTGTACATTTAATCTACAATAGCATAATTGGTTCGCAATATTTACCATATAAGGTGCACTTGGTCCTCAATATTTATTGTGTTAGATAGGATCAATCCCTACATTTTGACGTATCATGCATTTTTTTTGTTTCTACTGTTTAAATATCAAGCATGGTTGGTTCTCATTATTTCATATCAAACATATCTTATCCCCATTGTTTTTCAATTTTGAAAAATTGATCACTTAGTCAAAGTGACATGACACGTCTTGATTATTTAATTTACACATGCGATTAGTGGCCACTATTTGAGTAGATTAAATATTTGTGTTTCCCATGGATCAGCATATTTTCTCAATATTTCTGAGTTTAGATAATTGGTGAGTTTTTTAGTAAAATTAACTGTTTTAATTTGAATTTTAATATTTTAGTAATATTACTAGTATTTACGTTTTTGTATGAATTTCAATAATTTAGTTAATTTTATATTTTAAATATGAATTTTCTAATCTTAGTAGCAGATTTATTGAATCATCAGGCAGAGTTTGTATCCAAAAATCAAAGTCGATGGCAGGAAAACAAAAGCAGGAGCAAAAATGGACAATGTTGCAAAATGGGAAAATTTCATAAAAGCCATTAAACATAACACAAGTTTTCAATTTTTTCATCAATTTTTTTTTCACTAAAACCATTAAATATTTAAAATCGTTTCATGATTATTTTTAGTAAAAAAAAACCGGTTTATTCAATTTGTCCAAACCAGCAGCTAGATCGGTTTAATCAATGTAGAACTCAATTTATTATTAAAAAATAAACAATATTTTCCATTCTTTTTTACCACTCATTTCATTGCTTTCGCACAAGATTTTTTTCATTTAGCTATGAAGAAGCATTGCATTGAGAATGCCAAGAAATCAAAATGCAAGAGACAAGGTCTTCAATGATGAAACGAGTATGTTATTAGCCAGTGAAAACGAGACTTTTATGTTCAAACTTCATGTTGGTGGTAAAGTAGATCTTCAATCGAATTTGTACATTAATGGAATTCAGCATTTGGTGGGATTGTATGGTGTTTCTGAATTTCCACATAATATGCTTGCTAGATTGGTTTCAGATTTGGGGAATTCTGGAAAAATTAGAGTTTTCATGAAATGGGTAAATGTGAGTGAAATTTTGTATAATTTGTTGGTTGATGATGATTACAAATATGTACAACAACGCCTCCTTGAATTGGAACCAGTTGAAATTTTTATTGATATAGTAGATGAATGCGAAGCCGTGGATGAGGTTGGTAAATCTATGACTGAGAAATTACTAAATGATTTCTCAAATGATATCTCTAACTTGAGAGAAAATACAGAAGTTGATGTTGTTTTTCAGCAAATGTGGGCAGATTTAGATGCAAATATTATTGCAAATGAAAATATATATGATGAGGTAAATGCTGATGTTGACTCGGAATGTAGTGATATAGAATTTTGAGCTGATGAGATGTATCAGTTTTATAAGAATGAAGAGCTGTTTTCTAACTACGATAATCACAATATTGAGCTTGATGGATATGATGGGACCATTGTTGCCAAACTTGCACATGATAACTTGAACATGGATGCAAATATTGCTGTTAAGGCTAATTTAAGTTTTTCCATAATCAATTATATATTTTTTAGATATCACAAATTATGTCACCTGTTAACGCACTTATCATTATCAAAGGAGGTCAAAATTTCATCACCCTTTCAAACTTAAAAAATTCAGTGAATGTGTTCCATGCCAAAGATGGTGTTAATTAAACATATGATTGTAATATTGCTTATGTTGTTTATTTGATTGATTGCACTCTTATTTCAAGGTATTTGAATAATATATTTTTCTGCATTGGGAAAATACTTAATATAATCTTATTATAAAAAATAATTTTAGGCGTATCCAATATTTTATGTTATTTTTTAAAATTTGGAGCTTATAATTAAAGTACCAAGTGGTAAAAATAAAAATAAAAACTTATAAATTATTAAGTGTCATTTTCTAGTTATTATTATAGATTATTATATGTTAATCTAATATTAAGTCACTCAATTTAGGATTTATATTGATAAGTATTTTATTTTCTTAGAAAAATCTTTTTTTTCTATTTTATATATATTTTCAATATGTTTTTCATACACTTTGACCGAAATGTGAGAGGAGACAATAGTGGAGTGTTGTAGGATGCTTGCAGAAGACCAGACACTGACGTTTCACGCCTTGCACGTGACTTGAAGCAATTATGGGCAGAAGACTGACACTAGTTAAGATCTTTGATTTACGGTATATCAAAGTCTGCAACAATGAATGATGGAATAATTGTGAGCGGAAGACTTGCACGCATCGGAAAGTTGTTGGCACACGTAAGACACAAAGAATGATGGAAGGGGAGCAAAAGAGTTAATGCATGTGGGGACTGAGATTAAACCAACTTGGAATAATTTCTTTCGAACTTTTGACACTTACTTTTTGCACTTAGGATTTTTGGATCTTCATCTCTTCCAAGGGAGGAAGAATACTTTAACTTTCCATCTCTTTTTCTGTTTTCATGGCTATTCGTGGCTAAACTCTTTTAGTTTTTAGGAGTAGATGAAGTTTACTTCCAAATATTGAATACTAATCTCGTTTTTCTACTGAAATTCTTTTGGATTTTGCATACTTCCACAAGTCTTGTTGCAGTCTTTATGTAACATCTTCTAGTCAAGATCTATGATTAACAAGCTACTTCTTGCGGATTTTAATGAAGAGCAATGTGAAGAGTACCAACTCCAACCTACTGGTTTGAGGGAAGTACCAAATTGTTTGTGACCGAGGTAACGCGACAATGGATAGGTAATGATCTCGTACCTACTATTGGTCATTGGCAACAGCTGGGCGAACACGCACAATTCGGTTTTGAAGATAATCGACGACAATCCTCTTATCTTCTTAATCATCTAAGGGGGAATCATATGAGGTGATTCTCGTGCCTCCATAACCAGCTATTCGAAAGGAATTAATGAAAGCCAAGACAAGGATAGACAAAAAAATGAAAAAGAATACATTTCCCAAGAACTGCAACCCTTAGTCAAGGTCCATTACTTAGATTGTATCTTTTATTTCTATACTTTAGAAACCTTCTTTTACAATTCCATGACAATTTGTAAAAGTTTTCTACAAAACACTTTTTGCAAAACCGATTTTTATGTATCAGTTGAAATTGAAACGGTTGTTATGTATTTAATGGTTTTAATGAAACAAAAAAATTTGATGGCAAAACTGAAATCGTGTGTTATTTTTAATGGCTTTAATGAACTTTTTCCATTGCCAAATGGATAAACAAATTAAGTCTACTAACACATCCCACATCTGTACATGCATAAACTATGCTTGTATCATATGAAAAACAGCACACAAGTGTAGTTTATGTATAATTCACATGCACAACATATATATATATACATGGACATAATTTATGTGTAATCCATATAATTGATTTTAAGGGTTTGATTTGTTTTTATTATAAATGATACATTTTTATCAAATTAAAATTAAAATTTATATAATGTTGAAAAAATTAGTTATTTTTTATTATTTAATACTACTTTGGAATTAATTTTAATTTTATAAAAAAAATATAAATTGATGTGAAGATGAGTTGAACTTTCAACGAGTAATTTCCAAAAACAAAATATAATCAAATTGATCACAAGCATAGATTATATACAATTTATGGCCTCTGATTATATATTTATAGGGTTTAAAATATAAAGTATGAATTTCATAAATGGAAAATTTTATTATTATTTCAATATAAATAAAATTCCATATCAAATAAATTTATAAGATCTAATCTTTAAAAAATACAAATCAAAACACTAATTGCAAAGTAGAATTTCGGGATTGATTACAAAAAGTGAATGCTTGCTATGTGTCTTAGGGTATGCAGGATTAGAGAATGATTTCAATCTTAGTCTAAGCTCAAACTAACCGTGACTGTCTAAAGTCAAGTTAGAGAGTAGACAATAATAAGTATTGTTTCTAAGATGACTCAAAGTTGTAAATGTGATATGGTAATAAGGTCTTTAATTCAATTTACAATATTTCTATTTGCATAATTTTAGACAACCTGAGTCTATCTATGTCATTTCTCATGTTTTTGATTCAAATACCCCTAATATCATCATTCATTTCACACTTAGGTTTACCCACATATGAAGTATGTAGAATTAGGTCTATCCGCTTTTATTGGTTCTATTTAGAACTAACTCTTATTATCATCACATTGATTTGTAAGTTTACCTTTAAATCAAGCATCTATGTTGTGAATCTATTTGTTTCCCTCTTTAGATCTATTCGAGCAATGATAAAAATGAAAACTATGACATAATGATTAATTGCCTTATGAACCCTACTTCACATCACCTATTCACACTTTAAGTCATATGTTAAATGTTATTTTCTATATAATTATTATATATTATTTCATGTCAAATCAGGATTTATATTAATAAGTACTTTATTTTATTAAAAAACTTTAATTATTGTTATTTGGGCATATCTTTTTTTGTGTGTTTTCACCAAAGTGGTAGAAGGAAGTCTTTGAGTATTGCAAGAGACATGCAGGAGATAAGACACTCATATTTTGTGACTTGCACGTAGTTTGAAGCAATTACGGTGGAAGACTGACACTAATCATAGCTCCTAACTTATGACATGTTAATGTCTACAACAATGATAAGGTACTTATTTGTAAAAATGGAAAAGCTAGTTGAACAAACAAGATAGAAAGAATGATGGAAAAAAAACAGATAAAGTTATTGCACTTGGGAGTGAATTAAAGAGAACTTGGAACACTTTGGAATGGACTTTTTTTCACACTTTGCTTTTCTCACTTGAACTTGTTCTTTTCTTTCCACCAAAGGAAGGAAGAACATTTTAACTTTGTGTTTTCATTTTCTATTTTTCATGGCCATTTATGGCTAAACTTTTTTAGTTTTTAAGAATAAATGAAGTTTCCTTCCACATATCGACCATCAATCTTAGTTCTTTGCGGAATTTCTTCAAAATTTCACATATTTCCACACATCATGTTGTAATCTCTGTGTAACGTCTCCTAGTTACAGTTCATGATCAAGGTGAAGAGCACCGTCTTCAACCGTATTGGTTTCAGGGAGATGTCGAATTATTTATGACTGAGATATTGCAATAATAGATAGGTAGTGACCTCGTACCCACCATTAGTCATTGGCAATAACTAGGCACACATGCAAAATTTTGTTTTGAGTAGCCTATTCCTTGCTCCTACAACCAGTTATTCGGAAGGAATTAGTAAAACCCGAGGCAAGGATAGACGAAAGAAGGAAATGGAATCTCCTTCATAGGAACTGCAACCCTTAGTCAATATCCATTACTTGCATTGTATTTCAAAAACTCTTTTTACAAACCTGTGACAATTTATAAAAGTTAAGCACAAAACAATTTTCGCTAAACTTAAGTTCCTGAGATTGACACTCATACTGTGTTTATTTGTATTCTATGTTTTTCTAATTAAAATTTATTGAGAAAAAGACATGCAATAAATTTTGGGTACCATTTCCAGGGAGTTGTATATTTTTGTGTTTGGTTTTGTCTATAGTTTTTCTTTTTCCTTTCTTTTTCTTCATTTCTTCTTCTTTTTCTTTTGTTTCTATTTTGCCGTTTTTCTGTTTTTATGCATTCAGCTCTACTGAAGGATCATAGAAGCTTGAGATCATACCAAGAGGCTTTGTGTCCCTCAAATTTGGAGATTGAATGCAAATTTCTTGTGAAAAAGCGAGAAGTAACTTCCAGTTCATCTACTGATGAAGACATGGCCACTCATTCACTTATGGAATCCCCATGATTCATGTAGGATAGGAGCAACAACATCCTAAAATTTTTCTAATTCTAACGATCACTAATCCCAGCCTAACACTAAGGATAATTAAAGAATTACTTCAAATCCCCCTAAATGACCACTCTACATCATTTTTTATGTGGAAGAGGACTTTGGGCTACACCCATATCTATTTCAGACACTTCTAAGTTCATTGGGAGAGAGAATGATGACCCAAATCACCATTTAAGAGAGTTGCACACAGCTTGTGCTTTCATACACCCAAAGGGTGCAACGAAGAACCAAGTTAAGTTGCAAGTCTTCCCTTTCAATCTCACTGAACAAGCCTTGGAGTGGCTGTATGAGCTGTCTCCCTGATCTATTGCTACCTGGGAGCAAATGGTTCAAAAGTTTCTTGATTTATATGCACCCTTAGGGAGAGCCTCCGCTGAAAGAAGAGTTTTATCAATCATGCAACAAAGTGAAGGAGAGAATTTGTCAGAATATTATGATCGATTCAACTGGATCTACAATACTTATCTACAGCGTGGACTTACGTAAGGTCAAAATTTGCAGCATTTTTACAAGAAACTGACCCCCATAATTAGAGGATAAATGGATGCCATCTGTAATGGGTTATCACTAGAGAATCGCCACAACACTGACGCCCGAAGATTGATCAAGCAAATGGCTGCTAATTCTTATTCCACCTCTAGTCTATATGACCACTTATATCGAGCACCTGGAGGAAATTCCCAGCCAATAAAAACAGTGTAGGAAGTGGACAATTTTGATGTTTTAGCTCAACTTGGTGTCTAGTGATTCTTTGAAGTTTGGTTTTCAATCACTTTTCCAACAACAAGAAAGGTATCAAGGATTTTAAACTTCATCTCATTCTAATCCAGGACCTATGACACATAAGATGCCAACAGAATAGGTGAATGCATTCTACATTTTTCTAATTACGAAAACACAACTCCTTGAGATCGGCACTTGTACTATGCTTATTTCTATTCTACATTTTTCTAATTAAAATTTGTTGAAAAAACGACATCAGCAATATCCTTAAGATAAATAAAACATGATATTATTAAGATAAAATAGCGAAGATATCAGAAACATCGTAATATAGTTAGTCATGGAAACTAAAAGTTCAGAAAACTTAGAAAACAAAGAAATATTATTATGTTCCTTGTCTACTGCTGTTCACAACCCATAATAGCGCTGAACTAGGTTTTGTATTATTAAAGTCTCTGTGTGTGTTTATCACTAAAGCTCTTCTTTTTCCATTCTCTCTCCTCGAAAATATTCTCCTCTTTCATTTACCAAAGCAAGGCAAGTATGATTTTATGACAATCATACTGCTTCTGTTTCTGACTTACAATCTACTGCAACGATAGTGCATCATTATCCCTTTTTTCATGTTGCTCCTTCTGTGAATTGTCTGCATGGATGAAATCCATGTTTTACCCATAATCTCAGACTTTGCTATTGGATCACAAATGAGTTAGAACGTGGAGCTAAATCAAAGGATTTGGCCTACTAATCCACAAATATAATACATTTCCTAATTTTTTACAGAATAATTAAAACCATAAAATAAACATTTAAAATATAATTAAAAAATTATAATTTTCATACCATAAAAATATTTAAGTTTTCTATAACTCTTTTAGGTCGATTTTCTATCTATTTTATTTCACTTTCTCAATGTTTTTTAGTTCAATTTCATATCTTTCATATCAATTCAATTTTTTTGTATGGAAAATAAAATTTATGATTTTTTAGGATGATTTTGATCTAAATTAGAGAAAATTAGACTATGCTTGGTGGAATCAAATATTTGAATTATGAGAATGAAGACTCGGTTAAAAATTGTCAAATAAAATAAAATTTACATCTTATCTTAAAATATTCAAATATAAAATTTGATACGAGTCTATCAAAGAAGTCTATCAAATCTCTCTATGTAAAAACTTCAGCATCAACCTGTAGGAGGGACCGAAGTCTTTGAGTCAATCTAATAGTCAAGAGCGAGTCTAGCATTTGTTGGTTTTTTTCATCAATTTATTTTTTTACATTTAATATGAGGATTGATTCTTTTTTTTGCAACGTGGTCTTACCAATGTGTTCTTTTGTATCACGTAACCTTAAAATATTCTAGGAGAATCTTGGATTGGTTTCAAGCACTTAAGGAAAAGAACTTAATCGAATATTGTTGATAAGATATGTTCGATTGAATATGTCTGCGAGGTATGAGGTGTAAGGGTTATAATCGAATGTTTAGAAAAATGTAGGTTATTATAAGAGACGAAATGACTCTAGTGACAGTTGATTTTATAATCCTACTAATACATGACGGTGCTATGACTATTATCGAGTAGCATTATTTTAAAATAACGCCTCATAAATGCGTAAGTAGGTTAGTACTCAAGGTTTATACACACACATGCATATGAGGGAATTTTAGCAAGGTAGAATGTGTTGGGTTTCTCATTGACATCGTATGTTACAAAAGTAGTAGAGTTTAAAAATTCTTGAGAAACCCCAAACGCAGATCTTGGAATACGGTATACGTCAGATAAAGGGATACTATGAATACCATTCAGTGCACTCTAATGTTCACCAACCGTCAATAGCAGACGGCCTCTATGCTATCCACACGTCAAGCACTCCACCGATAACCTTCTCAAGGCTATCGAATGCTGGTCGATCTCCTCAAGTGCTAGTAGAGAAAATTGCCCTCTTGTAGATCAATCTCAGAGAGAATGAAGATGTGGAGATCTCTGTAGATCAAATCTTTCTGATAGATATTTGGTAACATATCAAATTAAATTTTCATAATGATCTTGTCTTGTGGAGATACATATATATTCAAAATCTTATCTATATCAGATCTTTAATTTTGAGTTTAATCAATATTAATCTTAAAATAACTCTCTATTTAATTTATCCACTTTACCAATTACATCTCATATAATTGTATCATTCTATTTTATATTGATGAGTAACTCCATTATTGTGTGTGACCCTATAAGCTTCTTCAATCAAGGTCGTAATAATGGATTTATTAATTAACTCTTAATTAATCAAATCCATCATTATCGATCATGATTGATGTTTAGCAACATATCATGATCCCCAAGATATAAGAATAATCAGGTGAACTGATTGAGTCTTTCCATGATCAGCCACTATACAATGAATAGCTTTCATCATACTTATATCTCATTCAATATCAGAACATGCGTGTGTGTCTTTCTAATGTATCGAACTTATAATTGCATTCAAGCACTAACACTCAATGACCTACTCAAACAATTCGAGTGTCGTTACCCTGGGCCAAGGACTTACTATTTGGCTTTGATGCAATTACTTGAGATATCGAAAATGTGAGCTTAAGATCAAAATAACTTTGTTGACTTCAAGTCTAAGCTTATTTGCACGGTTGTCATATTCGAGATCTTGCTACTAACACTTGATTAGCTTCCCATAGTAGCATCTCGAAGACGAGTCATCCAATGAATCGATTCTCTAATCGACACCCACACATTGGTTCTAGTAATCTCATTACATCAATTGTGAAAACCATTGCCTAAACAATTTAGTGAACTCAATGTGTGCCAACCTATCCGTATTTGTGATATATTCATTTCACAAACACTCTAGTCAGAGAGTTTTTAACTTGAGCATAAATGTTTGAAGAATCTCACATTATGATTTAATCATAATTTCTATAGCACATAGATCAAATAGAAGATTTTATCAATGATGTAAACTTGATCACAATTCAAAGTAAACATCAAAAGATAAGATTTGCCAATGAGTTGATTGTCTCTAGAACATATACACAAACAGAATATCGATCCAAAGACCCTTTTCTATATTGTTTTAAAACCATACTTTTACCCTTTTTTCAGTCCTTTTTGAGGTATTATTTTATAAAATATTCCAATAACAATTTTGTGTGAAGATGACTACAAAAACTTAATTTAAAACCATACTTAATACACTGACATTTTCTATGTACTTGCAAAATTGATATCACAGACAATATTAAAAAAAGTAATGTTTATTTTTACATAAATATATTTAGTAAAATATATAACTACAAAAACTTAATTTTGATAATTAATTTTATATTTGTTTTATTCAAATTAATTTTTTTTAAAAACATAACTTATAGAAAACTACATTTATTACATTTGTACATGTCATTATCATAGACATATATCATTCATTTGGTCATGGCTTGCCCTTCTTATGAATACAGTTTATGTAAATCACATTCATACCATTGAAAGGACATGATGCCATTCTTGCATATGTGGTTTATGTATTACCCATTCTTATATAGATTTTGTTTTTGTTTATGTATTAAAAATTATAATTTATAAGTATTTACCTTTAAATATATTATACTATATTTAAATAATTTAAATTATTATTTATTCAAATATTATAATTTAAACGTACTAAAATTTCTAAGGATTTTCATCTAAAAAATTGTATTAGTAAATATATTTTTATAAAATAAAAGTTCTATTTCATAAATATGTATATTATAAATCAAATAAAATATATAATTAATTAAAATGATTAGTTTTTAGAAAGTAAAGTTATTGTGTAAAGATTTTTAAGATATAACTATATAAACAATGAATTTTTCGCAAGGAACTATATTACAAATTGAGTTGGATTGAGATCAATAAGATGGAGTAAACTTAGTCTTATTAAACTTGTTAAAGAATAGACCTATGTAAGAAAATGAAAGTATAGGAAACCTAACGAAATGTCACTTACATCGTATCTATTTACAACCAGACCAAATATCACTTACCTTGTAGGACTCTTGTCCAGGTTCATGACCAATCCACATCAAAATCACTGAGGCAGCAAAAAAGGTCCTTAATCATATAAGGTGTACGGTAAACCTCAAACTCAAGTATAAAAAAACATTCTAATCTCCTCAAGTGTTTTGTGGATAGTGATTTTACAAGTGATGTCATGGATTATAAATCCAGCACTGGACATATGTTCTTGCTAGGAGGGATGATGTTCGTTTGGAACAGTCAAAAACAAGTAGTTTCACAATCATTGGCCAAAGCCGAGTACATGGTGGGAGCGGCTACAGTGAATCATGCCATCTAGATCTTGAAAATCTTGAAGAACTTTGGGATAAATTTGAAAAAAAAAAATATAAGCCTCAAGATTGGCAATAAATCCACCATCTGTGTATCTAGAAACCCAGTACAATTTGGAAGATGCAAGCACATAAATAGAAAGTACCATGTACTCAAAAATTATGCATGAGAAAAGATGGTTATGGTGGAGTATGTGGCCTCCGATGAACAGATTGCAGATCTACTTAGAAACACAAGGCAATTCTACTATTTGCAAAGCTTGATGAGGCTACAAGAAATATAATCGATCAATGCAAATTCCAAGGCATCTGAATCTGAGCATCAAGGTGGATTTGGGATGCTGATGAACTTATTCTAATGAACATAGTCAAAATCTTTGAGAAAAAAAAAATTGTACAGCGTGATGAATGGGAAGATGGAAATGGTGGGCTTAGAAATTATGAAATGTGCAAGTTGGAATAGTAACTCATTGGATTCAATTTTATTAAGCTGAATTATAAACAAAGAAAAAAGCGCAAGTCAGACAACTCTGACATGTATCATGCTTTCATAAGAAACATCATTGAGAGTTTACTCTAAGATATTACACTTTTATCTTATTACAATGCAAACTTGCATAATTCTTGCATGCGCTTTGTTGCATAACTTTCTCTAATGAGAGTTGCCAAAACTGATATGAAGGAGGAAATTATTACAAAGGCTTATAAAAATTCAAATGCTCAAGACTATTGTAGTTACAATGTGATTAGCAGCAAATAGTATTATGGAAGAACAATTGAGATATCATGAAAGCTATTATGCACAATGAGTGAAATGTCCGACTAGATAGAGTCCCAAAAGACATAGCTATTGGATGTCTATCCAATGATGTATGTGCTATTTGACAAGTACCTCATTAGGCCGAAGGTTATGAGGTGAGAGAAGGAGCATGATATTGGAAATCTTTAGATGAACCATTCGTAAAGTGAATAACTAAAGAACAATCAAAAAGGATATTAATTGAAGTACATGTTAGAATGTGTGGGGTGTAATAGGACGAAAGCTAGAGATGAGTGCCACCAAGGGGCAACACCACTATGGTGCTTGACAAACATCATCAAGAAGTTTAACAAATACCGCAAAAGCCTTAATAATCCAAAAAAGATCAAAAGAGCCCAACAATAATAGCTAACAAGACAAGAAAAAATAATTCATAAAAAATAATATTTCCTTTAAAGATAAGATATATCCATATCTATGATTCCTAAAGTATGAAAAGTTTCTCAAAGTCATGTATAGAAATCAACTTCAATTTAAAAGATCATCTTATCTTGAATTTGCCTCAAACCTACTAAAGCTTATAGAAGTATTTCAGCGACCAGCACCTCCTCCTTCTACCTTTGTCCAGCATGACCCATCCCGGCCAACAACCAACTTCTATTCTAATCTTTTTCATTCATCATTAATAGATTTTACTCAATAGTATAAGTAGAAGCGCCCTGGTTTTCTCATTTTCTAAGTCATCACTCTTTTTGTTCTTCCTTCTTTTTTGCAAGAACAAACTGTCATCACAAACCACATGCTAAACATAATCCTATACATTTAATTGATTGTGAAAGGGATTTTTTTTTTTTACCATAGCAATAACAATAACCAAGATATTCCCCATCATAAGCTAAATCATCGAGCAATCACAATGGTGTGATGATTTGGTTACGTTGATGTTTTCCTAATGACAAAATAATACTTAAAGAAGGACTTAGTTGCTAAGATTCCATAAATTAAACCATGATTGTTCGAAAAATTAAACCATGATTGTTGCACCCCTGTCTATAACAAAATGACAAAAAAAAACCTTCATTAACAACTCTCTCAAAGACATCTCAAACTCAAACGCTCATTTTTGACGTCTCACTCTTTCCTTTGAGTATGTGGGACAATCATGTTAAGCATTTATTTGTTTTTTTTTTGTGCTTGAAACCTATGCTCTCTTAAAGACATCTCAAACTCTAACACCTCCCCTTCATGTCTGTCTTTGGGTACACATCTCAATCATGTTGCACTAATTCAGGAATTCAGAAATTGCATACACCTCCAAAGACTATTGCTTGAATCTTCCATCCATCCAGATAAGAAACTTGCACTAATCACTACTCAAAATTTCCAAAATATCTAAATTCAAGAGGGATAAAAAGTTGCACTATAGTGACTAAGGCTTATATTCTCATAAAGGCTCCTACTGTGTGGAAAAGTCACTTGGATTACAAAATCTTATGTATGGTGTATTTGATTTTTCATAGTTTTATCAAAGAAATCTTTACCTTTTGGCATCCTAAACCTTTTCTCTTTCTTTACTCTTCTCTTTATTTTCTCTTCTTTTTCTTCTTCTATTTTCTTTTTTCTTTTCCTCTTTTTCTAGTTACTATAGGAAAAACATAGAAATAGATAGCAAGAAAAAAAAAAAATCAAGGCAAATGAAAAAAGCCAAGTTGATCATAAGCATGAAACCTTTTATTAGTGTATAATTTAATATCCAAACTACATATAATTGTAATGCTCAACTATAAAAAAAAAAGTAATGAAACTAACGGACAATAAACTCTTCACCTATAGTAAATGTTATGTCTAGACTTGGGCAGCGAGTTGGGTCAACCTATCAACCCATCGGGTTGACTCGTAATGATCCCGTTTGTTGACTAGCACTCATCAAATATGGGTGCGAGTTGGATTGCGTCAAGATGGATTTGGGTCAACTCAATGGGTTGGCATATTGTTGTGTATAGTTTCCTCAACAAGTTTTTATTTAAAAAAAACATAAAATACAAATAAAGTATAGTACGAGTGTCGATCTTAAAGAGTTGAGTTTTGCGAAATTGTTTTGTACTATACTTGTACAAATTGTCATGGGTTTGACAAAAAGGGGTTTTAAAAATACATAATCAAGAAATACAATGCAAGTAATAGACCTTGACTAAGGGTTGCAATTCCCAGGAAATGGATTTCTTATACTTCTTTTGTCTATCCTTGCCTCGGCTCTCATTGATTCCTTCTGCATAACTAGTTAGAAGAGCAAGGAATAGCCTTATGTGATTTTTCCTTGGACGATTGAAAGAACAAGAGGATTACCATTGATTGCCTTGAAAACCAAATTTTGCACATGTGGAACTGTTGCCAATGACTAGTGGCGAGTACGAGATCACTACCCGTCCACTGTTGCAGTACCTCGCTCACAAACAATTCGCTATCTCCCTCGAACTAATAAGGTTGGATATGTTGCTCTTCACCTTGCTTTTCATCAAAATCCACAAGGATTGGCTTGCTATTAATGGTTTATGACTAGGAGAAGTTATAGTAAGACTGCAACATGACGCATGGAAATATGAAAAATTCGAAAGAAATTCAGTAAATAATCGAGATTAATGCTCAAGACATGAGAGGAAACTTCATCTATTTCCAAAAACTAAAAAGGTTTAGCCACGAATGGCCATGAAAACAAAAAATGAAAACATAAAGTTAAATTGTTCTTCCCACCTTTAGTGGAGAGAAGAACCAAAATTTCTAAGTACGAGAATAAGTGAGAAAAGGTTTGAAAAGTAAGCGCCTAATCATTCTTTCTATCTTGCGTGCGCCATCAGTTTTCCCATGTGTGCAAGTAAGCGCCTAATCATTCTTGTAGACTCTGACATACCGTAAGTCAGAGGTCCTAACTAGTATCAATCTTCCACCTACAATTGATCTAAGTTGTGTGTAAGGCACAATACGTCAGTGTCTAGTCTCCTGCAAGCCTCCTGCAACACTTTAAACCTGTCTTCTGACATTTTGGGTGAAATTGCATGTAAGAAGACGAAAAATATGTACAGAATACAAAAATATGATTTTTCTAATAAAATCTGTTGCGTGTCGTTTACTCAACAAATTTTAAATATTTAAAACGTAGGACACTAGAAAGCGTAGTACGAGTATCGATCTCAGGGAGTTGTTTTTCGTGGAAAGTGTTTTGTAAATAATTTCTACAAAATGTCACAGTTTTGTAAAAGGGGGTTTTTAAGATGCAGAAATAAAAGATGCAACCTAAGTGATGGGCCTTGACTACGGGACGCAGTTCGTGGGAATAAGACTCCATCTCCTTCCTTTGTCCGTTTTTGCCTCAGTTTTCACTGATTTCTTCCAAATAGCTAGTTATAGGAGCAAGGAATAGCCTACTCTCCCTTACACTCTGATTGACAATGAGGCGCGGGAATAACCTCATGTGATTCCCCCTTGGACGATTAGGAAGACAAGAGGATTGCCTTCAAAACCGAATTGTGCGCGTGTGCCCAGCTGTTGCCAATGGCTAGTGGCAGGTCCGAGGTCACAACCTGTCCACTGTCGCGGTACCTAGACCACAAACAATCTGCTACTTCCCTTGAACCAGCAGGGTTGGAGTTGGTGCTCTTCACCTTGATCTTCACCAAAATCCATGAGAAGTGGCCTGCTACTCATGGACCTTGACTAAGAGTCGTTACAGAAAGACTGTAACAAGACGCATGGAAGTATGCGGAATCCGAATGGAATTCAGTGAAGAACCGAGTGTATTGCTCAGGACTTGGAAGGAAACTTCATCTACTTCCCAGAAACTAAAGGTTTTTAGCCCGAAAGGGCCATGGAAATAGAAACTAAAAGAAACTAAGTGTTCTTACTCCTTGAGAGGAGGAAGAACTCAAAAGTTCTAAGTAGAAGAGAAAATGTTCAAAAGTCCGAAACTAAGTGCTCCAAATGGCTTTTATATGACTTCCCACGTTCATTAACTCCTTTGGGTCCCCTTCCCATCATTCCTTCTGTCTTGCGTGCGCCACCAGACTTTCTTTGCGTGCAAGTTTGTGCCCAATCATTGCTGCAGACTCTGACATGCCATAAGTCATGGGCCTTGACCAGTGTCAGTCTTCCGCCCACAATCATTCCAACTCGCGTACAAGGCACGAAAACTCAGAGTCTAACCACCTAGAATACTCCTGCAACACTCTATCATAGTCTCCTGACATGTCTCGGTCAAAGTGTGAGAAAAAAGACATAAAATATACACAAAATGAGAAAATAGGAATTTTCTAGTAAAAATCAAATACTTAATAATAAGACTCCTAATTTGGACGACTTCATACATAATTAACACATAATAATACCTAATAATTAACTAGAAAATGGCACTTAACAAAATCAAATACTTATCAATATAACTTCTAATTTGAACGACTTAATCCTAATTTAACATATAATAACACATAATAAACACTTAGAAAATGACACTTAACATATATTAAAACAAAGAATTTCCTTTTGTTCAACAGTCATATCTGAGATCCTAGATCATTTCCTTCCTACAAACTTTCGAACCTCAAGGTTCAAACCCTAGTAGCTATTCTTCATGCGTTTTGCAATTCTCCATGTTTACTTCAAATTTTCTCATTATAGAGTGACTTTAGTTTCGATTCCCTATTTCTCTGTTAATTTCTGTTAGCTTTCTACATCTTGAGTCCAAAAATGTTGGGCTGCATATCATGTTCAAAATCGGTTCAATAAAGTCAAATGCTTCGATAAGATGTATTTCATGTTATATATGAAAAAATTATAGCATTTTTCTGGCTAAAGTTGTGTTCTTTTGTCTGTGTTTAGGTAATTTTGAAAGAAGTTTGTTTTTATTTTGTATGGATTTAAAATTGTATTCAAAGCTATATATATTTTTATTTTTTACAGATGGATGATGCTTCAAATCATTCTGTTAAGCAACTTGAGGAAATAAACAATGATATTGTTCATGAAATTGAAGATGATGACGATTTTAATGAAGTTACTGAATCAATGACAACATCAGCTAAACAGAAGACTAAAGGAAAATCTATAGATTGGCATGTGTTACTTCACATATGATCAAAAATCAGGAAGTGCGACTTGCAATTATTGTGCTTCCAGCTACAAATATAGTAAAGGAGATGATAACACATATTTTTGAGTGTTTAGGAGTAGGAAAATGTCTAATATTTTGCCACAAAACTCGAGTTCTAACATGAATTCTTATGTTTTTATGACTAATACTACAATCGCGTGTTTTATTCCTAGTTGGGACTAAATTTATGATTTAATCATAAATTTAATCCCAACCTTGTTTCTAATAGTTACTTCGAGCAATGTAGTGCATGTAGGCAACAGAAATCCCAAAGAGCCAGATATAAACAGTGCAGTAGCAGAGGATGAGTAAAAAGTATGAAAAGAAGTACACAAAATCCAAGGAGATGAAAAAGGAGGATTTTCGACAAAAAAGAAGACAAAATGGAGAGAGAAAAAGAGATCTCTCCCATTGAGGCACACGACACAGCTTTGTGGAGAAGATTTTTGGGGGAAGAAGGAAGTGGGACAACGAGCGAGAAAAACAAGTTTCCCTTTTGAAGATTTTCTTTCATTCTTGATGAACACTATTCCTAGCTGAAACTAGTTTTAGTTTTCCCTACGTGAACAATTTACTGTTTATGCTATGTTATGCATTTAATGTTCTTGTTTAACCTTGAAAACAGAATTTTGTTTAGAATGTGTTATAAAAATGTTTTACTTTCCCTTGCTATGAGTGACTAAGCACTTAGAGGGGTGTCTTGGGGCAAAAGCAGTGTAATATGGTCAATCATTTGACCTTTTTAACCATAGATCACACTATTTTCTTAACAAACCATGATAGATTCAGGAGGGAGAAGTAGTAAAACTCATTTTAACAACCCTAATTAGAGGTAAATCAAAGATTAGGGGAAAAACAAAAGTTTGGGTAAACCTAGACTTTTGATTGTTAGATATCTTATTTGTGATGTATGTGAGACTATTTTAGTGATAAGCATGCAAGCCCTAAGAGCCCCAAGGCACACCCATCTCATTTAGGTATAACCGAGTTCACAAGTTCGTCACTTTTCTTTATTGCATTTTATCACAACTCTTCCTTAGTTCTAGTTAAGACCAAATCCATCAAAGTGACACTGATTTCATGCATTGACTTTCACATAACAAGCACCTAGCTCCTTGTGTTCGACTGTAGTCTATTATGTTCATATTTTTCATATGATTTGATGTGAATTAGGTTTATAAATTTTATTTGATAGGTAAATTTGCAAATTAACGACATTGCAACATTTTTCGTTTATCAGGAGGTAGCATTTCTAACTATTTATGTCATCTTGAAAGAGCCCATTTTTATAAGTATAGTAGTTGTTTCAAATAAATGAAATTGAATATGACAGGTGGTAACCTTTCGAAAAAATTTACATTTGATTTAAAATCCACCTAAGTTGAATATGGTAGGTAATAATCTATTTACGTCATCTTGAATGAGAAATAATTTTCTGATATTGAAAATCCACATATGATGAATTGTTTTGCAAAGAAGATGCAACCTCATTCCTTTTTCTTGAAGATCGGTTGTTAGAATAGCATTAGATCAATTAGAAAAACAGAAAAAAGAATTGGTTTCTTTATTTGAATCCTTGGATTGTAAATATGCCTTAATAATGATGGTTGATGTGGCATTAATGGTAAAAATTATATTGCTATGATTATTACATGGATTGATGGAAATCGGATCATTGACAAGAAAATCATTGCCTTTATAGACTTTGATGTGTCTCACAATAAACCAAAAATTGCTATAGTTATTAATAATATTTGTTGTAAATATCGTATTTTTTATCATATTTGTACTAGTATACTTGATAATACTTCTAATAATGCAAATGCTATACGTATTTTGAAAACCTATATGAATCCTATTGTGAGTCGTGCATTTTTTTTCATTCTAAATGCATTTATCATATATAAAATTTGTGTGTATAGGACGCTTACAAACTTCTTATATTGAATGTTTTAGTTGTTGATATTCCTAGATTAGTTTCTACTTTACATCTTCAAAAAGAGATGCTTTTAAACGTTTGAGTCAAGCTAACAATATTCCTTTTCGAAGTTTGAAAGATGATTTGATGACTTGGTGGAATTCTACTCTTATGATGTTGCGTTCTTTATTGTCATATAAAGATATTGTGGAAATCTTTTTGGGAATGAACTCTAATTTAAATATTCAATTGATTGCTTCTAATTTTAAAAACATTAATATTCTGATTGATTGTTTAAGTACATTTCATAGTTATATGAAATTATGTAGTGGTGTTTATTATCATACAATTTATTTGGTTTTGCAGGCTTTGTTTTTAAAAAATATTGCATTAGTTTTTAAAAAATATTATACTAATTTTATTTTTTGTGATACTATACATGAGATGATTTTAAATTTTTTAAAATATTATAAGAGTATTTCTGTTGTATTTCTTGTTGCAAATATTTTGAATCCTAAAATAAAAAAAAATCTGGTTTACAAAATTGTTTAAAAATCTTTTATAATTTTTATAATTTTCTTCAAATACCCAGTTTTACTTCAAATGCTTATGCTTCAGATCATTTGTATGAATTGTATGAAATTGAATATGGTAGTTCAAGTAGTGAAGATGGACTAACATGTGATGATAATGATTGCGAAGCTGCAGCTACCAATGATTATTGGTCTATGGTGCATGTTTCATTTTCCACAAGTACGATTATCAAAGCAAATGAAGTTACATTATATAATGCAATTACATGGAAATATGGAAGAAAACTTACATACTTGATTGGTGGAAAAACCAAACATCTCTCTATCAACTCTAACTTGATTAGCAAAAGATATTCTTACACTATCTATATCGACAATAGCATCAAAGACTGCTTTTAGTCCATAGGGTAGGGTTATTACACCACATCAATCTCGTTTATCCATTGAAACATTAGAAGCATGCTTTTTTTTTTTTGAAAGATTTGATGCAAGTCGAATTAAGGTTGCAGAATATTACTACCGACGATGAGGTGAATGATGAGGATGATTCAAACATTGCTTGAATATATTTTTCACCAAATTTTTCTATTTTTCATGTTTTGTTTTCCTTAAAAAAGGTTTTTAATTTCACCTATGATTTTCATAGTTAGTCCCAAGCTTGGATAAAAAAACAGGAAAGACTTGCATATTATATCAAATAATGTTGATTTTTTAATGTGTTTTGTGTGTTCATTAGGTTGCTCCAATTGACAATAACACTATCAACTATTATGCTAGTTACTTGTCATGTTATCATTTGATTTTGAGGCTTTAATTATAGATGCAAAATTTTTAGGAAATGCAATGAATGCTTCCGAAAAAACCCCTCCAATGACATCAAGAGAAAAGATCCAAACGCTACAAAAAAGACTGTAAATGAGAGCAATTCTAGTCATTCACAAGCAAGAAATGCTTTTGAATAATAAGGCTTCAACATCTGAGAATCTAAGCCTTAAGGGAGACAAAGGACCAGCTGTTAGTCATCTACTTTCAAGTCACAATAAAAAATTGTAATTGGCAGCTCTAACTAGTTATGTGTCCGGTAGAGGTTTGACCCATAATGGGTCGATCTGTCCAAACCCACCCAATCCATATTGGCTCAATGAGTCAAATCCGAACATTTTGGGACTTGACCCATGCTTTAGACTAAGTATATCCTCATTATCAAGCATGTAGGAGGGTGTTCTAGTCATGCACCATTGTAAAGGTAGTCCGAAAGCTAATCAAGGTGTCCAATTTGGTGGAGAGGGTGTCAATTTCAAAATGAAAGACTAAGAGGAGATATTTCTAATAGAGAAAATAAATCATAGGTTGGTTCCCATGTAGAGCCAATTTATAGTCTTTAGATGACTATGCAGATTGTTAATAATCCTCCAATAACATGAAACCTGAATCTATACTATTTTAAGTTTTTTATACCATACTATATTTAAGTCTACAATTCCATAAGACAAATAACATTAAATCTACTTGCTCTTGTTGATATTTATTCAAAAAGATTTATCTATGTACTCATATCTCAACCTTTTTATCTAACTCTTAATTGAGTTTCATAAGCTAGGTGTTTCACCTTTTTAATCTATCTGGTATTGAAAGATTAACACTGAAAAGTTTCAAACTTTAGGTCAAAGTTTACATACACCTCTTTCTTTCTCAATGTACAATTCTAAAATTTAGCCATTTATGCCAAAATAAAATAACTAAGGCATAAAATGAAAATACAAACAAGTTCATAGCTTTTGTCATGAAAATAGTATGATAATCGTAAATAAATTGTTCAAATATAGAAAGATGCAGTGAAATGAGTCATGTTTAGATAATACTACTGCTAGCATCTATTTGGAATAGGGTTCTTGGTTCTTCATCTAGAATGCCTCTTCTTCCTCTTGTTCATCTCTTACTCCTCTAAAAATGAGCATATATTAAAAGTCTTCTTCCCCAGAAAAAATGTAGTTGGGTTGTTTAGAAATATCTTCATTTATCTGCATCTCCTTGACATTTGTATGTATTTTGTCCTTCAATTTTTTTTATCTTTTTGATTGATGTTATTTTTATTTTCTTCATATCGTCAAATGTTGGTATATTTTTTTTTTTTGTAAAAAGTTATTTCTCTTTTATTTTTTTAAATTTATTTAAATTGTCCATTTTACCTCTATCTCGTATTGTGTCATCGGTTTTGAATGTAACTTAGATTGATAATTCAATAAAATTTATTCAACTAGAGAATCAATATTAAAACTACAGTGAATAATCGTAGAAAAAAAGGTAAATACTATTAAAATATTGATATTTACTTTTAAAATATACAATTTTTTACTAAAAAATACACTACTTTTATGGGGTAAAACTATTAAGAAAATATATGTTTTCACTTACACGTATAAGAGCCATATGTGATGGTGATTCTGCAAGTGAACAGAAACCGTCGAAATAATAAAATGAGATCGTATCCACAGTGAATTGTTATTGGAATATTCTTTTCAAAACAAATACATAAAAAGATTGAAAACAAAAGAGGAATTTGGTTTTGGAGACAATAAGGAAAGTGGCATTGGATCTAAGATCCACCTTACTTGAAACTCGCCCTTGCGTGTGTGCAAACCTTGAAAACTGACCTGCTTGTGTAAGTTTTGGGGGTATTATGCTGAAGTAGTGCTACTCGGTGAACGTTATAGCACCGTCCATTGTTTTGTGGGATTATGGAATCAACCATGCCACCAGAGCCATTTCACCTCTTGTAATAACCCATGTTTTTCCCACACTCAAATCTAACCCCTACACCTCTCACCTCGCAGATGGAATATGTCTTACCAACGATGTTCGATTGAGCCCTTCTCCTTAGGTGCTTAAGACCAACATTTGATTCTCCCACACTCCCTTAGGACTATGTGGTGCTAAAGATCACGTTGATAAAAAAACGTTGTGAAAAACAGAATCAGACATCAAATTAAATACTGAAAAACATAGTAAGACAGTCACACGCGCGGAACTTGCGCAAGCAAGGCTTCATAGCAGATCCTTAGCCGCAAACGCTCGCACGCGCATGCTTGACTCTAAACAACAAAAGTTGATGAAAAATGAAGGGAAAGGAATCCAAAACATGCTAGACTCGACTCTAAACCCTAAATTGATTCTCTGATCGTCCACCTTCGACTCCCTTCTTTAGGTCTTCACATTTAGATCTTTATATAATGGTAGAGATTTATCGAACTTTCTTGATGGGCTCTTATTAAATCTTCTATCCGGATCTTCTAAGATTTAACACAAATCTTCTAGGATAAGATCCAAATTTTCCCAAAACTCGCATCTTATCTTATCCGAGAATCTTTGAACGAGTTTTCATCTAGATGGACTGAATCTTTGTCTCCATCGAAGTAGTTCGAAAATCCCCCAAATTATGCCAAAATTATCCTGAAAAATCACAAAACACACTTTCCCTCCAAAAAGATCAAAGTGATATGAAAAATATAAAATTCTTCTAAAAACATAAGGAAAATGTGATAAAAAGAATGCAAAACTCATCTCAAAAAGCATAAATATAAGTGACATAAAATCACTTATCAATATATATGTTGGTGAAACTTATATACAATGTTTCTATTTTTTATTATTTGATTTCTCAATTATTTTAAGAAAATAAAAATAAAATTAAAATTAAAAGAAAAACTTATACACTTTTTCATTTTGTTGGATTTGTAAAATTACCATTGGTTTTCCAAATCCAAAGGCTAAAGTGCATACAAATTAAATTATATTATCAAAATCTTCCTATAACTTCCGTCGTTAATATTTGTTGATGGTGAATAATAAATGGCGATGCAAATTCGCATAATTACAAAATTCAAATAAACCATCTGAATTATCAACAAAATAGCACCTTACCTCTGCTTAGCCTGGGATATAATTCACATCATTTTACATTAATTCCAATAAAAGAATTTAAAAGAAAAACCATGTCAATTTTGTTAATTTAGTTAGTGTGATCTGCTTCGCGTGACGTGGGCCATGGTCATCTCTCTGATTTCTTTTTTTTTTCGCGTCCGTTTTCGTTCTCGCGCTGCAAAACCCTAATTCTCCAATCGATTTCGACCTTCACACAGTTTTCACAAAGATTTGAATCGCTCCCAAAACTTCTTTCCTACGAAACATTTCTCGATTGCACGCATGGAGATTGGTGTTCAGCGCTGGTGACATGCAGGATACGCCGTGTGTCCATTTGCAGTTGATGATTGAATTTCGAGATTTTTCGGTCCTTGAGCTTGAAACAAGTAGGGTGGAGAACGGTGAGGAACTTTGGGTAACAAGGTTAGGAGAAAATGCTAAGTGTGCATCGTGTGCACCTGCCTTCTGAGATACCGATTGTGGGGTGCGAATTGACACCGTATGTTCTTGTAAAGCGCGCTGATGGTTCTATTGTTAGCAGCGATGTTATTGAGTTGACACCTACTCGTGGTTATTTGTTGAGATATAAGTGGTGAGTGCTTTTGGCTTTATTCAAAAATCACTTTTTTTGATTAAGTAACGATTGCGTGTTTCTTCTGGTTTCTTCTGTTCGTTTAAAATCAAAGCTGCTGTTGTTGTTCTTCGAAAGTGTTACTATATTCATGTGCATATAAATGAAAGATCAGGCTTGGTGAAAGCGTTCAATGTCGTGTTTATGCGTGATATGATCACTTTCATTCCGTATTTATTCTTTTCACTATTTTTTTTTTTTTTTTTGGTTACAGGTACCGCATACAAAGTGATAAAAAGGTAGCAATCTGTAGCGTGCACCCAACAGAGCAGGCTACATTACAGTGCCTCTCGTGTATTAAGGCCAAGTTACCTATATCTAAGAGCTATCATTGTACTACCAAGTGTTTTTCTGATGCTTGGCAGCACCATCGAGTTCTTCATGAGCGCGCTGCCATTGCTGCTAACGAAAATGGGCCTGATGATGATGAGGTTTATGGCAGATCTCAGCCAAATCTAAGCTTTTCTAATGGCACCACTGCATTGTATCCAGCTGTGGTAACCCAGAGAAATGGTGGTGAAACATGGTTTGAAGTAGGACAGTCAAAAAGTTACACGCCATCAGCTGATGATATAGGGAATGCGCTTAAATTTGATTGCGTTGTCATAGATGCTGAAACAAAGTCACCTGTGGGAGTTCCTATTTCCCTGACAACTTCTCGTGTAATACCAGCCCCATCTCCTACACCAAGAAGAATGGTTTCCGTTACTGGAAATGACATTCCTGGGCATCCAGAAGTGGAGAATCGTAGTTTTTCTGGAGGGACGTTTACAGTTCTCTCCTACAACATTTTGTCAGATACTTTTGCTATGAGTGAACAATATAGCTATTGTCCATCTTGGGCGCTTGCTTGGACCTACCGCAGGCAAAATCTATTGAGAGAAATAGTTAGCTACAAGGCGGACATCGTTTGCCTTCAAGAGGTATGCGATGTTCATAATCTATATGCTTTTCAGTGCAGTAAAAAGTTTACATGGTTTTTTAATTATCAAATTTTTACGATAAAACTTTATGATATGTATAAAAAGTTGTGCTATGCAACCATCTGTTGGTGTAGTGTACCTTTTTTTGTTAACAAGGTCTTTGGGGATATGGAGCTACCCGTATGACATTTTCTTTTTACAGTATAATTTTGTATGCATCATTATATTTTATAAAAATGAACATGCTTGCTTGGGTTGAAATTTGAGGACCAAAAATTATTTTCTGGATGGATTGGTCTGTGGAGCGAAATATGCTCTTTCTTTATTGCCTTTAATTCTGGTCCAATTATCTATACTTCAGGTTCAAAGCGACCATTACAATGATTTCTTTGCTCCTGAGCTAGATAAGCATGGATATCAGGCGTTATTCAAAAAGAAGACAACTGAGGTTAGCAAATAATTTCTTTAATGGTTTATGACTCTTTGCAAGTGTTCATTGCTCTCTATCTTTGATGTAGGTTTTTGCTGGGAACGCAAATAACATAGATGGCTGTGCTACGTTTTTTCGTCGTGATAGATTTTCACATGTAAAAAAATATGAGGTTGACAGAGCACCTTTTGTTTTTTCTTGATCTCAGCTATGGAGTAGGTGTTTCATTGCCTCACAATTGAATGCAGGTTGAGTTTAATAAAGCTGCACAATCTCTGATTGATGCATTAGTTCCAATTACACAAAAGAAAACCGCCTTAAATCGACTGATCAAGGTAACCGATTATGGGTCTTTCTGTGGAATTCAGTATTTTTTTTCCACTATCATTTTGTGATAGATTCTCTGCATTCATAGGATAATGTCGCACTGATTGTAGTTCTTGAAGCCAAGTTCAGTAACCAAGTAAATGAGAATCCAGGGAGGCGCCAGCTTGTCTGTGTGGTAAGGTTTTTTATTGTCTTGGCATCCCTGGTAACTTAGCGGTTGCTTGCTCTTAAAGGCCAAAGATGTCGGGAGCAAGTCTGAATGGATCTCATTTAGAGTTGATAGGTTTTGCTACTATGGTTTAATAGTTTCGTTTAAGACTCTGAGGATTATCTTTCCATTTGATATCTCAATTTTTTGAGTAATAGTAGATCATCTCTGTCTTTTACTCTAGGTGCTGTTGCAATGTATTTTTGTAGCCTTGTTTTTAAAAAAAAAAATTCTTGGAAACGCCAGTTTTTTAGTTTATTTTTTATGGGGTGGCTTTTGGCTGTTTTCTTTCATGATTAATATGCAGTTCATGTTTATGAACCTAGGCCAATACACATATAAATGTGCTTCAAGATTTGAAGGACGTCAAGATCTGGCAGGTATTTTCAATGCTGCTTTCTTACATAACCATGTTTATTTGCTGGTCTTGTTCGTTCATAAGTATTTCTCTTTTGGTATGCCATCAGGTGCATACGTTGTTGAAGGGCCTTGAAAAAATCGCCGCAAGTGCTGACATACCAATGTTGGTGTGTGGGGATTTTAATTCAGTTCCTGGAAGGTACCTTAATTCTCTATTTTGTAGAACACATTCTGCAGTGCATGAGTTCCATTGCTGCATTAATAGCCTTTCTTTATCACTACAGCGGACCACATTCCCTCCTTGCACTGGGCCGACTTGATCCTCTTCATCCAGATTTAAATGAGGACCCCCTTGGTATTCTACGACCAGCAACCAAATTAACACATCAGTTGCCATTGGTATTTAAGTAACAACTATCATTGTTTTTTTTTCAATAGTTGTCTAAACATTCTTATATTAATCATTCATGGTTTACATTTTATTTTTCCCAGGTTAGTGCATACACATCTTTTGCCCGAGCTGCTAGTCTTCTTGCCTTGGAGCAGAGAAAAAAAATAGATCCTGCTACTAATGAACCTCATTTCACAAACTGCACAAGAGATTTCATTGGCACACCTGATTATATATTCTATTCAGGTACAGCTCACCTACAATGCACTTTTCTCTGTGAAATTTTTTCTTCTTGTTGCACTTAAGACATTTGTTTGGATGGATATTGTTTTGTGATATTATAGAAGTAGGATAATGAACTCACAGTTTTGTATTTGCAGCCGATACCCTAACAGTCGAATCTCTGTTGGAGCTATTGGATGAAGATCGATTGAGGAAAGATACTGCACTTCCTTCTCCTGAATGGTCATCAGATCATATAGCCCTGTTAGCTGAGTTTCGCTGCAAACCTAAGAATAGACGTTAAAGATAGGTATGGTGATTCTCTGGACATCAGTCTGTCCGCATCTTTTCTGTTTTTTACCTGCGAATTAGCTGGAACATCCTGATCAGCGTGAGTCATGCTCCTGTTTTTTTCAGGTTTGTACCAGTGTGACTCTAATATACAACAGACAAGTCAATGTGATGCATGCTCCAGTTGATTCTGCCAGGTCTCTCTTTGTATGAGACTTTGTAATATGCAGTCTTGTTTTTATAGTGAAGTCATAGTCGATTGGGTTCTTCTACCTTGTGCACCATAAAGAGTAAGTAAAATTTCGGTACCATCAAGCGTGCAAAGTGGCATGCACCCTCTCTGTCTCAATACGTGCGTGGCTAAGCAAGGACTGTGATATTCGGTGAGTTTGTGATTTAAAATTCACAATAGGTTTGGTTCATCAATTTACTCGGAAGGTAAACTCAGATAATTTAGAGCTTATGACATTATTTGAAATCCTGTCCTGTTGGACGAAGAGAGTCAGTTAGTCTTACTGTAGAGTTGTTGTGGTCGGCTATTGATCATGAACAGTCTATTTGATTCAATTTTTGAGGCATGAAAGGTGCTGTGTACAGCTATTGAACTTAATGTACTGCAGGCCGGTAGAACATACACATCTTGGATTTGCTAGCACTACACGTAGTTGTGTACGTTCAGTTTACATAAAGTCAGCCTGTAGAAATTCAGCTGCCGCTGCTGGTATCTGTTCCTATGCTAAGCCCGTTTCGGCATTGCAACATACTTCTGCATTCAGCTTCAAGGTTCTGGTGTTCTATGCACCGGATTCAGCACCCCCAGGTTTAGAAGTGAGTAGTGGTTGTAAAGCCTTGGTTACAATGGTCATGTTTGGCCGAAAGTCGGCTTCGTACTGCACACAAAGGGCCGCAACGGCTGCCAGCTGAGAAGGGTAAAATATACCGGGAGGGCTCACTATTAGTATCCTGCTGACTAGACCTGTGAAAGACTTTTGGATTTGGATGGGAATTAGGCAACAAGCAAGTTGCAGAGCATTATGGACCTTGGCAATGGCCTTTGGTGGATATTCTTCATTAAGCTTGGGATCAACACATTGCTTCACCTTGTCTTCACTCAGTCTTGGAGTTGCCTGATGCAGGTTTCATTAACCGACGTCTGTAACTCACAAAGGGCATGATGTAAAGAGACATGAAGACTAACCCAGGTGACATGACTCTGCTGGCCATTGGGCATGGTGTGATCAACCGGTTTCCTCCCTGTCAAGAGCTCCAAAAGCACCACACCGAAGCTGTAGACGTCGCTTTTTTGAGTTATCTGTCCTGTCATCGCGTATCTGGAAGAGCAGAAGAGTTCGTTACTACATGTTGTGGCTCGATATGTCTAAGCTGGTTGATGAAGAAATTTTTGTAAAGATGATGAAGTTGGTGGTGAGCTGACTCTGGAGCATGGTATCCAAAAGTTCCGAGGACTCTGGTTGAATGTAAACGTGCAGTATTATCTGAGGACTGATTTGCAAGACTGAAATCTGCAACTTTGGCGAGGAAATCATCAAAGAGCAGGATGTTGCTGGACCTGACATCACGGTGAACAATTGAAGGTTGACATTTTTCATGGAGATATTCTAGGCCTTTTGCAGCACCATAAGCAATCTTGACTCGTTGGTTCCAAGCGAGAACAGGCCCTGGTTCTGCTTTTTCCACCCCTTTTCTTCCTGGAGATGAGCAGCGAGTGGTTCAATTTTTGGCATGGGGTATCTTGAACCCGAAGGTTTGTTACCATGTAGGACATCATGTAAGGAACCCAATGTCGCAAACTCGTACGCCAGGATGCGATTATTCCCCTCCAAGCAGTACCCTATCAGTCCCACAAAGTTCTCACTTTTGAGCCTGGAAACGGTGGACAACTGGAAAAAAATAAAGTGTATCAGCCAGCCATGTTCGCATTGTAAAGTCAGAGGTTCGATGCATTTGTAGCTTCGATCTTGCAGCTGAAATGAAATGAATACATGACCTGAGCAGAGAAGTCTGCATCAGAGTCAGATGCTGAACCAGTATCAAGTTTCTTGATCGCCGCCTCTACTCCACTGCTCAACTTCACATGAAACACCTTCCCGTTAGAACCTTCTCCAATGAACCCTTTAGTCCCAAAATTTCCTGTGAGCCTACTCAGCTCCTCCAGTGGGAGAGCAGGAATATCGATCTGTAGAGTTTTCTGGGGCAGTCCACCTCTAGCAGCAGAGCCCCTCGGCTCCCCCCGTTCACTACCTGAGATTCCAAAAGCAGCGTATTGAGGTATTTTACAGGATGTGTGGAATGAAAGATAGAAAGCGAGGAGAAGTTGCAGGAGTGCCTCCGCCACCAGCTCTGCCGCCGTAGGTGTTCCCCTGTGGAGCGGTATGTTGACTAGCCGGGGGACCAGCAATTGGTTCCTCTTCAGCACCTCCACCACACAACATTCTTTTATGTTGGGGTGCGGGTGCAGGAACCCTGGAGGTCCGTGGCTTTGAGAGAACAAGAGGTCATCAACACAGGCGTTCAAGTAGCTCCTACAAGAGATCTCCTCGATTCACCTTGTCATCAAAATCATTGCCCTGTCGGCTTTTTGGTTCTGTGTTCATGCAACGAGAGAGAAGGAAGGCTCACTCACAACAAGCACAAGAGAATAAGAAGGAAAAATGCAAATTCCTCAGAAACACTTTTTTGGATAAAATGCACAAGGCTATCTTATCTATTCCTCAAACTCAGCGAGTCTAAGGGATTTGTAACTGGCCGTCATCACAAAGTGTTACGTGAAGGTTTAGATGCCGAGTTGAAGAATTGGAAACGAAGAACTACTTACCTGAAACGAAGCTGTGAGCAAAGACCTTCAGATCGATGATGAACAGATGAATGTCTCTCAAACGTCTTCTGCTTTTTTTTTTTCTTTTTTTTGGTTTCCCGGGAAAGGCGCAAGCAATCTTAATGGATGTCCTAAAAATAGAAGACAGCGAGTTTTCATTTATCAGTTTTTATTTTAATTTTTGTTTTGAAAAAATGGTTGGCAACCATAAACAATCAATTCCAAACAAGAGAGCCAGTCAATTTATTCTTCAGGAATGAAGAGGTGTTTATTCCCTCATCTATATAATAAATATTTAATAAATTATTCTGTAAAGTTTAATTTTGTTTTAACATATTTTTATGAAGTGTTTGGTTTATGGATCAAGATAAAAAAAATATGTAATTTATTTGAATTTAAATGAAAGTGATGTAAAGATAGTGAGATTAATATTATATTTTATAGCATATTTGATTGTAATATGTATGATATAATAAAATTCAAAAATTCTTTTTTTTTTTTAAATTGGGATTGATAACTTGTATAATCAAATCTCTGTTTCTGTGTTAAAGAAAAACAAAAAAAAGGAACATTCATTTTGTATTATTTTTATGATGGATCAAGGAGTATAAACATAAATCCTATTTCATAAAAAAAATTATCTTAATTCCGAATTTATTTAAATTTACAAATTAAGTGTATTATAATTTATAATTTTATTTTAAATATCTTTAATTTCGTCAATGATCTTAGTATCTTTTTGCGTCATTTGCTATATTTTGTTGAGGGAAAGACTGGAATAAGCAACGGCTATATTGAGGCCCATCAAGAATTGTTGTCATAGACGCAATAAAATGAAATGAAGGTACAGTAACCAAGGTCTCTGGAAATTAAATTAAAAACATAATTGCATAAATAAAAGTAAAGTAACGGCTATATTCAGATGCGGATTTAAAAGCAGAAGCCCCCTTCCCCTGAGCCTGATCCTGATCTCCCCCGTCTCTCTCTCTCTCTCTCTCTCTCTAACACCGCACGAAAGACGAGCCCTAGTTCTTGGAATGGAGAACCAGATTCCGAATGTTGAGTGCGTAACCAAGTCTTGCTCCGATCAACTCCTGATGAAGTTCACCGACTCAGGCGAAACTTCGAAATCCGAGAGGCGGATTACGAAACGCGTCAAGCGATCCAGTTCGAGGAGGAGGAGCTTCGATCGGTTTCCGGAGAAGAAATCGCTTCTCCCGTGCCACGGGGCCGTGGTCCCGCGGCGGATAAGGACCGGGAGGAGGGACAAGTTCGGGGGTAGAATCCTCAAGACAAAATCCATCCTGGCTGCAATCGACAAGGTAAACAAAAATGTGTTCATTTTGTTGTGCAATTGAGCGTTTAGGATGGAGACCATTAGTAGGTATCATGATGATCAGTCATTGTTAATTTTCAGACGTGGCGTAGGGCGGTGGAAGGGGCTTCCGGGATGCTGATCGGAAACTACTACACCGGTCACAAACGCCTGATTGGTGCCGATTGAACTCAACTCAGGGCGCGTTTAATTTAATACCTGGTGCTGCTTATTTGCGAAATTCTTGTGTTCCATTGCTGCTTCATCTTATCATATTATATGAAAATACAGGCATTCGTGTTATAGTTTTTTCAAAACTATCACCAAGTAAATGATATTTTACCCCAGAATTATATACGAGGTTCATTATTAATTAAAAATATAGTTTTACATGAAGACAATTGCATCAAAAATCCCAAATTATGAAAGTTTTACCAAAATTAGTCCTCATTAGTTAATATAAATTGTATATTTAGCATTATTAGTACAATCGATTCACAAAATTTCTTATATCAATAAAATTAATTCTCAAAATTTGACTTATCAAACATACTTAATTTTAAAATTTTGTATTTTGCATATTAAACTCTCTCTATTTAAATATCGTATATAATTAATTTTTATTATTTCAAAAATAAAAACAGGAAAACTTTTATCAAATTTTTAAACAATTGGGGATTTTTAATGTTCATTATTTCAAAGAATAAATAACATTTATGCCAATTTTTTAAATAGTGTAGAGCAATTTACCCATTGTTTTAATACATTAGAAATTTATTGCCTCTAATTTTTAGGGTTTAGGATAAAAAATGATAAAAAGTTTTAATTATTCAAAGAACGCATTTTAACTCATTTCCAAAAAAAAATTTAATGTTAAAAAATTAGAATATGCTCAGTATGATTTTGTGAAAAATAGAATACTTCTTAATACGAAAGAGTAATGTTAATATTTCTATCAACACATGTCACATCTCTCAATCTACATTTTTTTTCTTTTTATACATTCTCTATTCTCCATCAAATATGTTTTTTTTTTTTTGAAAAAATAAACAAAAATCAGGTTGAGACAAATGCATTCAAAAGCATGTATGAACCAACAAAAAAATAAATTACATGAGAATAATTGAACTAATAATCAAAATCAATCAAAACCAATAAAGATAAACTCCTTTTCAAGGCATTTTTCTAAAATCTCTTTTGACATCAAAATAGTTATTTATCACAATTTTTTATGTTTACCTTGTTAAAGTAGCTGAGAGTAGTGCAACAGCTATGAAAATTCAAATCCAGCAACTTATATTGTAGTTACAAAAAACTGTTTGTTGATGATTTCGGTAATCGGCAGCATCATAATAATTCGTGAATTAAATTGAGATTTCGTTTAAAAAATAATGAAAACAAGTTGCTTTTCTTCAATATAGTTTAAAAAAAAATAGAGAGGCTTGTGTTCTCTTCGTCAACCTCCCCTGCCTCCAGCGAGCAGTTTTTAAGCTCAACGGAACCAGTTCATTTTCTATCGTTCCACACTTTTGTGAGATTCATTCAGAGTTCCTTCATCCTCTGCGCCTTCTGGATTCCTTAGACTCTCTTCGTTGTGTTTCGCATCGGGAGTTCGTTTTGATTCTTTCTTTGTGCATTAGAGCGGGCGCTACGATCGTCGTTTTTTTCAACCAGGAGTTGTTTCTGTAGTAAAGGCTTTTCGGGGGAATGTTTTTTATCAATTTTGCTGTGAAAGGGTTGTGGGTTTCTGGGTTTCTTTTTGATTCTCTGCTCGGTAGAGCAAAAGTACTACGATCATCGTTGTACTTTTTGTTTTGTGGCATTGGGAGTTGTTTCTTTCAGGGAGGATATTTCTTGGAACTCTTTTTTTTTTCCAAATGGGTTGTAATTTGTGCTGTGTTATGTTTTTGGAGTTCTCTTCTTCTTTAGATTTGCATGGTGTCGATGTCTCGCTTTGTTTGTTTTAGTGTTCGCACTCGTGATTTCATTTTCTTTTTCTGAATGCTCTGTTGTTCGTATCTGTAGGGGCATTGGAATCCTGCACAGAATCTTTGATCGCGGGGCTTTAAGGGAATGCAGGATGTTTGCTGCGACAGCAGAGTTCCTCTTCAAGTGTTTTGGCTATCGATTCACCAGGACGCCTCCCAGGGGCTGTGATGAAGACGAAGTTACTGCACAGCAAACTTTTAGATTCATCTGGTCCAAGGATCTTGAAAAGCACTACAAAGGAGAGTTTTCATTTGCTTCGGTTCAAGCAAATCTCGTTACGGAAGATCAGGGTCGAGTGGAAGCTGGAGCCGATGCCACTTTTATCGGTGTTTTTGATGGCCATGGAGGACCTCATGCCTCTGGATACGCCTCCCGACATCTCTACACTCATTTACTGAGTAAGGTTTTAGTCTCACCTGCCCGCCTATCATTCAGTGTGCAAACCTTGATGTGAATGGTGTTTTTGCAGGGCTAGCAAAAGAGAGCGGAAGCATCTCCCAAGATACTCTGAACGGTGCTTTCGCTGAAACAGAGAGTGGCTTTCTTGGTGTTGTTACAAGACTCCGCAGATCACTACCAGCCATTCTAGCTGTTGGCTCTTGTTGCCTGGTTGGTGTCTTCTGGGGAACAACTTTATACGTCGCTAATCTCGGAGACTGCAGGGCGGTGCTCGGCCGCTTGGATGCGTCATCTGGGAACATCGTAGCTGAGCAACTGACTTCTGATCACAACTGCAGAAGAGAAGAAATTAGAAATGAATTACGACAACGGCATCCGAATGACCCTGAAATTGTTAAGAAGATACATGGAACCTGGAGACTCAAGGGAATCATACAGGTGCTCGTTGTCTCTGTTCCCAGGACTTGCGCCTCTGGTTTTGGTTTTCCACTTTGTTTGATTGCTTGCATACGTTGTTCAGGTGTCAAGAGCAGTGGGTGATGCTTATCTCAAGAGTCGAGAATTCAATGCCCATATGTTGTTTCCAAGAAATTACTTCAGGAATCCTATTCGAAGCCCTGCCATGAGGGCTGATCCTGAGATCACGACCAGAAACTTAGAAGAAAATGACAGATTCGTGATCTTTGCATCTGATGGCCTCTGGGATGCGATGACTAACGAGGAGGCTGTTGAGCTCGTCCACAGCAACCCACGACAGGTATGAAACACTGCAAACTGAATGAAGTGCAACGGGAGCTTCTCCAAACTGTGCGTGCCATTGCGTTGCAGGGTATCGCTAAAAGACTCGTCGACCGTGCGGTGGAAGCGCGTGGAAGGGCTCATCAGATGAGTAGGGTGCAGATCGGGAGGGTATCTATTCATCACAGACGCAGATTCCATGATGACATCACTGTTGTGGTCGTCTTCATAGATGGCGGCGCACCAGCAGGCGCTGCCCCTGCGCCGCAAGTTTCGGTGAGAAGTTTCGTAGACGCAGTCGAGATTTCAAGCTTCAATTTTGCGAGACGGGAGGAGGCAGGGCAGCCGCAATATCAATCATTAGCTGGGATCTTGCAACCCGTCCCTAAAATCACTAAAGATGCAGTCACTGGCGAGTGTTCCTCCAGTTCTGCGCCGCTGCCTCAACACACTACACAATAGCTGACTTTGTTTGAGGTAACCAAAAAGGAAAGGAAAGAAAATACAAAACATTAGCTGGGATCTTGGATATAACGGTTCTTTTTTTTTGTTTTTTTTTTGTTTTGAAAGAGCAGCATGTAACAATGAATGGAGAGTGAATGAAGCAGCATCTGCCTTCAATCCAAACTCGAGAACAAACACAGACGTTGAGTACAAAAAAAACAGATGAATAGCAGAATTATATGAAACCAATAGGAAAGCAGGGAAAGCGAAAATCAAGTGAACTGAAATGCATGCTGCGAGCCTAGAAACATTTCCGGTGAACGATTGAAGGGCCCGACTCATCGTATTCTGCTTTTGCTATCCACATCTGCAGTTTTGGTAACAAGAAGTTGAGTAACAAGAAGGGTGAATCAGCAGTGCCTGTGAAAATGAGTGAAGCAAGCATACCTGCTGGAATGTGCTAAGGGAAGCGAGGATGGACCCTCCAATCCACACACTGTACTTTCTCTCAGGAGGAGCTACCACCTTGATCTTCATGCTGCTGGGTGCCAAAGCAGTGATCTCCTTGCTCATCCTGTCAGCAATTCCCGAGAACATAGTGGTTCCACCACTAAGAACAATATTTCCATACAGATCTTTTCTAATATCCACATCACACTTCATGATTGAGTTATACGTAGTTTCATGGATTCCAGCAGCTTCCATACCAATCATCGAGGGCTGGAAAAGAACCTCAGGGCAACGGAATCGCTCAGCACCAATAGTGATAACTTGCCCATCAGGAAGTTCATAGTTCTTCTCCACAGCAGAGCTAGTCTTTGCAGTTTCAAGCTCTTGTTCGTAGTCAAGGGCAATGTAAGCAAGCTTCTCTTTTATGTCCCTCACAATTTCTCGCTCGGCCGAAGTTGTAAACGAGTATCCTCTTTCTGTAAGTATCTTCATTAAGTGATCCGTGAGATCACGGCCTGCAAGATCAAGACGAAGGATTGCATGTGGCAGAGCATAGCCTTCATAAATAGGGACTGTATGGCTGACACCATCCCCAGAGTCAAGAACAATACCTGCGCAAAAAATGACCAAGTTATAAATAAGCATCCAAAAGGAGTGCTTAGGGGTGGGTAATGTATATTCCTCACCAGTTGTACGACCACTGGCATAAAGGGAAAGCACTGCCTGAATGGCAACATACATAGCAGGTGTGTTAAATGTTTCAAACATGATCTGAGTCATTTTTTCACGATTCGCCTTTGGGTTAAGAGGAGCTTCAGTAAGAAGAATGGGATGCTCTTCCGGTGCCACTCGAAGTTCATTATAGAAGGTATGATGCCATATCTTTTCCATGTCATCCCAATTGCTCACAATTCCATGTTCAATGGGATACTTGAGTGTCAATATACCCCTCTTTGATTGAGCCTCATCACCAACATAAGCATCCTTTTGGCCCATCCCAACCATCACCCCAGTATGACGAGGGCGTCCAACAATGCTGGGAAAGACAGCTCTCGGTGCATCATCCCCAGCAAACCCAGCCTAAAAAGTTGGCCCAATGTTAACCGTAAGGAAAGGCAATATATGAAGCCTTCTTTTCAGGGAATGATACAGAGAATTATAAACACCAAGAAAATCAGTATAACACAAAGTGGATGAGAGTAGGATGTGTTACCTTAACCATTCCAGTTCCATTGTCGCAAACCAGGGGCTGAATATCCTCACCTTCAGCCATCTACTTGATTATCTGGACACAAAATACAAGTAATCCTTTTACAAATGTGAATGAAATTACGAAGCACAAGATAAAATCAAAACGAAAACAATGAGCCATTAACAGAATCAGGACAAGATTTTTACTAAGAAGTGTGGGAAAAAATCATCACAAAACAAACTAGATGAATTCAAACAGATATCACCAACTCTCCAATTATTTATCGCAACCCACATCAGAAGATCCCAACAAAAAGAAAAAAAAATGCAGAATCCTTGAACCCAACAATGCACAGAGGCATCCTCATCAGAACAGATCAAGAGCAGCAGAAAACCCACACCGTACAAACAAAAGAAATCACGAAAACTAAGTTAGGAATTGAATCCTCGCAATGCGATACCTAAGTGATTCAGACGGTTCGTTTGGGTTGCTGGGTTCTCCGATTCCCTGAAATGGTGATCGAGGAGAGACAGCGATTCCTCAGCCGAAGCAGGGATTTTTAAAATGGGATCCTCAGCTAGAATGTGCCTCAAATCCACCCCCGAGAGCAAAATTCTGGCCGTTGGATCTGCATCTGCCGTTTTGTGGCACCCTCGACAGCCTCGAGGCATTGGCGAAATAGATGGCTTGCTTTTCTGCGCCTTCGTTACGGATTTACCCTTCAAAGTTAAATGTCTCTTGCCTCCATTTCGAATAAAGACACGCTATTAATTGAGTTTTCTTTTCTACAGTTTAATCCATAAATCGTAGCTACTAAATCTTGACATCCCTGTAATTTCTCAAGTGCCTCAATTCTTTATTAAAAAATATAGGTTGATGAAAATTCTGTAATTGTATAAAAAAAATAAATAGGTAGACTTTCAATTAAGACTTCACACATGAAGAAGGTTGCTCTTGTATATGCAAAAAATCTTAGGATCCATTTGGTACACGGATTTGTACGTACTCAAAGTTTGGTTTATTTTTATTTTGAGTTTGGTTTAAGAGTTTATACGGAAAGGTTTATACCGACCCTCCCCCTCAGTTAAGATTTTCCACATGTTATGGGTGAAGATTGGTTGAGTTGATTTTACGGTTACGGAGGTGATCAGAAAGGCAACTTTTGTATATTTCTTTTCGTGATCCATTCAGTTTGACCAGGTGAAATCAATGTAGATCGAGATTTTTTACGTGGAAACCGTTGTAGGACGGAAAAACCACGGAGCTATCGGAGCTCGTCGGAGAATATATGGGAAGCTTGGGATCGAACCCTTTCCCCGTTATGATTCCTTCTATTTATAAAGGGGAGGGGCTGACCCGACCGAATCATGAGCTTTGCAGGTGTCAGTTATCCTTCTGCACTTGTGCTATGATCTTGTTTTCAGACAATTGCCGCTCATTCTGCCGTGACTCGATTACTCTTCAGACTGAGCCATACCGCTCTTGTCAGATCCTCTGACAGATATCGATCTGTTGATAGGCATGGTCTCATCGAATGCCCCGCTTGGAAGACTTTCGAAAAACCGATTATCGTCAACCGATTTGTGTCCTATCACCACATATATGAGTTTAATTGAACCAAATGAATAAAAATAAACTTCAAAACGAGTTTATACGGAAGGTTTAGACCTTTGTTTGTATGAATTATATACTATTACACCTTTAAATTCAATATATATAAGCATTGTAAGTTTGCAATTCTTAGATTTTTCAGGGCAAGTTTGATTACTGGATTTGACCTAAACCCAAGTTTCTTATTTTACTTTTCCTAATCATTGTATACCCACTTCAATCCTTGAAAATTACAAAAAAATAAAAAATAAAAAAAACCAAATCCATGCTAGCGTGGTGCCCAGACTGAATTCAATAATGTTTAATCATTACTTGGAAACATTTTTAATAGAATTCTTTTTATATATACGTCACTTTTTTCCTTGAAAACATGGGTTAAATTTCTTTTTGTAGTTTTTTATTTCAAAGAAAATTCATCTACGTGGTGCGCCATGACATGAGCATATTCACATTCGTGCTGGTTGGGATTCATTATCAGCTATAGCTTGAAAACTGAATATACTTTCAGAACATGTTACATAATTCCTGTAATAAGATGAGTGTGTGTGTGTGTGTGTAACAATGGCTTGGGTTTGTGTGTTGTCTTTGTGGAATCCCATGTCATTTTAGCATCCATTTGAATACTTCCACCAGACCACACCCTGCATAGCAAGCAGCGATCCCAGGGGTTTGAAGCAAATCTACAAAACAGAATTGTGAAACTTAAAAATCTATCGTCTTGCACTTCAAAACGCCTCTTATGCACGAAAAATGTATCAATTGACAAATACTATACCTTATTTAATAAAATTATAGGATCAGTCACTCATCTTTTCTTTATATTAGATTATAACCTCTAATAATCACGTCCTCGTAAAAGGTTATATCAAATGTGTCTCAACAATGATTTCTGATTGAGTCATTTTTCTCATATGGTTGAGACCAATTTTGAATTCCCTCACATATTCTTATGTAGTATTTGGTTGATTTGATTCATAAGATTATAAATTATTCTCTGTTTACTTCTTGAGGTTAAATGAGCTTGGGATTATGGGGTTTTTTTTTTAATTTTATGCACACAGTTTTATTTAACATTACACTTTTTTGTTACTTTAGCTAATACCAATTCTAATTCCACTTACTAAATATTATGCAAAAAACTAATATCTATTCATTACTTTTATTTAAATCTAAATAAATTTAATCTTTTTTTCTGCTTCCGTCAATGAAACACTATCTTAAATTTTAGTAATAATCAAGAAGATGTTAGCAAATAAAATTTTGCATAAACAGAATAAAAAACCATAAATTAAATGTCAAATAATGTAATAAAGCATCAATACATGCAAAAACTTACATAAACATAGTGACTAAACAGATCCTTTAACAATGACTCTAAATTTCGAAAAATATTAAAATACAAAAAATACTAAAATGTGAAAAATATGAAAAATATTTGACTCTAAAATATGAAAAATACTAAAAGTGAAAAGAAAACTAAAATGAGGTGGAAGACTCAAATCTAGAACTCCAAAAATCACTCTAAAACTCTAGAGTACTCTAAACTTTGATGTTAAAATACTTTTATAGAAGACAATATTCAAATCTTATACTGTACTTATTTTAATGGATTTTAAATCAATGCTTTTGATCAAATTCCAAAGATTTAATTCAAATATTGGTGTGTGCCTTGAATATTGAGCCAAATCTTTGTTCTTGGATATAGTCTCAATTCATCCATCTTCACGTTCATTCAATTTTGGATCACAAATTTTCTATAATTTCGAACGAAATTAATTTGAAAAATTAAAAATATTTTTTCTTCCTAAAATATTAAATTAGTACAAATTGTACAAAAAGCATTATAAAGAATCTAAACAATTGAAAATATAAAGTAACTTTTATTAAAACTATAAATTTGAACCATGAAAAGTCATTTATCCAAAATTCAATTATCTTATCCTTTATATTTCATGTCGCAAAAAATTAAAATGAATTAATGCTGAAAAATATCAGAAAACCCCCCAAAACCGTTTCCACCAAACTCTTAATTATTGTATTGCATTATGAATATGTAATACATGTTAAAAAAATAGATGAATTCCAAAACGCAATTCATTTGTTTTTCATAATATTTCATTTGTTTTTTATTACATTGCACCACTTTGAATATTTTTAATTTAATCTAATTCATATATCTTATTATAAAAAAAGTATAAGATCTTTGGAAACCATACTTGACTTGTATTATTTTTTATAGCAAGATTTTATAGTAATAACAATATTTTTATCTCATTGTTCATGGTGATAAACGCTGTAAATAATTCATCATATTATCAATTATTTATGTTAATTAAATATTATTTTTCAAGTGTACTGTTTCGTGAGGCACAAAAGTTAATATCTTTTAAATTAAATGTTAAATGAAAACCTTATATTATAATTAAATATAAAATAAAATGTGAATTATTACATATTATAAAGGCAAATGATATCAATTAGTTGTGTCACGAATTTGGTATCTTGGATCCTTTGTCCCTTACAAAAATACATGCCTTGTGTGTGTGGATGGAGTTTTTTTTTCGGGAGCACAGGCCCAATAAACTTTAGTTTGGGCCATCAGAACAGGCCCAATAAGCCCAATCCGCATCTCTGTCTGACGGCCACATATTGGCAATCCCCCTGTCCAAAATCGTTTCGACTGGAGCTCAATTTCTCGACCTAAATATGTTTAACAAAAAGAGATTTTCATTTTGCAGGTATACTGAAGAATGGAAAAATAGATAAGCTAGTCCAAGTCCAAGTCCAAGAAGAAAAACATTTGATAATCCACCAAAAGTAACCCAACAATAAAAAAAGGTCAAGGAAAACAATCATAATCAATTTACTAGAATTCAAAGTGAGAATTCAATATTAAATCAAGTCAAGCCAGATAGCAATATAACCATTATTACTTATTATAGTAGACTACATTTTGTAGAAGATTGTTTCACTTGATTTATAACCGTTAGTTCTCTACAAGTATGTATTTTGGATGATATATGAAATATGCTAGCAAATTAATGTTTTCTTACTTTGTTCTACCTTCTCGATTGTCTTTCCATCTCCTATTCTTCCACTCACCTTCTTCTTTTTCTTAACAGTTAGCTAGGGAATATTGACAAGCTGCAACAAAGTGGTATCAGAGCTATAATCGTAGTGCATGGGAAATAAAAAATTATCACTCAATCAATGATATCTCATCAAGTAGATGAATATTCTATGTATTCTCCCGATAACCATGAAAATGATGAAGACCCTCAACCCACGGAGGATATGCATCAACATATTCAGGAATTAGCCACCTCTTTGAGGATTGGATAGAAAAACGCTTGGTAGAATCGTTTGCAGTGTTTACACCTCAATTTCAAGCTATTTCACAACAATTTCAATCATTGGCACAAGAACGATCTATTCTAGAGCCAAGGAATTCAACTCGCAATCAACAACCCATATCCCAGGGAAGGGCCATGCCAATGTATCAAAAATGACTTCACCTTCTTTTGATGGCACTAAACCAAGAGGAAAGATTTAGAGAATCACTCAATTCTTTTGATTGGGTTGATTATGCTAGTGTATGCTTCACCAATGTGGCTGATGAATGGATTGCTAGCCATTTGGCTATAGAACAATGTCATTGTTGGGATAAATTTGTGAGATCTTTGGTATTTCACTTTGAATGACAGCTCACTAAATTTTGCAAGGTTAAGTAGACGTGTTCAATCTCAAAGTATTTGGATAAATATGATCATTATCGATCACAAATTACTCTTTTATTTCAGAAGACCACTTGAATTAGTGGGTTTAAGGAAAAAATTCAAAAAGCTATCAATGGCGCCAAATTTCAAACTGTAGAAGAAATTATATGCTTTGTCCTTCTTAGGGAAGCAGAATATTTAACACTCTAACATCAAAATGCTTCTCTATCTCGTAAGAGTGGGTCTCGATTCTATCACAACTCTTAAAAGAGGCTACATTCCGGATGCCTTAGTTAAAGAAAGATGTTCATCAAACAACTATTTGAATGTGAAGAGCCCTTCTCTAAAGAGCATTAATGTTCACACAAACAACTATTTTAATTAGATGCTGACAAAGTGCTCTTGTAAACAACCAATGAGGATATGCACTCTAACACTTTAGCATCTGCGTGCGAAGCAATTCCCTTGGAAACAATTTTGATTCATGCCATTTGAGGGAAAACCATGAAGAATACTAATAAGAACTAAAATTTCTATTTGACCTTGAATCAACTAGAAGTTTTCTTGACATGAACTTGGTGAAAAAATTCTACCTTTTATTGGTGCCCACGCACTTGATTCTAATTGAGCCAGGTGAATAATGATCAATAAACCAATAGGTAATAAAAACTTTTTGATGGAGAATGGGGACTCATGAATTTTGCTTTGATTTCAAAATATTTGATTTTAAGAAAAATTATAGCATGATGCTAAAGGGTAGTTTTCTCAGTGAATACGACTCCTTTAGAAGTTATAAGACTATGACCTTTTGAATTGTTAAGAATGAGTGAACACTCACTTTTCCATGTCTGGTATACATGGCACCCATTTCACTCATTAATGGATCTCAAGTGACCCAACATGATCTACAACACCCCATGTGTTGGTTGGGTTATCTATATGCTTTAATGACTCCAGATGCATAGGCCAACCTTGGTTGAGGTTCCAGATATCCCATTATTTTTTACGTGCTCTTCTTTTGACAAGTCTGGTGTAAGACTAGAGGCCTTGTGATAATATTCTACATTGATTACAGATGTGAGAGAGGTTGTGGTTAAATAGAGGGATCTTTCTAATCTTATATGAGATTCTTCCCAAAAGAGAATAAGGTAAAATTGTGAGAGTTGAGTATCTAAACAGATAATATTCTTGTTTTTCTTGATATTTTATTTGTTCCCATAGCTTTTGGGTTTATGCTAGTGAATGGGCTTTTGATTTCTGATATCTTGAGTGGGTTTTTGATTTGTCAGAATTGGTTTTTATAGATTTGTGAGTAGGAATTAGATAAAGAATCAGATATAGATTGGTTTGATGAAGGGAAAGATTATAATGAGCATTTCATTTGATTAATTATTGGACTATGAATTAATAGCTAGTTATGGATTAAAAATAAAAGCATTAGGATTCTGCAGAAAAGTTGCATGAATTAAAGAAATTGCTCTAATTGCGATTTCTTATATTGTGGCCAACTATTTATTTTGCTTAAACCTTGTGTTATATATATATATTTTTTTGTATACATTGGATTCTGATAAGAACATATTGAAGTATTCTATTCCAAAGCAAATAAAGGAGTCTTCAAGACTAGTCACTGATGTTAATAACACTGCATTCGAAAAATTGAGGCTAAATTGAGATGTTTTTGGTAAGCTTTTCAAACTTATGTTCATGTATTCAGCATTGAGACCTACAAACTATGTTGAAGTGGAAGAGATGGTTGCAATATTTTTGGGAATTTCAGGGCTTCATCACAATATTCGAATTCAGAAATACTCCTTTCAAAAGTCGATTGAGACTATGCATCGATACTTTAAGAAATTTTTACAAGCAATTATTGCTCTTCATGAACTACTTTAAGCAAAATTTGAGCTTATGAATATTGAGGATGTATCTTCAACATTCCAATTTTTTCCAAATTGTCATGGAGCCTTAAATAGTACATATATTAATATATTTGCAAAGGTAGAAGACCAAGCATAATATATCTAATTCTACTAAATGATCAATGTATTAATGATCCTAACATTTGCTTATCAATAATCCTACAGTTTTAATATATAAGACTTATTTTATTATCATAATAAAGATAAAAAAAAAGCAAAGGATCCTTAATGCGTTTCAATGAAAAACCTTTGAAAGAAAAAAAAACAAGACAAAAACAGTTGTCGAAAGAAAGTAAACATATCATTTCTTATTCAATAGCTTCTAAGTCTCATCATTTTTTAAGCTTCACCTCAAAAATAAGCAAGAAATGATGTTGAAAAAAGCAATGCTTTTGTCATTTCATTTATCCAAGGGTGTGCACGAGCGAAGCCTTGATAAAATTAGGTATTGATATGTATAACACGTATAGTGTGCTTACACTTTTGGGACTCACGAATGAATTCATTAACAAATTTTGAAACTTTTGATATTTCGCATATGCTTAATTTTTGCTTTTTATATGATTAGGGTGAATGCTTCATCCTATCCATTTCTACATTCTTCATAATTGAAATCTTCTTTTTTATTGCAAAAATTTCTCATAAACCCTTTCAAAGACAGTTAATTTTAAATATTTATTTTGACAATTTCACAACACATATTAGGGATATAAAACTTATTCATTTTTCAAAATTTATTTAATTTTTTTTATAATATTCCACTTTGAAAGATGTGTTTTATTTATTAGCAAAAAGTTCATAATCAGTCATGATAAAATAATATTTCTAAAAATCAATTACTTCGATTAATAATCGATAATTCGATTAATCTGAAATCGAATCAAATTAAATTTAGTTATGGGCTCACAATAATCACCCAATCAATCTAGTAGCTGTCATGAACATCAGTTCCGTGTTTGAATAAGTACTGTCTAATCAATTGGAGTTATTTTGAAGAATAATCATCATATAATTACATAACTTTATGAATCATCTCTTTTGGAATTTGTTCGAAAAATAATCATATTTTATAAATAAATAAATATATATATATATATATATTAAATTAGTAAAATATATAATAATAATAATAATAATATATAAATTACATTGATTTTTTTAAAATGAATATAAGAGAGTATTATAAAAAAGTTATTAGATAACTAAATATTGTTCAAGATAAAAGAAACAAAATATAATTAATGCTATTCATTCTATAGCAACTACAAGACATCAACTATAGAAAATGAGAAATGATGGTTGGATAGTTTTTTTTGACAAAGTTGTTGAGTTTGGTAAAAATCATGATATTGATTTTTCAAATATGAATGAGACATATATCCCATGCAATGGACTAGGGCATCAACAAATTGAGTATTTTACTATGAAAGGTACTTTCGAGTTGAAATATTTTTTGTTAGAATTGACATTCAATTGCATGAGTTAAGCCACATGTTCAATGATTATGTTATGGATATTATCAAGCTTATGAGTTCATTGATTCTAAATAAGAAGTTTCAATCTTTGGATGTCACTGAGATTTGTTGCTTAGTTGAAGTATATTACTTAGAGGATTTTAGCTCGTAGGAGATGATCAAATTGGATATCAATCTTTGAAAAAAAATAGGGACTATTACATATTTATGTCATTTGTTTGTTGTGACTAATTCACACACTAAGCATATCTTCATTTATCAACTACTTTGTTTACTTGTAACTCTTCCAATTATAATGAGTACTATAAAATGTGCATTTTCTGCTTTGAAGAACATCAAGACAAGATTACGGAATAAGATGAGAGATGATTTTCTTACCAACAATATGCTTATATATATTGAAGATGAACTTGCATACAAGTGTACTTATGATGATATTATGAAAAACTTTAATAAGATAAATAAATGGAGAAGATATGTTTAGGTTTTATTTAATATTTCACAATGTTTTAATATTGGAGATTATCTTAATACTTTTTACTATATTTAAAAAAAAATTTATAATTTTTTTTATTAATTTCAAACTAGCACCCTCCAAAAATTTTTTCACAATTGGGCACTGGTTTCAAGTGACATGCAGCATCCAAAGACTCTTAGACATTGTCGAATTTTATGTAAACATCTAAAACACCTCATATAATAATGCATGATAAATACATTAAATTGTAATATTTTTAATTCCAACTAATATACCTTCTTGTGATAGATACATCAATTAAAACATATAGCATGAGAATGGATTATAATTACATTAAATTTCAAATCTTTAATTGCAAATAATGTATTTTCTTGTGATGCATGCATTTTCTAAAATAGTCCATCGGATTCAATGAAAATTGTATTGGCCCATTGGATGACTCAATGAAAATTGTTCCATGCAGCCCTCATGAAAATAGGCCTATAAAAATGAATATGACAGACTTCATCCCAATTTATAAATAAAATGAGCCAAACTTATAAATAATTTGATATAAGACAAATTTCATCGTTGCCCTAATTTGGATTTTAGAGGAGTCACGATCACAAGAATTCAAATACCTTGTTGCAGCAATATTTATCATTGTATAGTTTAAAATTTCAGTATTCTATATGTGGGTTCATAATCTAATTATCTCAATTTTTTTCCATTTTAATTATAGTTATTTTTACTTGTAAATTGCGTTTGAGTGTTGAATTCATATCGATTTTTTTTCATTAATGTTCAGGTCATGGAAAAAAGAAATACTCTTGATTTTTTTCAAACAAAAAAAGTGAAGATGATATTGATGAAGATTTTATCATAGTTCAATTGAAGTTGCAATATATGAAAAAAGAAGAAGAAAAGAGAGTGGAAATCAAATCTTTTGAAAGAAATCATGGACTACATCCACATATTTGAGAATATTTAAATAATCAATAAAATGGAATATGCAGAGTCTATTTGAAGTTCGAACATATGCAGCCAAAATTGATCAAGTACATAACTTTTTGCAAGTTAAGGTAACACGTCAATTTCAACAATAATGGACGTGTTTATTTCTTTCTTTGCTTCCTATTCAACAAGAATGCACAAAAACGAGGAGGAACTCACATCTTTACAATATTTGGTTTCTTCAATTGTTAAAAGGTGAGTGATGCAAGAATTGTACCTTTTTAACTCAGATAGATTCTTATTTGTTAACTGAGCACAATAAGGCTTTACATGCTTGTCAAGCAATTAGGTGGCTTGCATTTCAACGATGTGCATTTCTAGTCATGATGACATCTATATCAACTAATCGAGGTAATAGACACAATGCAATGACTCGATTATTGAGATTTTGATTAAGTTGTTTGTTGAGGAAGTTGATAGTGGCAATAGGCCCACATGGTCATTTTTTTGAAAGCCACATGACAAAGGATTATATTTGAATTCAATTCACAAATTGGAAGGAATTATGATCATGGACAGTTCAAAAACAAATATGATAAATTAAAATCAAAGTGGAATGTATGGAAGTGATTATTAAATGAGACATGAGTTTGATGGAATGATGCGAAAAAAACGGTAACAATAGTTCTGGAATGGTGAATGAGTTATGTTAAGGTAACAATATATTTCAATGCATGAAGATTATTTGGAGTGATGGCTTAATACTTGATGATGAATTATACTTATTTCATGAACAAGTTTATGACTTCTATAGAATTTCATCATATGCTTTTGGTGCTGACAACATTTGAAGAAAGAATAAATTTTTTGAAATATCAGCAACATATATGTTGTCCATGGCTAGAGTTTCTTTTTTTATTTTTAATCTGAAAATGACTACTTGCTCATTGTTTTGCTTTTCGATGTTATATATATTTATTTTAATGAAACATTTAAAGTGATATATATATATATATATATATATATATATATATATATTATATAGGAATTCATGGCAAGCAATGGAAATAGTTATATTGGATCCATTATCAAAATGCATGATTATATTAAAAAAAAAATGTTTTTTTTTCAATATGATCCTAAGTACTGCAACTTATTTTGCAAACTTGATTTCAAAAACCCCATTGATAGAGCACTAAACCGATTGTGCTACATGGGAATCGATGGAATATAGAATTCAACACGTATCTTAAGAAGGTGGATAAAGGAAACTCAGATGTATTTCGGAAGAAAATGGAGCACCAAATCGTTTTAGATGAAATCGGCTGGGAAAAATCTTAGAAAAATTCGGACAGCCTGCCGCAGGATGGTAGTCCAATAAGTGTAAGACCTGAGCTGCGGCAGCCATTTTGGTAGTCTGAAAAATAGTCAAATTATAGGAATGTTAGCGTAGTCGACATTTATCTATCAATAGAATCATAGTACTGCTACTAGGAATCGAAAGTAGCCAATACTTGCAAAATTTGGTCGGATCGGCTGTATCTATAAGTATAAGGAAATTTGAGGAAGAAAGAGTTGAACTCTCTACACTTTGAATATGTACCCCCCTCTCTTGTCTATTAGTGAAACCCACACCTTCGGTGACCTTCGATAGCTCCGTGGTTTTTCTGTCTTCCCGTGGTTTCCATGTAAAAATCTCTATCCATTTCTATTTCTTGCATCCACACAACAAACCTAAAGCCTGCATATCCTAAAATGGATTCAATCAGTTCAGTCTTATATACAACTCGAAATCAGTAAACCAGTTCTCATTGCCAATCCGGTTTACAACTGCAACACCCATGTTGAACTAGGTCCACTCTCTGGTGAAGCTTACTTGAATGAAATGCTATCTAGAAATCCAATACATTGTTATGGTGAGCTGAGAATGGATCCTTCTATATTTTTTCGGTTATGTGAAATTTTGGAACAAAGGTATGAACTAAAGTCATTTGGAGCAATCAATATAATTAAGCAAGTAGTTGACTTTTTTATGATTGTGGGGCATGGATCAACAAATCAACATGTGGCAGAGATTTTACAATATTCATGTAACATCAACACAACATCCTATTTCTATATCATCTTTTAATAGGTTCAATATTTGTTTTATATAAATTTGCAGGTTGGACAATAAGCAAATCATTTCATCGAGTACTAAATGCATGCATAAAGTTTTCCATGGTTTGGATATGAGTCTTTATTCCACATATAGTGATACAATCTTAAATAATTAATGATGATTGATATTACCCTTATTTTAAGGTATTGATAAACGAAAAATATTGCAATATCGTTCATTTTCAAAATTTTCCTATCAAATAAAATTTATAAACCTAAATGAGCATAGTGGCTTAGGGTCCAACACAAAGAGCTATGTGCTTGCTATGTGAACATCAATGCATATAATCAATGTCACGTTGATAGATTTGGTCTTAATTAGGACTAAAGTAGAGTTGCGATAAAATGCAGTAAAGAAAAGTGACAAAATTGTGAAATCAGTTGTATCTAAATGAGATGGGTGTGCCTTGGGACTCCTAGAGCTTACATATTTATCATTAAAATAACCTCACATACACTACAAATCATATATCTAACAAGAAAAAGTCTAGGTCTACCCAAACTCTTGTTTTTCCTCTAATTTTTAGTCTACCTTTAATTAGGGTTGTTAAAATGAGTGTCACTACTTCCCCCTTCTGGATCTATCCTAGTTTGTTAAGGAATTGATATGATCTATGGTTAACAATGTCAAATGATTGATTAGTATATTGTACCCCTTTGGCCCCAAGGCACCATTCTAAGTGCTTAGCCACTCATAACAAGGGAAAAGAAAGCATTTTCATAACATATTATAAGCAACATTTGGATTTGAAAGTTAAACGACAACATAGAATGCATAACATAACATGAACTGTAAATTATTCACGTAGGAAAACTAGAGCTAGTCTCAACTCGGAACAATATCCTTCAAAAGTAGAAGAAATCTTCAAAGGAGAGGTTCGATCATGGTTTACTCTTTATATTCCTCCATGGTTCTGCGACTCCCTCCTACCAGATCTCCCCCTAGAAAATGTTTTTATTGTCTTCTTCAATTGGGAGATATTTTCCCTCTCTTAATTATTTTCAAAATCCTTTTCTTCTTTTCCTTGGGATTTGATTGTACTTCCTTTAGCTTTTTGTTAATATCCTCTACAATTTCACTTTGCTCTTTTTGGCTCCTAGGGAATTGAATTGGTGGACAATTGTTGCATTGCTATAGGAAACAATTAAAATTGAGGTTGTGACTAAATCATAAAATTAAGATTTAGTCTCAACTAGGAATAAAACACGTGATTGTAGTACTTGTCACAAAAGTATAGAAATTCATACTAGAACTTGAGTTTTGTGGCAAAATATTAGACATTTTCCTACTCATAAACACTCAAAAATATGTGTTATCAAGTATAAATGTATCAATTTACTCATATTTTGAAGTCCACTTAAATAATATTTCACATGTTATAGGATTATGTTTGAGCTATTGATTTCATATTAATGCTTATTTTCCATCGGTGGAACCATAACAGAGGTAGAAAGGGAGTTACTCAAAATATAATGGTTGCTTGTGATTTCAATTTTTGTTTTACATTTGCCTCACCTGGTTGAAATTGAGTAGCACGTATGATAAACAAAAAATATTACGTCGCTAGATTGCAAATTTTTCTATCAAATAAAATTTTTAATTTAATTCACTACCAATCATATGAAAAACAAAAGTATAGTGGACTAGAGTCAAACACAAGGAGCTAGTTGGTTGATATATGAAAGTTAATGAAATCAGATTTTGTCACAGTTAAGAGATTTAATCTAAATTAATATTAACGCAGTTCAACGCTAATGTACAAAAAGATAGTAAATGGGTAAAAGTAGATGTTTATGTAAAATAAAGGAAGGTGATGCATTGAAACACTTAGAGCTATGATGCTAATCACTACAACTATTCCACCCAAATCTCAAATTATTCATCTAACAAGCAAAGTTTCAAGTATATCGAAACTCTTGTTTTTTTCTAATTTTTGATCTACCTCTAATTAGGGCTATTTATGATGAAATCTACTACCTCTCCCTCCTCGATCTATCCTAGTTTATTAAGGAAGTAGAGTGATTAAGTGGTTGTATAATCTAGTGAATAATAAGCATGCTCATTTCCCTTTATCCTAAGGCACCTCTAAGTGCTTAGCCACTCATACTAAGGAAAACAAAAACACTTTCATTACATAAGAGGAAAACCATCTTCATTCTGAAGTTCAACAACAATATAAAACACATAACATAAATATAAATGTTATATAGTTCTCGTGGAAAAGCTAAAACAATTACTAGCTATGAATAGTGTTCTTCATAAGTAGAAGAAAGCTTCAAAAGATAACTTAGATCATACTTTCATTTTCTTCAAATGGGGAGATATTTTTCTCATTCCTCACTATTTTCAAAATCCTTTTTTTGTCTTTCTTGAGATTTGGTTGTACTTCCTTTAGCTTTCTATTCATATCCTCTACAATTTCACTGTGCTCTTTTTGGTTCCTAGGGAATTGAGTTGGCCGACAATTTCTATATTGCTCCAAGAAACAATTAAAATTGAGGTTTGGGACTAAATCTATAAACTAGGAATAAAACATGCGATTGTAGTATTAATCACAAAAGTATAGAAATTCATACTAGAACTTCAGTTTTGTAGCAAAATATTAGGTATTTTCCTACTCCTAAACACTCAAAAATATGTGTTATTAACATGATTTGTTCTCAAAGAAAACATTGATGATCCTAATGTTTACTTTCACATATCATCTCATAGTATATAGCTAGCAATCACTTATAATTTAATTCATTCGTAATAATCAATTTTTTAAATATAGGTAAATATTATCAAGTGGATTCTGGATACATAAATACAAGAGGTTTTCTTGCACCATAAAGAGGATAGAGATATCATTTGTCTACCAAGAATTGAAAATGCAAAAGAAGCATTTAGTTATCACCATTCATCTTTTTGCTCGACCATTGAGAGGGGTTTTGGTATTTGGATGAAGTTCAAGCTCGTAAAAGATTATCCCCACAACTTGACTTCAAATATAAGGTCAACTTAGTTCCTATAATTATGGCTATTCATAATTTTATTCAAATCAATAATAAAGAAGATAGCCACTTCAATGAGCAATTGGATGAAGAAGGTCATGAAGATGATGAAGATAATGTAGATTATATGATTAATAATAATGTGAGCATGGATGTTATTCGAGATCGTATTTTTGCTACTATTGATGATTAGTTAATAGTTTGATAAATATAGATGTTATACAATATGTTTTATTTAAATAAATTTATAAAGTATAATTGTTAGTAAATAAGGGTAAATATTTACTTTACTTCTTATTTTTTTCTACTCCAAAATCAATTTTGGAGTGATTTTTTCAAACGTAGCCTAAGAGAGTTTAGTCAAGAATAACCATGAAAACAGAAACTGAAATGGAAAAGTAAAAGCTTTCTTCTTTCCTATGATAGAGAGGATAACAAAAGTAAAGTACGAAAAGTAAAGTGAAAAAATCTCATTTTAGGTGTTCCAAGTTTGATTTAATTCCCATCCTACGTGTCTTTGCTTCCTCTTCTCCTTTTCTATTATTCTTTATATCTTACTTGTGTAACTAGCTTTCCCATTCGTGCAAGTAAGCATTCAATCGTTACTATAGAATTTGATATGTTATTAGTCATGGGATCTTAATAGTGTCAGTCTTCTGGCCACAATAGATTTAAATGGTGTACAATGCACGAAATGTCAATGTTTTAATTCCTACAAGTATTCTACAATATTGTAAGATTGCTTTGTGCTAATTTAGGTGAAAACACATGAAAAACAACATAAAAATATATACAGATAACATTAATTAGATTTTTCTAATAAATAAAATACTTATTAAATATAATTTCTAATTTAGTTATGTTAATCCTAAATTAACACGTAATAATACATAATAATTACATAAAAAAATAACACTTAATAGAGGTCAAGCATATAATGCTCGTACCAATATGACAGGTTTATTAAATGGTTTGCAAGTACTTTTTCTTATTAATTGTCCTTATGCATATTATGTGCATTGTTATTCTCATTGATTCCAACTTGCTTTAGTTGGAGCTTCAAAGGAGGTGTTTTCAATTTATACATTTTTTCGCAATCTCAATTTCATTATAAATGTGGTAAATCATCAGCAAAACAATATGGATAATTGAGACAATATCAATTAGAATTGGCTCAAAAGTTAGCAATGAATAAACTTGAGATAGGCCAAGTTACAAATCAAGTTGGCTCATTACAATACGAGCTTATTATTTGATTGGTCTTCTTCGTTTACTTATCACTCTTCTAGTTTCTATACCTAGTGATAAACATACATTTTCATCTTTGAAGATTATCAAGACAAGATTACATAGTAAAATGAAATATGATTCTACAACAGATAGTTTATTAATTTACGTCGAAAGTTAAATTGCATAAAAATATAATTATGATGATATTATTAAAGACTTCAAGAATATGAAGAAACGTAGAACAAATATATAAGATGTAAGTATTTTTTAATATATCTTTTTATATTTATTATATATAATTGTAATTTTTATCCTCTATTAACATGGTCAAAAAGATCCTATATCATATTTCTTCCATAATAAATCTTGTTTATTTTATTGCATCATGTTAAAATGTAGATATTAAACCTAGAATTTGCGGCAATCGAAAGTTGTTCATATTTCTCGCAATAAAATGCAACAAAGTACACGTGTAAAATATAATATTCTTCACAATGTAAATGACCCATCATTTGCACTTTGTGGTTTATTTACAATGGTTCTAGAATATTTCATTATAAATGATGGTGCTGAAAATCAACATTGTATGTGAAAATATTGAAATGTATTCAATGATGAAATTCAAAGGCAGAGATTGGTGTAAATCCATGGGAATGAATTGGAAGAATTGGTTAAGGGATGTAAATCAATCCTAGAGCCTAAATCGACTGAATAAGGTAGGAATAATGGATCCAACTAGAAATAACAATTCGATTCAAAAGTTCTCGGTAAATCGGTTACACATCTAGAGAGGGACAAGAAGGAGATAATGTCAGCCTACATCTGCTAGCGGATAGTCTGAAAGGCCATCGATCTGCATAAATTCAGAACATAAGACGATTATCTATCATCAAAACCATAAATAAAGATCATGCAAATCTTGATAATTGTAGAAAATAGCTAACCCTCTCAAAATCAATCAATTGGGATTTTTATATAAATAGGAACCTAGTTTTGAAGAATGGAGACTATATCCATTGCAAACCTTGTAATTCTATTCATTTATCTTAATGAAGTCATTTTCTTAAGTAAATTCTTGTAGTTAGACAGCTTTTTGTTATGACGATTTTTAAGTAAAAATTTTTTTGTCCCCATTACGTTGTTAACATGAACCTTTTTCTATACATATCAATGAAAGAAAGATAAATATTTCATGCAATTTTTACAAATAATGGAGTTAATCAATTCGGAAATTATTATTCTAATATTCGTGTAATCAGCACGGGCCAAAAATGAAAGTGGACGAAAGAGGGAAATGATTGATACCACCGCACTGAGCACAAATCCTCCAAACATTGCAAAACCAAATCCTCCAACAAGCACAAGGTGTAAGATAAATAAATACCAGCATCTACTCTTCTTCACCCTCTTTGTGTTTCTTCTTCTTCTTCTTCTCTTTTTTCTCACTCTTGTCTGTAACAGCCGCTTCTTCATCTTTGCTCTTTTTGTCCTTCTTCTCCTCCTGATCAGCTTCTTCTACACCCTCTTTCTTCTTTTTCTTCTTCTTTTTGTCATCCTTTTCTGATTTCTCCTCCTCGACTGCTACAGCTTCATCTTCACCCTCTTTCTTCTTTTTCTTCTTTTTTTCCTCCTTTTCTGATTTCTCCTTCTCAACTGCTACAGCTTCATCTTCACCCTCTTTCTTCTTTTTCTTCTTCTTCTTCTTCTCTTTCCATCTGCTTCGGCTGACCGATCCACGTTGCCCTCCTTTGGAGTTTCTTCTGATCCTTGCACCTTCATCCGTTTAACGGCTTCCGCCTCCACTATAAGGCTGCCATCAACTGCATCCTGTTTGCGCTTGCGCCCGGGATCTCCATCTGCCTCCTGAGTTTTCTTTTTCTTTTCAACATCAACTTCAGCATTCTCTGTGCTCACATTATTAGGAAGTGCAGCGAGACTGGCGACTACAGTATCACCTCCGGCAGGTAAAACGACGTTCCTAAGCCACTCGGCAGGCGTATTCCCATTTGGCTTACCATGCTTGTCCAGTTTTCCTTCGGAAATAAGCTTTTTCTTCATAGATGCTCTAGGGCCCAATCCCCATTTTCTAGGATACGTATCCCTGTCCATGACCACTCGCTTGATCTTTGCAACAGTTCCATGATCACAAGTGGCCATCACTGCAGTCGTCATTTCAGCAATGCCCAACGCAATGGCTTCCCCCTTCGTAGTCATCAAAACCACCTCCTCTCCTACCTCAATGTCATTCTCAAACCTCAACAAACCGGGAATCATCAGCTTTGCACCGTAGCAGATTGCATTGACAGCTGAGTCCTTCACCACCAGCCTTTTGTAACTCGTCAGCAGGACTTCCAGCGGCATAACCACCCGTCTCAAATAGCTCTCGTCTCTGGAATTGTCATACATCCACTGTGCATCCATGACATCATGCATTGTTACCATGTTGTCATTCTCCCCAAGAATTCCAGACCTCACTCTCCTCAACTCCTGCATATGCCCACCAACGCCTAACAGAAGGCCTAAATGGACACACAGTGTCCTAACATATGTGCCCGCCTCACACGAGATCCAGAAAACAACCAAGTGCCTATCAACGTCATACTCAAGCAGCTTGCTTTCGTAAATAGTCCTAATCCTAAGCTGTCGTTTGACAGCAGATATCAATGGCGGACGCTGAAAAAGCGCACCTGTTAGGGTCTCGAGCGCCCTCCCAACCTTGGAAACCTCATCCACGCGGGAATGCAGTCGAGCAACACAAACGTACTCCTTCCCTGCTCCCTGCTGCGACTTCACCAAACGCGTAGCACGATCAATACAAACAATCAAGTTCCCCGTGACCTTAGGATCGAGAGTGCCTGAGTGACCCGTTTTTTCGACCCGAAAAATGCGCTTAATCCACGCTACGACTTCATGGGACGACGGGTTGGCGGGCTTATCGAGATTCAAAATCCCATACTTGATATATTCGAGCAGAGGCCGCTTCAGCGGAGAGCAACCAGAGGGAAGTGGCGTGTAATGTCCCGTTCGCACATTGAGCTTCTCGTAGTTCTTGAGCAAAATCGGCCACTGTGAGGAATCGATGGCTGGAGTGAAGCTCTGGGGCTTTATCATGAAATCAACGGCTCCGTTTTCATCTTCTTCTTTGGACTTGCTTTTCTTCTTCCTTGTGTTGTCGGGCTGGGGAAGCTCGATTCCAGCCATGGCGGCCAGCAGGAGCGAAAGGCAGAGGCTCGGCTAGGGTTCAGGGTTTTAAAAACGAGGAAAAGGTTAAAACCGACGACGCTTTCTGGGCCGTATAATCAGCCCAATTCCAAACACAAATTTCTTTTGGGCAACAGAGCAGCATTCGTTACCCATAACTATCAAACAATCAATTTGTTGCTTTACGCAATTTTGAATCGAAACCAGACTGCATCACTCATTAGCATTAGCTGATGATGATTCATACTTAGAATGACTTATTCTGATCCAAACATGAAAATTTTAATCAAATTCTTGAAGAAATATCAAGGAAATTTTGTAACCATAAGAATCGAGAATCTTGTAAAACAAGTTTTCATAGAGGATATATGCCATTTGTTTAGGCCTATTCTATAATTTAAACCGTACTTCAAATTTTGTAGAATAAAATCAGTTGAATATTTTATGAATAAAATTAATTTAACATTGTAAAATTATTTAATAAGATAATATAAATTATATTATAAAAATTAATAAAATAAAATATATATGGTAAAAGTTAATATATTATTATTTAATATATTTTTCTAATACATAAGAATTAAATATTATAATTTTTCTACTTAATCTTTTATTTAATTCCTAAAATTGATCAAAAAACTTAATTATTTATGACATTAATTACAATTAAAGATTAAAATTTTCAATAATTAAATATAATCAATTTAAAAAATTATAAAAAAACACACCCTTTTACATTATCAATGGAAGTGTTTTGCATGACTTTTATTAATATTGACTTTTAAGTTAATGAACTTATAAGTCACTTATAAGTATGTAATATTTGATTTGATATATGTATTAAAAACTTAAAAATTAAATTATTAGAATTTAAATATCTTAAGTTATTCTTTTGTTAAAGACTATTTTATCCCTAATTATTAACTAAGTGTAAATACGAATATTTTTGTTTAATAAGCATATATTAACATTTTTTGGTTATACATTTAAATATCAATTTTAACACACATTATTATCAATAAAAGTACTAGCCATTTGATATTATGGATAAACAAATTGCATCAAGAACCACATTCATATATCCATCTAGGACTTGATCATCAAAAGATTGTGACCCGGCTCAATTCGCCACCATTTCATGCTCAGGTGTCCACTAGGCTGATTCAAAATGGTTGAAATCATGATCATTTTGATCAATTTGTCGTATAAAATCACATATGGCCATTGTTGTTGGTACAAGTAAAACTTGATCTTTTCAAGAAATTTCCCATGGGAGTTGTGTAATTGTGGAGAACTTTTCTTTCCAAACTCCAAAGCACCTTTCGATTACTGAACAGAGTGATGAGTGATGAATGACGATGGTTAAAACACTCATTTGATGATCTCATATGAGGATTCATATGATATTCTTCTAAATGATAACGTTGGCCCCTGTATGGTATTTGGAAAAAAAATCTCATATGTGTACTCAGAATAAGGCAAGTAATACTTTCCTAGTGTAGGAAGTGGGAAAAAAAAATTCATTATTACCCTTCATCATCCTTAAAATCAAATCGTCATGTAGATATCATTCAAAATCAACTGCTACAAATGTAAATAGCATTGAAAAATCACATACAACTAAAATATTCTGGGTGGCATATCGATACCCATCAAAAAATGGATGTCGTTTATTTTTAAATATATTTGCATGGATATGAGTTCCATTACCCCTACAACATTCTACAATACAAGAACAAATTCATTTAGAAAATAGTACTAAAATTATTAAAAAAATATATTACAAATATAAATTACCTTAAAATAAGGATAAAACCTTCAATCATTTTGAATCTTATCTGTTATTAATGTCATGTCTGTGGCACATATCATCTCATTGGCCATCAAGTCACATGTATCAAGAACATTATGGAAATTCTTACTTATAGTATAGCCAGATCTTTGAAACCATTCTTGAAGTTTTCGATTTCCATTTTTAAGTCCCATGACCATTAAAAACGTTGCAACTTCTTCTTCAACAATCACAGTTCGAGATGAAAGCATCCCATACTTTTCATTAAGTATGACATACAAATAAAGAAAAGTATTTCATTCCATCCGAAGTAATTGATAAGAACGTACTCAATTACCATCTAAGATATTTCTTAGCCATTCTGCTACTGACATTTCTCGATCTTGACAATGATTACGAGCAAAGAAGATGCTGTATAAATCGTTAGCTGTTTGAAGCAATCTTGGCAGTAGAGATTGCAGCTTCTTTTCAATGATGGAGAGTTCGTCATTAGAATCATCTTATCTTTCAAAACTACTGCTTCTAGACATAGATGAGCTTACACAGTAAGCTTTGAATGTTGTATGAAGAAGATCTTTGCTGTGTTTATCATTTTATAAGTGGAGAATGACATGTCTATCATGTCAAAGTCATGTTTCATTATGTCAAAAAACATGTGTCATCTTTTCAAAAGCATGTCCCATTTTTTTAAAAGCATGTGCTATCTTCACACATGGAATATGCTTTTGTGATATTTTCTTATCTCAAAAGCATATGATATTTTCTTTATCTAATCTTCGATGGTTATTAATTGTTCTGAATTCTAACACTTGGCTTATAGTGATTGACCAAAAGAGAATATCAAAAGATTGCAAAAATCCAAAAACAATTTAAATATGTTCATAAATAAAGAAAATACATCGCACTTAATTCACGTATCACATATCATATATTGCGATTTTTTATTAATCCAAGAAAAATCATTCTTTCAACATCATTCTCCAACTCCATGAAAGTTTCACGATATGAAGCTTTTGTAAATGCTATGGAGGCTACAAGCTAAATTAGGATCTTATTTCACTTTAAGAAGGTGTCTAACAACTTTCATGTAATTGAGATAGACCTATTAAGAGTAGTTGAGATAGATTAAAGAGTATCAACCATTTTGATCGCAGTGTCAAGCGTTACTCTCCTTTGTTTTTTGTGACTTATTGGAGGTAATGGTATGGGAACATCCAGCGAGATTTGGCATGGGCTTGGATTTATAGGGGTAGATATCACATGATCTTCATGATCAACATCATTTGTTGTAATTGATAGGATTGGATTGTATAAACCTCCAAACATTTTATTTTCTTCTAGCTCTATGTCCACAAATTCTTCTGGGGAATATTTATCACTTGTACTCTTATATTGAGGTATATCACTCGTAATTGTATAATATGGTGCTCTTGGAGGAATTTTTCTAATCCCTGTACACCAAGGTGAAGAAGCAGTTGCAATAATGAGAGAGAAAACAATTGCTTATTGGGACTTCCTTGAATTTTCGACATTCCACATGCACAAAAAAAAAATCATTGTACTAAATCACAATTACAATATAGCTCATATCATAATATTATAATTACTGAAAAAAATTAACATATCCTAATATTTGACATCCTATTCCACCAATAATTATCATTCTCAATTGTTCTCAATGTTTCATTCCATCCTGCTCCAGATTCTTTTCGAAGAGTTGTCCATGTTTTCAAATCTTTCTTCATCATTCCAAATTTATTTGTGATTTGCTTTTTAGTAAAATTATAACCAATATTCTATTTGAGTTCTTTAATTATAGCACGCCAACCTTAAGGATTGAAAATTGTACCTATCATATTCCCAACATGTACTTGTTTCACAAAAGCATTAACAAGAGCTTCAAAATTAGTCGTATCTTTCCACAAATCATTTTCTTCAACTATTTGCCTACAATAAAAATTATATTAGAGTCAATAAATTTTTTTAAGGTACTAATAATTGAAAGAAACCTGTCGGATTGCTATCTAAGTGAAATTAATTGGAAAAAAAATGTAAGCATTGATTTTATTGAGAATAAAAAGGGAAACAAATACTAAAAACAAACAAACAAACAAACAAAATCATTTTCAAAATAATCATTAAAATCATAAAAACTACAAGACGAGCGTATATGTGAAGATTTACAGATTAAATATGGAGTTTTAACAGATAAATAACACAAGTAAACAAACTTACGTAGAATTGACTTTTGAAAAAAGGGAGATAATCGGCGGAGGAGAAAAGAAGATGGAAAACGAAACTCTAGCATAAATGTAAACAATTTTTTTTATTTAAATAGGTATAGTAAATATGGGTATTTTGGTAATTACAGTAATTCAGTTAATTTGAAAAAAAGAATAATTAGGTTTTTTTTTTAAAATTTAAATTATAAATAACTTAAAATAAATATTTTAAAATCTCTTATAAGTAGTATATAAAACATTCGCATCAATTATAAACAACTTATAATCACTTAAAATAACTTATAAGTAATACAAAATAGTCTCAATGCTGATGCATTGAATTTCATCATAATTCTAAGATGAATAACTCCTTTTATATTATATCTTCTTTTTATTTTTATTTTATGTAAGCCCTTGTAAATTGGCATTGTTTTTTATCTTTATCCACAAAATAGGTATTATATAAAATAATAAATAATAATTGGTAAAAAATAATGATAAATGGAAAAAAGAACATAAAGTCATTCACATTATTTACCAAAAAGTCTATGTGATGCATATATAACTGTCACACAATAAATTCTTTCTCATCTTTTATTTTTGTCCATCAATGCAAAAAACAAATTTGGGCAGGTACTGACTTTCCATAAAAACGTTGCACCAAAACTATGGATAAAAAGGGCAACTAAATCATTTCTTAGAACAGATTTTCTCACTTTTGAGTGACAAAGGTAAATTTTTGTCTCTTTATCTATAACTTATATTGATTTTCGTTGATGTATTATTTAAGTTTTTTACATTTATGATTTTTTTAAATAAAATATTGTTGTATGGTTATGTACAAATGATTTTTGTTGATGATTTATTTAAGTTTTTTACATTTAGAGTTTTTTTTTTTTTACAATCATTTAATGTTGTAGATAAAAATGAAGGTGTTAACATATATTCATTTGTTTTTTGGTCAATTTATTTCATTTATTATTTTTACAACTTGTTCTTTACTTCATTTATGATTATATCATTCATTTAATGATTATTTGGCTTCAATTATGAATAAAACTGAAGATGGATAAAAACTAAAATAGTTTATATTATTGTTTGGTGTTTGTTGAATTTACAATATTCATTTTATTCTTCATATACAAAATAAATTTGAATAAGTATAATTATTATGGGGAATGTATTGTTTGTATTAGTGATAAATGAAAAATTTATGTAAAATCGTTAATTTGCAAATTTCTCCGATCAAATAAAATTTATAAACCTAATTCACATCAAATCATATGAAAAATACGAGTATAGTGGACTAGAGTCAAACACAAGGAGCTAGTTGATTACTATGTGAAAGTCAATACAAGGAATTAGTGTCATGTTGGTAAAATTGGTTTTAACTAAGACTAAAGCAGAATTACAACGGAATACAGTAAAGAAAAGTAATAAGTTTTGGAGTTTGTTTGTTTTTGAAATGAAATGGGTAATGCCTTGTGATTCTTAGGGGATGCATGCTTATCATTAAACAAGCTCACACAAACCATAAATCATACAACTAACAAACAAAAATCTAGGTCTACCCGGATTCTTGTTTTCCCCCTAATCTTTGGTCTACCTCTAATTAAAGTTGTTAAGTTGAGTTTCACTACTTCTCCCTTCTGGATCTATCCTGGTTTGTTAAGGAAGTGGCGTGACTTATGACTGATTAAGTCTAAATATTGATTAGCATGTTTCTCCCTCTTTCACCCCCAAGGTACCCCTAGGTACTTAGCCACTCATGTTTAAGATAAACGAAAATAGAAAAGAAATCATCATCCATAATGTACTCATTCCTCAGTCGACTACCAAAAAATAAACAAGCAGGAAACTTAAAAGTTCAACAAAAAGCGGGAAATATCGCTAGTTATTCTTAGCTAAGAGTAATAATCTTCGAAAATAGAAAATGGTCTTCAAGCATCAGCTTCGCTCTTATTCGTCTTCCTCCTTCTTTCTCCCTAGAAAATCTCCATAAAGATGTCGTGAGTCTCCAATGAGAGAGAAATCTGCCTTCTCTCTCCATCTTATCCCCCTTTTTATCCAAAATCCTACTTTTTCATTCCTTGGATTTTGTGTATACTCCTTTTTAGACTTTTGGACTCATCTTCTACTAGTACACTGTTTATATTCGGCTCATTGGGATTTGCGTTGCGACCTGTGTTGCATTGCTCGAAGGAAACTATTAGAAAGTTAGTATTAAATCTGCGATTTAATCCCAACTAAGACTAAAATAACATAATCTCGACACTATGCACAAAAATATAGAACTAGACAATAAAACATGATTTTTGTAGTACAATATGAGTAATTTCCATATACTCCATCATTCAAAAATATGTGTTATCAATTAGTTGTGCAATTGTATCTGAAATTTCTATTATTCTTTTATTGAACTATATAACTATAGTTATAATTATTTGATGAGAGTAGAATAAATTAATTCATTTTTTCACATTTAAACATTTTTTTTTAATTTTTTTACAACTTCTTTTCATATCTAGATAGCTTCTAGTAGTTTCTGTGTGGTTTAATATTTTCAGGAATGCAATAAAATTGAAATCCAATACAAGATATTCCAACAATATGTTGATATGAATTATGTGCATGAATTGAAAAATTATTAGATATAGATATGTCTCAAATGAATGACTTTCAAAAGATGATATGTACCGAACTCAAGATTTCTTATTTTTCACTTAGTTGATGATCTAGATATTAATGAATTAGAGTTGTCTTTTGTGTGTTTGAAATATATTCTTCTTTTGTAAAAGAAGAATATAAAAGCAACTTGAAACACTTAGTTTCGGACAATTTTGCCATTTCCTTTCTAGACTCAAAACTTTTGAGTTATTCCTTCCCTCAAGGCGGAAGAACATTTAGCTTTCATTTTCATTTCTATTTTCATGACTTTTTTGGACTAAAACCTTTTAGTTGCTGGGATAAGATAAAGTTTCCTTCTAAATCCTGAGCAATACACTCGATTCTTTGTTGAATTCATTTCGAATGCATAATTCCACACATCTTATTGCAGTCTTTCTGTAATGACTTCTAGTCAAGGTCTATAACTAACAGGTCACTCCTCGTGGATTTTGGTGAAGATCTAGGTGAAGAGCACCAATTTCAACCCTAGCGGTTCAAAGGAAGGAGACGAAATCTCATTCCCAGGAATTGCGTTCCGTAGTCAAGGCCCATAACTTAAGTTGTAACTTTTATTTCTACGTTTCACAAATCCCCTTTTACAAAATCATGACATTTTAGAAGTTTATTACAAAAAACTTTTCACGAAAAATATCTCCCTAAAATCGATACTCGTACTACGTTTTTTGTGTTTTACGTTTTAAATATTTAAAATTTGTTAAGAAAACGGCACGCAACAAAGAATAATATAGTGATTAGCATGCAAAAAATAAACATTTTTAAATTATACTTTTAAATTATGAAAAATAACATAATTGAAAGAGCTTCATATATTATACATCAAAGATCATTGTATATAATATTTACACTCTACAATAGAAATTTTAGAAATCACAAATTTTAATGATAATTCAAAGAATGATATTCATCTTTATCAGATCATTTCAGTCCTACAAATGTTCCCAATGTATCCTTTTTTGGGTAATAATATCTTTGTTAATGTTTGTAATGTAGTTATTGATTTCATGCTTAATGATGAGTGTGGGAAGACTCAAAGAAATAGATTAAAGTATGACTATATTTGAATCTATAGATATAATGTATGATTATTAAATATAAAGAACACGATATTCAATATGATCCTAGAAACTATGATCAGGTGATTGCTATACATGATCCATCTAATATTTTATGACAAAATTTCAAACATTCGAAGCACATTTGGCAAGACCCATGAGATCTAAAAAAACAAAATTACATCAATCAAATCAGATTTGATTTGATTGAACACATTTGGACTACATTTAACAGATATTTTATTATAACTCTTAATTAATTTGCTATTCTAGTGCTTATGTTTCTAATTTAGTATTATGTTTATGTATAATTTTACTTTATCAAACATGTACTTTTTATATTAACCAAATATCAATTTTAATTATAATTAAAAATAATATGAATTACATAAAAATAATTTTAAATACAAGTTTTTGACCAAAAATGTAGAAAAAATCGAAAAGTTAGATTCCAAATAAATCTTTGATGAGATGAAATAAAAAATGATGACGTAGATCAAAGAAAAAAAATAATAGAAGTGGCGGTAAGGAATGCGAATGCCCTAAGAGCGGATTGATTTGATAATTCATGGGCAGTTTACGGAAAACAATTTTGTTGTGAGATTGGATTGGATGCATTTCATTGTAAGCAATAGAGAAAAGAAAGCATGTGGCACAATATATATATGAGTAGAATGTGACCTGCCGACGTAAGAAACAGCAAGCACAATGGCAAGGACCAAGCACTGCCGATTATACCGTCTGATCATCTCCTCACCGGCGGAACAACACCCCGACCGGGCGGAGCACCCCGACCAGCAGCTTGTGCCTGTCCAAAATTACACCCAACCTCAGGCAACCATTTTCAACTGAGTCAAGGTGCATATGCAAACATACCCTGGCCCGCATGGCAGCGGCACGGCCACGTCCAACCCCAGCCGTGGAGCTTTTACCCTACGAGCATTGGATCATATCATAATGAGGTCTTGAAAGTGGGAAGCAGCTTCGATGTAAGATACCTTAATCCTAGCTTCCAGTCGCTTGAACATCGGAGCATTCTTGAGCATATCGGGAATTACCATAAACCTGAACAATAGGAATTGCAGAAACGGCTGGAGAGAAAGAAAAAGGAAGCAGGCGTGCGCACCTCACTTTGCTGCCTCTAATGAAAACATGTTCGAGTTGTGAGACCTTTCCATCCTGTAATGTAGTAGCAGGAGTAAATATACAAGAGTTAAACTGACAAAGACAACAACTGCAGATATAATTAGTTGATTCCTGAAAAGTAGTTTCACAGACTTGAATCCTAATGTTCTGTTGTAACTCATCGGCAAAACAAATGATTGTAAAAACTGGTTCCATCAAGTAGACAACCCTAATTTGAATAAAAATGGGACAACACTGCAACATATTCTAAACTATGAATCTTGGCGTGCAAAATGTCAAAGTCTGAAAATTCTGGTACAATTAAATAATTCCTCAAAGCACTTAAAACGTCAATCTTGTAGAGCAGCTCATGTTCCATGGGCTAAAACATTGAGGAGATCTCAACGAAACAGCATTTCGTCATCAAAATCCATGAAGAAAAAGGGTTTGATGAAACACAGCATATCAAGAACTAATTTCAATCTGTAAATTGGGATTCTTTCGTTCGAATTTTCCACATAACAATGTGTTATCTACCTCCCAGTCTAGGATTTGATTTTTCATAGAATTTCCTTGAAAAAGTAGAAACCGAAACACACACAATTCCAATTCCATATTTCCTCATTAAAATAAATCTTCATCCCTCAAAAGGAGTTAGACTTCAAATAGCAACCCTGGGTAAGGAGTGCAGGAAAACAAACATTCTAATACAGAGCTCAATATAATCTACGTCACCCCCCAAAAATGTATAGAAATAAGAGAGCCCCATTCCGATCCCGGAAAAGAAAAAGACGCTGGGAATCGAGAAGGCGAAACTACCTTGGCAGTGTAGGTGATGTTTTCCAGTTGGCAATTCCAGTTATCCTCGCACTCAACCATGCTTCCCCGGTAAAGCTCTCCACTCTTTAGCTCCACAGTTACGATATGCCCCGACGCCTCGTGAAGGAGCTTCACCGGAATTCCAAGACTCCGACTCATCTTCTCGTCCAAGGCACGCTTGCAAGTGACAGTTTGAAGCTAGGGCACGCCGCTCATGGCTTGGGTTCGAATAGCAGTTTCAGTTCACTAAATCAGTCCCTGCATTTCTTTGAATTAAAAATACGTCCATCAAATCCCAATATTTGCGACAAACTTCTAATTTAATTCGAGTAGCTCTTTTTCTTTAAAACTCCCATCAGCGAATGAAATCACCAACCTAACGCTATTACTCTCATTACCATCCGTCAGGCACCATTCCAAAATTGAACAACTCCAAAGTTCTATAGTTGTAACATAATAACAAAATGCCGGTGCACCTGCCATAACGGTTGGTTCGAACCGGGTCCAGGGATGAATGAAATGGCCCACTGGTATCAACAAACACTGCTAGAAATACATGTAATTCTGATGTACTGGTCTTAATTCTTATCTAGTAAAATCCACCGCCTGCTTCCTTTTTCTATCCATTTCTAGAACTCAAGCGTGCTCTCCTCTCTGAGGAGGATCGCTCCGACTGGGAGAACTGAATCAGGATATGCATGAGAGCCGTGACGACTCCGAGGGCAACAGCTGAAAAGGTTGCACCTTTCCAGGATGAGAAAACAGAGAAGTGGTGAACCAGCTTCAAGGCTCCTAGGATGAGTAAAATTGACCAGAAACAGACAACCTGTTCTTGTGAAACGGATCTTATCAGACATCTTGGTAATCCAATGAAAAAAAAAAAAAAAAAGAGTTGAGGAGCTAAGAGAGGCACCAGGAGGGGCTTCAAGGGGCGACCAGTATCCTGAAGTTGTTCTCCGAATGAATTCTCAGCATTATGCTTGTCCAATAGCTTGTCCTGGTGGCAGAATCCGCGGAAGAGACAGTTTTTAAAAAATGGAAGAGGCATGTCTACACTCATTTGCTTTGACACAGTACTGTACGGATATAAAACCATCAAAAAGTTTGAACCTTAGCGATGAAAGCATCCCTGCACCATTGCGCGATTGCTTCATCATTATCAGGTAAGTCCTTCATTAGGCAACGCTTGATATGCACATGTACCTGCAATGGGAAAATGACAAACATACACAGATCCAAAAAAAAATATGAAGGCACCTTCACAAAAGAAAGTGTATGATCATGCCACAGCCCACTGAGGACTACCCAAAAAGAAAAAAAAAATGAATGGGTGTCTATGCAGTTGCATAAAGTTCAGTGTACCAATTCGAGTGGGTGAGGGTGAGTTTGCCTCAGCGAGAAATTAAATACTGTAGTCGTGAACACAAAAAAGACATTGTTTATGAGGAATAGTAGTAGCACACGAATTTCACTAGGCACTTTTTCGTACTGTTTTGTTCCTAAACACAACCACCATATAAATCAGACTTTCTTTTGATACGATAGAATGCCTTACCACAGACGACTGCCCTTTAAAGAGTCTGAGCATTGTTGGAGGTGGAGAAGATTTTGGAATGGCAACTGTTATATCATAGATGGCAGGAACAAATGAACGCATGTGATTCACAGCTGTAACAAATCCCTGAAATTCGCACTATCGTCAGAAACAATATTAAAAACATAGAATGAACTGTATTCTTGGTTCAGAATAAAAACATCACCAAACCTTAGTACGGGGGATTAAAACGTTTCTAGGGACAGGTAATCCTGCTGAGGATGCGTATTCCCGAGCTGCTAAAAGTTTTGCCTGTGTAAAGCGAGTACCCTCAACAAAAAGAGCGAGCCAAAACGGTCTTGGAAAATCACTCAGTTGTTGATATCCTGCCTGTCACATGTTTTTATGCAAGATGAGATTGGCGTGAATGTAATGGCTCAAGACCCAGAAGGAAATGACCTGTTAACTCTAAAACCCAAATTAACCATATAAAGTCAAATCGTAAATAAATCAATGGATAGTATTTGCATATACCTTTAATGTGCCTTCATCTTTCGCCCAGTTCCTTTCAAGAAAAATATATTCAGAGAACCACATGGACCATCCTATCACCTTCAAAAAGTTGAGAGCGATATTTACATGCTATCTGCCTTTTATTTTGTGCCGAGGTATAAAACTTGTGAAAGGTAAAAAAAAAAAAAATGAACAGCCTCTTAACTAACTGTATTAACACATTAGCAAAATATAAAAAGATAACGTTCTGAAACAAGAAGGCAACTAAGTGGTAATCATTGTTCTTTGAAGTATGTAGAGAAAACAAAAATCAAATCATCATAACAACAGAAATAAAATACTGCTTACAGGAAGGATCTTTGATGACTTCTTCATTATAGCTAATGTGCTACCAAGGCAACCTGACCGCTGCAATTAGAAGTTAAAGAGATTGTCAAAATATGCTTCAGTAAGAATGAATATTGATACTGCAAAAACACCAAATCCCGGAAATAAAAATTAGATTACGTGACAACTTTTTTGTACATCCACATTTATTTTCATAAATTGCATGCTCCTATGACAGAGCTCGTTTCATATATTCCTAATTACCTTTTCAGAAATTGGAAGACAGCATACAACAGTAGTATTCCATCTAACATATTAAGAAAACGACACTAACAATATTTTCTGCAACAAAAACACAAGAAACTTAATATATGCATGGGATTTTAAGAAAATATTAGGAAATATTACAACAATAAACACTGTATTATCTAGACAAAGTGTTGTGACAACAAAGTAGAAATCAACCTGTGCCAGAACCCATCCAACAAGCCAATCAATATCACTTCGGTGATTAGACATAACAAGTGCGTGTTCTTTACCTGAGAGGGACACCACAAGAAACGTGCTCAGTTACAAATAAGAGGAAATGAAATGAATTGTGATGAGTAGGCCCTACCCATCAATTTGAGAGTTTCAGGATCAGTGTATAGCTCTATCTGCAGCCATAATCACAAGGTAGATTGTCTTAAAGAGATGCCAGCATGATTCTTAAACTTATATTAAAAAATATGGCAGTATAATTCCTACAGAGTCAAATGATAAATTGACCTAAACTCTCATACAGTTGTAAATGGATATGGAAAGTGAGGAACATTGTTCATTCACCAAGCACAAAACCGCGTTCTTGGTTTAAAGGTTCTAAGTAACCCTTGCAGCAAGTAATTTGAAGCTTGAGAGAAGAACCCATTCCTAACCTAACACTGCTTACAGTATTCGGAATTCCCACAGAGCACCAGTTTTAAAAATGGCGTAAGTGTATGATAATTTAAACGTGAGGCAAGGCAGTGCTAGCGAATATCATTCAATGTGCAACAATTCAGTATAAATCACCTTCACGCCAGCCCACCAATCAACGATCCAAACAAGCTCCATCCACAAAAATTCTACCACAATCCTGTTTATCATCCTGAAAATATTTCTTGACCATGGCCTTATCAGCAAATAAAGTAATGCCTGCATTGGTTTGATAAAAACAAGTTCTTTAAGCCAAGATAGGTTAACAAGTTTCCAATAATAACTAAATACGTATCTCATCCTTAAGAAATGAGCTTGCTTGGTTATCAGAATATTTAACCTTAACGTAACTACTCAAAAAATAAGTTGGACTTATATGAGAAATTACGAAAGATGTGCTAATGAAGTCCTCGATCCAGATTCAGAAAAAGAAAATCATAAGGTGCGAAAGATGGAAAATTATAGTGTTAGAAAATGAAACAAATTTCCTAACGATACTGTGAAATCGCGTCTTGCCAACGCGAGCACCAAAGTGCTTGGTTTAAGAAAAATGAACACATGCTGGAAAATTTTTAAAAGAAGAACCTGGATAAAATTAACAACTAGTCCAGATAGAAAAAAGAGAAAGCCCAGGGGAACGATCACGATCGCCGCTGCAATCGCCATAAAGGAAAGTTCGCAGTCGCCGCAACAAATGCAGAGAGAATTCCAACAAGCTGCGCAGCGGAATCTTCAAGTGAAGCGCGATCGAGGATCGAGAAAGTCGGATTCAAGAATCCATCATTACTCCGGGCGGGGTGCGTGATATGGATACGGAGAAGAGGCGGCCGTAAAGCATTGTTAATGACGAAGAGCCAAAAAACGAAACCTGCTGCGTTCAGTTGCCAAACTGGCCATGTGCCACGTGTAGATAGAAGTGTGGGGCCAACGGAGGCTTTTGAGATACCGTCACATCTCTGCAAATTCAATTAAGAGACTCTTCGGGCTAAATTGTATTGCATGGGTGGACACAAAAGTTGGAAAATTTCATCAAATCTCAACCTTACCCAAATGTAACAATCTCTATACATTCCAAATTTCCCTTAAAACCTTTATGTTGAAAAATAAGAGTATTCCAAATTCAATACATAACAGATACTATTGATGTAGATGATGCTTGGTGTATCCAATTGTCTAAACATCATCTTGCAATTCATTTTATTGGTTCATCTATTGCGAAATATTGTAATAATTATCTGTAGAAAGATCTTGTGATTCATTTACACAATTAAGCTCAATGTATCTTGGACATATCCAACACCTAAACCCTTTCTTGTTATTTTCAAGTTATAAATTAATGGTTTGGGTTATTCCTTTAAGTTGCATATACGTGTCATGGATGCATGCATGTATAGATGAAAGTTAGGCCAAACCAGACTGATTATATCCTAATCTTAAGGGCTCTTGTCAAATTTTAAACTAAGATATGACTGAATTCCAATCTTATAAAGCGATACTAATTTATTTATTCATTGGGTTGGTTCAGTCCTATATGCTACATCGGTTTAGAGTTTTTTAATATGTAATAAAGTTATATATTTAAATTATAAATATTAATGTTAATCGTATAATTAATAGAAAATTATTATTAATTCTTGATATTTACGAAAATAATAATGAGAATTAATTATAAATAATATTTAATAATGTATATTAAAAAATTTGAAAAATATGTAAGGTCGATTTTGACTCCAAGCTTATTGAGCCTTGGACAAAAAAGCTTGATATTTATTTGGACTTATAACTTGTAAGTTGGAGCCCTATATTTTTCTATGGTCGGGACGGTTCAACCCATGGATTTGGATCTAAACTTCTATATTAGGTACCTGTCAAAGCTAAAATATCATCAAAGAAACAAATTACCTTCCGTAAAATAAAATTAAAAAAAATGACAACATCATGATGGCATGGAATTGTTGCATCGAAGATGGAAAAATGATTAACTCGCTCGAGAGGTGGAATGCCATTATTATTGTCGAATAGTTTGTTATTACTGTTAAGCTTGAAAATTGATGGGCCTCAATTATTGTTTTGTTTGAAGGGACAACTGACACTATTTTTACATGTGAGGGATTCTAGTTTTTTGTCACTAATTCAGTGACGTAGTGTCAAGTTTTCATTATTTTTCAAAGTGGTGAAGCCCCTTTCCTCTCAAAAGGAAGAAGCGGGAAGCCACCCAAAAGGGTGAAAACCACCAGAAGCAAGAGAAAAACCACCCCATAAGCAAAGTCCTCAAAGATACAAATCATTTTTGGGTAAATGTGTGGCCAATCTATGGGCAGCAGAAATCAGGAGGGAGACAACAAGTCTGAGTTGTTACTTATACGATGGTGTGTAGTCAGTTGATGATGTCACATATTCAGATAAAAAAAAACCCCTAGTTACTTGGGGAATACTTTTTACACCATCCATCCATCATACAGACATCCACATCCATAATTTATTATCTTATCCAACAAGGGGCCACACGCCTTTATTTCTTGTCTTGTCAGTGAGAGGGTTATAACTCTTGCCTACTATTTCGCCACCAAAACAAGCATTTCGTAGATGAAGATGCCACTTGCTCCTGTTCACTGTTTCACTCGAAAAGTCGTAATACATTCTTATTTATTATCTAACTTGAAAGTGGCAATAAACTTTTTTTAACTATCTAGGGGCGAGAAGCGGGGATTATTCTTTCTTAACATGATGCTACCAAGCAATTTTGTTTGGACATTGTCGGAGTGGGTGAAATAAAGATGACCAATAGGGACTTGTAGACCTACAGCAAATAACGACACGGAGATGTGCTACAACAATTTTGTGAATGATGGAAGACTCGAAATTTGAACTCCGATTTCATTATGCAAGCAAGTGTTTGTGTGAAAACATTCTGAAGAGCATTATCAAGTAAAGGGGCTTATGTTATAAAATAGCCATCTACATGAGGAAAATTCGGGAAGTCATTGCCTAGGAAGATGAAGACACCTTGGCAGGAAGTACATAGGAAAATGGACATGTTTGAACGAAGGTGTGGGCATGGAATGCTCCAAAAGAAAAGTCACCAAAGGAAAGTGGTGGAGCAAGAAAACCCGCGGATATCGAGTGCTTAGGAAAACAATGCCCGGTAAAGACTGGCTACATAGTTAAAAGTAATAACACATATTTTGTGGATATTTTTATATTATAAAATTATAATATTTGATACTAAAATTATATGTTTTAATTATGAATTTTAATATTTTATTCAATTTAATATTATTTATATTTTATTCAAAATATGAACTAAAATTAAAATATTTCATTATGATTTTTGAATTAGAACTAACATTCTATTGTCTTTTTATTTTTTTATTTTCATAATTACTGTGGAATATATGCTGATTGTAACTAAAACTTAAAATCAAAATGTTTGAACTTTCGTTATGATAAATATTAGACTTCTTGTTTTCGCCTAAAGTATTCTACATTTTCCATAAATTTATTGATTAATATGTTTAAAAGTTTTATAAATTTGATAAGAAAATTCAAGATCTTGCTACGATTTGAAAATTTTCGTTTATCAAGTGACAATTTGGATATTTAAAATTCATAAACACTTGGAAAGTTTCTATAGTTGATAGAAGAGTCTTTGGAAAAAAAAATTGGAACATTCCAAAAATCTTATTTTCTTACAATGCTTCGAGGGCACATTTATAATACAAGAAGATATTAAACATTGTAAATAATCTTCGCCAGAAATTGAGATTAGTATCCCCATTGGTGGCCGTTGAGTTATATCGTATGCTATACATCATTACTTAAAAGTACACTTAGATAATTTGAATGTAATTAATCTTGTGACCGGTTTGGACTGAAATTGCGGTTCGAACCATAACCAAGATACGATTCTGGTTCTAGTTTGGAATTTTGAATCTTTGCGATCATGGCCCGATTCCATGTTTTAATATTGATACTTATTAGTATTTCTCATTCTCAAATCTGAATTACCATTCCAAATTGTTATTTCAATTTCAATTTCAATTTACATTTTTCGAACTGATGGTATATTCAGAGTTCAAGTTTCTATATCGGTGAACAATTGCTTCTTTTTGTTATACTTTCTATTATTGTTCTACTTTTCATTTTCTTAAACACTGTAATCACCTCGTTTTCAAAGTTTTTCTCAAACAAATAATTATTCTCTTTTTTGAAAATGAATAAGATTTACCTTGTGGAGAACAATTTAACTTTTTACATCTTTGATTCTTTTATCTTGTTAAAGATTAAAAAAATAATGATAATGATTTAATAGATATTTAAGATCATTTTATTGTCCGAAATCCTAAAATACTTACTTAAAAACATTATTAGAATACACTTTAAAATAAGTTTGACATACTGACATGTACAAAAACCATCTTAGAGATAAATAAAACAATAAATTACTTTAATTTAAATAAAAAATTATATTTTAAGAGAGATAATACTATATTATCATCATTTTTTAAATGTATACTTTTTTAAAATTACTAATGTATTGTACTTAATTGCTATGTTTTTTGTGGCAATTTTGTTAATATATTTATGTTAGTCTAAAAATTTTTTGAAAATAGCTGTTGTTTTTTTATCATCACTCAAATATCTGTAGTTTTTATAATGCATTATACTTAATTGCTGAATGGTCTCTGAAAATTTATAAAGAAAATATAACATATAAAACTTCCCTTTTAGTAATTGTGTAATTTCTATGTGTCTCGTCTAGTGTCTAAGAAGCATATGAAATGACATTATGCTTAACTTTGATTTTGTGACCTAGAACTACTTCTATAGTATGATTGCTATACTTCTAGTGTGACAATTGCATCATAGGAGCAACTCCAAGATCCCCTTAATTGTGACAACAATAGTGCCATTGCCCATGCAAAAGAACCAAGATCCCATAAAAACACCAAATACATAGAAAGGCGATATCACATCCTACCAAAAATTGTAGGAAGGGGAGATTGATAATTGAGAAAATAGCGTCGTAAGAATATGTGGCCAATCCATTTACTAAGTCTATGAATCAACAGCAGTTGGATTTCCACCTTTAGAGGATGAGATTAAGATACTATAATGAATGGCTTTAGTGCAAGTGGAAGATTCTTAGAAGTATGCTCAAGAGCCATGTTATCTAGTATTCCATAATTGTTGTTCTCTTTTTTACATCAATGTTCAGAATTATATGTTTGGAAAATGTATTTTTAAATTGTTAAAAATATTCGACAGAGTCTCTTGTAACATGTATGTTCAAATGGTTCACAGTTTGCTACTTTGATTAGGCATCATCATTGGTATAATTGTCAACTCTGTTTATTTTATTGTGTTGATAAAATATTTGTCAAAATAGACTAGGTAGTGAGTCGAATGCTACTTGACATGAGATGTAAGAACATCTATAGGCTCATGAGATGAGTTGACTGAACTTGTGACGCTAAATAATATATACTTTTACATATGTTAACATAGTGTTATTTAGATTGCTTTATGAAAATCCTTTGACTTGAGGTTTCATTATGTCTTATATATTATTGCCTTAGATTTGTTACTATTTAGACTTTTTGAAACATACAAGTCGGCAATAGTGATGGTTTAAGTCGGACGAGACTTCAAATTTCCAGATTGTTTCATCGGGTAAATTCTTGGCAAGGGTAACGAGATAAAGGAATGAGATTCCAGATTCTCTTTTTGCCATCGAAACAGATATTCATGATAACTTTGATGATTTAGATGAAATGGAATTTGATCATCCATGATTCCTTTTTAAATCGAAATCTCTAATGAAGGGGATATTCATAAGTGTAACGATCAAGGTTCATCATTATTAGAGAAATGAAATTTCTTGCTTCTTATTGCTAATTAAAAATGAACTTAGTAAGTCACACATACGAGAATTAGAAATTTTTAGAGACTGATAACACATATTTTTGAGTGTTTAAGAATAGGAAAATGATTAATATTTTGCTACAAAACTCAAATTTTATTATATATTTCTATGATTTTGTGACTAGTAATGCTGTTATGTCTTTTATTTCTAGTTAGACTAAATCGTAATTTAGTCCCACTTCTTAGTTCTAATAGTTCTCCTGAGCAATGCAACGTATGCTAACAACCCAAATCCCAAGGAGTTAAAAGAGAACAGTAAAGTTATAAAAGATGGGGACAAAAACTGAATCAATATACCAAATCTCAAGGTGAAGAGAAAAAGAAGATTTTTGAAATGATGAGGAGAAAAATATCTCCACCATCTTGAAGAACATGCCATAGTCTTCTGGGAGGGGATCTAATAGGAAACTGAAGCAGAACCATGGAGAACGAAGAAGATGAACCAGAAACCAAATCTCAAAATAGTTTTAGCTTTTTCGCATAACTGTTTACTATTCCAGTTATTACTTATTTTATTGTTTTTTTCTTGTTGTTAGGTTGTGGAATAAAGATGATTTTCCTATTATGCCATGAAAGTATTTTCTTTTTTCTTAGTATGAGTAGTTAGTCACTTAGAGGTGTCTTAAGACAAAGAGGGATGAGCATGCTTATTGTTTACTAAATCACACTACTACTTAATTACTCTACTTCTTTAACATATCAGGATAGATATAGAAGGGGAAAGTAATGGTTTTCATCATAAATAGTCCTAATTAAAAGTAAACAAAAAATTAGGAAAAAAAAAGGATTTAGGTATACTTAAGTCTTTGTTTGTTTGGTGAATGATTTTAGGTTTGGATGAGATAGTTGTAGTGACTAGCATGTTACCCTTGAATGTCCCAAGTTATGATATTATTGTAGAACTCCTATTCCTAACTTATACTAAATTTCCAACAATGATAAAAACAACATGTACCAACATTCACACAACAAGTACATAGCTCTTTGTATTTGACCCTGATAAATGAAAAATTTGTGCAAGTCGTTAATTTGCAAATTTCTCCTATTAAATAAATTTATAAACCTAATTCACATCAAGTCATACGAAAAATATGAGCATAGTAGACTAGGGTCGAACACAAGGAGCTTGGTTCTTGCTATGTGAAGGTCAATGCAAAGAGTCAGTGTCACGTTGGTAAATTTGGTCTTAACTAGGACTAAGGCAGAACTACGACGGAATACAGTAAAGAAAAGTAATAAGTTTTGGAGCTCGGTTGTTTCTGGAATGAAATGGGTGATGCCTTGGGACTCCTAAGGGATGTATGCTTATCACTAATCAAGCTCACACAAACCACAAATCATGCAACTAACTCACAAGATCTAGGTCTACCCGGACTCTTGTTTTTTCCCCTAATCTTTGGTCTACCTCTAATTAGGGTTGTTAAGCTGGGTTTCACTACTTCCCCTCCTGAATCTATCCTGATTTGTTAAGGAAGTGGCGTGATTTATGGTTGATTAGGTCTAAGGATGGATTAGCATATTTCTTCCCTTTTCACCCCAAGGCACCCCCTAACTGCTTAGCCACTCATGCTTAAGACAAAAGACAATAGAAAAGAAAACATCATCCACAATGTACTCATGTCTCAGTCGACTATCAGGAAATAAACAAGCAAGAAACTTAAAACTTCAACAGAAAGCTGGAAATGTCGCTAGCTAATCCTAGCTAAGAGTAATAATCTTTCGAAAGCAGAAAATAATCTTCAAGCATCAGCTTAGTTCCTGTTCGTCTTCCTCCTTCTTCCTCCCCCAGAAAATCTTCTCCAGAAAGTTGTCGTGAGTCTCCAAAGGGGAGATCTGCCTTCTCTCTCCATCTTTTCCACCCTTTTGTCCAAAATCTCCCTTTTTCCTCGGATTTTGTGTGTACTGCTTTTTAGACTTTTGGACTCATCTTCTGCCACTACACTGTGCATATTCGCTCCTTGAGATTTGTGTTGCGACCTGTATTGTATTGCTCAAAGAACACTATTACGGTACTTTGCGCAAAAATATAGAACTTGATAGTAAAATCTGATTTTTGTAGCACAATATGAGTAATTTCCATGTACTCAATCACTCAAAAATATGTGTTATCAGACCCTGATCCACTATGCTCATATTTTTTGTATGATTGAATGTGAATTAGGATTATAAATTTTATTTGATACGTGAATTTTTCAATTTTAACGACATTACTAAATTTTTCTTTCATCAAAGACGCTTGTGATTCAAATTTTTGGTAGACTCTAGCATGTCTTTAAATTTGAATCATAAATTGGCTAAAGAATTCATGATATAGGACAAGCTCATATTGATTGCCAAAGCCCAAAAACATATAGTTTTATGATTTGGTAGAGGTACCAAGCTCATATTCCTAAAAGCCCAAGCCTATATTTATAAGCTCACATTGAAAATCATGCAGCATTAAAAAGCATGCGAATGCTTGATTATAAATATGTGGCATTTGGCAAAAAGGAAAGGAGTTTTTCTTCTTGATAGAGGTGCTTCATCTTCAAGATGAAAAGCAATTAGGAAGGTTTGGGAAGAAACATGACTTGTGAATAGTGATACGAAGAAGAGAACTCGACTTTGGTTTCAAGTTTGGCAACATTCTTCATTTATTCTCTATAGTTCTTCAGTTTTCTTAGTGGTCAATGTTAATATGATATATTAGTATTGATAGTGCTATGTTTTCTTGATGGGTCGATTCAAGACTTGAATCAAGAATTCGTGCTAGTATGAGATATTAACGTTGATGTTATTGTGTTTTTCCCAATACATTTATTCAAAAGTTGAATCATGTCATCACACCACTTACTTTTCCTAAACTATCTATCTTTAGCATTGATAGGTGTCATTCTTTCATACTACCGCAAACGAACTCTTGCATTGAAACCAACTGCATTCCGGTTAGTCCCACCATGGTTGAGATCCAACATACTTGGATAGCATTCTGGCTAGTCCATAGGCCTTCAATTGGTCCACCAATCCTTCAAGTGTGTGGATGAAAAAATGTAGTCAATCCAAGGGAAGTTAACTAGGGAGTTCTCTAGTCAAACTAAAAGAATGAAAGGGTTGACGATGATCAAGGTTTTCTTGTAAATAAATAGATGAGTTTGATTCAAGCATTTGAACAAGAATGTCAATAGGCGCTAACTCAATTGTCTGAAGCCACAAGAAGCTACTTTGGTGGGGTTGACATGTCAACTTGGAAGACGAAACTACCCACTTTAGTAACATCGATTTATCCAAGACTACCCAAAGCGTCCCCTCAACTCTAGAAAGGATCTAGTCTACTCACATCTTGTGGAATGTGGATGTCATAGTCGTTATTGGGAATTTTCTTTCCAATGTAACAATAATATTAGGTTCTCTCCCATCCTTTTCTTTTCTTGATTGGACCAAGGCACTATTCAATTTCCCAACCCAAGTCTTTCGTCATTTCTGTTGTGGAGCAAAGCTGTCAAAAAATGAAATGAATCCAAGAAAATATTGTTCTCTCAAAACCATCGATCCTCACTACCACTCCTTGTGATGCTACAGAACCATTGCAATTAGGATCTCAAGATGCAGCAACACCTATGCTACAAGGAATTATAGACTTACATCAGGATATCTTTTTCTTTTTTATTCTGATTTTTGTTTTTGTATCATGGATCTTGGATCACACTATATGACACTTCCACTATAAATACTATTGAGATTCCATAGACCATATTTCCTAGCATCATTCTTATGTTTATTGTATCATTTGTTTTATTATATTCAATGGACGAGGTGCTATGGAATAATGCTGCCATTACTATCAAAGCTATTGGACATCAATGGTATTGATCTTATGAATATTCGGACTATACCAGTTCCGATGAACAACTTTTGATGGTTATACGATTTCAGAAGATGATCTAGAATTGGGTCAATCACATTTATTAGAAGTGGATAACAAAGTGGTTGTACCAGAAAAAACTCATTTACGCATTATTGTAACACTAGCTGATGTACCTCATAATTGAGATGTACCCTCCTTAGGTGTCAAATGTGATGCTATACCTGGTCATTTAAACTAGACCTCTATTTCAGTACAACGAGAATGAGTTTACTATGGTCGGTGCAATGAGATTTGTTGAACTAATTATGCCTTTATGCATGTGCCCAGAACCATAGGCTGACTGTTGAGCCCACTTTGGCTCAACCGCATCACCTAGGGTGCAAGCCATTGGAACATCAAGCTAAACCAGCGAGCGGATGGAGCTTTATGGAGCCAAGGAGCAAGGTAATAGATAAGATAGAAGAAGGGCCCAAGCTGCCAGTGTAGGAGAGGAGATGGTTAGGATAGTGAATTGAGGAGACGGTTAGGATAACGAACTTGAAACGCGGAGTGAGTGGTTAGTGGTTAATAACACCCTAGTTGATGGCATTCCTCTCTGCGATGAGCACTCAAGGAACCAAGGGACACCCTCCATACAAATCAAGCAAGTCTTAGGGATGAGACGCCCATGCAAGGACCTCGATTCTCATTTTGAGGTCGAACCAAGTACCTATGGAAGTTGGGGCAACTCCATCCCCATGTGCAATGCTATTGTGTCCTTGAGGGAGGAGTTTAGAGGCCAACTAGTAGTGCTGACTTCTTCTTTTTTTTTATTGGTAATGCAAAGAAGGCCAGTCCAAGATCGTACTCTTCCTCTACAAAGACAGGAGACACTCTCAATTCAATGATTTCGATCCACTCTCCTTTTGAGTTCTTCCAGCTTCTTTATGATTTCATCCCATTGAGCGTAATACTTGAAGTGAGCAAAAGAGGTGAACAAAGAAAAAAAAAAGAGGGTCATCTTGGCTCTAGGAGAAGGACCTGAAACGACAGTTGAACTTCGTCCGCTTAGAACATGCAAGAGAGTAGGATGTTTGGCTATTTGAGGAAAATGTTGGAAATATTGAAAGTGTTATTGAGAAAAATATTGCTGCGCAGCTTGCAATCTTTGGTTCAGCCATTGGCATTTATAAGTTCCAAAACTAGCCGTTGTTGTGTCCTGTTGTTGCAGCCTGCACTTCATGTGCGTTGGCTTCTAAAACAGCATTCAATTCACGTGGGCTGCTGGGTTGTATAGTGGTGTAGTTGGGCTATTGCTAGATCACCAAGGTACTTGGCGGCCCAGAACTCCTGAGCCCATGACCTTTCATAGTTTCTAGCCAAGCTCCTTCTCTATACATGTTCTTCACAATCGATTCTCCTCTCTCATATGAAATCTCCGATGCTTCGTGTAAATTTCCGGTTAGACATCCACTAGCCATTGCCCAGTTCTTCACTTCCTCATCAATTACTGACATTCTCCCGTATGGAGATCTAATCATTTTGCTTGCGGAATTCAATCGAAGCCCTAGAAGTTGATGTATTCTGTAGAAGGTTTTTAGGAATAGGCATTTGGTGAGAATGTCTGCAGCTTGGTCTTCATATGGTATGTATTCGAGCCATATGGAGCCTTCATACATAATTTCTGAGCATATGATACTTGATCATAATATGTTTCATTTTGCCAAATATGATTGATTTTTGAGTGATACTGATTTTTGATTTGTTGTCGATTCATAGGATTACAAGACTATTAATTTCTATTTTCAGATCTCCTCAGAGCTTAATTAATCATTGCACGTGGTTTGCGGATTCTAAAGGGACAATGTATTCTGCCTCTATTGACAACCATGCTATGACATCCTGTCTTATACTATTCCAAGCAAACGCCACAGAGCCTAGGTTGAAATGATATCTAGTTGTTGATTTGCAACCGATTTCATCCCAAGCAAAGTATGAGTCGACGCATCCCTACTAAATTGAGTTAGTGTCCTTCTTATAGTATAGTCCTAAATTATTTTACATTTTAGATATCTAAGTATTTTCCTTGCTATTTTCATGTGCATTGTTTGTGGTTTGTGCTATTTTATGTCTAGTCTAGTAGCACTGAGGTATAATAATAAATCAATAAGTTTCTGATATTCTTGTGTTTCAATAACCTTTGCATGTAGGCTGTTCATCCTTTATCTATCTTAAGGTGAGAAAGGTACCAAAGCTACTTTAGTTTTCTCCATGTTCAGCCTTTTCAATAGATCCATCATATACTTCTTTTGATTTATAATTATGAACTCTTTATGCTGCAAAATTTCTATTTTAAGGAAGTATCGAGCGAGGCTTAGATCTATGAGTTCAAATCGTTGCTGCAACAGGTTCTTTTGTTCTGAAATAAACTCTTCGTTATTTCCGTTGTTTAATATGTCGTTGACATAAAGTGAGATAATGATCTTTCCTTTTGAGCTTTCGAGCATGTATAATGTAGTATTATTTTTGCTTCGGTAGTATTCTTGATCTGGGAAAAATTTGTCGAGAGTAGAATACCACTCTTTAGGTGCCTGTTTGAATTCATATAGAGTCTTGTTAAATTTAAAGACATGCTTTGGATGATCCTTGATGGCGAAGCCGGGTGGTGCTTTCACATATGTATCTTCGTTTAGATCACCTTTCAAAAATGTGCTTTTGATATCTAAGTGATGAAGTTTCCATCGATGCAGGCTGATAGGGCTACTATGAGCTTGATGGCATTCAATCTAGCAATGAGCACAAAAGTTTCTAGGTAATCTATTTCTGATTTCTATAGATGACACTTTAATACCAACCTAGCTTTGAGCTTAATGAGCATCCTGTTGGGGTTTAGTTTGGCTTTGAATATCCACTTAAATTCTAAAGGTTTTGTGTTCTTCGGTCAAGGAACTGCTTCTCATACATTATGGGTGTGTATAGATTCCAACTTAGGATCCATAGAGCTTCTTATACGCTATTGGGTTCATGTACTAACAAGCATTGATCAAGGATGTCTTGGAGCAGTTGATAACCCTTTCTCATAGGTTCATCTTCACGATCATGGGGATTGGTACAAAGATGATGAGGTAGGTAAGGCAAGACTCCTGACTTATACCATAGTCTTTCAAGTAATTTGTATTTTCAGAATCAGAAGTAGTACTAGTCTTTTGATAGCATAGGGTAGACAATCCATTGTAGTTGTATCCTTGTGTGGGTTTTGGGCTTCATCTAAAGTGTCAATATCTCAATCAACATTATCAATAAATTGTACAAGTATTTGTTCTATATCACCCTCCTCACTATTTAAGGATGTAATTTCTAGTATAAATTCCATGAGATTTGAAAGTTGTTGGTATGTTTGTTTCATATCATTAACTTGAGCAATGACTTCTAGACTCTAAAGTAAGGATCTAGGTTCCATGAAAGGCATTGAATCTAGGTCCTATTAGAATATTCCTCATGAGCCTAATGATGTATGAATTTGTTGTTGATTTAACTCATTTGTTGTGACATTTTCATCCAAGATTTCCATCTACTTAGCAATGTGTTGTTCTTGACTTGTCTGTTTGAGATTGACGTTTTCAGAATTAGTTGTGAAATCCATTGAGGGAAATAAATGTTGAATGGCACTAGAATAAGAGGACTGATTCTTTGTTTATAATGAGGTATTTCTTCAGTCATAGACTATGTCCTTATCCACTATCATGTCCCGGCTGATTTTTACTTCATTTGTTTGTAGCTTCAATACTTGTATCCTTTACTTGTATCAGCATATCCTAGAAAAATTTCAGGTTCGCATCTTTTATCCCATTTTGTTCACCTATCCTCGGGAATATAAATGTAGCAAGGTGAGCCGAAAACTTTCACATGATGTAACACCGGGACCTTGTTGTACCAAAGCTCGTAAGGGCTTTTGCTACCCTCATTACCTTTAGTGAGCAAGCAATTCAATAGATATATCGCAGTGTTTATGATCTCTCCCCATAATTCCTTAGGTAATCTTTTTGGTACAATAGACATGTGGCCATGTTGACTATGGTTTGATTTTTCCTCTCAGGGATCCCATTTTGCTCTAGTGTGTAGGGAGTCGTAAACTAATGAATAATGTCATTACTCTCACATAAGTTTTTCAATTCTAAAGATTTATATTCACCTCCATTGTCATATCTGAAGGTGAGAATTTTTCAGCTATTTTGGATCTCTGCAAGAGATTTGAAGACGTTGAAGTAGTGCAGTACCTTGGCCTTGCACGTAAAAAGATATATCAAAGTGTACTTGAAATATTCATCCATGAATATAACGTAATATCTATTTCCTACCCTAGTAGATGTATTCATCGGGCTGCATACATCGCTAGTCACCACCTCTATTTTGCCTTGAGAGTGAGCACTGAGTTGGGGAAAGGATTTCCGGTTCATTTTGCATTCAAGGTAGGTTTGCCATTTTCTTTTAGACTCAATTCTAGTATGTCTTTTGTGAGGTTATTCCTTTTTAGTGTCATGAGAGAGACATAGTGATGGTGTCCAAGTCTCTAATGCCACAACTTGGATTTTTCTATAACTGCAAGACATACATCCTTGATGAGAGGTGACTTTGAGAGCACTAGAGGGAAGATTCTATTAATCATATTGCACATCAGTATTACGTTGTTCTTAGCATCTTTTATAATAGATATGTTGTGTTTCAAGTGAACTTTGAATCCCTTTTCCTCCAGCTGCCCTAAACTCAATAAGTTGTGAGATATGCTCGGAATCAAGTACACATCCGAGATTTTTATCAGTTTTTGAGCAATTTCAATGCACACAGTTCCCACACCCAAAATAGGTATCTACTTCCCATTTGCAATCTCGATAAATTTTTCTGAGAGATCTATGATATGCGAGAATATGCTTTTGTCATTTGTTAGGTGGTGATTGCAGCCACTGTCAACTAGCCAGACCACTTGTTTTTGAAGATCTAACTAGTTTCTCCGATCAATGATCTTAACCTCTACATTGAAGGATACATCATTTTTAGAGTTAACTAGTTTCTCCACATGATTAATAATCTCTTGACCCCCCCCCTCCAACTAATGATATTTCTTCAATGGGTAGACATGGTCAACATGACCTTTGAGCAAGTCATAGGCATAGTTTGCACCCGGATTCCAAAAGCATTGCAAGGGTGAGTGACCTTTCCATTTGGAGAGAGTGCATGAACTATTTTTGGTATTTTTCTCATGTTTGGCTTGAATAACTCCTTCCTGAGGAATCTAGTTTTATGAGCTTAAAAGGGCATTTCTGGGTTGTGCAACTGATCAAGAGTATATAGTTTGACTTCCACTCCTTTTAATCCCTCGAGAAGCTGTTTGGAGCTCATGGACTGAATGTGCCCATCGAACTTAAATGGAGTGAGTGCATATTCAAATTGATGAGGTACAACACTAATGATTTGTGCACATAAGCAACTATCTTCTATTTTTTCACCCAAGCACTCGAGACCTCAAAAAATCTTGGGTAGTTTCTTTGAAAAATTAGCAATTGACTGACCTGGCTGGATCTTCAATATCTTGTATTGTTTCCATAGTTTAGATATCTCTATTGGTATTGTTTGCGTATCTTTTCCATATATTGAAGCTAGTATATCTCATGTCTCTTTTGGAGTACTGCAGTTCATAATGAGGTCGTAAGTGTCGCCGATAATAGCTCCATCGAGGATAACTTGAGCTTGATCAGCGTTCTCATCCCAGGCGACCTTTTCTTCATCTATTTTCCAGCGTAATTTATTGAGACTAACCTGGCTATTTGTGCACTAATGAGGTAGGAAGCCTTGAAATCATTTAGATTGTGACTGATGGTTTGAAGTCTATGAATAGAAGGTTTTCTGGAAAGAAAGCAGATTCATGTCGGGTTCACCATGTTAGAACATGCAAGGTAGTAAGATGTTTGGTTGTTTGAGGAAGATGTTGGAAATATTGAAAAAAATATTGCTGCACAGCTTACAATTTTTGGTTACAACCACTGACATTTATAAGTTCCAAAACTAGCCATTGTTGTGTCCTGTTGTCCCAATTTGTACTTCACATGCATTGGCTTCTAGAACAGCATTCAATCTATGAGAACTACTGGAAGGTATAGAGGTGTAGTTGGGCTGTTGCCAAACCACCAAGGTACTTGGCGGCCGAATACTCCTAGGCTCATGGTTATTCATAGCTTCTGGCCAAGCTCCTTCTCTGTACATGTTCTTCACAACCGATTCTCCTCTCTCACATGAAATCTCCAATGCTTCCTATAAATTGTTGGTTAGACATCCATCAGCCGTTGCCCGGTTCTTCACTTCCACATCAATTATTGACACGTCCATCCTCAATGCAATTCACATAGTGCCTCATCTCTTCACTACATCCATCCTCCCCTTCATCAATCTCAACTTCATTGCAAATGCATTGCATCCAATGAGTGGAACAACAGTGAAGCGATTTTAGTTGAATGAGATGAAACATAACTACATGTAGTCGATTAAAAAGAGTAGATAAAAGAAAGTCATTTCATGGACCCTCGCTTTTCAGTGCACCTCTCAACTTACACTATGGTAGAGGAGGTGTCATGAAGATCTAGGTGTGTGAGCAGTATGAGCTAAAAGGCTCCCATACTATTTGAAGGGTAGAGGGCATTGATGACAAACAATGTGACCCCTATCTATCATTGTAGAAGCAATTCCTCAAAAAGATTATGGTTCTCGGGTATCTAATCAATTAATCCCACAAACCGGTGAGGCTTCTCTGTTTTCATAGCATCACCTTTAGAGTTGTGCATTTTGGATGGACCTATATCGGTTGTAGTCTTCTAAGCCTATTTTGTCAAGAGGGTATATGAAGAAGCAGGTCATTATCTATACAATAATGAGACAAGCTAGTATTTGCAGTGAATTCCCTTTTTAAACAGTCATGCATTATGATAGGAACTCCTAATTTTCTAGCAAATACAGCTCTTTTGATCATTTCTTCACATGTACCTGCAGTAGCATTCAAGCAATGCCCTTTGATTTCACCTATCTTGTGCTTTAGAAATGCCTTTGGCACAAAAATAAGAAATGATCTCTCCAATGCATATATGGCTGGGAGTTCACGTTCTCATTATCTTTGGTAAAATCAAGACTACCGTGAAGACATTCATAAGCATCTCTACCATAGTTTTTAGCAGATAAACCCAATTTTGGTTTCATCGTACAACCGGACGACCGTACTTATTCAATTTTATCTCTTTCAACTTGGATTCCATGAGGTGGGCCTTGGAAAGTTTTCACATAAGCAGGAGGGATTTGCAAATCCTCTAGGCGTAGAGCCCGCAGGGCTTTGAATCCAAATACATTTCCTACAATGGAAGTAAACATGTTAGTAACATAACGTTCTTCAAAAAGATCTAAAGGGTAAGCTACATAACAGATATATTGATATGTTTCTCCAAGAACTAACTCGACATTATAACATCGTGCTTTTATAACAATCAAGGCTGGTAAGTCCATCAGTCCATACAGTTGTACAAGTACCAATAGAAGATTCAGCAGCTACCACGGCCCGTGCTTCTTCAGGCAGAACCCAAGGTTGAAGGGTTACTCGGAATGTTGCCAAGATATCAGCATCCTTGGTTTGATATTCTGGAGTATAATAAGTCCATTTTTACTCTTTAATGCTCCCTTTGAATCTAACACTTGCTTTAGTCTTTGTTTGTGGTGACATAAATACCTATAATTAAATAACTAAGATTTTTTTTTATATAAATTATCAAAATTAAATTTCACATCATTATGCAGAAGTTTGTTGAGTGGTTAAGAGATTTTTGAAAAATTCTGAATAAATTTCTTATAGAAACCAACATGCTCCAAAAAAGATCTCACACTTTCTACATCAATTGGATAAAACAATATAGTCTTAATCTCAATTTTTACCTTATCAATTTCAATATCTCTTCTAGAGATAATATGACTAAGAATAATACCATGTTTTACCATAAAATGACACTTTTTAAAATTAAGAATAAGGTTCTTCTCAACACATTTATGCAATACTTGGTTCAAATGATCTAACATGACTCATAATCTTACTCATTTATGCAAAATCATCCATAAAAATTTTCATAAAATTCTTATCAAAATTGGAGAAAATATTGATTATACACATTCGAAAAGTAATAGGTGCGTTGCACAACTCGAAAGGTATCCTTTTGTAGGGTAGGCTCCAAATGAACAAGTGAAAGTAGTTTTGTATTAATCTTTCCCAGAAATAACAACTTAATTATATCTATCCAAAAAACGATAAAATGACTTGGTTATATATAAACATGTCATCCATTTTGGATCCTTTGTGATACAAGTTCACTTTTCTCATTTTCAACCACTCTCATTCCATTCTTCTTTGGCAACACATGAATTGGATTGACCCACTCATTATCTTTGATGGAGAAATAATACCTGCATCATGAAGTTTCACAATTTCTCTTTTACCCATTTTATCATGTTTAGTTTGAGATTGATGAACATGTTTGACTCTATCCTCCAAAAGAATCCTATGCATATATATCGGATATATTTCTTCAATATCCAAGAGAATGTTATGTACCTCGAGTAGCCATTATTCTTGGTCTAAGCTAAAATTATTAAAGATCATAACATGATTACTCATTTCCTCATCTAAGAAAGCATACTTCAAGTGCATAGGTAGTGACTTTAGTTCAGTTGTTCTCTTCTAAGATTGTAGTTTGAACAATATTTAACTACTCGCATCTTGTTTTAGCTTCTATTCTGGCAAGTTATTATTACTCATGTTCTTCTTCCATCTCTTGAATATACTTCTAAAAATGTTGTTCAACTAACTTATCTACAACATCCATTGAACATACACTCTCAAAGTCACTTGAATAGTTGTTCATATTTTTATCTTTAGTATAATCTTGTCCTCATCTAAAGACAACTCATTAGTGCTCATATTTAATTATAGAATTTGAGGTGGTTAAAAATTTTCTAAAAATACCAGCTGTTCAATTTTCACCAAAACATTTTCAACTAGTCCCTTCGGAAAGATTACTTTTCGATCTAATAGCTCTATTTGCACTCACGAAGTTTGTAGAGGACCTAACTTGATAGTCTCATAAATGAAAAATGATATTACATTTATTAAGACTCTAGGTTAGGAATGAAAAAGATTTCTAAATCATTGCATTTCTCCTATAGTTTCTAAGAAGAGTTAAACAACTCTGACTTAATTTCACATTCCCTTTTCATTCAACTTTGGTTTAGATATACAAAGTTGCTTTAGATATTTTATATTTTTCGGTACCAAGTCAATATACTATAGAAGTATTAAGTTTGATTGTATGTTATCTAAAGCTTTAATATTTTATATTTCTTGTGCTATTCCTTTTTTGCTTTTAGTCTTCCAACAAATGGAAGTTGTATTACCTTCAAATCAATAAATTCCATAGCAATCTTTGCATCATTTCCTTATTTCACTACAAATTCATATTCTTCTTCTGCATCAATTTTATTCTTAGGTTGTATTAATTTTCTTCCAAGTTTTTCTTTTCAATTTTTTAGTGTCATCGTGCTAATATTTTGTCATCTCCCAAAGTTATGATTCTGCTTAGTATGTGATGGTAAACTCCCTTTTTGTTTCAATTACCCAACTATTACCAATTGAGTCATTTGAATTTCCAACTTTTTGATTACTTGTTGGTTCTTGACTTACTTCTTGATGGATTGTGTAATAAATGTTTTCAAGATTTTTGTACAACGAGTTTCCATATTTCCTTCCAACATGGATTTGGATTGAAGGCGGAATTTATTGTTATTGCTTCTGAAATGGAGAAGCTTGATAAGAACGTGGTCAACTATTGGAAATTTTGTTTGAATCTTTGTTTTTCCATCTAAAATTAAGTTGATCTCTTTATCTTGGATTATATATATTTGAGTAACGATCATACTTTTTCTATGGTTGAGATTCTAGATATCGCACTATCCTTACATGTTCTTCTTCTAGCAAGTCTAGACACTTATAAATAATATGTCTCATTCTATAACAATTGTCATAAAGCGTATTCTTAGCTTGTAATAAAAATTATTTTTTCATCATCTTAGACATCGTAACAATATTCTTTGTTACCTTGCTTTCTAATGTTTTTGGCTTCCTATTGATGCTCTTGGAGTGTTCAGCCAATTCTTCAAGTAAAACTAGAGCTTTCATAGGTGTTTTCTTTCGCAAGAAACATCTAGTAGATGAATTAACCATTGCATAATTAGTACAAAGTAATTCATCATAAAAATACTTTATGAAAGAATTAGTTTGAAATCTATGATGCAGAAAGGGTATTCATAGATGATTGAAACAGTTTCAATATTCATGAAAGGATTCACATTCAATTGTTCAATGTCACTGATTTCTTTTCTAATTCCCTCTATCTTAGAAGCTGGAAAATACTTAAAAACTTTCTTAAATCCAAACCAATCAATTATGCATTCCATCTTCAGAGAATTAAATCATATTTTTGCACTCCTTCCTTCTAACGTGAATTGAAATGCTCTTGAACAAAGAGCATCCTTTTTCATGCTATCACTTTTGAAGGTACATATTGCCATGGCATTAGCCAAGTGCTCATGTGAATTCTGTCTAATTTTTCCATAAAATTTTGGTATAAAATTGATCATACCTGATCTTAATTCATTGATTGTCTCATCAGAAAATCTAATGCACATCTAATGCCTGGAAAATTCTAAATGTGTCGCATACCTATAAGTTTTCTCCATCAAAAAATATTTATACAATTGAACAAATAATCTACATCATATTCATGGATAAAATAATATAGTAATAGCAAGTCTAGATCGATCCACAGAAATCAAACAGTTTTCAATTGCAAGTCCTACATATAAGCGAAATTAAACTGAGGGTTTTTGTCGAGAAGTGGGTTTTTACTTTAAAGAATTAGTAAAATTCTTAAAATAGTTTCTACACTAAAAACAAACAATGAAATGAGTAGATCAACTTTTCTGGAAATTTTTACCAATAATCTCTAATGGTGGAGCCTAATAGTTTAGTAGGAATAAAGATTTACTGGGCCATAGGCTGATCAAGCTGCATCTGCTCAAGCCATGCATCTAAAACAGACTGATCATCTTTTTCAATGTAATCTGCACTTCCATCAGAAGCCGTACCAGTACTTGCACTTCTTTCTTGTGAGGATTCTTTGACAAGAGAGTGAACCCATGATAAATCAGGCTCATCCCCATTGTCACCAAGTTCAGAAGATGCTGATCTTTTGAGTCCACCTGAATCATCACACGTGGTCCAAACAGGCTGCCGGGTAGGGGATCCCCATCTCAACCAATCTGTCTCTTCTGAGGAGAAAACCGCAGTGTGAGATCCGACGTCTCTTGAGCTGAGACCATGGACCTGATGATGATTCTTTTCCTGATGCGCTGGCAATGACAGCCGAGAGATTCTGCCAGATGGTGTCTGAAGTAGAGAGTGCTCCATGTTTATGTTTGTCGGAGAAAACTTTGTTCTAATGGGAGATAGCATGCCTTGCTGATGCTGCATGAACTGATTTAGGACTGCAGATTTGTGTGTAGGTGCCGTGGCAGATGAAGGCAAAGCTTGATCAGGATATCTAGGTGACGAACTCTCAGCCGGAAAAACATCATCAAGGTTTGAAGGAGTCATGGAGTGTACTGAAAGGTTTGCTGTTTTCAAACGGGACATCTCACTCACGAGGTGCTGCAGCTGTACATCAACGTCCCGGGCATTCCGAGATGCGTGCAGCCGGCTCAGCTGAAAATTAACTCCGGACAAACTCAAAGTGGGCAGGTTTTGTTGTTGTGAAGGCCTACCGGAGTTCGGCATTCCATTGTTTGAAGGTGACATGGGAGGAGTAAATAGAGAAGAAGGCATCATTGCGACCAAAGAAGGGGAACCAGGTAAAGCCACTGCTGCAAAAAAGTCCACCCCATCCGCAGCAGAGCTTGACCGAGGAGAGTGAACACCAGAACCAGTAGACAAATACAATGGACGGAGCTCATCTTGGGTGTGGGCAAAGAAGCAAACTCTTCTACTGCAAGCAGTACCATCTTTGCAGGGGCGGGTCCTATATTGTGCTGGATGAAGCCAAGACTCGAATACTCCATGTGCATATTCACACATATCACCACGTCTGCACGCCCCTTTACGAAAATCAGAGCAAGGAACACAACGGTAGTGGAACTTTCTGGGATCCCTTCTTCGAGCATTTTCACCAGGATGCACAAATGGGCACTCAGTCCAATCATGTGAGTAGGCTCGGGAACATGGGCGAACTTTAAAAGAGAACATCCTGAATTCATCTGTGGAGTAAATGCTGTGCTTGATATCAGGCAAGAGAGGATCAATGGGGTATTCTTTCTTCTCTCTTGCAAAAGTTACAGAAACATCAGCAAGTTTCAAGCCCTTAGAAAATGCTGTCGAATCTGGGGATTCAATACCTTGGCATGGTGAAGTGGGTGGAGAATCTGAATTTGAATTCGGTGTATCCATCAGAGCCCCCACGTCCGGAACAAGCAGCCTTTGAAGTGAACTCTTCATAGACGGAAACTTTGGCGAGACAACAATAACGTCACAAGGGCAACAGCCATTAGAATCTGATAGGCTTGGATCTGCACCAGCTTCCATGAGCAGTTTCACGATTTCAACGGCATTCATGGTTCCACTAGATGCAGCATAGTGAAGAGCAGTACTTTGATCAACACCACAACTTCGATTCACATCAACCTCGGGGAAAGATAACAAAACTTTCACGACACCAATACTTCCAAAAGTTGCTGCTACCATCAAGGGAGTCATTTGCTGGAGAACCATTTCACTGGAGCCCTTTTTCCGTCCATACCATAGTTCAGCCTCGTCTACGCTTGAAGGCTCACGCTCAACAAACTTCTTAAAGCCTTCTATATCATTATCGGCAGCCACCTCAAGCAAGAAACCAAGACCCTCTTTACTCGGAGTACTCATAACTTTTAAAACCAGACACTGCGTGTACTTGCAGCTACTTCGCAGATACCCTTACCATGGAAATACATCTGGAACATGAGAGCATCAAATCAAAGTCAGAAAACAGTTCCAGTGCTAAAAGAAAACATCCATACTAGATCAAAGATTGAGAGTTCATAGCCCATAAATCCCAATCAGGTATGAAACAAAGCCACACGCTTAAAGGAAGATTATTTAATCTCTTCTCAAATCGGAGCCCTGACTTCATAAATCAAGGGATTTCAGTCGATGAACTCACTCAAATCCAGAAAAAAACAGAACCCTTCTTCATCCCAAATCCGAATATAGACAACAGATAGAAAGAAACAATCAAATCATAAAAATAAAGTAGAAGTAAACGATATCATACAAACCGTATACCCCTGCATGCCCAGGAACTCAAAATGGAACTCACTTTGGATCGTACACTTGCATAAAACTTCAACAAAATTAAAAGCCAGAACTCACTTTGACTAAATAAAGTTTCCCGCCTACAGAGCATAACACAAAGACACGAATAGAAACGTCACCCCCTCACCTTAAAACTGTAACATGAAACAAATATAGCGAACCCATCATGAGCATCGACGAAAAGCTTGGTTCTTTTGTTAGGATACAAATACACAGTTGGAGTCAGTTTCGTCTGGAGACAAAATGATCTGATTCCATAACCTCATCTTGGATTCAAATCAGGAGTTGGACAAAAGAAGCCCCCAAAATCATCATCAATTTTCTCCGTTATTCCCTCGCATTTTCCTATGCTAACTGAGCTTTTGGTTTGTCTGTTTACTTCGTTCTTCTTCCCTCTTTGTTTCTTTCTCTCTGTGCGCCCGTCGCAACGGAAGTCACACGTATTTGTTCTGACATGGAAATAAAATAAAACATTTGGAAAAATCAGATTTTAGTCTCTGCAGTTCTATTCTGTCGTGCGGTTCCCTTTTTTTGTAATTTTTTTAATAAAACAAAAATAGACGGTTTTAAATTCTTTATAGCTTTTTTAAAGCTGCTTTACACTGCATCTGGTGCATGCACAAATTTTCATTAAAATTGACCGGCGTCCACAAAAATTGATTTTCGGAAGTCAAATTTGTTTAATTAAAATATCCACAATTGACTGGAATTAATTACTGTGGCAGTAAATGGTAAATAATCGAACGGGTTAGATAAATAAATTTCAAGACCATACTCTTATTATTGTTATGATTATTATTTTACTGCGGGCGCTGGGGAGGTGGAGGGCTAGTAACTTTTGGTTAAAAGAATAATAATATAAATGGGGTCTAGGGTCATTTTCAATAATTACCTATTCCACCACCACATCCATTTTTCTACCCTCACTCCTGACGGTAAAACCCCTAAAATTAATATCTTAACCGCCGGTCATTTTATTTTGTATTTAATGTGAAGATAGTACGACCGAGCTACTTGAAAATGGTGAAAAGTATTTTGATGTCTTTCTTTTCCCTTTATTAACGTAGCGGGTTTACGATTGATTTCTACTCCACAAATTATTTTAATATAATTAAATTTTCTGATAAAATCAAATATAATAAAAATTATAAAATAATGTTTGGAATTCTTATATAAATTATTCATTTTTTGGAATACAAAAAATGAGAAATAGCGTTTTATAATTAATACTATGTATATTCATAGTTATTAATAATTATACTACATAAATCATTTAGATTATCAACCCTAATATATAAATCTTATATTATATTTTATATTATAATAATATTTTCAATACACTTGTATTTGAATCACAATATAAAAAGTTGAGGTATTTTAATATTATATCATAATTTATTCCAAACTATTATAATTGAACAAATATATCATTATTATTTATAAAAAATACAGGCATAATTCTAAATTTTGTCTCATAATTAATTTTAAAAATCAACATTAACAGAAATTTAGTTGATATTTAAGAGATTTTTTTAAATAAGAATTAATTTTCTTAAAAGATAAGTAATTTTTCAAATACAACCCCAAACATTCATCGGTTGTAATTTTATTTTTACAAGCTATATGAATCTAAATCGAATAAGCATAGTTGAACATAATTTTCGAAAAATCTTATACATTTTTTATTTTAATAAAAAATTGAATTATAATTTGTTACATAATAATCATAACTATCTGGTAAAATACGAATCAAATAGCATATAAGAATAGACATCTAAATAACAACTGAGGAGGACAAATGATTCAAATTTTTCGACATATGAAAGGTGAACATGAATAGATAAATCTTCCGTCCATCATGAACATAGAACTTCATACTTAAAAATATAGTACCAAATCTATTCAACACCATGCATTCATATTGAGTAAGAAAAGTTATTTTATTAGATAAATATAATATTATTTTTTATTCGTTTCTTTCTCTACAAGTAATGTTATTCAGTAAGAAAAAAAAAAGAAATTAAGCATTCAACAAATATTTTTGTAAATCATGGTATTCTACAAATTAATTTTTTGTAGTGGGCTGTTTTGAAAATTTGCTAGCCCAACCTCTTGAAGCCCAACTGTGCAGAACTGGGATGTGCCCAGAAACAGCAATACTGATTTTCATTCTTGTAGAAAGTTAAATCCCTCTTCTTTCTTGTGTCGCCGTCTTGTTTGCCGCCGCTTCGATGAAAACCGATCCGATGGCTGCCGCTTCCATACCCCGAGTCGCCCAAGTGGAAATCGGCGCAGCCACCAGTAAGCATTGTGGTTACGAATCTGTAGTAGAATGAATTTTTCTCTCTCTATAGTTACCATGATTGTCTCGTTCTCTTTGTTTGTCCTTGATAGCTGTTCGGATTATGTGTAGAGCTCATGTTGATGAACAAGTCACGAGCTTGGCGTCGGTTCACAACTGTTTACTTCGTTGCAGAAGCTTCTGTGAATGTGGACTGCGCAGGGCACTGGATGGTTATTGAGTTTTTTTGTGCTATGGTGAAATCTATGTAAATGCTTCAACTTTCACTGGAGAAGCCCACCGAGCAGCCGCGTTCATCTCCTATCCGTGAAAGAGCACAGAATTTGCTGAACCAGAAGAGCTTTGAGTTGAATTACCGAGTGATATGTGATCACTTGGTGAAGTTCGGTAGCCAAAAGAATCTTCTCCAAGGCCAATCTTTTCACGCCCACATCATTAAAAATGCGTTTCATGTGATCCCTCTTGTTTGCCACCATTTGATCAATTTCTACTCGAAGCTGGAGCAACCATATAGATCGGAGCAAGTTTTCATTGAAGCCGGAGTTAAATCTTCACCTACTTGGAGCTCGATCATATCGAATTTCGTAAAGAATGAACTTCCTGTTCGTGGGCTTGAGTATTTTAAGTTAATGCTGAAGAATAGTGGGACATTTCCCGATGATCATTCTTTTCCTTGTGCAACCAAAGCCTGTGCTATGATTGGTGACACCTTTATGGGGAAATTGGTTCATTGCGTATCGGTTAAAACCGGTTTCGATGTGAATGTTTTTGTGGGAAGCTCAGTAGTGGATATGTATGCTAAATGCGGTAAGCTGAGTGAAGCAAGGAGAATGTTCGATGAAATGTCAGAGAGGAATGTTGTTACGTGGACTTCTTTGATTTATGGCTATTCCCAGGTGGGGCAGGATGAAGAAGCATTAATGCTCTTTAAGGATGCATTCCGTGAAGATATCGATGCCAATGACTTCACTTTCTCAAGCATCATCCGGGTTTGTGGGAGTTCCACATTGCTCGGTTTAGGGAAGCAAATGCACGGACTATGCTTGAAGTTGGGCTATGATGATACTAGCTTCGTGGGGAGTTCTTTAACCTCTATGTACTCAAAAAGCGGTATCATCAGTGATGCTTATCAAGTCTTCAATGAAGCTTCTGACAAGAATTTGGGGATGTGGAATTCAATGTTGATTGCTTGTGCTCAGCATGCACGCACCAAAGATGTATTTGACCTCTTTGGTAGAATGGAAAGCACGGGTGTGAAGGCAAATTTTATCACCTTTCTCTGTATTCTCTATGCTTGTAGTCACTCTGGTTTAGTGGAGGAAGGTAGATACTATTTCAGTATGATGAATAAGCAGGGTATAGAGCCTGGAAGTGAGCATTATGCGTCGATGGTGGACTTGCTCGGACGAGCCGGGAAATTAGATGAAGCCATGAAACTGATTGAAGAAATGCCGATCCCACCTACAGAGTCTGTATGGGGAGCTATGTTGACAGGTTGTCGAATTCACAGAAATGCAGAGTTGGCCAGCTATGTGGCAGATAAGGTGTTTGCATTAGGAGCTGTTAGCCCCGGCCTCCATGTCATGCTGTCCAACGCTTACGCAGCTGCAGGGCGATACCAGGAAGCAGCCAATGCGAGAAAGCTGCTAAGGGACCGCGGACAGAGGAAGGAAACTGGTTTGAGTTGGGTTGAGGACGGGAACAGAGTTCACAAATTCGCTGCTGGGGACAAGCGGCATGAACTCTCAGTTCAGATATACCAGAAGCTGGATGAATTGCTGGGGGAAATGGAGCGAGCCGGTTATGTTGCAGACACAACTTACGTCTTGAAAGAAATTGGAAGGGAAGAGAAGAATGAGGCCATCAGGTATCACAGTGAGAGACTCGCCATTGCCTTTGCGCTCATCAGATTCCCTCCCAAACGGCCCATCGTGGTGATGAAGAACTTGCGCATGTGCGGCGACTGCCATGCGGCCATAAAGTCGATGTCCAAGTGCACAGAGAGGGTGATTACTGTAAGAGACAACACTCGGTTTCATAGATTCGAGGATGGCAAGTGTTCCTGTGGTGACTACTGGTGACCTGGGTTTACTTTATATACCCCCCGCCCACATCATCGTGTAAGGCCCAGAAGTTATTTTACATAAACAAGAAACATTCTCATTTTCAAAACTAATATATGAATCTGAAATGACTTATTTTGTTCATTATGATTTTCATTCTCACTTTGTTTTCTCTATTTCAATTTATTTCTTTGAAGTTACTCTCCAATTTTTCATTTAGATTTCAAAGAATTGTAGTCAAATGTTTTATATGAAATATATTTATATAAAATAATTTTTCATTTTATAATCTATTATTAAACTTATAAAACATCAATTTATTTTATTTCTCAATTTTATTCTATAATGATATTTGGAACTATGGTGTGAGTTTTATTGTATGCAGCCCACGATTTTTTTCCCTTGTAATCAAACATATTGTAAAATTATGTTCTATTTAGTTTTACTTATCGTGATGATATCATCATCAAAACAATTAGCATTCAATCCACAATGTTCTATAAATGACCTCCATTACCCTTAAACTATAAAAGTCTTGAAAAAAACATATTTTTTCAAAAAATCACATAAAAACCTACTAATTCTATCCCCTTTGAAAAAAAGTTGAGAGTAAGTCATTCATATCAATATTTTATTTGTGGTTAATCTTATGTCTTTGACTCATCTTTTATTTTGTTGTTTATATATATATCATAATTTTATTTGTTATCGTTTTTTGTGGAGTTTTAATCTTATGTTTTCTTTTGATTTTCTTGTAAGATGCTATTTTTCTCTTCAATTTTTATGTAATTATTGTGATATGTGAAATTTTAGTCATGGTTGACATCACAAATAAGAATGATAGTTCTAAAATATGATAAGATAAATAATTGATGGAACATTCATAAGGGTTTGTATTGCAGAAATTAAGAAATGAAATAGACCATGAATTCAATTGAATAAAATTGTATAAAAGAATGTAGTTACAAAATTTACTACATTATCTGATATAGCATAAACAAAATATCAATTAAAAAGTCATTGAGATACATTGAAAAAAATATTGGTTAATTTAGATAAAACTAAAAAATAAAGCATGAGGATGATTGATGCTAGAAATACAATTATTACAAATTGCAATTCATGAAAACAATATATAATGCTAATGACCTTTTCCTTCATATTTTTATAAATATTCATATTAATTGTTACAATTGATTTATTATTTTAACTCCATTTTTAGAAATGCAAAATATTAATTTGTTTTAAGGATTTGGAGCATGTTATTGAAGAACAATAATGAGTGATGGTTGAAAATATTATAATTATTAGAGAGTATACTGAAAATTTGGATGAATTTGGAACTTGTGACCAACAAGATCATGGGCAAACAACCTCTACTGGAATGAGTTCTAGTGAAATAAACATAGAGACATAACAAAGAATAAGGCAAAAGAGAAAAAGAAATTTGGATTCAGGGGACTTGATACTATTGACACTGAGATAAAATGACTAGATTATATGTAAGAAAAAATTTCTTATTTCACCAATAGTTGGTAAGATAATTACATTCTATAATCAATGTCATCCATTAGTGGTAAATATAATTTTCACATCATCATTTTACATTTATTTTTTTATGTATACTCATTGAAATACAATAGTGTATTTTGAGAGTTCAAGCTTTAAGGATTTTGCTTTTTGGTTTTTTATATAGCTTAGCCAATAAAATATATCCAAGTGACCACCATTACATGCATGCCACATGTTATCTTGCATATGTGCCATGTGTCTTCTTGAATGTACACCACATGTATGCCTTGCATGTGTGTCATATGTCGCATGCAAAATAAGTATGAGGTGTAGAAAGAAATTTATATATGATGGAATTTAAGGTTATTTCACTCAGTTTCGGGGCAAGGAGTAGATGTTGAAATGAAAGGTTATAGTATTTAAGGTGAACATAATAGATTCAAAACATAATATTTATTATATCATACTCATACAATCCTATTAAACAAGCTACACTATTTGTACACATATCCATAACACTCTGGAAAGCATGGTTAATCATTGTACCTCTACTGACTCTCTTTATCCCCTAAAATAAATAAAAAAGTGGTCATGTTTTGAGTTTTAAAACAAGTCAAATCAATAAAGAATATAAAGAGTTTATAAAAGAAATTTGAAGCACATTATGAGTTCTCATAACTATTTTTTCTTATTTTTCATGGTCATCTAACCTTGGACTTGCTATCAGACTATGATAGATGAGACTTATGATGCCCTTGCCCATGATTCCACAGTCAGGAGAGCAGCCTCCTACCACAGAACCACAAACTCAAACCATACATAACATATCATATCACCACAAACTCAAACCATACATAACATATCATATCTTTTTTACATAAATTTCATACTTTTTGGCCTTCTACTTATACATGATGCCTCAAACATGCTTAATATATTAGTCATAGTGCCCGTGGTACAACACGTTGTTGAACATATGCAAGTTGATAGAGTTATTATTAGTTTTATGATGTCCAATCTGGCAATGGGTGCAAAGGTCTCGAGATAATCTACTCCCGCTATCTGTAGATAGCCTTACACTACTGATTAGGCTTTAAGTTTGTTCAAAGTCCAATATGGATTATATTTAACCTTGAATATCCATTTCAGTTCTGAGGGTCTTGTGTTTGGTGATTTAGGAATTGCCACCCATACATCATGCTTTTATACAGATTCGTGTTCAATGTCCATAGAGTTCCTTCATTCTGGGAATTTCAAGGTTTCATAGACACAATTAGGTTCATGAAATAGGAGGCATCGATCAAGGACATCTTGGAGTGATCAATACCCCATTTTCAACATTTCATCTTCATGGTCACTGAGGTTGGTGCTGAGGTGATGTGGAAAGTAAACTACGTCATCCCGACATAGTTCATAATCTTCCAAATAGTTTGTACTTTTGTATGCAAAAATAAGTATAGGTCTTATGATGATATAGGGAGTATGTTGCACTAGAAGTGTATCTTCAAGATGCTAATTTAAGGCTTCATCTGAGACATCTAAATCTAGATCAGTACCTTTAGTTGTTCATACAGGTAATTGCTTAGTTTTGTCTTCTTCATTATTTGATGATATAGATACTAGTGCAAATTCCATAAGATTTTCAAATTGTTGGTAAACATCTTTCAAGTTGATTTCTTGAGTAGTGTCTTGTAAAAGCAGTGTACTTTGGAGGTGTGAAATATCATTTTCTTTGTTGAATGTTCCTCCTGAATCTTTTACTGCATGTGTTTGCACTTGACTTGACTCAACCATTGAGATATTTACTTCTGAGAACTCCATTTAAAAATTTTGTTGGATTGTTTAGCTGGATTGAGGTATTTGCATGGAAATAGTGATATTATTGTCTTCAAGGTTGTTTTCGAGATCAATTGAGGGGAATAGATGCAAGATTATGCTAGAGTAAATAGATTGATTTTATGTTTCCAATAGAGTATTCCTCTAATCATACACTTTGTCCTCATTCACTATCACATCACAGCTAATTTTGACTTCATTTGTATAGAGGTTTATACTTAATATGCTTTACTCGCATCAGCATATCCCAAGAATATCCTAGGTTTGGACATTTTATATCACTTGGTTCGCTTTTCTTTAGAAATATAGATATAGGATGATGAGCCAAAGATTTTTACATGATCCAAGGTAGGGACTTTATTGTACAAGAGCTAGTAGAGAGTTTTGTTGTCTTTGTGGGTAGAGGATTTAACAAATATACGGTAGTGTTCATTGCTTCTCCCCAGAATTCTCTAGGTATCCCTTTTTTATACTAGAGACACCTAACCATATTAACTAACTTTAATTTTTCCACTCACAAATCTTATTCTATTTTGAAGTGTACGAGTTAGTAAACTGATGGATAATGCCATTACTCTCACATACACTCTTTAGTTTTATCGACTTGTACTCACTGCTATTATCAGATTCGAGGGTGAGGATTTTGTTGCTGCCTTTGGTAAGAGATTTAATGATATTGAAGTAATGTATCACCTCGTCTTTATGCTACAGAAGGTTTATTCATGTATACTTAGAATATTCATCTATGAATATCATATAGTATTTGTTCCTTGCCCTGATGAGTGTAGCCATAGGATCGCATACATCATTAGTGACTACCTCCAATTTGCGTTTAGAGAGGGATCTTCGATTCATTTTACATTCAAAGCAGGTCTGACATTTCCTTCTTCATCACTTAATTTGGGAATTCTTTCTGTGTGTTGTTTCTTTTTCAAGGTCAATAGAGAGGCGTAGTGATGATGACCACGTCTCTGATGCGATAGTTTGGAATTTTCAGTCACCATAAGACATACATCCTTATAGAGAGATGGCTATGAAAGTATAAGAGGGAAGATTCGATTGATCATGTCAACAATGAGTATTACATTATTGTCAGCATCTCGTATAGTGCATTTGTTGTTTTCCAAGTGAACTTTGAGTCCCTTCTCAATCATTTGACCCGAACTCAATAGGTTGTGAGATATGCTCGAAACCAAGTAAGCATCATAGATTTTCACCAATTTGTGCTCAATTTCAATGCAAATGGTTCCTATGCCCAGACAAGTATAAGCTTCCCACCTTCAATCTCAATAAATTTATCAAAAAGATCTGAAATATATGAGAATATGCTTTCATCATTTGTTAGGTGATGGTTGCAGCCACTTTCGATTAGCCATATTGCTTGTTTTCGAAGATATGTGAATGAGGTAATTAGAGTGTTTTGGCACAATGGGTAAAGATCAATTTTTTTCTTATTAACCTCTTAAGCAATAGATACATTATAAATAGAGCTAACTAATTTGTCCATATGATCAATAGCCTTTCCTCCCGATTGATGATATTTCTTCAGAGGACATAACTCGATCAACATAACCTTAAGCAAGCAGTAGGTGCAACTTGTGTCTAAATTATAGAAGCATTGTGATGGTAGGTGACCTTTCTGTTTGCAAAAAGTGTAGGGAGCACCATCAATATTTTTTTTCATATTTAATAGAAACAAATATTGGAGGTTGAGAGGTTTCATCAAAATACTTCTTCGTGGGAAATCTGGTCTCTTGCACTTTGAAGACCATTTCCAAAACATCTGGAGAATCTTGAGTTAAGGTTTCACTTCCATTCCTTTCAATCCTTGTAGAAGTTATTTGAAGCTCATAGAGTGAATACGTCTATTGAACTTGAAAGGAGCAAGAGCATGTTCATATTGAGGAGGTACTACACTGATATGTTTTGTGCATAATTGGACGTCTTCAATATTTTTATCTAAATGTGTAAATCCAGAAAAAACATTTATAGTTTGTTAGAAAAACTAGAAATTGACTAACTTAGAAGAATTTTCAACGTCTCATATTGCTTCCACAATGAAGATTTTCTATTAGTGCGGTTTGAGTGTCTCTCTCATATATTGATGCTCGAGTATCTCACGTCTTTTTTGGGGTGATGCAGTTTATAATAAGGTCATATGTGTCGTCGGTTACAACTCTACCAAGTATAGCTTGGGCTTGATTAGCTTTTTCATCCCAAGTAGCCTTTTCTTCATCTATTTTTCATGCATAGTTTGCTGAAACAACATTTCACAATTTGCAAGCACATAAGTAGTAAGTCATTTTTTCACCCAATGTTCATACTCATTGCCTGTGAAGATTGTAGCATGTTGGTTAAAATTTGAAGCCATCAGATCATTCATAGATGGTGAATGCTTTGAAGTTTATGAGTAGAAGGTTTTGTAGGAAAAACGAATTCACATCGGGTTCAATATGTAGGAGTTTCAAAGGAAGCAAAATAACTTATAGGATGTTAGAGAATTTTGAGGATATTGAAACATTGTAGAACTCTTTGATTTATAATAGCTAAAGAGCCAATTTTACTAATTACAAGATGTAAAACTAGTTGTTACAACGTCTTCTTGTTTACCGTTAATTCTCCACATGTATTTGCAACTTTGCATCTAGAACTTGGGTTTGTCTGAGTGAGCTGCATAATTGGTTGGATGACTTGTAGGATTATTGTCCAACCTTCTTGCAACTTACCGTCCCAAGTATAATGAGCCAAAGGCATTTATTATCAGCTGTCCAAATTCCTCCATGCAAAGAGCTCATTGATACACACTCCCCCTTTTCTTGCATGGTCATTGAATGTATCTGCAAGTTATCAGTTTGATATTCCGTAATCCTTGACTGGTTCTTCACTCCATTATCACTTGCCAACAGAGGCATCGTCCAAGGTTGGCATGATGTTACTTATTGCCGATTGATCTCTGGGTATGTTTCACTAGCCCTAGTTTTGCTCAAAGCCAATTGGGTAATTCAGATATCTTTTATATTTCTTTGGTTTTAGCCTTAGTGTCTCCGGTGTGTTATGTGGATGCCTCAGGTTGCACATGTGGAGATGGTGGGTCTGTGGCTTGCGCAAGTGGAGTCGAAGCTTGCATTTTGTTAAGATATTAGCTTGCATTATTCTTCCATGGACAATTTTTCCATGACCCTTCATTGTAATCTCCAATGGTATTAGTAGTGAGGAGAGAAATCTCTTCATTTTTGGATGACAAAAAGCAAACCATAGATTTTTCTTCATCAAGTTTGGGGTTAGTTGGAAAGATCTATCAGAATGTGCAATGCATCTATATTTGATCTTACCTCTTCATGAAACCTTTTCAAACATTAAATATTTTCTTGAAAACATATGATCCATGGTATCTTTATTTGAGTTTTCTTGGAAGCAAACAAAAACAAAAGTTAAATAACAAAACTTCATCACCTTGTGTTAGGTCCTTGTACAATTGATTCTCATGCCAAGCCTTTGTTTGTTTCTTGTATAACTTGACATTTTGATTCGTGTTCATCCTTAACTCGTTCAGCTTCTGAAGTTACAAGATTCTTTGTTCCTCAATTGCCTTGGTGCCCAAATTAATTTCTTGATCATCTAGTAAGCCTTGTGTTCCAATTTTACTAGCAAATGACGGGATTTTCGATAAAGTAAATAATAAGAGGTGGTTACTAATAATATCCTATATGCAGTGCAATAAGTTCATTAAGAATCTGTTAATTTTATTGCCCAATCCTTGTGGGTTTTGGCCACTGTATGCTCCAAAATCATCTTTAATTTCCTATGAGTTAACTCCATTTGACCCTAGGTTTGTGAGTGATATGGAATTGATGATATATGTCTACTCCATATTTGTGCAAGAGCTTTTGGAACTTTCTCTCAATAAAATATTTTCCATCATCATTTATGATGTATTTGGGCACACCAAATCTGAGTAGAATAATCTGTTTAAAAAGCTTAATTATAGCTTTTCCATCAGTTATTGGAACTGCAATAGCATCTACCTACTTTCAAACATAATTCATGACCATAAGAATTTAGGTATTGTAATAAGAAGAAGGAAAATGTTCCTTAAACTGTAGACTCCAAACATCAAATATTTCCACTTCTAGAATATAGGTCATAGGTGCTTCATCTCTTTTGGAAATAGAACCCGTATAATTGCATGGCTTGCATGCTGGAGTGAATGACCTTAATTATCATTCATGGTAGGCCAACAAAATGTAGATTGAAGAATTTTGAACAATGTGTTTGATGGTGTTGCATGTCTTCCATATGGTGACGAATGACAATGCTAAATAACATCTCTTGCCTCCTCTGGGTAGACATCTTTTGATAATTCTAAGCCACCGGAGTAGTGTTTTCCTCTATGCCCATCATCTGCATGATCGACGGGAACTCTTCAAGAGAAGATATCAGGTGGGTGTGCACATTCCACCGCTTCTAACTCTTTCTCTTCCTCCTCTCTCCGTCGTGCGGATCATTTTCTTCTCTTTTGGGTGTTATTGTTGGAGCTCTCACCCACCTCCATGTCGGCATTGCACGGCACCGATCCTTCGCTCCGTCCAATGTCCCTAGGGTTGACTTCTGTCTCCGCTAGCTCAGAAGAAGGAACTATGCGCATTCCGAAGAGCCAAATACCCACCATTGCTTTTCAGGAGTTTGCAAAGAGAATTTTGATGTGCTGCAAAAGCAATACATTAGGTATTACTCCTTATATAAACAAGGAGAATGCAATCTACACTCCATATCCTGAAAATATACTATATTCATATTTACATGTACTCAAGGAAACATTTTGGAAAAATATATGGATTTCGTCATTCTAACAAACTCATGTCATGATTTCTCAAGATTTGGTAAATAAATCATTTTTAGAAAAATAAAAACCCCTAATATTAACAAACTTGTATGATGGTTACAAACTGAATAATTTCAAGACGCTTGATTTTAGGGGATGCTTCGAGGAAGTGCTTTTGCTAGTTTCATATTAAAACATCCGGGTTAGGGTTAGTTTGATAGAATATCAACGAATATTTCATATTAAAACACCATTTAAAAAACATAGGTTCCTCTCATAAATAATATTTTGCTTGTGCAAGGAAGTGCTTTTGCTAGTTGAAGTTTAAATTTTGGTGCATGATATCTTCATAAATGGGAATTCACATGTCTTTGCTAAAATGTCATTTTCCATATCAAATATATTTATAAAATCAATTCAAAATCATTTTGAAAATAAAGTGTAGAATGGTAGAACCAGGGTCGATCACAAGGAGTTCGTAGTTTTAATGTGTTTTTGTAATGCAAAATTTCAGAATAATTCTACTCATAGTTTTAGGTAAAACTAACAATGAAATGTAAGTTCAACAATTGAAATTAGATCGCAACACAGAAGGTAACAATGTTGTTTTTTTTCACAAAATAACACTAGGATACTTCAAGCTAGATTAGGAGATGTGATACTCAAATTTTCTAATTTAATTTATGATTTTCTACATGCATAACTTGGAATAATCTAAGTCTACCCATATTATTTTTCATATTTTTGGTTAAGTTAGTCTCTAATGTTCTTATCCATTTCATATTTGGATCTACCCACATGAGGAATACGTAAAACTATGTGTATCCGGTTCTACTACATCTATCTAAAACTATCACTTAATATACACATATCAATTCATTGATCCATCTTTGAATCAAGCGTTTGAACCATCAATTAGTACTAGTCTCTCCTCCCCTTAGATCTTCTCGAGAAATGTGAGAAATGAACAATCAATGAATCCAATTATTGATTATTTAGTAAATTCTAAACCATATCACATTTACAAACATTAATGCATCTCTAAAAACATGAAATTTGTGTGTTATCACATCTCCACTGAAAAAAATTACAATATCAACATATTAAGGCAAAATTCTCTTAAATAGCAAGAATATATTATGTGGAGAAAGAATCATCAACTGCTAACTCTCCCATACTCGTTTCAATCTAGAGGCATGACAAATGATCCGCTTCTCGATTCATACTTGTTCGAAAGGTATTTAAAGCTAAATGATTAATGTGAACAATTACCTTCTCACCCAATAAGTAAGATTTGAATTTTTCAATGGAAAAAACAATTGCCAACAACTATTTTTATGTTGTTGAATAGTTTCATTAGGTTGCATTGAAAGTTTTACAAGCATAATAAATTATATGAATTACTTTGTCTTTTTTCTATAAGAACATCACCCATTACACAATCACTAGTATTGTACATTAGGTCTAATAACAATACTCAATCTGGTGGTTGAAGAATGGATACAATCACAAAAGCCTGCTTTAGTATATTGAAGGCATGCATACATTCTATACTAAAACAGAATTCTGTATTTTGTGCGAGTAGCACTCTTTATGGTCTAAAAATAAAAAAAATTAAAATAAATCTCCTATAAAATCTTGCATGATTCAAGAAAATTCTAACCCATGAAATTGCGAATTTTTAGGAAAAACTTTTGTAAGGAATTTATGCACTTGGAAAACCCATAATTAGGGGAAAAACTCATAATCAGAACCAATAATAGTTCCAATTTAAAAGAATCAGAACCAACAACTTCGATTTACGAGAATCAAAACCCAAAATCAAAAGCAGTAGCAACTCTACTTTACGAGATATGATCAATTAGTTCATCGAAATACAAGATTGAATCAAAGAGCGATGGAGTAGATCCAACAATTAAATGAGTTAGTGGTTGAACAAATTAAAAATATAAATATCGATTACTCAAACAAATTAAGCAAGTGAGAAAAAATTTTCAGACCAAATGACAAAGGTGAATGAGCATTTGGAGCAGCCCGATATAACTACTTGCATCTTAGATAGTCGGATGAATAATATTGCTCAATGTTATCAAATTTCAAGGCTTCCAAGTCAACCCTAGAAAAACTCTACTGAATGCAAAGTTGTGGCAATCAGAAGTAGATTAGGGATGATAACTACAACAATAGTGGTACTAGTGTGATAAGATGAGTTGTTGGATGTTCTAGTATATATATTTACTTACTACTTATAATCCTTCAATACCTTATTCCCAAAGATAGATAAAATCATCAGTAGATCAACAATATTTTATGTTTTAAAAGATACTGAAAATCCTTCATGTTAATATCTCATTTACAAATGTGATGCTCTAAATGCCACTTTTGCAAGATATTTTCAATCTATTGAAGGAAGATTGAAAATGATGCTCCAATACAACATGGTTCTAAAACATGTGTTGATTCAAAAACATATAGGTCCTAGAATTTTACAATCCCTTGAGTAATTGGAAGGAACAATTTTGAGAAGCACTAAATCTTGAGGAGCTTCAAGTCATGAAAACTTAATTGGTTTTTATTGATAAATCCATGAAGAATCCTCAAAGAGTGGTAGAAAATATACTCGTAAGAATTAGCACATATTATATGCCTTATGATTTTGTTGTTTATGATATGACGATTGATGTGAATGTGTCAGTCATCTTTGGAAGATCTTTTATGACAACCACAAGAGCAATAATCAATGTAATAGCAAGAAAATAAACATTTAGATTCAAAGAGTAAGAATTAGAGTTTAATGTTAATCCAACTTTATTGACTGTGACTAGCTTATACTAGGGCAAACAAAAAATGTGGTTACATAGGAGTATTCACAATTAGTTTTCCCACTTGAGATTCAGAAGATAAATTACATGAAAGAAGAAAAATAGACATTCCAAATGACACACCGATAATGGCCCAATTAAGGAGTTCGATGTTGCAAGAAAAATTAAATTGAAGAAGTTACCATCATCATTAAGGAATTTCTTAATGATGATCACACTTATCCCATTATTGTCAATATAAGATTGAACAAAAAATGCACTCACAAGTTGTTGCACATCTTGTGCAAGCATCGACATACCATGTGGTATCATTGTTATTACATGAAAGGATTGGGCCCTCAATTCTAAACTCATCAGGTTCACTTGAAAATAGAGGAGAATGCTTCTACTTTCAGTGTATCTGATTCTTATTCGACCCAGGTACGAATATGTTTGACATTGCGGCGAAATATGGCAGCCGATTGTTTCATGTCACTCCTCAACAATAGCACATAAGCAGTCACCCCAGCAACAGTCAGTATTAAATTGGCCAATGCCATTTCTCTGCACATCAAGCGAATTAACAGTCACTATAAAGTATAAACCCATAGCAACCGAATCATCCAGTAAGAACAAGCGAAAGCATTACGACCTGCAATTCATAAATAACGCAACTTATCACCTTGAAAAAATATATACTGATGAGCATCCTCACTTTCAATCCCCATGGCGTACTCTTGCGGATATACATAATACAACAAAAAATTTGAAAGAAAGGTTTAATCCCACATAGACATTGATAGAAACAAAACTTTACGCTGAACAAAAGACATCTTTCGACAGTATCAACCATCTCCAAATTCATTCCAAGGAGAAGGGCAACCGGGGATAGTGATATGGCAGCATATTTATCCGCAGCTCCATGCACGCCCACACACCATTGGATCCAACATAGTGAATAACGGGCGATCGAGCCATAGGAAATGAGCAACCCAGCCCAAAGAGCAGATAAATTACCTTGTATATGACACAGAGAACAACTGATCAGGAAATCCGTAGCTGAAGTGGAGTTGAGGATGGCGACACTTTTGGGCAGTCTAAATGGGTAGTATTCCACTGATCATACTAAAAAAAGAAGAGGCTTGCTTGCTGTCTGGCATTTACACAGTTGCAGTGTACGTAGGTTACAGTTTTACAAGAAATCTCTGATGGAGAAACCAAGCAAGCACACATGTTACAGCATATGACATTCATCACTGCAGGGGCAGGGACAATCCACCATCTTTAAGCATACGTGCAGGCACACCATCATCATTCAAAAGTCTTCTTGTTTCCTTACCAAGAAAGGACTCAATGTCATACCCGGCGGATCTCATTCTGTTGACAAGCTCAAGAGCCTTAGTCGCTTCGCCTCTCAAATAAAGAAGCTTGAGTAAGAAATCACACTCGTCACCCAGAGCGTAGCCTTCCCGCATCATGTAGACAGCAACATCAATAGCATCCTCAGTTTTTTCTCTATAGCCAAGACAATAAATCAATTTCACACATCCCGCAGGAGAAACAGGAATCTTGAACTCTTCAAAAGTGGAAAATACCTTAATGGCCCCCTCTACCATGTATGTATCGCATAAGCAAGCTAAGAAAATGTTACAAGGGGCTGGATGGAAATCCGAAGAACCCATGCTAATTTCAAGCAAGCTTCGAAAAGCCTTCTCCATATCACCTTTCCTGAAACATTCCTCTATCAATCCTAGGGACTCATTCTCATAGCGAGGTAGAGTTATTACATACCTTAACCAATAATCAAAAACAGCAGACAAATTCTTCCTTTTGGATGCCCATGTCATAAATGTCACATACACATCTAACTTAGGTTTGTATCCACCTTCTAACATCTGCTCAAGGAGTTTATGAGCATCACGTTCTCTATTCATCATTAGAAGACCATTAATGAGGGTCGCATATGTCACCGAGTCTGGTACAAAACTCTTGTGCTGGAGAAAATTCAAGAACTTAAGGGAACGGTTAACCATACCAGCCTTGCACATACCATGTAGCAAAATGTTGTATGTTCTAGTGTCTGGGGCAACCCAGCTCGAAAGCTTCATGATTTCCTTGTAAGCCTTCATAATTCTCCAGAAAAGACCATTTCCTCTATCTTATTTTGTAGACTAGAAGCATCAAGCACTGGTTCAGAGCCTTGAGATAGCCGGAGATAAACTGATGGGGCAATCTCCATCTTGAGCAAAGTTTTGTGAGCTTTTTCCAGCTTACCAGCCTTGCAAAACCCATCTATCAGGGCATTAAACGTCACAACGGATGGTGGACACCCAAGCTTTTCCATGTCATTGAAAATCTGCAGAGCCTCGTCCAATAGGCCATTCCTGCATAAACCACACATAAGAATAGTGTAGGTGAATGTGTTGGGGAACTCATTATGCCGTGAAATCTCAAGTTTAAGAGATTTAGCTGCATCCAAATGCCCACTATCACATAAACCCTTGATTATAGTGTTGTAGCAGTGTGTATCAGGTGTAACACCTTTTGCATTCATATCATTGAACATCTTCATTGCATCTTTTATCCTCCCTGCATTACATAATCCGCGCATCATAATTGTGTACAATATGAGATCAGGTTGAAAGCCCAAATCAATAACCCTCGCGAAGTATTCTTCTGCCTCATTAATTCTCTTTACTCTAATTAAGCCATCGATCAAGGAGCTAAAACTACGTAGGCTCACATAATGAAAATGTGTCTTCATAATCTTCATGAGAAAAATTGCCCTATCAATCTTACCACACTTACAGAACCCATCAAGCAAAGCATTGAATGCAGCCAAATCAGGTGTACAACCGTCAAGATGCATCGTCTTAAACATCCTATATGCTGCGAGTGGCTTATTTCCCTTGCACAAGCCTGAAATAATCACTGTATACGTCACAACATCTGGAGATATTCCTTTCACTGTCATTTCACTGAACAGAGTGAAAGCATCCTCAATCCTTTCACACTGCAACAAAGCATCAAGTAAAACATCATACGTTCTACGGTTCAGGTTAGTACTTGACTTAAGCATTAAATTGTACACCGCCAATGCCAGTGTAGGTAAGTGATTCCTAACCAAAACAGTCAACAACACATTGTAAGCTTCTACATTAGGTTTACAATCGTAATCCTTCATCCTACCGAAGGTCTCAACCACCTTTTCTACTTTCTCCAACCTCCGATAGCCTAACATCAACACCAAAAATGCATCCACAGGAACTGGCAACTTCTTATCTTTGAACTCATCAAGAACATTCCAATACAAATCAAAAGGATTCGAATTCCCATCTTCCAATAGCATGTCAACTGTCATACCACATGAAAACCTACTTTGAAACTGAGCATTACCAGAAGTCCAAATGAAAAATCTAAAGAAAACTCTTCGATCAGTAGTGAATTGAGACAAGGACCGAAGAACTGAAAATACGATTTTACGATTAAGAAATGGTGTGACCTTAATAAGTCTAGGCCCAACTATACGCTCATCTCTTAGCATGGATAGAACCAAATTCGTCGACTTCAGTGTGGCGACTGTTACATCAGAGATGCTTTGAGGCTTGATGCAACGAAGTTTCTCCATCATGTTGCACATCAATTTGTGTGCATAACCGGTTGTCAAAACGCCAAAGCATTAATCCACCGGGGAGAGCCTGGCCCTGCAAAATCAGATGATGATGAACAAGCAACTTTTTGAGAATGAAGCATCATCCCGTAAAAAAAACCATGATTAGCTGCAAAACCCACTATCAGCTGACCCCCAATCTCATCCCAAGGAGACGTGCAACCCTCATTGTTGAATGTTGCAACAAATTTATCCCATTTCCAACACAGACACACCAGTGCAAATGCAATCAAGGCTTAAAGAAACTAAGATAGAAATATGCACATCGCAAACCACTGCAATGAAGACACATATAAGTGAAATCCAGAAAAATTGCAGCAAAGAACGACACAAAACATTACCCGACCGGCAGAAAATTGCGATTGTGTTTTGTCTCTTCACTCTCCACATCGACGCGGAAAAATACGACCCCAGCGTTGAGGACCTGGCGTTGGCCAGCGGCATCCGGCGACCGCACTCCGAATCCGATCAGCCGAGAAGAACTTGGGAAGGATAAAGTTAAAAATTATAGTGTGTGTTTAATTGGTAAAAGTGTACTTAAAACACCCCCAAATCATGGTTTCTTTTTTAAATGGTCACACTTCATAAGCATCTTAAACATTATTGAAACAGGTATAAGGATATTTCAAAAGCAATTGGAGCGCTTCAAAATTTTTGTTTTTTTTTTCAATCATTTTTTTAAAAATAAAGTATTTTTTAGCCTATAGTAAGAGTTGTGAGGGCAAATTGAAATTATAATAAAAGAGAAATTATTCAATTAAATCATTTTTACTAAACATAATTTAATTAAAAAATTTATAATTTTTCAAATAATTTGTTCCAAAAAAAGCATTTTTTTGAAACAATTTTAATGAATTGATGTTTTGTTCTATTTCTGAAGATTCATTTTTTGAGAAATATTTCTAAAAAAAAGTTTTAAGATTTTTGTTATTCTTTTGGAAGAGAAATAAATAATATTTAATCACAAAGTTGATTGTAATCTTTTTCTAACAATTCGTAGTAAAGAATAAATCGAATCTATTTAAGGTTTGTTTCATAATTTTGAATATATTCTTCAAATTATATAAAATAGAATCAATTTTAAAATTATGTAATTAAAATTAATTTGAAATTATAAAACGATTTTATAGAATTTAATAAAATAAAAAATATTTGAAAAATGTTTTATATGAATATTTTTTAGAATAAATAAAAATTAAATATTATAATTTTTGTAAATTTTTTATTTATTTTCTGAAAAAAATTAAGAAATTTATTAATTTATAAAGTAAATTACAAAATATGATTTTACTATAAAATAATTAAAGACTATAGCCGAAAATTAAAAAGAATTCCCTCAAATAATTAATAAAATAGAACAAGTCATTAATGAATAGTCCACGCCATTGCCGTGAACAATTCGGAAAATGGGAACGATGCAGCATGAAAAGTATCACCTTTCTATTGTTGCAATATAATAATAACCATTAACCAATGAGGTCTTCCAGTTCCATTTAAAGCACCTATATAGAATCGAAGTCGAGAAACCTGCGTCATCTCCCTGGCCTCCAGAAACAATATGCGCCAGTTCTTGGCAGAAGCAATGACGCCGTCGGAGGTGGAGAGTGAGATAATTAAGCCACGGAATGATCAGAGAAGCTATCGGAGAATTATTTTGCCGAATAAACTCGAAGCCCTTCTCATCAGTGATCCGGAAACTGACAAGGTTTGAAAGTCAAAAACGGTTTTTTTTTTTGTCTTCTTTAACTGCTTTTGGTTAATTAGAGGTGTTTCTGTTGCAGTGCGCTGCTTCGATGGATGTTCGTGTTGGGTCTTTTAGTGACCCGGAAGGACTTGAGGGACTGGCGCACTTTCTTGGTGAGAGTTTCATTTATTGGTTTTTTTTTTTTTTCATTTCAGCTTAATGGGTAATCAGTGATTGGGTTCCGTATCCGGTGTTAACATTGCGAAGTATTTGGTGATAAAAGTGCGGCTAGTGAGTGTGCTGTTATGTTTGAGGCGTTTTGAAGTTCCATAGAATCTTGCCATATACGATAAATGAAATTCCGTGTTTCGGTTAAAAAAGATCGTTGAAAAAGATTGTTCTCTTAACGTCATTAAGTTAAATGTGTGATTGGATTTCAGAGCATATGCTTTTCTATGCAAGTGAAAAATACCCATTGGAGGACAGTTACTCAAAGTACATCACTGAGGTACTTTGACTGAGTGGTACCTTACTCTTCGTCTTTCTGCTCCTCCTTTTTAACCTACATTATCTATATTTTTACTACGGCTGACGGAGCCAAGGTCTTCTAATTTGGATGAACGGTTAATGATCTCTCCTCATGTAAATCATATATTTTGTTTAGCATGGAGGCGCTACTAATGCCTTTACAGCTTCTGAGCACACCAACTACCACTTTGATATCAACCCAGATTGTTTTGAAGAAGCTTTGGACAGGTGTGGCTTATATTTACTATTTTTGAACAATATTGTAAGAGATTTGCCATGTATGGAATTCTTAATGCTGCATGATGTTCAGATTTTCTCAGTTTTTCATAAAGCCCTTGATGTCAGCTGATGCTACGATGAGGGAAATAAAGGCAGTAGATTCCGGTTGGTAACTGATGTATCATATTGTCTGTCCACTTCATTTCTTCTTGATCTAATTTTAATTATCCCTTTTGCTTCGGTTTCTTGTTTACAGAAAATCAAAAGAATTTACTTTCAGATAGTTGGAGAATGCATCAGGTCTATTCTTCATTGCACTAGTGTTATAGACCCTCGAAGCCATTTAGTACTTCTTGGAGTTCATGATACAACATAAATTTGATTTATAGCTTTTGTAAAACATTACTCATTGTAGTCAAAAAATGAAGCCTCATAACATTTTATGTGTCTCTGCTATTTTCTTGATTCTTGCCTGGAAACCTTAATCTGGTTTCATAGCATTTAGTAAATATTAACATGATAAAGGAGATTAATTCAAGCTGTTGTGTTTATTCATGCAGCTGGAGAAACATTTCAGTGATAAAAATCATCCATACCACAAGTTTGGCACAGGTTCACTGCACCACATATAGCCTGAGAGCTATGGCTGTTGCATATATATATAACCTTTCAATTTCATTTTATATAAATCAATCCAGCTTTCTTTTTCATATCCAGAATATGTGTCTTTCAGTTTCATTCTGTGCCTTATTTTTATTCATTCATTACAAATATTGTACAAGCAATGTGACTTCGGCTTTTTTCCCTGTAATGTTAACCGTATTTCAACTAGGGAATTCAAACACTTTGGATGTCATTCCAAAAGAAAAAGGTCTTGATACAAGACACGAGCTTCTACAGTTCTACAGCAAGAACTATTCGGCCAATCTCATGCATCTTGTGGTGTACGGTAAAGGTAATATGTGTGACTGTTTCAACTCGTTTTAATTTTTATAAACATCTCAAGTTGGATTTCTCTTCAGGAAATCTTGATGAGATTGAAAACCTGGTGAACCGTACGTTCCAAGATATTCAAAATAAAGACAGAACTTGCATGCAGTTCTTGGGTCAACCTTGTGACTTAAGTAGCCTTCAGGTATGAACCTAGAATTTATTTGCTTTTTCATCTTGATGCAGACTACATATGCTCATCTAAACGGATGACATTGGGGTGGAACTTTGAATTTCTACTCGCTTCATTCTAATGTATTTGAATCTGAAATTTTTAATGGTTTTATCTTTTTTTTTAATCGCATCTTGAGGGACCTCAAATACCTTCCAAATTTTGTTTTTTTTTTTTAAATTTTTCATTTGTTGAATCAGATTCTTGTAAAAGCTGTTCCAATTAAACAAGGCCACAAGTTGCGATTTGCATGGCCTGTAACACCTGAAATTCGCCACTACAAGGAAGGCAATTATAGATACATCGGTCATTTAATTGGCCATGAAGGAAAAGGATCGTTGTTCTATGTACTGAAAAAGTTAGGTGGGTGAACAATTTTTCGTTTTGTAATCTGTTTTCAGTGCCCTGTGATGTTTTCCTATTTTTTTTTTCGTTTGGATACGCTTTATTATAAATGAAGGTTTGATTAGGTATAATTTGTGTTATTAATCAAAGTACCATTATTTGTTGTTAGTGTGTTGCCAGTTAAGTTTCTGGAATCATCGTTCTGCAATATTGCTGTTGTTTACTTTCTTTTTGGTTTCACCTCAAGCACGTGGAAGAACCTCCTAACACATCATTGTACTTGGTTTCTATGCTGAAATGTAGTTTTAGGAGAATGTTGCGTGTGCAGGTTGGGCAACTGGTTTATCAGCTGGTGAATCAGAATGGAGTTATGAGTTCTCCTTTTTCAAAGTTGTAATTGACCTTACAGATTCTGGCAATGGTAAGTGGAGAATGACGGTTGAAGACCTTTTTGGAATCTCCTTTGCTTCATGTATGGATTTACTCGCATTCACTATTGATTTTGTTTCCGTGATCATTCCAGATCACTTCCATGAAATCGTGGCATTGCTATTCAAATATATCCGCCTTCTTCAGCAGTCAGGTGCCTGTCAATGGATATTTGATGAGGTGAAACTCCAACATAGAATGGATGGGCATATGATATTTTCTTAGAGAATGCATTGAAGTGTACTTTTTTTTTCTTGGTCCATAAAACATGTTTTTTTAAAATTTTTCATGTGCTTTTCTTGATCCTCGGTAAAATGAGAATACTATTAATTTACCATTTTTTGGTGCATAGACTACATTTGAACCAATCATCACCAACGTCACATTTTTTGATGTATCCAAGTCATTGTGGCAGAAGCTTATGTTCAATCCTGATTTTCTTAGAAAAAAATATGATAATTTGTTTAACCTTTTATATCACTTATTGAAACTTTTCATTTCATTCGTGAAGCTTTCAGCAATTTGCCAGACATCATTCCATTATCAAGACAAAATACGTCCTATTGACTATGTAACCTATCTTGCACTTAATATGCAGGTATAAGTTCTCTCCACCTATAGCTACAATTAGGCAATTAATTTGATGAATTTGTTTAATTAGTGCCGCTGATCACTTGAGAATTTTTTTATTAGAATGATGAAGTGTAGATAATTAATATAGTTGTATGTTGCCTTTTTTGTCCTATTTACTATTCTAGTTTTATCCTCCAAAAGATTGGCTTGTTGGGTCGTCACTGCCTTCGGAGTTCAATTCTGGAAATATAGAATCTGCAATGAAAGAACTCAGCCTGGAAAATCTCAGGTGAATTGCATTGATTCATGGTTATTCTTTTTTTCCTTTATTGTGTGGGTGGGTGGGGGTGGAAGACCTCACTTCTGCTGTTTGGTCTACGATAGGCAATCTCCACAGCAGTTGAACCATGGAAAATGATTTTGATCATGTGGCAATTACGTGAGATCATTGCATAAAACTTATCGAAGAATTTTCCTTATAAAAGTAGTTTAGATTATAGAAGAACACCAGCATTAAGCATGCTCAAGTTGGAGTAATTTTGGATAGGTGATCTCCCAGGGAAGTTTGCAAGTGTAAGTAAAATCATGAGGACAGAACTAAAGTTTATGAGATAACTAGTAGTGTTATCCTCCTTTTTTGTTTATGTTCAGGTATGCTGCTAGGTACATAGCAGTAGTACTTGATCTCTGGCAAAGGTTTATAAAGTTCACAAAAACAGAGATAGGTTTACCCTATTTCTTTTGAAAATGCTCAGCTTCATATTTTTCTCATATTCATATGGCAGAATATTTTGGGAGTCGACAAAATTTGAAGGTCTAACAAATTTGACAGAACCTTGGTATGGAACAGAATTCTGTGTTGAGAGACTAGATGCATCCGAAATTGAGGTAGGTCTCTTGATTTGTTTGTCTTCCAGATTTCAACTCTCCTTTCAAAAATTTTGTACTGTTGTGATTGAGATGTTCGGATTTTCTTTTTTTTTCTTCTTTTCTAGGAATGGATAAAGAACGCTCCTAATGAAGTCATGCATCTTCCAATCCCTAATGTGTTCATCCCAACTGACCTTGCACTCAAGTCTGGTCCTCAGCAAGTAATCTCAACATTACTACATGACTATTACGTCCTCTTTTGTTGATTCTGTACATGAATCCTTGATTTATGTCCTTCTCAACAGATGAATTTGCCGTTTTTATTGCTGAAATCACAATATTCAAGATTGTGGTACAAACCGGATACAGCATTCTCCACCCCCAAGGCATATGTTAAGATAGATTTCAACTGTCCACATTCAGGAACCTCTCCAGAGTCAGAAATCCTAACTGAAATCTTTACTCGATTGTTGATGGATTACTTAAACGAGCATGGTAAGTTTTTTTTATGTTGGGATATTTTCATTTTATGCGTATGTTTTCCTTTGTTTTTTTTTTGGAACTGAATGTAAGGTGATTTTATGCTGGCATAATCCAGCATATTATGCACAGGTTGCTGGTCTTCATTATGCAGTTAGAAATACTGACTTTGGTTTTCAGGTACTTTCTGCTAATATGTTTTGAATCTCACTTCTGGGAACCTTCATTTTCATGTAATTCTAATACTGAAGGTAGCCATTGCCTCAGTAGTTAGTTTAACTCGTTAAATATTTTGGCCTGTATCTCACTATATACTTTTGGTTGACCAAATAAGTTAATGATACAAAATTCATTTCCACCTCACTCCAAGTGTTCTATGTGGCTCGTCTACTGTTTCCTTCGGCAATATGCACTTCAGATGCTTTCATGTTATTATGATATTTTCTTAAATTTGTGGTTTTTATGGCTTTTTCTTATAAGATTACTGTCGTGGGATATAGCCACAAGCTGAAGACCTTATTGGATACTGTCATTAAATCTATTGCGGATTTTGAAGTCAAACCTGAAAGATTTTCTGTCATTAAGGTAAAAATTAATGCTTTTCAAGTCATTGCATCCTGTGGGGATAAGCTCACAAGAGTAGTTTGCCTCCACAGGAACAAGTTATGAAAGAATTGCAGAATTTTAAGGTCCAGCAGCCTTATCAACAAGCAATGTATTACTGTTCATTGATACTGCACGACCTTGTATGGCCATGGAGTGATGAACTTGATGTTCTTCCGAGTCTTGAACCAGAAAACTTGAGTAGATTTTATCCTTTGATGTTATCAAGGATCTTCCTAGAGTGCTACATAGCAGGTTTTATTATCAACCAAGCATTGCTTTTTTTTAATTTATTGTGCATTCATTCATCTGTTTGCTGCATCAAGATCAATTTACATGTTTTGAGTTGCTAATTTGTAGGGAATCTGAACACAAGTGAAGCGGAGTCTATCATCGTAAACCTGGAAGGCATCTTCTTCAAGGGTTCAAAGCATATGTCTAAGGCTCTGTTTGCGTCGCAGTATATAACTAATAGAATCATCAAACTCGAGAGGGGAACGACTTACATCTACAATGCTGAAGGGTTGAATCCAAGTGATGAAAACTCTGCCCTTGTTCGTTACCTTCAGGTAATGGCGCCTGCAAAAATATATCGGGATATGTGCCATTTAAAACCCCACGCTTTATAACTATAGAGTTCCTTGAAATATCAGAAAAACAGGCAAAAAACGAGTTGCACAAACACTCATGATTTGTGCAGTAAGATTGCATGTGCCTCGATAAGAACATGTTGGGCTTTATGAATAGGCTCTATTCTATGCTGTTACTCTGTTTAATATTTATTGTGTGTGATTCTCCATCTGTTACCTTCTGAAAACTTTTTATGTAATAACCCAAATAGTCTGCTTTTTTCTGGCCTCATAAGTGTTCCGTCGATATTCCTTGCAGTTTGGTTTAAGGAGAAATGACTTTGTTTTTTTGTTATCCAGTCAGCATTCTTTGAAATATATTAGCTTTTGTACCATATAAAGTGATACCTCATGGAACGTTCTCGCAAACGAATATATTTGAAGAGACTCTTTCCATGGATGGATTTGTTTGTGAAAACCTGTGTCAGAATATATTCCTGGTATGTTGTACATGACTTTCTGCCCTCCTTTGAGCGGTCTATGTTTGTGCAGGTACATGAAGACGATTTCAACTTTAACGTCAAACTTCAACTCTTCGCTCTCATAGCAAAGCAACCAGCTTTTCATCAGCTTAGATCCGTTGAGCAACTTGGTTACATTGCTGTACTTATGCAAAGGTATCATGATTTCATTTGGACTTTTTCAGCTCCTTGTTCGATATGTGTCCTCTTCTTCTTCTTCTCCTTTTTTTTTTTGGTCTGAGAAATGATACACTGTAGGAGTGATTCTGGTGTTCATGGTGTACAATTCATTGTTCAGTCAAGCGTCAAGGTACAAAGTCCATCATTGTTCAAAGTTGTTGAGTTTTGTGATTATGCATTTCAGTGACAGAGATCAACGATCTCTGTGCTACTTATTCATCAGGGTCCAGGGCATATCGATCAAAGAGTGGAATCATTTCTCAAGATGTTTGAGACTAAGCTCTATGAAATGTCTAGTCATGAATTCGAGGCAAGATAAGCATATGCATACCTCTCAGTCTTCCATAGACCCCGACCCTATTAAGACCAATGTCTTGTGGCAATGGCTCTATGCTGACCTTCACCTGTGCATGAACAGAGCAATGTCAATGCACTCATCAAAATGAAGCTTGAAAAGCACAAAAACTTACGAGAGGAGTCAGGTTTCTACTGGAGAGAGATCGACGATGGCACCTATAAATTCGACCGAAGAGAACGTGAGGTATGGATGTATGATGTGTGAGTTAGACATATGTTATGGAAAGCTTTTTGGGTATAGTTTTTCCAGGATTGATCAGAGTGTTGGGCACTGTTAACTTGCAGGTTGAAGTGCTGAAGCAGGTATCCCAAAAGGAATTGATAGATTTCTTTGAGGAGTACATAAAAGTTGGTTCACCCGGTAGGAAGGCACTCAGTATTCGTGTCTACGCGAAGAACCATTCTTCGGATATGGCACAGCCGAGTGAAGGGAACAAGGAGAGCAATGTGGTGCAGATTGAAGATATCTTTAGTTTCAGAAAATCTATGCCTCTTTATGGCTCGTTCAAAGGCACCTTCGGGCTCCTGAAGCTGTGAAACTAAAAGGAGACCAGGAACTCCATCAATTGTCTCTCTCTCGTCATTCGTTACTGGCATCTCACTGATGGGCTTCCAAGGAAAGATGATATCCTCCTAGACAGAGACAGACAGCAGGGAGAAGGAGGAGAAAAATCCAGTAGCTTCAATGGCATTGTATTTGTTGTTTCTGCATAAACAAGAAATAAGAAGCGCAAACAGAATGTGTATTCTATTCAGTAGATTAATCTTATTTAAGGTAACCACTGCCTCCCATTTCTTGTCCATTTATTCATTTTCATCGCATTACTCTCATTTTATCAAATTTTCACTCATGATATCTTTTTGGATAGTGTTATTTAATATGGAAACTATGCCTATTAATTGTAGTGTCCCAATATAACCGTCACGGCATATTCTTTGTCATTTTTTATTATATTAATCATTATGTTAACATAATTGGTGAAAAATTAAAGAAAGTATATAAAAATGAAACAAATAGGATAAACCCACTATAAAAAAGCAGGATAATAAATTCTAATAGTCTTTAGGCATTTCAGCATTTGCCACATTGGATCTTGTGTTCAACCCAATCATAGTCAAGAATTAATGTTCTTTTTATGGAAGTGGCGAAAAATAAGGTATCGGCAACAATAACTTGCATTTGGTGCTATTGTCAGCAAAAAGTACCCGGTATAGACATGAGATATTTATAGAGTGTGAGGGAAGAAGGGATGAGAAAAATTGCAATCCCTCAGTAGAAAATACCGGAGGATGATAAAAACACACAAACACATGGAGTGGGTCCAACGTACTTCCACCACTTCATGATGTCTATACTATTTTCCTTCAATTGATTCAAAACAAAATTGCTTGATTGTGGCAATGATTAGGTTACTATAATTGATGGTATGAGTGAATCCAATTCCTTAAAACTAAACTCTACTGATATTTATTGCAAAGGAATCAATATACTTTGGAAAAGCTAAGTACATCCAAGTCAAATACCATGCCATCAAAGATTATGTCAAGCACAAGATCATCAAACTAAAATACATTGAAAGTGAAAATTATCATGTGACTTCCTGAACAAATCTCTTGGAAGACAAACATTTGAAAATTTTAGGATACATTTAGGATTGATTAAGGAAGATAAATATAAGAGTCTTATTAAGCTAGTCAATCGGGGAGTATTGGGAAGAATCGTCGGGATGGATATTCAAAGCTGCGAGGAAGAAGATGAATTGAAAGAAGTACAGTTGTAAACGAAGATTGTACAAGAATGAAGATTGTGCCTTCATTTGATAGCAAATTAGACTGGTTAATTTATCCATATAGGCTATTATTTTTTGGTTGTATTTTTGGCTTGTTTTTTGGTTCATGTAAAAGACCAATTATTAGGTATTTAAATATGGATGTTGTAGAGCTATAACTCATCATGTTTGATTCTTCAATTTGTAATGAAAGAAGTTTATTCTAAAGAGAAAATCTTCTTAAATTCCTCCTATTTTTTATATAAGTGTGTGTTAGTGTTAGATTCATATCTTGCATAATATTTTTAGAAGAGCTTCAGTCTTGAAATTGCGGTGGCTTTAGCACCCACAAATCACAATTTCACATAAACAAATAAATAAGAAAATCTCTCCTCAATTTAAATCCACACGCTTTTAGCCTTTTCTTTTAATAAAGAAATAACTCAATACTCGTTTGATTTGTTTTCCTTTGGCGGACGTGCATGCTCTCATTCCCGGCCCCTCGTGAATCCTCTTTCCTATTTTTGCCTTTCGTTGATTTCTTCTTTTCTGAAGAATATGGAGCGCCAGGTTTGTTTCATCTGTAGATTGGTTCAGCTATGATGTCTCATTGTCAATCCATTTACTCGTTTTCCATTCTGGTTTCATGTTTATACGTGATATGATAATGCTTCCCTGATCTGGGGACTTTCCATCTTAGGTCAGGTTTGTTTGATTTATGATAATTTTGAGTGTTTGGTTTGCAACACGGGATGCCACCTTTTTCATGATCCCATAAACAATCAGGCTTTTTCATGCGTCATCTGTAGTCATTTCAGTTTTGGTCGGTAAAGGATTTGAGTAACTTGAACTCCTATCGCATTTAATCGCATAATGACCATGTCATTGGTGTCTCCCACGTTTGTATATTCTTTATGGGTTTGTACATTCTTGTGAAATAATGTGTATGTGGAGCTTTAACTTCGATGGTGGAAATGGAGACCTTCTTAGGTGGAATTGTTCGTTCTTTTACAGCTTTGTTGTTCTTAGATTTTTCGCCTCGATTTAAAGATTCTTAGGAAATCGTCTGATGCATATATCTTTCTTTCGTCAGTACTTTGCGAGTTAGATACTCTACCATGCAGATATCTTAGTTTTTCTGCCTCCTTTTTGTTATGGCTGAAACTAACGTTAAAGTTGTTTCACCAGCCATCACTTTGAAATGTTAGAACATTTTTTTCCTTTTATTGTTTTGATGATTTTCTAACTCTAGGTTGCCTCCTTTTCCAGTAGTTGTCTGTAGCTAGTTTGCTTTGGTTAGCACAATTGTTGAGCTCTGTGACTTCTTGTGAGTGAGAAGCCTCCCGCTATGTCTAGCTCCACAAAATCTCTGGAGCCTGCTTTTCACGGAGTAGGCCAGAAGGTGTATCCTTTCATGAAAGTCAATCATGGTTTGCCGTGCGTTTTCGAAATCAAAGTAGTTGTATTTCAAGTCTTTTTTTTTTCTGTGACTTCCGTCATTTGAATCCACTTTCCCTGTTGCACTTAACGAAAAGCAAGAGGTACTGAAATCTGGAGGATTGAGAACTTCCAACCAGTGCCTTTACCAGTTTCCTGCTATGGTAAATTCTATTCCGGAGATTCATATATTATTCTTCAGGTGAACTACTTTATCTTTCCTGGTATAAGATCTTTCACTCATTTTTAATGTGAAGGATAAGTTTTGGGTTGTTATGTAACTAAATCCAATTGATTTTCGTTAATGCAGACAAGTCAAGGTAAGGGCGGTGCATATCTCTATGACATATACTTCTGGCTCGGTAAGGACACAAGCCAGGTGATGATCTTGTTCTGTTCCTTTACAATGTATTGCATTATCTGTCTTTTAGTATCATGGAAGCCGGGTTTAAAATCTTCCAGGATGAAGCTGGGACTGCAGCTATAAAATCTATTGAACTTGATGCAATTCTTGGTGGCCGTGCGGTACAACATCGAGAACTTCAAGGCCATGAATCTGAAAAGTTTTTATCGTATTTTAAACCATGCATCATACCTCTGGAAGGCGGTATTGCATCTGCATTTAAGAAACCTGAGGAAGAAGAGTTTGAAACACGGCTGTATATTTGTCGAGGAAAACGGGCTGCAAGGTTGAAGCAGGTTTGATAAAACATTTTAAATATTCCAGTATTATGAGTGTAATTGATTGGAAATAACTATATGTATCTGCACTCTCTTTCCTGCAGGTCCTATTTTCTCGTTCATCACTAAATCATGATGATGTTTTTATCCTTGATACCAAGGAGAAGATATATCAATTCAATGGCGAAAACTCCAATATCCAGGAAAGAGCCAAGGCATTAGAAGTAATTCAGTTCTTGAAGGATCAGTTTCATGGGGCACGTGTGATGTTGCCATAGTTGGTGAGTATCTGCATTGTTTAGGGTAGTGTTCGTTCACCTTCCCTTGATGTTTGTCATTCATTTCAACTGGATTCTGATGGTTTTCAATCGCTTATAAATGGCGTTGAAACTTCAGATGATGGAAAATTACAAGCTGAGACAGCTGGTGAATTCTGGGTCCTCTTTGGTGGGTTTGCTCCAATTGCAAGGAAGGTTGCTACCGATGAAGATATTATTCTCGAGAAGACCCATGCTCAACTCTATAGGTAGTATATAGAAAAAAAACACTTCTCTCAGCGTGTCATCATTTTCAGCGTTTTAGCCTAATCACGCTTACCTTCTTTTAGAATTGTAGATGGTCTACTTGAGAGTGTAGATGGGGAGCTTTCTAAGTCGGTTCTGGAGAACAACAAGTGCTATTTGTTGGATTGTGGAATTGAGTTATTTGTTTGGATTGGCCGTGTAACTCAGGTTGATGAGAGAAAAGCAGCATCTAAAGCTGCAGAGGTGAGATGTCATTCCCGCAAGCGTAATTGAAAAATATATGAGAAATTAAATAATGATGTTTCAGGACTTCATAGCCAGCCAAAAGAAACCAAAGTCAACTCTCATAACTCGGCTTATTCAAGGATATGAGACTCATTCTTTCAAATTAAATTTTAGCTCATGGCCATCATCATCTACTCCTTCTGGTGCTGAGGAAGGAAGGGGAAAGGTGGCAGGTAGAGCGACCATCTATATTATTTTCATTCATATTTTGTTGAATCTTATATCAAATGATGCGATATTTTGTCTGGGAAAATGGTCAGCATTGCTAAAGCAGCAAGGCGGCAGTGCGAAGAGTAATAGTAAAAGTGCTCCTGTGAACGAAGAAATCCCTCCACTCCTTCAATGTGGCGGAAAAACAGAGGTATGATGTCATCCATTTACCTTCCTATGCCTAACACAATGTCTAACTTGTTTTGATGCGTGGTCCTAGGTTTGGCGGATTGACTGTAGTTCGAAAATTCCAGTGCCTAATGAGGACGTAGGCAAATTTTATTGTGGGGACTGCTATATTTTGCTATACACATACCATTCTCACGAAAGAAAAGAAGAGTACTTCTTGTGTTATTGGATTGGAAAGGACAGCACCAAGGTACAGTACTGTCACATCTTGCCACTTCGTGCATCATTTGGAAATGTTTAAGGCGCATATGCACAGAAGAGGATCACTGAACTCTTACGATGTTCATCTAAAAAACATACATATCAATTTCAGGAGGATCAGCATGATGTTGTTCATTTGGCAACCAATATGCATAACTCACTTAAGGGAAGGCCAGTTCTGGTATGATAGGGACTTCGTGATTCATATTAGACAACAAACTATTTTAGAGGTGATGTAAAATATGCACCTTCCAGGGTAGGATATATGAAGGGAAAGAGCCCCCACAGTTTATTTCAATATTTGATCCTATGGTGGTTCTTAAGGTATCTTATAACTGCTCAAATTACTGAAAGAAAATTATATTGTCATTCACATCACTGTATAAAATTTTATATACTAGAAACATTCATTATTTGAGATCTTTTTTCTTTTCTTACACTTAAAGGGTGGAATGAGCTCTGGGTACAAAAAGTATATCGAAGAACAAGGTTTAAAGGATGAAACTTATGCTACTGATGGTGTGGCACTCATCCGTGTATCTGGAACTTCTGCATATAGCAAGAGAGCTGTTCAAGTTGAACCAGTGAGTCTTCTCTGTAGCTTGTACTTCTGAATAAATGTTCTAAGCTATATATCCCTTAGCGTAGAGCGTTCAAAACATTCCACAACTATTTTTTTAGCTCTAAGCTTCAGTGCAGCTGAAGGTACAGGATTCTTCGAGGGCAACTTGGAGACTTCAGTTTAACTTATTTTATTCTTATCGAGAGCTAATATTTGTCATCAGCTTTGGCTCAACTAGTGAAGACACTTATCATTGAATTAAAAAATGGATCATGTTGTCGTCTTAGGTGGCAACTACTTTGAATTCAAATGAATGCTTTTTGCTGCAAACTGCAAATTCCATTTTCATTTGGCATGGTAACAAAGGCACAGCTGAGCAACAGTGGCTAGCAGCCAGGGTAGCCGAATTTCTTAAGGTAATATTTGATTGAGGTTACAGGCACAGTGGTGATTTTCCTTCATGGTTTTTACCTAAATGTATGTTATCTCATTTTTCACTATATGTTCGATGTGAAAAAATCAGCCAGGATCTCATGTCAAGAACAATAAAGAAGGAACTGAAAGCTCATCCTTTTGGTTTGCTCTTGGTGGAAGGCAAAGCTACACCAGTAAGAAGGTTTCTCATGATGTTGTTAGAGAACCTCACTTGTTCTCGTTCTCATTTACCAGAGGTAAAAATTTTACATTTTGTAATTATTTAGAGGTCTCCTTTTGGGCTACTTAATTTTCTCCACTGTAATGCTGCAAACTCGAACTTTTCTTCACCATTGCTCGTGATTCCTCATTTGGCTCCAGGAAAATTTGAGGTACGTATGAACGAAAAGGTGTGGATGTTTTTTTTTTATTTTTTTATTTTTGTAGCCAGCGTAAGTCCTGAACTCTTACAATTCCATTGTCTAGGTTGAAGAAATATACAATTTCTGTCAAGATGATCTTTTAACTGAGGATATTCTTATACTTGATACACATGCTGAAGTGTTTGTTTGGGTTGGGCAATCAGTTGACTCCAAAGAGAAGCAGAATGCTTCTGGGATAGGAGAGGTGCTGGCTATTGAAATTTTCATCTTTAATGCTTTTAACCCAATTTTTAGGGTCACTAACCAGCTAAAGCTGATTACAGAAGTATGTTGAGATGAGTGCTTCTTTGGAGGGTTTGCCAATGAACGTTCCACTGTATAAGGTCACGGAAGGAAATGAACCTTGCTTCTTCACAACATACTTTTCGTGGGATCCTGCTAAAGCTAGTGTAAGTCAGAATTACTTTTCTGCTTTTAGGTAATGAAGCTCACCAAAAAAATTTACGATGGCTTGTTCACATTGACGTTGATCCTGTTGAGTTGGATACTCAAATTGTAATGTCTGGTTTCTTTTACTTTGATGGCCTTTTACATGCTCTTTGTCATCTATTTTATTTCTCAAACAGGCCCATGGAAACTCATTCCAAAAGAAGCTTATGCTACTCTTTGGTGCTAGTCATGCAGCTGAGGTAAAATTTCTGTAGATGTTATTTTCAATGTATACTGTTAATGAGCATATCATACTGTACTCAAATCCTAAATCACATTTGAGCATATTTTCTGTGGTTATTTATGTCATAATACCCATCATATCCATAAATGATCTGAGATGGAATTATGCAGTTCAGCTGCAGCCATAAAATGTATCTTAGGGTTACTTTATCAACTGTCCTTGGTTGATAGTATCTACTGAGAAACACTTGTGGCAGATTTCCCTTAGGTTACATTTTTTTTCCTTATGAAAGGATGTTTTCTTGAGCATTGTTAAACTATGTTCATGCATGAACACCATTAGAAATGAATTGAAACTAATGTGTCTCACTTAATCAGGAAAACTCAAGTTGCTTAAGTAACAGTGGCCCTACACAAAGAGCTTCAGCTTTGGCTGCTTTGAATTCTGCATTCAGTTCATCCTCCGCCCCTAAAAGTGTTTCTTCCCCTAGGTCAGGAGGTAAGAGTCAAGGATCACAGAGGGCAGCTGCAGTGGCTGCTTTGTCATCTGTTTTAATTGCTGAAAAGAAGCAATCACGGGACACATCTCCTGGTGGATCAATCCATAGCCCACATTCGGAGACAAGCACACTAGGTTAGCTAAAGTTGGATATGTATTAGTTTGAGTCACAATTCTATGTTTGCTTATCAAATATCGTAGTGGCTTTTTCCTGATACATCCCATCTTCTTCTTATACTGATTGTTTGTCTCTATTTAGAGTAATGTGTGTTTCCTGGTGATCTGCGTCTAAGTATCCTAAAATATTTTTGTGGTTTTTCAGTCGCAAGGTGTTCTAAAAGTGATCTGTGCATTCTAATGAAAATACTTCATTCAATGCTTCTTTCTTTCTCTTCTAGTTTCCATGAGAAGCCTGGATTCCGTCGACAGTGAAACCACTGACCCAGCCTTAGAAAGTAATGGGGATGGTGATACAAAACCAGACTTTGAGCATGATGAAGATGGATCTGGCATTACAACTATATTTTGTTACGAGCAGTTGAAGACTAAATCTGAAAATCCTGTAGAAGGGATTAACTACAAGCGCAGGGAGGTAGCAACTTGCTGTATGTTCCACGCTTTTAAAACCCTGATCAAGTATCACAATTTCCTTTCTCAGGCCTACCTCTCAGATGAAGAATTTGAGAGGGTCCTTGGAATGACAAAGGAAGCATTCTACAAGTTGCCCAAATGGAAGCAGGACATGAACAAAAAGAAAGCTGATCTCTTCTAGATACAGAAACGTGAGCCCTTCATTTTCTTTTCTCTCGTTGATGCTGTCCATGAGTTCAGGACTCGAAAAAACTTTCTACACCTACTTTGTTGCCACTTATCCTTAGTTATGCATAAGGTTGAAACATCATTTTCTATATCTTCCTACAAGCATGTACATATTATATGAATGTGGATCTTGAGAGCAAGGTTACCACAGAAAATTGTATGTATGAATATGCTTCCAATGCAGTATTTGTTTACATCAAGGTGAACAGATAGTTGCAAAGAATTGTTGAATGTGGCTGGTCCATTCTCTGATTTTGTGTATTGTAAATGGTAGGATTGTGACTGAAGCTCATGCTATGTCAGTAGAAGATACACGTCATTGATTTTGCCAGGAGGAGATCTTGATCTTTACAGTTAACTGCTGAAATGGTCCCCCAACTCCCAAATCAATCTAACATCACTTTATAGCTGCTTGCTGTCTAGCTATCCGTCACATTCTTCTTAGTTAATTCTGCTGTGAAATCTGTGTTTAGGGACACCTCCACAGCCCATTTTCTAACATGTGAGTTTGTTCGTGAGAGTCTGAGTTTTAACTGTGCTTGTCAAGCTCGAATATGCTACGACTGTCTTAAAATGGGAAATAATGTATTCTAGCTATTGAGAAATGATTCTGTATTTTGAGTAAACTTGAAACGGATTTACTGGAGAAGACGACACCCCCACAACAAGCACCCTCTTCCTTTTTGTTCTGGGGGTCGTTTTCTGGATTTATGTTAAAGAATGCGAGTAATGGGATGGCTTCCACCGGAGCTTCCAAGTGACACCAAGTGGCATTCACGACCCCATGTGTCTTTTTTTTACTCCCGGCGGCCGATTCATTTGGGACACCACACCCACACACAGCACAAAGTTGATGACCAAGTAGTCCAATGGATCGATGACCTGTCCACACACAATTATTTGGCAATCGATTTTTGCAACCGGAGGAGGATTCGATTCGAGGACTGGGGAGGGCGTGGGATGTGGGCGAGTCTGAATGATGAAAAGTCCCAGCGCCAAGGGGCCACCGTAATCGTAACACCCCATGCATGATTGCTGCTCGCTCCGCCTTGGCTTCCTTGGACACACGAAGACAAAGGGGGCACCGCACCCTAAATTTGAAGAAAAAATACACGACTAGTTCTCATTATTTAGTCTTTCGAATACGTTTAATCTTAATATTTCACATATTGAATATTTTTTTTATCAAACTATATATATAATCTACAGTATTCACTCTCTCGATATATTTGATAAAATGGGGAATAGCACAACACACCCGCCTTGTTTAGTTGATTGGCGTTCCACTAGTTGAATGGATGGCGCGGCGCATTCAGTCCCTATTATTTTAAATATATGCTACATTTTCCCATCATGTTTCTTTTTTTATTTATAATTTGCAGAAGACTTTTTTATACCCACAAATAATATAATTATACATGTTGCTCTCTCTCTCTCTCTGTCTGCTTAAGTCTTACGGATTATGCATTTCAAATAAATGTATGTACACTTGCGAAATTCTTATGATACCAGTGTTTTCTTTTTCTTTTTTTAAAGAAAGCTAACAACTAAAAGCACCAGAATCGCATGTTTAAAACCGCCAACACTGCCCTTCAATTACGCCGTGCCGACACCTTTTATAAGCACAGAAGCATATGGCCCAGTGAAAATTCATTTTTTTAAAAGACCAGACCATCGGATCGGGTGGGTGACTGAGGATGATGCTTGCGGCAGCGGCAGGCAGATTCATAAGAATATTGTACTAATAAAAAACCCACCATCTTTGTGCTGATTTGCCAAAAAAAAAAAAAAAAGATAACAAAGGCGCGTGGGAGCAGAGTGCAGTGCACGATGATCCACGCTCAACATTTTTTGATGCATTTTTTTTATCTACATTATACAATTTAAATAGCCAAATTAATGGATCTTTCATATTAAATTTGTCAATTACAACTCATAATCTATTCCCGGAAGAATCAGCGTCCCCAATCGATGATCGATGGCGAGTAGCTGCATTTTACTGCGATGATGAATCAGTGAGCGAAGCACCGTGGCGGCGGGTGGGCACTGCGCAGTAGGATGCGGTGGCACCGCAAGAGAGATACGCAGCGACGTGCGGCACAGAAGACAGTAGCAACACGGGTGGGTAACAGTGCGAGTACGGTGGCGGCCGGTCGGGCGCCGACAAAGCGCCGGGAGAGGTTGTGAGCACGGCCGCGTTGGTGAAATAGCACTACTGTAAAAAGCAATTAGTTAAATAGCATGCTTTCGGAAATCATTTGTGAAATAGCACTTTTATACATTATTTCAAATCAAAAGATATATAATGGACTAATTAAAACATATATATTAATTTCGTTTTATTAATCACAAAAATGTATAGAAATATAAAAACATCAACATAATATATATTGAATCGTAAAAATATATATTTGATTAATACATGTATTTTAATCAGATCAATATATATTTTTAATCTAAAAAACTCATAAAAATGCTATTTGACAAATAATTTTTAAACATGTACTATTCAACAAATTACTTTATGTCAGTGTTATTTCACTAATTTACTCTTACGAGCACTGCCACGACCGGCGATTACGGATGCGAGTTACTGTTGAAATTTAACTTAAAGTCATGTTAAATTTTATGCTTTATTTACTTGGATAATGTTGTAAAATTTATTTATGATGCTAGTTCTGCAATTACATAAAAAACAAAAAATATATTTTTCTCTCCAAATGATATAAAATACTGAAATGCAAGGTCGGTAAAAACAATCTACAAGATTGATAAAAAAAAATATGTGTTTTATAAGGTTGACATTATAAATAAATTTACTCTCTGCAGCATTGTATGAATAAGTGTTGTTTATTCATGCTACCCTTCGGATTAGCACACAAACCCACGGTACCAATGCACTCACCCAGGGCTGGGTCTGCCTGCCTGCCTGCTTGGGTAGACGACGATCAGGGATTGAGCAGGGCCGCAGTAAGCAAGATTATGAGGGTTTCATAAGCTGAGAATTATTAGGTCCAAAGTAAATGATCATACTCAATACTCCTTATTGGTGCCGTGCCTGGCAAATTTGGAATAGCTGCCTGGCCTGTATTCTTATAAATATATTTTAAGTCATGATATTATTAAACAAAAATATTCATATTTACACATAGTTAATAATAAAGGATAAAATAGTTTTTAACAAAAGAATAAGTTAAGATATTCAAATTCTAACAAATTAATTTTTTAATTTTTAATACATATATCAAATCAATCACTACATACTTACAAATGACTATTAAGTTCATTAACTTATAAATCAATAATAATAAAAATAATGCAAAACACCCTCATTGCCTTCTAATTCCTTTCCATTCAACATGTGTTCACACATACACTGCCAAACCAATTAGGAGAGCCCCGGCCCAGCATACACTATGATATTATACTATATTATATTGATACTGACGGGTGTTGTAACACATATATACCACATACGCACACACCCGTTGCTCTCGAGGGTGTTTTCTATTAAGCCAACCAAATTCAAAGGAAAAAAATGTCAAGTAACATTAGTTAATGCATGTGGAAAATGTGATTGAAATTTCATAGGGTTACTGCTCGGCCGACGCGGAGGAGAACGTGAGGGGAGGAAATAGGAATGGACCTGACCTGACTTGAAGGGTGCAGAGTGCCAATCAGTCCGCACTTGAAAACTAACCACTACAAAAAATTCTTTTCAGAAAACTATTCATTATGTGAATTGTGTGTATTTGAATTTATAAAATTTTACATTTTATTATTTGCATGTATATATGTATTATAAATATTATGATTTCTATTTCGTTAATTGCAACAATGATTTTCAGAAAAATAGATTCTACATAATTTTTATTATAATATTTATAGAAAATATTTTGTTATGTGAAACTTGTATTCGTAATATCAAAATTATTAACTCAAGATTATTTATTATAAAAAACTTATTGGTTATTATTATTGAAAAATGATAATATATTAGTTATTTAAAATAATTATTTCCAAAGCTTTTTATTAAATTTTTGGGACAATTTAAATTTTCTTTTAAAATAAGGATTTCGAAAATTTTGAAAAATAATCATTCAATTTATATTATATATTATTCGATTATCATGTCTTATTTCAATCGAATGTATTTTTATTTTATTTTAAATTTATATTATTTAAATCTAAATTATTATTTGGGTCGACTTTTTATTTTCTTATGTTAAATTTGTTATGCATCATCTACTAAAGTATTATTTAGATTAAATGTCTATTTTTATTTTAAATTTACATTATGTATCATCTGATACTAAAGTATTATTTCAATTACGGAGAGTCTTGTTGTATGAATTAAATTTAAATGTGTGAAAAATTATTTACGAGGTGTAAAAATTAAATTCAAAACATGGTCAATTATATTTAGGTGGTATTTATTAAGAAAAATTTTCAAAAAATTAGATTTTTTTGGTTATTTTTTACATTTCAAAATACATATTACAGCATTTCCTTTAGAAATTAATAATTCATTATGTTAGATTTGATTTGTAATGATATATACAAATTTGAAAACTTGTTTTTCGATGTTTTTAGATAGATTCTGAATAATACTTATTATCTATATTTTTTTTACATTCAAAATATCATAATGATCCAATTAATTATGATATTTTTAAATATAAAATATACTTATTCGATATTTTTAGGGGTTGTAGATCATTGCAATTAAACAATCACAATGATTAAAAATTTATAGAATTTTTTCTACCTCATGCCCACAGAATTCCCATGTAGGTAATTTTCTTTATTAATTTTTAAATTCTTTTTTTGGAGTTAGCATTTCAAGGTTCATTGAGAATCTAAATTTGCAGATTTGACTGACAGTTGCAATGTGTCAAAATTGAAGTCATGGAATCAAACAAAATAATATATTTTCAAAACTATTTTTCAAAATATTGTTTAACTATATATATCAAGACATTATGTTGATCTATACAATTTAATTTTAGCATTGCTTTCTTTCCTTATGATCTCTAGAGTAAATAGGTTAATAAATATTTTCCTCAATCTCAAGTTATGCTTTGGTGTTTCGAATAAATACAAAATATTCGATAAAATGGGCGATGAGAAGATTAATGATTCATCACCGGAATAGGTCAATGCTAATGATATAGATATTTATATCATACATTTTCGTTGCGAATTATGTTTATCAATCTTGTCATTTATTTTGTCAATCCTTCATTGTATTGATATTCCACTAGCTCAATTGATTCCAAAAACAATAGTATATGTTCTACCCTTCATTGACATTTATAATGAGCAAAACATACTCTTTGATCTTAGTATTTTTTTTGTAATTACTATGTGTACTTATACAAAAAAAACTAATGGTTATACAATTCAAGTAAGGTATGATATTAAATTGATTAGGAGTTTACGGAGTGGGTATGATGATTGTAGAATAGCTTTAATATGAGTTACACTACTATATAATCATCAAATAAATTTTCAATTAACGATAGTTAAAGTAGATAGTGTAGGAGAGACAAAAGTTAAAACTTTTCTACCAAATTTTTTTAATTTTACAATAAATGATTTTAGAATTGAAATTTAGTTTGATTTTTTTTTATGAGCAACATGTTAATTCATAAATAATGTTGTTTTTTATACATTTTTTATTTTTTTATGTATATATATACATATATTTTTTAATTAATTTATATTTTATTAAATGTATTTTATTTATTATTTGTATTCATATTTCATTCATTCAATATGATTATTTCTCTTTTAAATGTAAAAACAAAAAATCACTATTTGAATTTGTTTAATAATAAGACAATTTCATTCTGAAACATCTAGTCTCAATTTTTATCAGTTCCTAGAACAAAGAAATTTTGATGTGGTACGATGAGACGTAATATACCAAGGGATGATGATAAGATTACATAAAATGAAGAACAAGAGTTAGAAATTATCAACATACGACATGGAGAGATATCTTCATTTCATGAATAAGTGATATTAATTGAATTAATCCACAATAATCCTCCAATTGGAAGGAAATTGATTAACTTTGATAAAAATGAGATCTTTTGTGACCTACCATTATATAGAACAATTTCGAAAGATAGTCATGTTCGCTACTTGAAAATGAAAATATATTATCAAAAAGGTAAAATAAATTATTTTTTGATTTCATGACTGTTCGATTATTTTTTTATTGCATTAGTGAACTTTAAATTGTTATTTTAAATTATAGTTCAAAATTATCTATTTATATATTTTTTATAATTTGGTCATCATATGATGGGTATTATATAATATGCAGATTATCAATATTTTTAAAAACTAACATTATTTCTATTAATTATTTTTTCAGGAATCAAGTGACAATAATATTTCAATAGATGTTTGGATATAGTAGACGAAGCCAGTGAATATTTCAGTAGTATGCGTATTATGTAACTCCAACCCACGTACAAGTTATTGACAAGATATTCAAGAAAGTTGTCCTAAAAAAGCTATTCAAAATTTTGGAACAATGATTGATTGGAAACACAAAAGTGATGGTGTTATTATGCACTATGTGTTTTGATGATTTGGTCTATGTATCTGTACATATCAACATTCAATATTGGTTACATCAATTGATACAATCCATTTATATAATACTTATAGAAATAAGCTACTAATCGTAGTAACTCTATCAACTAATGGCAAGCTTCTTCCATTAGTTTTTGCAATTGTTGATGAAGAAACCAATAAGTCTTGGTTATGATTTTTGGATAAAATAAAAACTTATATCGCCCTTGATAAACCCATATGCCTTACTTCAATAGGTATGAGTCTATAAAAAACACAATGAAATAGGTGTTTGCTTTCATGGAGGAATATGGTGGATCCCACCATTACTGCTTCTGCCACCTTCGCTCTAATTTTTTTGATCATATAAGTCAAAGGATTTGACTCGTCTATTCATTAAAGATGTGTTGATAGATATAAAGAGAAATTCAATTCTTATATGAAGAGAACTAAAGAGAAGAACAAGACTGCGATTGCATATTTGTCCAAGATGAAATCCAAAATATGGACAATATCGTACAATGGATGTCGAAGGTTTGGCACTATGAAAACCTATTTAGTTGAGGGGATGAATGCAATACTTCGTGGATGTGGACATCTTTCTATTATTGCACTTATATAGATATGTTTATCTCAATCGTTTATATTTATATTTTTTTATATGTATCAATTTAATATTATTATAAATTTACAAACGACTTTTACAAGATGTAAGAAATACATTTGTGAATGACTGGAAGAAGTAATGAAAGTTCAATCAAACAATGAAACATTGGTCAAATAAACACGTAGGCTATTTGATGTAATGAAATACATTTGATCATTGAGATAAGCCTATCCCACATGCACGATTAGAGGTTGATGATCACATAGAAATGATTTTCCATGTACAAATCGTAGGTATAAAAGTAAACCAATGGACGATAACATGTGTGTCGTACAATTGAAAAACGTCACTTGTAATTGTGGGAATGGCAAACTACGATGTACCATTTTCACATGTTCAACAGGTACTCATCGAAGAAAATATCTTTCTTTATTGATATTATAGGTAACATTTATGAATATATTTTCATGATAACATGTGTTAATTTGTCACTTTTGGTTCAACAAGTCATCACTAAATTGCGCTTACAATTTTAGTCACTTTGAGCTGAGATTCATAGGGCATTAGAGTCATTTACTCGGAACCATGATTCGACATGTAGGAGAGCTGTTAGCATAGGCCGTACTATAGTAAACGATTTCAAATATCAATGAATAGTGGACAAAACACTCAAGACTAATCAACGAGGCATACTGATCAAACTTTATATAAATGTCATGAATATATTACATTAAATCAAAATCATAATATTTTATAAATAAAACTTTATAGTATAGTATGACTATACTATAATTTTAATAATAAAACTTTGTCCATATGTTTACACGTATGATATTTTCATTTTATTGGACATTTTTTTTAATCAAACAATAATGGAAATATAAATTTTTAAAACTTTAATAAATAAAATGTTTAATAATAAAATTTTTGAAAAATGAATAAATACTTTCAAATTAATAGAATTGTTTTTAAGGTATAAAGATTTATAATTCTAAAAAACCAGAACGATTATGTTTCAAAAATTTTGAAATACTTATTTCAAAAGAAAATTTAAATTTTTCTAACAATTTAATAAAATGTTTTCTAAATACTTATTTTAAATAAATAATATATTATAATTTTTCATTAATAATAACTAATTCTTTTTCTATAATGAATAATACTTAGTTAATAATTTTGATATTATGAATACATGTTTCACAAAACAAAGATATGTTATGTAAATATTATAATAAAACTTATGCATAATCTATTTTTATGAAAATAGTTACTGAATATTAACAAAATACAAGTTATAATATTTATAATATATATATATATATATATATATATATATATGTATAGTTTTCTATATTCAGTTATATACAATTCACATGATGAATATTTTTCTAAAAAAAGGTTTTTAATATTGGATAGTTTTCAAAATAACTATTCCGTGTTCACGATTGTAGGAGAGTCTAGAGTGATGGTGATACAATTCCAAATAAAAAACATATCGCCTTTGTGCAACGATACAAAATATTCGATTCTTGATTGATTTTAAACTTCAAATATTAAAAAAGAATATTGATTTAATTTACATCTCGTTTTAATATATACCAAACAAGCTCTTGAATTTTATCTTTTACATCATCAAAACTCTCAAGAGTCAACTAAATCTACATTTGGAAAACCTATGAATCACTTTTATTCATAATGATCTTGGATAGAATTGATTTTATATATAAACATATGTCAAATTATCTTCTAAGAGAATTAATTTTTAAGAATCACTTCACAATTGTAATTGAAATTATAATTATACCATAACTAATTTTTAAATTATAATTTTAATATAAATATTGTTAAGTTAAAATCATAACATAAATTATAATTTAAAAATCATATAATATTTCTATAATAGAAATAGTATATAAAAATATTTTTTAATTATAAAGTTATAAAATATAATTAATAATATATATGAATAAATATGTTATTTAATTATCAAAATCAATTCTGATTTTTTATATTCCAAATATGAATTATTTTATAGTAATAATTATAAAAAATACTTTCAAATATATATCGATTCTAATTCTATTAAAATTTTCAATTATATTGAAATCAATTTTAGAATGATTTTTCCCAACATGGCCTAAACGTTTCATGTTAGTGTGCCGAAAAAGAAGTAAGGATGAATACTTCTTGAGCTTCAAAACTTAGAAAGACGTCACATAATTACAATTTTAATTTAAATGAAAATATAGAGATTTATTGTGTATGCACACCCACCCCCATAGGGTATATTATTAATTGTGTGTATGCGTGTATTTGCATTAAAATAAATAAATAAAATAAACAATGCAGTGCGCTACGCCATCGACTGATTGGGGGTAATTGCGCTGACGGCCGATAATATTGTTCTGACCATCACCTACCCCAACCCAACTCAACCCAGAAAAAGCAATATAAATAATATTGTTCATTAAAATCATTATATTAATAATGTTATGCGCCACTAGCAGTGGCGCTTTTATATGCACAATGAGTGGTGCCATCAATGATGGAGTCTTCTCTAAGGCACCTTAGGTAAGGCACCGTCCGTGATGGCGCATTAGATAAGCCACCATACGTGATGGTGCTATAGATCTGCTAAGCCCATACTTCTTCTTCTATATATATCTCACATATTAACAATTTTTTTCATTCATCTTCAAAGTTGAATAGAATCGGAGTTGAAGAAAATTTTGGTAATATCGTTTTTTCATTTTATAGTATTATTTATTTAAATTTTTATATTTCATAATAATTATACAATAATTGATTACATATATTTGTTTTACCATTTCAAAATGGATAAATACACTAGCGATTTTTTTTCATTTTTTTGGAATGCCATGTGATTTGCCCTACAATGAGGGTGAAAGTTCGCATACTCCTTCATGGCCTTGCACCAATATACCAAATGTCAATTATGGAGGTACTTATTTAATTACATATGTTAAGACATCCATTTTTTTATACTTATAATAATTAATTGTATTGTAGGTGTATCTTCAAGTCTTCAATTATCATTATCTTTAAATCATGATAACAATCCAAGTGTAAACATGGCTGAAGGATTCCCCATAGAAGGTAATTTTAGTGAGATTAAGTCTTAATATATAAAATTATTATCATTAATTTTTTTTAAGATATAGTCGACCTTGATGATGACGGTGGAGACACCGACTCGATTGAGGATTTTGAAGCCCTACCAACAAATGTTTGTGAGGACGAAGCACTAGAGACTGGAATTGAGGCACCTCGTGCAGTACAATTGCCCGGATCTCACTCTCGACAATTCTCTGGGGTGTTTCGTGAGGGAGGAATACTCTCTATCCAAAACAATTTGGTAAACACTTTCGTATCCGAAGAATTTAAATATGGTGGCAAATATAAGCGATACGATGAGAAGGTACATGTGCTGAATAAGGAAATTGCATTTGCTAGTAAAGTTCATTCCCAATATTGTGTTGCCCACTATCATATAAAACGAGGATATGAATTCATTGTTCATGTTAGTCAGCCCACATTCTGGGAGGGCAAATGTGCTCGTGCTAACATGGATCCTAAGTGTTAATGGCGCACAAAGATTATGCGATCTGCACGTGATGGAGTTTGGCAAGTATCAGTTTGTGACTTTCCACATACTTACATGGCATATATGGATGGAGCGCAACATCGCAACCTTTCTGGTTTATTCATTGGATATGAACTTATGCATACTGCGCATAGAGAAGGAGGTATAATTTAAATATTTCTTATTTTTTTTTACATAGTTTATATTTTTAATAACTTTTCTTTGTTGTAGATATTAAGATTGCAGATACTCGAAAATGTATTTTTGAAAAATATCAAAAGAAGATTACTTATAAACGTGTATGGTATGGTGCTCAACTTACTTTTGAATTGGTCTATGGAACATGCAAATCATCAGTGCAAAAGCTACCTGCATTATTTCTGGCAATCACACAATTCGATCCGGGTATAGTGGTCTCTTGGGACTGCTTTCCCATTATTGCAGGAGATGATCATAAAATCATACACTATGTTTTTTGGGCCTATGGTCCCTTTATTCGAGCATTCAAGTTTTTCAGGCCTGTTGTTATGGTCGATGCCACCTTTTTATATGGACATTATGACTACAAGTTGCTCGTAGCCACTACCAAGGATCGAGGTGGTCACATCCTACCGTTAACCTATGCATTCATCGACGAGGAGAGTAGAAATGCATATCTTTGGTTTATAGATTTGCTAGATGAACATTTTTTTTGTCGAGGCTAGGGTAGTATAATCTCGGACAGAGCTGCAGGCATGCTTGCAACTGTGAGGAATTACGCTGGGTTTCAAGAAGGCCGTCTGGCCCACTTTTGATGTTTGCGTCATTACGTTTCCAGCTTCAACAAGAAGTTTGGAAGCAAAATACTTAAGCAAATGGCTTACAACGCCGGAGCAACCTGTGATCCAAGAAAGATGATGATGTACCTCAAAAGGATTCAAAAGAAAAATATGATGGCTTATGCATGGTTCTTTGAGCCGGAAAATGGTCCATATGAGAGATGGGCACTCTCATATGATTCAGGTAGACGTTACGGGAATCTAACTTCTAATGCAATAGAGATCATGAACAACGTTCTCAAGGTTTGCCGTCGGTTTCCCTCATATACAATTGTTGAAACTACGTTGTACAAGTCAGCTACCATCCTCCACGAGCGTAAAGAGGAGATCACCTCGATGACAGAAAACCACCAAATATTATGTTTGAGGTTAATTAATTTCGAGTATTTTTAATGTTTATTATTTTACTTTATCTATAACACTTGTTATCTATGTATGTAGGCGCTCTCAGATGAGGCAAAACGTGAACGAGCTAAGACACACAAGGTGCGTCAATTCGAGACGGCGAATATGTCATTTCAGATTGAAGTTGTCAGCCATGGGAAAGGGAGACGCTATCGTTATAAAGTGATGCTTTGTAATCAGACTTGTTGTTGCAGAAAGTGGACTAAGTATAGTGTTTCATGCTCTCATGCTGTTGCTGCTGCTAAAAAGATGAAGGTAAGTGTCGACGTTCTCATGATTAGTCTCGATATATTGCATGCATTGAGACAAACATATAGTGAAGAGGTTTTCAATCCTCTTGACTCTGATACCTATGTCCCTTACTCGGGCTGGACCTTATACCATGATCCTACACGCCGTCGGACTATTGTTGGCAGATAGAGTCACACAAGAATACACAATGAGATTAATTGGGGAGTGAATCCACCACTAGCAGAATAGTCTGATAAATTTTGTTTTTTTTTATTTGAACTTTGATTAATTGCTAGTTGCAGTTATTTATTTTGGATATTTTATTTATCATTGTTTTCAAACTACTTTCATAAAAATAGCTTATTTGATAACAACAAAACACATCTAATCATGCCTACGCTGCCGTGATGATGATGGACGGGTCGCATCATGTGGACCACTATATGGTGGTGGAAATGGGAATCTCCAGTACCCATGTCCCCTCCCAGCACAAGACTGGCTTGATCCTGCATGGGGCATCATGAACTGCAGGTAAGGAGGCTGCTAAGAATATGACGGAGTCATAGCCAAGAGTGGTGGTCGCACATAGGAAGGAGCCTCGCATGTTGATGATCTAGTCATTGGTGCTGCATACTGTTGAAACAACTCTACATTGAAATCCTCGTATGCTTGGTCCATGTGAACCTGTGCAAGGTCATCATCACTAGGTAGTGGTGAGTGATGTGCCACGAGTGACTGGCTCCATCCAAGCTGCTGGCTAAGACCCTCAAATGCCCACGTTGCTTCTTGATCTCCAGCACGAAATCTATCTAGATGTGCGACCTGAAAACAAACAAGATATCAAAAATAAGTTTACACGATCTAACTCATATTTGCACAGAGGATTATTTTACCGCATAAGATATCTGTTCTGCATCTCCACCTCGATATCCATCACCCTTCTCTCGTCTTCTTCCAAGATACAGCTACGCGTGCGGCCTATACCAAGTCATGTACGCCGCCTCAGACACTATAGGGATGTCATGCATCTGGAGAATGTGAGTGTGCCTAGATGCCCACAAACCTATACGTGCAGCATGCTCCAACGTTCAATCAGTATCGTAGGAGTATCTGGTAAACTTATGTTCTGCAAGATATCGATCTGGAGGGAGTGGAATAACACGGCCACATCCAAACTGACGAGAAACTCGATCAGGGCAATGGGGCTCCACTCGAGATGCATATATCATCGGACCGACATACTGCCAAAGCATATGATCACATTCCGGAACACAGTAAATGTATATCCTTGTAAGGAGTCCACTCAAACTATCCAAAAAATAATGAAATGTGTGTAATGACAATATCCACGGTTCAACGAAAAATAAATTTATATGATAACAGCGTACCTCGTCATCCCCGCAAACCAAATCAAGTGTGTCACGGATTGGCTCTAACTTGTTAGAGATCACATTTGAGTGGTCGAGCCAACCTTCAAACCTCCAATCATACACGGACGGTTTAAACCCTTCGCCCTCCCAATATACATCGTGTGGGAAATGACGCTTCAGTATAGGACGTAGAGATGAGATCCCAGTATATGCCCACAACTGCATAAAAAACATTATAATATGATAAATTTTAACATATATAATACTAGTAGAGAAATCAAGAAATGGAACCTGAAGAAGACGATGGGCACCACCCATTGTAACTCGCCTAAGCGCATACAAATCAAGTTCGCGATACAAATTCGCTAGAACAGCTGTCCCCCAACTAGTAGTCATCCAGCAATCTTGATCTGCCATCCAATCAAAGACACTCAACTTGGCATGGTTACCGGTGGCATCCTAGAAAAAAACCCCGCAATAGACTAATAGTACCACTGCACGAGCAAGACGTACAACTTCCTCCTTTGGAGTCTTCGTTGTGATACCAATATATGTATCATCAATGTATGTCTAAAGTCCAGTCATAATGAACTGTGAATCACCAACAATGAAGATCTCCTCGGGCTCCCATACAAACTGTTCGACACATAGTTCGCGCCATTGCTGTGTTGCGCATTTTGTGTGTGTGCGAACCATCGGTATACCATCAATACAAAGACCCCACAACATAGAAACATTTTGGAAAGTGATAGTGGCCTCTCCACATGGTAAGAAGAAGGTGTGCGTCTCTGGACGCCATCTCTCTACTAAAGCTGTGAGTAAATTGGGGTATGTTTCCATTCGTAATGTCTTAAGAATTCCATAAAACCCTAATTATCGAGATATGTCACAGTCATCTCCTCCCATAATCTGCCTGCCAAGAATTTGTAACTGTGTTTGAATTGCATCATTTTAGGGTCTGATCCTTGTAATAGACCATAAGTAATGTGCTGCTGCTGCATATCCAATAGGTTCGGATCCTCAGGACCATGAACTCTTAAACGTAAGTACATGTCAATCTACAAAAAAAAAACATTACATAGTTAACAAGAAATAATATAATAAATTAATAAATTAAATATATTAGTCAATAATAAAAACATATTATTCATAAAAAAAATCTTACGTCAATGTACAAAAAAATTTAAAACAAATTGATAAATATCATTTATATAATAAAAAAACCATGACATTAATAAACAAAATAATTCATCAAACAATACAAAAAATTAAATAACTAACTTGATTGTTTTCATGCAATCAAAAAATTAAAATATCAAAACTTACGAATATAAAAACATATATAAAAATTTCATAATCTTACCCTTGTAATCAAAATGTTTTTTGATCACAATTTTACAATTGTAGGATATGAAGAACGATCGTGATATTTATAAAAAGAATGTAATAATAAGACAAGTGAGGTTGCATAGTAAATGAAACCTAGGTGACATCACTGATGGTTCCATGCTATGTGAACTCCTAGGTGACATCACTGATGACGTTCTTCAGCATACTATTCTAAAGTGTCATCAATGATGGCGTGTTAGACAAAGTGGCTATTATTATTAATATATTGTATTTATTAATCAATATTATTTATGTTAAATAAATATAGCGTTTTATTGTGTATGCACACCCATCCCCACATGGTATATTATTAATTGTGTGTATTAGTGTATTTGCATTAAAATAAATAAATAAAATAAACAATGCATTCATCTACTGACTGGGGGTAATTGTGCCAGCGGCCGAGATCTGACCGTCACCTACCCCAACCCAACCCAACCCAACCATGACGGACAGCCTGACATCATCCCCGTCCCGTCCCGATTAACTTTCCTGGGTTTAACAAAAAATTATAATTTTTATTTTTTAAATATTTAAAATTTAATGAAAAATATTAAATTTGATTTAATTTATTATAAAAAAGTTGATGGGCGTTTTAGCTTTCCTTTTTTATTATTATTCCATTTTTTGCAAGAAAAAATTGAAATTGAAGGCACGAGAGTTACAACATCCAGTAACTAACAATTGATATGTACTGTTTTTTTTAGAGGGGCAAAAAGCAAAGTGTGTATACTAGGGGCTAGAGGGTAGGGGCTAGGAAGGGAGGACATTTGGTTGGCAATCCCTATGAACCGAAGAATCTAAAGGGAAGGAACATATGTGCTTCATCACTGCTGCAGACACCAAATCCTGATCGCCGCTTGCCCGCCTCACCAGACCCCAACTCTGGTTCACAAAGCCCGTGGAGCTCCACTCGCCCATCGTCTCGTCCGAGACCATCAAACGGACGTCGTTGAGCGTGAACTGGTTCTCCACCAGCTGATTCAACACCACCGACTCGCTCACCGAGTTCTTCCGCCTCCGCTGCAACGCCGCATTCACGATGTGTATGAGCATCGCGTTGGACAGGCGTCGAACCCCTTTGGAGCCGCCCAGTATGATGCCCGGGTGAACCCATTTCGAACGCGGCGGCGCCGGCGGCGGACTTTTCTTGACGTGGCGGCCTCGGTAGAGAACGACGGATTCGGGCAGGTGGATCCGGAACCGGGTGAGCGGGTCGCCGACCAGCCAAACTGCCTTCGGGTCGAGTAGCATCATGTGCTTGAAATTGCGTCTGACCCGCCCGAGCAACATCGGGTAGCAAGCCCATCTTCTCAAGCTCATTGGAGCGTGATCCACGAACCCGGATAGAGAATTTTCCGGGTCAAGCTCCTCTGCTTCAAATCCAACCACAGACCCGTAACTCGGCCGGTTCAATTCAGTGTCGGTGTCGCTGCCGCCGCCGATCCCTGGATGCGCTTTTGTTCTTTTACCCCAAATGGGTTCCCCTCTATCCCTCGCTTTCCGGCTGGCTTTCACGAACTGGGCCACATCGAAACTCGCCGGAAACTGTGAATCGTTTCTCAAATTCAAACTGTACTGCGACAGAATTTTCCAAAAACGATCATTCTCCTGAATAATCACATCGTCTATTGAGGGTTTCCTCGTCGGGAAAACGAACACGAGATCGGATCTCGAAGCGGCGCCGGAGCGAAGAAACAAACGAATAAACAGTCTCAATTCATTCAACACCAGAGACTCAACGGCGTGAACCACAACGACGTCGGTCATTGCGACAGTACCCCTTCTATACAGAGTCCCCATTCCCTGCAAAGCTTGGGGCAAATGCGCTTTCTCAACAAGCACCCTTCTGGACTCGCCGTGGATTCGGCGGGTCGACGGCGGCAGAGTAGAGACAGTGAAGACAAGCGCGGCGGCGAACAGTAGCAGAAGGCATATGAATGCGGTGGTTTGGGCTCTGACTAGTATGTGTCCCAAGAGCGCACGGCGGAGAGGCGAACAAAAGGGGCTGAATTTGTGTCGGCGGCGGGTGTCCTGGTCGTCTCCGGGGAAGAAAACAAGAAGGAATCCCATTCCGAATCCGGCGTCGCCGCCTGGTGCGGCGGTGGTCCTCACGAATCCCATTCCAAAATGGGTTCCAACAAAGAAAGAATTTATGGCTTTTGGATGCTCGATGCTTTCTTTAATGGCGTCTCCTCCCTTCCTCTTGTCCCCTCCCCGATCCTTCTTGTATTGGAGCCCCCCGGCCCCGGCCCCCTCTCACGACAGTAGAAGAATGAATGCTGATGGGGCTGTTAACAAATCATCATCATCATTGGCGTCTAAATTGTCGTTAACTCTTCTTCTTTATCAACACCAAAACCAATAATATTCATTTTTTGTTTTTTTTTAAAAATAAAAAGGAGGGTGGAATATTTCCCATCTCACACACCTCACATGGATAATGGACTGTCATGTACATAACTGCAAGCTATGATCATCCACATCATTCTCCTCCATAGATTGTAAATACTGTTTTGATAATAGGAAAATGTATGGACAAGACAAGCAGAGTACGACGACGTTTTAATGATCCATTTTTGGCGCGTGCCAACACTTACCCTTAAGAAATTTCTCCATAATTTGAACTCTCGCCTGCGATTGAACTCCAAGGGGATCTTGATAGGCCGAATTTTGAAATTCAACTTCTTTAAGCATTACGAGATTTAGAGAAGAAACATTGAATAAATCAGGATGGAGCGGGCATTGATTAAGTGCTGGTGAATATAATATAGATAAAATAAATAAAAATGTGTTTGATAGATGGTTTTAGAAAATATTGATTAAATTGTATATTATTTGAAATGATAACTATACACTCTAATTAAATATTCTTTTTCAAATATAGAAAGAAAACCCTGTTCTCTAAATGAGTAAACAAATATTTTATCGTATAACAAACGTAAATTTTAAATTATTTGTATAATAAAATATTCAAAAAACAGAAAATTTCGAATATTTTACAAATAACAATATTCATTTATAAATTCTTTATGAAACTAAGATATTTTACAAAAAAAATATTGTCTTGTGACAGATATTAGGGTATCGCGTATAAAAAAAGTCTTGTGTTGAATTCTTTATGTAACGCAAAATGCATCCCTCCCATTCTGTTGGATTGTGTGCCATATCATTTTTGTACATAAGTGAGCTTAATGCTATCTGAAAAAGTGGCTGTCAAACTTAGAAACTTAGGCATTAAAGCTCAAGGTTAATTTAGTCCATTTTCATAAAATATTTATAATTTACCTACTAAATATATTAATTTATTAATATAAAACTAGGACGAAATGCGTGCTATCACGATGATACTTCATATGTGGTTAGACTTTCAGCTATGGATACCCAGCCTAGGAAACTAAATCATTGTTTAAGTCTCTTTGAAAATATGGTTAAACTATATTTTGTTTCATGAACATCTTTGATAACTCAATCTTTATCAACGAATATGTTCATTCTTTTTTTACTAAATTATATATGTTGTGCTTGACTAAGAAATTCTTATTGGATCAGAATCATTTATCTGGAATCCAAGTTAAGCTGATCCAAGTTAACAAGGTCCAAGTCAAGTTACATGTTTCCAACTAACATGAAATGGAGTAAGTGGATGTTGAAGTTAAGGATCTAATGAATCAAACGAGTGACACATGAAGTTTAAGTATATAAGAAACGTGAATTATATTAAAAAAGATTAGGTTTAATCAATTATTAGTGATTCATTATTTTTATATACTTTATTATTTCACTTTCAAATTTTAATATGAGATTACTTGTTATAATAACTATCCTTAAATCAAATTGGTCTTTGGTTTGATTAAAATTTGTTTTTTTGTAATTATAAATCATATTTAGATTATATATTGATTTGATTTTTGTCGTCCAAGTTCAATGCATCTTCTTTTATTTTTTATTGAAATTCAAATCAATACGAAATTCATCTTGATCATCCAAATCATGCCGCAAAGCAAACACCTTGATATTATGTTAAAATTTAGAATTCAATAAATTAAACAAGTAACAAATAAAATCTAAGTATACAAAAAACGTAAATTACATAAAAAAAGATTAAACATAACAAATTATTAGTAATCTACAATTCATGAAACTACTATAGACAAAATAATCCACTGAAAAGATAGCATAAAATGAAGAGTGGTCAGTCCAGGAATTTGTCTTGAAAATTACCATTGCGATAGGTGAATAAAAAAAAGCTCCTGTTCTCATCTAGATTGTGAAAGAGCAACTAGACGAGTTTTTCTTTGCTGATCATGTTGATTGTAATGTGTGTGCGAAGTCCTCTTTGTGAATTTCCATAATTCGGTGGTGTGACCCGAACCCAAGTGTTTCCTTTTGCAGATTTACTCCCTAAAAATCTTGATGCTCTCTTTGATTTAGTACATACAAAAGTATAAAAATCCATACAATATATCGTATTAGAAAAATATTGAATCAACCCCGAGTAATCGACTGAACCGGTTGAATTTCAAAGATCGGTAAAGAGTTTCGGACCCTATTTAGGCGCAGTTTGAAAGCATTGGATTAGCTTTAATGAGCTCACTTATCCATTAGTCATATCTGGGCCTGGCATTGCAATCTCATTCCCAGCAAACAAACTCTTCGGAGAAGAAGCGACACTGAGAAATTTGGTTTCTCATAAAAAAGAGTACTCGCTAAGTGGAGGTGTTCATTGCTTTTCCAGACCCTAACCATGCTCTCAGAGTGTTTCATGGTATCTTGACCTTAAAAAAATGAGCAATCAGGCACATATCGAACACGCCGAGTTCTGGTCAGTTAACAGTAGAAGAATGCTCTTGGATATTTAAAGAACACTGCATGTATGCTCCTATGTCTGACTTGATAAAATCTGCTCCCAAAGTGCTTCTCCGATCCCACGGTGTTTCTCCCATATTTCACTTTGATTCTGTGTAGCAAGCTGTTTAAGTAGTTTTGTTCACTTACAAAACAAGTGATTTCCGCCCAACTCATGGTGTCCATAATGTTCTTCGAGCTTTCGAGAGGTTGCCTTTTCAAGGGAACGCATTATTCTGTATGCAGCCAGCGTCTCCATTCCACCGTCATCGCCTTCCATCCCACGTATTGCTATGCCTCCGCAGCAGTCATATCCTCCTGAAATTTTGCATGAAAAAGAGAAGTTCAACATCTTACACATCGTGATGTTATTTACATCATTGAAGATAATTACCAGCTCTTGCTCCAGCTTCTCATATTTCTCCTTCAGTTCCAAGATATGGTGCCTCAGCCCCTGAAAAGAAGAATGGGAGCTGTCAGTATGGTGAAGTTCATAGCTGGAATGAAACACCACGGAAGAGTAAGTATCTTGCCTCCCTTCTTTGAAGCTCGATGGATCGAGCTAATGCCTGCCTTCGAGTAAGAAGTTTCTTGGGCCTAAAAGTAAGAGGGGGCTGATAATTTTTCCCACGATAGAGTATTATAGCGTGGCCCTTAGGAGTTTTGTCTACAGATACCAAGAGACCACCGCTCTCAGCCTCAAGTGAAATTGCAATGTGCTGGACTTGCGGGAGTGATTTCCATTTCACGATAATCTTCACCACTTCACGGAATTTCCAGTGCAGATGTATGTTCTCAATTGTACCATCGAAGATCTCTCGCCTCCCTATGGATGCAGAGACAACAGATATGCGTGCGTGATTTTGTATTCTATCAAGATAAGGAAAGAACACGGCATAGAGTATTTACCTAGTAGGAGGTACGGTTTCATGCTCAAGCCAATCCTACGCAGCACCACCCTTTCCTCATCAGTTAATATTTCCAGATCTGTAGGTAGCTCTTCTGGCTCTTGATTGCTTAGCACATCCTTCAGTGTCTTCTCAGCCTTCCAGATCTTTTCTTGTGCCTACGGAATAAAGAGGGGCATTAGTGCGGGAGTCGATGCACCAGGAAATATTTGGATGACTGTTTTCTTTCATACAAGAGCTAATTTCCTTTTAAGGGAATGCAGATTTGAGGCACGCCGAGCTACTGCAGAATCCTTCATCATCTTCTCTACTTCAATAGTGTTAGCACTGCTTCCCCAATGTGAGGTAGCAGCCACTGTCTCAGCCAGTGTTCCTGCAAGAAACGGTTGCTCAGAAGCATAGGTTCTGCAGTCAGCAGGCAGTGCCACTGTATTCCGAGCCTTCTCTTCAGCGTCCTGCTGGACAGCTGCTGCTTTCTCGGCTTCATTCAGTGCACTTGAAACGTCAGGAGGCAAAAAGTCATTGCCCCTGTAGAAGATAATGAACTCTTTGTTCCTAGAAAGGAGGGTTCCTCCTGTCAAAATCTGAAAGAAGGGCCAAAAAACACTGTAAACCGGTGAAAACCACCTCCAAATCAGAGGTAGCAAGCATAGAAGAGCGTACGTAATACACAAGTACCAGATATGTGTTACAAGTGTACCTTGAGTTCTTCTGCCATCCTTTCATTGTGCGTGTTCAAAACACCACGCTTAATAGCTATTACTGCTATAGCACTTTTTTCCCACAACTTCACTATTGCTGCAGCAAGACCCTCCAGTCCTCGGTTTCTTCCTGAGATGTTGGATAACAGTTAATAAGCTTTCATAGATAGTAACAAATGTTCAGAGTTGTGCTCACCAAGTACAAAATGTGGAGGCAATGTTCTTGCCATCCTGCGCAAAAAGGTCATTTCTGAATCTCGCAGGGTCCGCCTTGTTGCATATGGTAAAAGCCTAAACGGAGTCTTGTATCCCGGGACAATGGATGGGAGCAAGTCAGCATCTACAGGAACTGGTTCACGCCCTTGCCAGTCTGTGAACCTTGGTCCAAGTCCATCTAATAGGAGGTTAATTTCAGTTAAATCCAACTGCTCTTCTCGGGAGGGTTTGATAGGGTTCCTTGAGTTATGAAGGCCAGATGGCTCTGTAGCTTCCCTTATGTGGTGAACTGGAATGGTTTTAGATGAATAATCATGCAAAGATCCTGCAGCACCCACATCACCTTCAGCTTGTTTTCTGTATGAATTCACGCAATCGAGATTGTAGGTAATGCCTCTGTATAGCACAACTAAACCTCCTGATCTCCATATGATCAGACCTCCCGTTCTTCTCTGTCATGAATGTAAAGACAACATATGACGACAAAATGGACTTGACTGGGGGAACAGATACAGACTATAGAAGACGTTTCCATAGAGTAGTAGCATCATTTAAATGGACTTGCCAACAAGATTATGAGCAGCTAAAAATGGGCACTGACCTCCAAAAGTTCGTGTGCTGTCTTCATGTTCTCGGAAAGCGGCCCTTCAAATTTCAGCTTCACCAACTCCTGATGCTTCCATTTGTTATGAATGGAATCAACCAGTGCCTGCGTCACACCTGCAGCGCCAACATTTATTCTCTCTACCATCCTCAGAGAAACATTCCTAAGCCTCTTTAGATCTGGCTCAGGTATCAATCTTTCTGCAAATCTTGAGTTCCTATTCCTCGACTTCTCTCCTTTGATGAGTTGCTCACCCAACCTTCTTTCCCATGGCAGTGGATCGGAATCATTTGCATTATGAGCAGCATAAGATATCTTTTTATCTTCAAAGTCCTCAGCGATCAATATTTCATCTTTATCCGGCAACCATAGAGACGAAGCTGAATCCAATTTGTCAGTTTTTTCTTTACTGCCCGTCACTTCCTCTAGAGCTTCATACTGTTCATCAATATCAACCAACGGATCCTCAAATGACAGTTCCTCATGCACCATGTCAAGATGACGTTGCTCTGGTTGAACATCCAGTTCCACAATTCCACAACTACTATGATTCAACGAATTTGTATACTCTCGATTACCATGAGACCAAGGTGCTATAGTTGACCTGCTTATGGCACAAGACTCTGATCCTTCAGCAGCAGAACTACTCCTTGCACTTTTGGTTTCAACGAAAGCATCAGTTGGGGTTACAGAACTTTGGCTTGGAACAAAATTTGTTTCAGCAGATTGTTGCTGTTGCCAGGGGAAATTTTCTCTCAGCGAAGGGACTCTGAGAGACCATTTTTTCTGAACTTGCTCAAGAAAACTCGGCTTCAGCTTTCTCTGCTTCTTCACTATAGAGCTGTTTTGGCACATTTCCTCAAGCTGCGCAGATTCAGTGGAACAAATAATTTGGACCCTTCGAACTCTTATATCTTTGCAAGAAACGGCTTGAGGATCACATTTGAGAAAGGAAAACTGCCGTGAAGTTGTGGAAGCGGAAGACAATAATGCAGACGCCATCAGAGACCGAGAGCGGAAATTCCGCCACCACTACGAAAGAAGCACGGGTTTCTTTCCTCCCTTTCTATATCTCTGCAAGCGTAGGTAAGGCACGAGCTAAATTCACTCATCCTGAAGAAACCACAAACATCATGCACTGATGACACACGAAAGAACTAAAATGGTTGCTGCTTCTTGACCCCAAAAGACTCAACCGATGGAACACATGAGAAACGAAAAAAAACCAAAATCGGACCTGCAGTCAGCAGTGTTTTTCTAGGTTTTGAAACCCATTAGAATCCCTTTCACACAGAAATAAAGCCTGGGGGAGACAGATAGATGATGCCACCAGTGTAGAACAGTAAAACTTTCAACAATTGGTGATTTCAGCTGTCGCCAACGTAAACCAGTTTGTGTCTCTGCTAATTCCCAACCACTAATACTGTCGGCGAAGCGCCCCAGCATTACGCTACACCATCGATTAAGAGATACTCTTCTCCCAGCACATTGAGGAGACTGATACAGATATACCTCGCACAACTCAGAACGCAGGCTATCCTCACGGTCACCTTCTGCTCCACATTTCCCCAACTCTAACCAAGACGCGGCACGGCCCGTGATCTGTTGTTTGTACGGGCCAGTGCCGAGAACATTTAGCCCATGGCCCGTCTGCATACAAAATGATACTGTTAATTAATTATAATATTATAATAAATTGGAAGCAAACATTAAAATTATTAATTAAACGGGCCTACGCATGTTTCGGCCCTTATCTTAAAGCCCGTACGGGATTCCGTATTTTGCAGAACACGGTCCTGGGCTTCCCCAGGCCCAGCCCATGGTGACCCAGCCGATTCGTATTGAGCTGTCTCGGAAAGCTGGTCAACGGGCCCACACCACGTATTAAGATTTTTGGGGAATTGAAAAAGTTTTAAAATAAATAAGAAAAATTAGAAAGACCGAAGGCACATAATTTCTCATTTGTAGCACACTGCAGTTTTATAAGATCGAACGTGGTGGCCCGCTGGGCTTAACCAGCAGCACACACATATGAATCTTATATATTGTTGTTGAAGATGGTGAAGGTCTAGGGTCCATAATTTAATGGGCTTACTCTGACTAGTGGACCGGTCCCACCCATACTTACATCTATCTTAATCCAGGGATGAAATTGGGTGGATAGATGGTATTATCCAATCCATTCAATTAGATTATTTGAATTGGATTTAAATCACATTAGTTTAATAAATATCTATAAATTCAATCCAATTTATTTGATACATTTTTTTATCTATTAATATAAAACAGTATATTTGAGGCATTGATATATAATATTGAATATAAGTTTTTAGATGTAGTTTAAAAGCATAATATTAGTATATTTGAGTATAGTATAATTGCGTATATACATACTGAATTATAAGATATATAACAAATTATGTATTTGATATACGAGAATATAAGTTTTAGGTACAACAATCGAAAAAACTATTTGATATATAAGAATAAAAATAAATATATAATAATTTTTGAATGGGTATAAATTAGAAAACATGTCTTTGTATAGATAAAAGTAGTCTGCTTTCCCCCTCTTTTCATTTGTGTGTACAATTTAAATATTCAGATTGTCATATGTATGCTAATTAATCAAATATCAATTTATAAATAAATTAGAGTATAAATTTGTTATACTGTTAGCCACCCTGTTAGTTTAATGTTATATTTAACTTAATGTGCAAACTTATGTATTTTTCTATTGATCTATTTTCATGTTTTGCTGTTATTTAATAAAAAATGGGATTGATAGGATATGATGTGCACATAAATAATATCCTGAAGAAAATGGAGGCGACGTCACGGCACAGGCTTCAACGTAAAAACTAAAAATTATGAAATGAAAAGCAAACTCAACGCTCCTTAAATGAGGGGCAGTCGGATCTATGCCAGCCCTCCCCTACGCAAAATTCTTAAATGCAACGTAATTAACACGTCTTAATCCATAATTAAATCGCTAATCTGTCCTTTTAACCTTTGTATCAACGGTATTAAATTATGATGCCAAAAAATTGCGACTTAAAAAAAAATATAAATTGAAAAGCATCTATGGCCTCCCCGATCGACTATCCGGTATTGAACCCGAAGGGAGCTTTCATTAGTGAACCAGAAATTGATATTATATTTTACAATTATGAACAAAAAAATAAAAAATAATTTTATTCAAATTGTGTATTCTTTTGCTGATAATACAATTATGAACAAAAAATAAAAAAATAATACAAATATGGATATACATCCGGTTTGCAAACCCGCCTCTACAGTTCTTGCGACTTACTCTTTGATCTGGTGGCAGTAGGCGTAAGCACGTAGCAAGTGCTTGCGAAATCGGGGCAGGTTCAGTCGCACGTTTTGATGGGAAAGATAGATCCTCTTCGTGAACTCCCAGCCTTTGCTGTTAACGCTTGTGGGATCGACCAGAACGGGGTCGTCCCTGTGGTACTTCCGATACAGAGAGCTCTCCCTGGGGAGGATCTTGTAAGGGATGTACCGCAACCCGAATTTTCGAGCCGGTTCGCCGTAGTAAGAATCGGCCGCCCAGTCGGTCCCCAGAGGAATCACTTGGATGAAAACCGCGCGACGCTTCATGAAGATCAAGTGAGTCATAGCAGCTCCATGGACTCCGATCACGACGTCGCTCGAGTTCAGGATGTGGTAGATTTTGGCGAGCTCCATGCTTCTTTTGGGGCTCAGAACCTCGACTTTGAATCCAATTTCATTAGCCATTTTCACTAAAGCGTCTTGGTTTGTGATGGCCCTCGACCCGTTCCTCGATATTATAACAAGCTTAGGCTTGTTTGGGTCCTGCTCTGTTTCGAGTTTCTCTTCCTCGATGAGGCTTCTGATACGAGGCGCATAGGCTTGCCCCAAGAGATCATGGAAGTCTAGGATCGTCTTCTGGCTCTGCATCTGTGTAGGATCGATGGTGAGCTCGCCGTGAATTTTCAGTCCAACGATGGCTTCCGGGAAGCAGTGAGTCCTCTGATCAGCGTAGAAGTCTATGACCGGAAAATCAGTGAGCTGAGAGATAACATCGCCGTACTTGGTCATCCACCAATTGTGATACTCGAGTATCACAAACACCACTTTCCTGTTCATCTGCTGAGACGTGATGTACAGAGGCAAGATCCCGTCATTAAATTCATGGTAAAGGTTGCCCGTATATCCTCCCGTGGAAAAGAAAACGGCCGGAACGTCGTGACGAACGTCGCAGCGATGTTGGTCGATGTCTGAGTTGGGCTTCACGGTCAGCTTGAGCTCGTTGATTGTTTGCATCAGATCGGTCTCCCATTTTCTTGTGTACGGCCGAATCTTTTCACGCCGGAATTCCATTGATTCATCGCCTCCTCTCGAGGCATCAGAAGTGTAGAGAGTTAGGGAGGAAGATGCCGGATCAGTTCTCACATCCCCTTTCATCACACAGATATCTGATCTTGCACTTGTTCTATCACAACAAAGAGTCCCTGTGATAAAAATCGAAACTTTGATTGCACCCAGAGACGCTCATCACGGTAAACTGCACCAAAAAAAAGAACCGGAATCTAACCATTAGGAACGGAGGAGCAAATCCCAGAATTCGAACCAGCTTCAAAGCCAGTGCCAGGGGGGACAGAGGTTGTTGCTTTCTCAGAGTCTGGATACAACAAACCAGAATCCTAAACCCCAACGTCAAAAGAAACTAAAAGCAGCGAAAAGAAAAGAAGAAACTCACGAGTTGAGGACAGGCCAGAGGTGAGAAACAAGTACACGGGCACAAATCCCAAAACAAACGACGCCAGAGCAATATAAGCAAGGTGCAGAATCCTAGCCTTCGCTCTTCTGTTCATATGGGAAACTCTCCGAAAGAAGAAATCAAAAGAGTGAGGACCCGAATCCTCCTCTTCACGAAACACATACTGCGTCTTTTTCGAGGGGCTGTAGAGAAGTTTTCTGGCCATCCACGAAACAGAGAAGAGAAGATGCATGTGTGTTCAGAGGGTCGTCTGGGGGGCGTTGTTTGTTAGCTGGATGTGTATGTTTTTTGGGTATACCTTTGGATGGATTCCTGAAGCCCGAATTTTTCTGTAAAGCGAATGCTAACGCTGGAACTGGATGGAAATGGGACGCGCACTCCTCTTGAATCTTTCGCAAGGCAGTTCCGTGCAAACCCCGCCTTTGACCTAATTAATAAATTCATTTCAATCTAATAAAGATATACAATTAGCCCCAAGCTACTTTCCATCAGCCAAAGTCGCATTCATGGGTTTGTTTTCAGAAATCATTATCCTGAATAAAAACTTCTCCTCTATTTACCCATAAAAAATAAAAAAATAAAAAGGGTTGAAATTTGCATGGGAAAAGCAAGTCAACTTTGTGTTAACAAATGGAACCCTACTAACTAATACATGATGACTATTCCGGAAGGTTCTGAAAAACCAGAATTAAAAAAAGTGTTGTGGAATTTTGAAAATGCGATTCAGTAAATTATTCCAAATGAGCATTTTCAGAATTAAATAAATTAGTGCGTGCGTGTGCAGTAAGAAGAAGCAACCCCCGGAACGCGGTCTGGGCATATGATTGGTTGTCTATTTTAGAGGATTGCTCAATTTCCTTTCCCTTTCCATCTTTCAATTCTCGTATATTATTTTAATTCTGGTTATTTGTCGCTCTCTGTGGCAGAGAGACTCTCTGATGGACACTCTGCTGCGGTAAAAATACAAACCATCTTTATGTAGCTGCGGTGAATCAATATTTTAAAATCAATTTAATTCATAAAAAAAGTTTAATTCAAAATTAGGGATAAATCAAACAAATAAATTAAACGTTTTTTTAACACACTACGCTAAACAAGTTTGTTACCGTGGCTTCGCTATTGATTTCATTGTTTGATCTATTTTTGAAGTGGTTTAGCTGTTAGTCCTTGAAAATGCGTGTGGAGGAGGCAACTGGGCTCGACAAGGTGGATGAAGGCAGGCAGGCTCATTCATTATAGGTACCAAGATTTCCCCATAATAATCGCCTGCTAACAATTTCTTTCTTGCAAGAACCGGGGCAATTCGAAATGTAAAGGGTTTTAGTGATCTGGGTTTACTTTGACCATCCTGTCGTTATATAATGGTGCGTGATGCGCACCAAGTGCATGATTCGTTGGCTTTTAGTGATCACAGATGCGTGATTGTGTTATAGGTATTCATGAATATTTTTAGGTTAGTTATTGTATTTGATAAATTAATTTTATTTCACATCTGATTATATTAATTTATATAATATAAATGTATATATTTTGAAATAACGCACGCTTAAAATCCGATTATTGAAATCAACGAATCTAGCACCTATGCCTCCTGAATCTCGTACCCCTCACCCATTTTGGTGCAACCTGGAGGAACATGTTTGCAACGGGCAAGCTGATGTTTGATATGGGCTGTGGGCTCACATTTTTCCCTGCAGCCCGGAAAGTGATGTGATGTGCCAGGCCGTTGGATCTGGTAGTCATTAAGGATAATCTCAAGTCACAAATTCTTAATGTGTAGGATGGTGTTGAACTGTTTCTTTGTTTAGGATTAAAATAAAAAATAACTATTGTACAGTTATCATAGATAAGTTCAACAAGTTAGTTACCGGAAAATAGTAAAATGTACTACGTATATTTTATGATTTGGCAATTTATATCATATGTATTTGATAATAGTTAATTTTACCATAAATTAATTTTATATTATAATGTATACCATTTTTTATTAAATGAATATATCAATGCATCCTCAATTTTAAATTAACTAAAATCCCAAACCACAATTTCTTCTTCGTTTGATATTTTCCATTACCATCATTTTCTACTTTCATTCAAACAATTTTTCTTGTATCATTTAAAATCTATCGTCTTAAAATTAGACGATTTCTTCAGTAGTTATGTTTTTTTTCTACTTATTTTTATTTCCTAATTGGTATTATTTATCTTGATAAATATTGTTTTTGTTTTTGAAAATTATGATTTGCCCTCATTTAGAATGATGATGTTTTTCTTTGTTTCTCTTATTTTTGGATGAGTTTTTCATTATAACTATGTACACTGTTTATGTAAATGAAGTTGCATGCTGTTAAAAATGCATTATTTTTATAGATGATTTTTTTTGTTACAATTATATGCAATATGTACTATAAATGCAATTGCATAAATGCTGAAAATTCATTATAACTTTTGTGTTATATAGTAAAAATGTAAGATTTTTCATAAACATCGTATGTCACAAATATAGTAAAATTTTAAAATTTTTGAAAAAATCCAAATTACAGATCATGGAATATATCAGACATTAGATAAATTGATATTGATTATACCTTTTAATAGATTTTATTATTTACCAACTGCTAACAATAGATCACCTCTATAGTATCTACACATCAATTACTCTTTCGATAATCTTTTCAAAGCCATAAAATAATAGTGGATTATCTTATATACTACTAGAAAGAATAATCAATTTCCAGATAAATCTCAGAGAAAATAAATGATCAAGAATTTGGAAAAACGAATTTTTCATATTATTTTATATAGATATTTGATAATACATCTAATCAAATGTTTGTAAATACCTTATCTCATGAAAATTTAAAAGATATATATATATATATATATATATATTTAAATGTGATCCATATTAGATCTTTTATTTTAAAATTAATAAATATTAATTTTAAAATAATTCTCTATTAATTTATCTATTTTACCAATTATATCTTATATAATTTTATCATTCTATTTTATATCAAAAAATAGCTTCACTATTGTGTGTCTATAGGCTTTTTCAATTAAGATCATAATAATAAATTTAATGAACTAACTCTTAATTAATTAAAACCATTATTATCGATTATTATCCCAAGATGTGAAAATAATCAAATAAACTGATTAAGTCTTTCTATGCGTAGCTACCATGCAATAAATAACTTTCATCATATTTATATTTCATTTGATACTAGAACATGATTATATGTCTTTCTAATATATCGAAGTTATAATCACATTTAAACACTAACATTAAATGACCCACTTAAACCCTTCACATGCCATTAATTTGTGATTATGAGTTACTGTTAGGCTAGATGTAATTACTAAAGATAACATCTCATACGTAACATGAGTGATGAATTCTTTATTGATGAATCAACTATCTCTAACCTTAATAAGTTGCATCCCTTTTCATCTGTATTAGAAAAGCTTTGGTTAGACTCTTATTAGTAATGATAAAAAATACGAGGTTAAGATCAAGATAACTTTGTTGATTTTAAGTCTAACCTTACTTGCATGACTGTAATATTCAAGATCTTGCTACTAACACTTGGTTAGCTTCTAATAGTATTATCTAAAAAATGAGTCATCTAATGAATCGATTTTTTAATCGACGCCCACATTTTGGTTCTAGTAATTTCATTATATCAATTATGAGAACCATTGAAAACTCAATATATGCCAGTTTATCTGGATTTATGATATCATTGTTTCACAAATATTTTAACTAGAGAATTTTTTACCTTGAAAATAAATGCTTGAAGAATATAATTTTATAATTTCATCATAATTTTTAGAACACATAAATCAAGTAGAGGATTTTATCATTGATATAAATTTGATCATTATTTAAAATAAAATATCAAAAGATAAGATTTACCGATAAGTTAATTGTCTCTAGAACATATACACTAACATATAATTCCTAAATTTTGTACTTCTGTGAATTTTAATAGCTCTTATATTTTGTAGTTTGTTATATGAAAGTACTTAACGATTCTGACTTCTATCACTAATATATAGGTTTACTAGGCTGAGTTTCTCTATGGATTATTACAGATTGATGATTAGATGATATATGTTTGACATTTTAATATACCATTTATTATTGGATAATAAGAAAGTGTTATATATAGTAAGGTTGAAGCCCATGATAATGAATCACAAACGAATATGTCAACTATACACAATACTGAATTTATGGCTAACTAATGCTTTGATAATATCTTTGGTGCATTTGATGATTTAGTTGATTGCGTAATAAGTTTTGAGAATGGCAAACATCTTCTAGAATTATGTAGTTCCATATGACAAATGATCATGAGACATATATTAATTATAGTGAATTTGCAATTATGGTTAACACACTTTGTTTCTTGAGTTTGAGAATGATGTTGATGATTTTACGCTCACTATTAATGACAAGAAACCAACATCTTTCAATGAGGATGTCGGTATAAATATCGTCAAACTAAAAAGAGAAGCATCAAAGAAAAAAAGATAAGTGTGCAGCTAGTGAGAATCCTAATCATACATAGGAATGAAGTGTTGATCAAAAGAAGAGACAAAAGAAATGGTAAAGGCTCATTATTTTAGATGAAGAATATCTATTTCCTTTTATAAGAGTTGTTACATTAGAGTGAAGATTCAAAGAGAGACAGAAACTTGATTGTGGTGGCAGAGAAGAAAAGCTAAACCACATGGTTTTCATTTAAAACATATAATTATACACAACATATATTTGTGTAATTACAAATGTACCCTAACTATTTTCAACACTTTCCCTCAAATGATGCAGATGAAATTTGTGAAGTTTGCTTTTTTTACTCAAAGCGTGGGCATCGAAGAGACATGGTAAAAGTATCCCTCAACTAATCATCACACTTGACATAATCCCAATGGTTTCCATGTTAAGGCTCTCTGTCTCATTTATTGCTTACTGCTCCCACTGAAAATAGAATCTAAATCATTAAAAGGAATCCAGAACCCAAACGCATAATCCGAAATCGGATTCCATCTGGAGTGCCAATCTCTAACCACAACATTATGGAAAATGAGATTCAGGGCAATGAGAATAGCACTTTTTTTATCACATAAAATCTAAGATTGACTAGTGCTAGCACATAGAAAGTGTATGAGTCTTTGTAACCAAACAACTTCTGCTACAAATGCTACTAAAGCCCTATACTATGGTTATGTGCTTGATCTCGCAATAGTACGCTGTTTTCAACTTTTCCAATGTAACAAATTACTACCATAATAAATATTGTATCCACTAAATGATCGTTGGGTAATTGGATCCGCAGCCCAGTCAGAATCACAATTTGCTCGAATAGAGGAAAGAGATGAACATCTAGGGTCATCTTTGTGTAATGTCAACCCATCAAAATGAATGCCTCAGATATACCTCAATATTCTCATTAGCTACAGGTGCCTCGAAGCACGCATAAACTGGCAGTTCAGATTGATAATAAAGTAATGTTAGGATGAGTTAGAGTAAGATACTAAAGCCCACCTGCTAATGCTCGAAAGGTGGTTAATTTGGCCATAGGCTCACTTGCAGGATCATCATATGAGATCATTTCCGGTATGGCAATATGACTACATTCATGTAAACTAGCCTTCTTTAGTAAATTGGATGTGTAGTTTGTTTGTCGAATAGTGATAGTGTGAGCAGTCTGATCAATCTTCCTACCCAAAAAGTATTGGAGTGCCCTCATGTCTATAATTTGAAATCTGGTATGTAAGAGAATTCCCAATCAATATGATATCATTGACTTAAAGCAATAAAATTACCATGTCTCCTTTGTGTTGATAAATGAATAAGGAATCATCATCATCTGCCTTAAGAAATCCAAAGCTAATCAAAACATGCTGAAATCTATAGAACCAAGCTCTCGATGTCGACTTTAATACATAAATGGAGCGCTTCAAACAATAGACATATTTTGATGGATTGCCTCCCTCAAATCCTAACGTTGTTCCATGTAACCTTTAGTGAGTTATCCATTCAAAAAGGCATTCTTGACATCAAGTTGGAAAAGAGGCCAATCATTGTTAAGAGGAATTTGTAAAATCAACCTAATAGTGATAATTTTCACAACAGGATTGAAAGTTTCATCATAATCGATGCCATGTTAGGTAAAGCCCCAAGCTAGTATTCGTGCCTTGTAGCGATCTATAGAACTATTAGAATTGTATTAATCTTGAAAATCCATTTGCTCCCAACAACATTTCTATTAGGTGGACAAGGAACAATTTCCCAAGCTCGATTAAGATGCATAGCCTCGATTTCTTCTACTATGACTAAAACCCATCCTGGCTCAATAATAGCTTTATTAAAAGTTGTTTGTTCCTATGTTGATATAGCTGCCTTAGTAGTTAGAATATACTCGAGTAGAATGAAAACCCATTGAGGTTGATGTAGTCGAGTAGAATGACGTAGAGTTTCTAGCTCAGCTTCAAGATGCACATTAATGGTGGCATGAAGTTCATGATGGCTCAATGTCATCAGGTGTTGCGTGTCGTTTCCTCAACAAATTTTAAATATATAAAACGTAGAACGCAAAAGAGCGTAGTATGAGTATCGATCTTAGGGAGTTGTTTTTCGTGAAAAGTGTTTTGTAAGAAACTTTTATAAAATGTCATGGTTTTGTAAAAGGGGGTTTGTGTAATGCTGAAATAAAAGTTACAACCTAAGTGATAGGCCTTGACTAGAGGACATAGTTTCTGAGAATGAGATTTCATCTCCTTCCTTTGTCCATCCTTGTCTCAGTTTTCATTGATTATTTCCGAATAGCTGGTTATAGGAGTAAGGAATAGCTTACTCTCCCTTACACTCTAATTGACAAGGAGGCACGGGAATAGCCTCATGTGATTCCCCATTGGACGATTAAGAAGACAAGAGGGTTGCCATCGATTGCCTTCAAAACTAAATTGCGTGCGTGTGCCCAACTGTTGCCAATGGCCAGTGGCAGGCACGAGGTCACTACCTGTCCACTGTCGCGGTACCCCAGCCACAAACAATTCGCTACTTCCGTCGAATCGGTAGGGTTGGATTTGGTGCTCTTCACCTTGATGTTCACCAAAATACATGAGGAGTGACCTGCTACTCATGGACTTTGACTAGGAGTCGTTACAGAAAGACTGCAACAAGATGCACGGAAGTATGTGAAATCCGAAATGAATTCAACGAAGAACCGAGTGTATTGCTCAGGATTTGGACGGAAACTTCATCTACTCCCAGAAACTAAAGTGTTTTAGACACAAAGGGCCATGAAAATAGAAACGAAAATAGAAGTTAAGTGTTCTTCCTCCTTGGAGGGGAGGAAGAATTCAAAATTTATAAGAACAAAAATAAAGTGCGAAGGAAAAAGTCTCCAAAGCTAGTGTTCCAAGTTGTTTTTATCTCACTCCCCACGTGCATTAAGTCCTTCTGGTCCCCTTTCCATCATTCATTCTGTCTTGCGTGCGCCACCAGCTTTCCTTTGCATGCAAGTTAGCGTCCAATCATTGTTGCAGACCCTGACATGCTGTAAGTCAAGAGCCTTGATGAATGTCAGTCTTTCTCCCATAATCGTTCCAAGTCACATGCAAGGCACGAAAAGTCAGAGTCTGACCTATTGCAATACTCCTGCAATACTCCATGACTGCCTCCTGACATATCTCGGTTAAAGTGCATGAAAAAGACAAGGAAAATATATACAAAATAGGAAAATAGAATTTTTCTAGGAAAATCAATTACTATGAGTATAATTCCTAATTGAACGACTTAACACTAGATTAATACATAATTCTATCTAATAATAAACTAGAAAATGATACTTAACATCAGGATCGACAATTAACTCCATAAGCACCATGGCCGATGTGGCTGCAGAAGGACTAGCTTCCAATGTCATAGGATCGATCAATGGAGTGCATGACGATGATAACAAATAAACGATAGCAGGTGATGTATGAGATTCACAGGGGCTCGAAGAGTGTACTATTGAAGAAGACATCAAAAATTGAAAATTATGTTCATCAAAGGAAACATCCCAAGAAATCAACAAATGATGAGTATAAGGATCAAAACACTGATAGTCTTTCTTATAATCATTATAACCTAGAAAGATGCAACTCGAAGCCTTAGGAGCAAACTTGTTGCGGAATTTCCCAAAAATATGAACATAAGCTCAACAATCGAGAATTCGCAAAAAGGAGTAATCAACTTCAATGCCAAAACGAACATCTGAACTTAAGTTCTTCAGCGTAGCAATCGACAGAAAATTAATGATTTATACTATTGTATGAAAAATCTCAATTCATAAATAATTTGGAATTTCAACCTTGAACATGAAGGAAAGAGCCACCTCAATAATGCGAAGATGTTTTCGCTCTACAACAACATTGAGAGTAGAACGATGTGTACAAGAAGATTGTTGAATAATCCCAGATTCAATTAAGAAAGTCTTGAATTCGTTTGAGGTGTATTCACCCTCATCATCATCACACAAAATGCTGATTCAAGACTAAAAGAAATTTTCAACCTGGGCTCTAAAGTTTCAAAACTCTTGGAAAACTTCTGACTTAGATTTAAAAAAAAAATCCAAGTATAACAGGAGAAATCATCAATGGCTTGATCAGGTATGAGTGAATGGAAGGTTTATCTTAGAATGTTTTCCATGTTGATATGGGGTACATGATGCCAAAGAAAAATGAGTGGATAAAAGGTTTATCATAGAATGTTTTCTTTTGATCTAGTAACTATAAGGAACAAATGTTGTAGTGACCAAGACGATCATGCCGACACATGAGCATTTTTAGTACGATTGCAAAAGGGAATTGCTAAAACAATATTTTTTGAAGCAACAAAACAAGGACTCAAAAAATTGGAACAAAAAATAGAGGCTGGTCAAATGCAGGTGACCCATCAAGATAGTTCTTAAGTTTTATTTTATAAATAATTATTATGTATTTCTACATATTAATTTAGTACTAAGTTGCTCAAATTAAGTGTATTATTAATAAGTATTTTATTTATTAGAAAAATCCTATAATTATTGTTTACATATTATTTTGTATTATTTTTTTTATACTTTCATCAAAAGTGAGAGGAAGCAGTCGTAGAGTGTTGCGTGTGACAAAACATTGATATTTCGTGACTTTTACGGGACTTGGATCCATTGTGGGCAGAAGACTCACATCATTCATGCCCATTCATGACTGAACTTACTTAGTTTTCGAGAATAGATGAAGTTTCTTTTAATGTTTTGAACATAAATCTCGGTTCATCTTTGAATTTCTTCTAGATTTCGCATATTTCCACGGATCATGTTTTAGTGTTTCTATAATGTCTCTTAATCATGATCCATAAGTAGTCAGCCACTCCTTGCGGATTTTGATGAAGAGCAAAGTGAAGAGCACTATCTTCAACTCTATTTGTTCGAGGGAGATAACGAATTGTATGTGATCGACATATTTCTTCAATGGATGGGTAGTGATGTTGTACCTGCTATTGGTCATTGGCAACAGCTAAGCCCACGCGCAAAATTCAGTTTTGAGGGCAATCGATGGCAATGCTCTTGTATTCTTAATCATCCAAGAGGGAATCACATGAGACTATTCCCATCCCTCCTTGTAAAAGAGTGTAAGAGAGAGTAGGTTATTTATTGGTTCAATAACCAGTTATTCGGAGGGAATTAGTAAAAGTCGAGGTAAGAATAGACAAAGGAGGAAATAGAATCTCTTTCTCATGAGTTACTTCCCTTAGTCAAGGTTCATTACTTACATTGTATTTTTCATTTCTATATTTCAAAGCTCCTTTTACAAACTTGTGGATAGGTGAATGACACTCATACTATGTTTATTTGTGTTTTGCATTTTTCATAATTAAAATTTACTGAAAAAATGGCATGCAACAATAATATAACTGATCCTTCCTAGTGCCTCTAGGGAATGGTGTTTTGGACACTAGATCCTTCAAAAAACAAAGGAAGGGGTGAATACGCATTCTACCTGAAAACGATCCAACAATTTCAAAATAGATAACAAGTTGAACATGAACGTTGGGACAAGAAAGACATTAGGAAGGATTAAAGGGCCATAAGATGTATGGATACGGATCGGGCCATAATGTGTGACATGATGAGAATGATCACCTATAAAAATAAAATAATTGTCATTATATGAGAACAAAGAACAAAATTTACTAGCATTTGATGTGACATGAACCGATGCTCTACTATCTAAAATCCAGCTATTATTGATAGAATTTGAATTCAATGAAGGCTGGGATTGATGAGAAAGTGTGACACCTTTTAACTTGTGCATCAGTTGTTGCAAATTGGCCAAATAATGTGCCTGCAACCGATGAAATTGGGACTTCTGATAGCCATTAAACATCAGCTTTGATGCTGTGTAAGCAAACAAATTTCTAGGAAAATTTTGGTGGTAATATTGATCAACATAGTTCGTTGGATAATCTATGGACTCAATAATCTTGTAACGATCATAACAATTTACTAGTGTGTGGTCTTGGTGACCAAAAATGTACCCTAACTATTTAATTATATTCAACATATACTTGGGTAATTACAAATGTACCCTAACTATTTTCAACAAGAGTGTCAAACATAGGCTTTTGATGAAGTGTAACAATGTAGGTTGTTTTTGATAGTGGAAGATAACAAGAACTTTGGACAAAGGTTCATGGAAATTAAGAAAACTAAATTAATACTCCAATAAATGTGGGCCTTGGAATGTCAACAAGTGCATAAAAATTTCATGACCAGCTCATTTCAGGATTTGGGGCCTCTGAGATGCCTCCCTTTGAGGAGTTACATCTATCCTAACCAACAAGCCGTCAAAATATTTAAAAACATCTAAACCAACCAATATATGAACAACAGAAGGAATTGAACATCTTCTTTTGAAAAACAATATTTTAAAAATCATGTTGATTGAGAAAGAAAAAATATCAAATACTAACAAACAAAAGTTGAAGGAAAACAAAATTTGAATTAACTTAATAAAAAATTGAAAAAAATTACCCACATAATGCACAAATCAAAATTTGCACTAGGAGCAAGATCAAAATCTAAGATGATCTCATGTTACTATTCAATCAGGTTTTCATTACGATTATATCATCATAACTGAAAGAAATCCTAAAAGATAATTAATAGTTAATGTATAATCTGCTATTAAAACATGTTTTCCATGTTGTGAACTTCTATTAATATAATATAAAAAAATATTGTTTTACGCTTCTTTTAACTAAACATATGAGCATTTTATAATCTAAAAGATAACTATCAATGCAAAATTGCAAAAGTCCAACTCAAACAACAACAACAATAAAATTGTCCAACTCAATCAACAACAAGAGGATCACCACTTGATTGTCATAGGTGCACTACTTTGCTCTATCAGATTCAATCCAAGCTTCGTACATATTAGCCATCTTATCTCTCCAAGTATTCGGGTTACTTGTACCACTTGTATTATGGATATCTTCAGAATCTTCTTTTGAGATTCTATATTACAAAACGCATTTGGTACCACATTTTTCCTTCGGAAATATCTCATTTTCTTTTGAATAAAGTTATGAGTCAATGTGTTAGCTATGATAATGTACATTGATGTTTGAATAGCAAAAAAACTTGCTTCTTGAAGAATGCATCATTGAACTTTCATCAATCCCCATGCTTGCTCAATGTAGACGAATATCGCATATTGAAATGCTTTATTGCATTTTGTGGTGGTTTAGTATCAATACCCTATTCCTTCAAATGGTAATGGATAGATCTATAAAGAGTCAAAAAGCCTTCACAATTTGTATAATCATTCAAACAAGTATTGGCAACCTGCGCAAAAAAACTATTTTTTGTATATAGGAAATGACACATAATGCAGAATACTATCAGATCAATATCATAACTGAAAGAACTTTCAAGGGATTTCACTACTTAGTACGAGTTGATCCTAGCACCTTGCTATCCGAAGCTGATCCATCAATCCATACAACATATATATGAAGTTCAGTTGGTGATCACACACTCCAAGTAAAATTGTAAATAGTTGGCCCTTTTGATTCCTAAATCGTGGCTTACAATCATTCTTTACAGAAGTAGAAAATGTGGTCCAACAAGTGCATAAGGGCAATTATATCATAGAAAAAACAGAAGTCAATTATTGTCTTGAAGAATTAATATAATGTACATAAAAATTTATAAATTTAATACCTCAAAGAATCTAAATCTTGATGTATGATCAACATTGGTTTTCAGTTTTACTTGAATATGCAATTGATCTCATAATAAAAGAATTACTATTAACACGGTGTTGAAATGGTTTGACACTATTCATGTTGATATCTTGAAAGCATGCTTTTGTACTCTTGTTTTCCTATCATGTGCAAGAATCCATTGAAAATTGTAACAATTTCTAGCACTTCAACATTGTGGGTTTCAAATCAGCCTTCTCTTGTAAAAGAGTACTCAACTTCAAGAATACACTCCTCGTAAGTCTTGATAAGCCCCCTCATATATTCAATGATACACCATTCTAAAATTATAAAATGAAATCGATGGAAATTTGAGAAAACACAATGTGATCAAAATGGGAAAATAATAGAATATGAAACTCAGTAATGAACAACAAAGATAAGAGAGACAAATGCACATTTTCATGAACATAAACCAGTCATGATAATGAGATGAGAATTAAATAGGTTTCCATATTTACATACCATTAGAGCACTATGGGCTGCAAGAATGGATCCTTATAAAAGTTGTAATAATTTCTATAACATTAACACATAAAGTTTCTTATGCAAGATCTATAATTGGAGTGAATTCAAAACAATATTGACCAATTGTGAATGATGAGCCTTTGGTACCACTTTCTATAAAAATAGTAGTGGGTAGAACTAAGAAAATGCATATATGAGGTGAAGATAAATCTTAACAACCATCAAAATCAAGATATAGAAGACATGTAAGAAAACATGACATAAAGAGAGAACATGCCAAAAAAAGAACCAAGATTTCCATGGAACCACAATTACATTTGTAACAAATGTGTGGCCTTCAAGTTCAGGGTAAATTAATTACTTTTTTCATATATAATGTATTGCATATAGCTTTGTTATATGTATAGCTATTATGTAATAAGTTTCATTAACATCTATTAGATTCCCAACAAATATCTAATTCACAACTTAATGAAAACTTGTAAAAATACAATTTATTTTGATTATTATTTGTTCATGACATGTTGAAATGTATAAACATCCTTATATTATCATTTCTAATATTACACAAATAATTCAGCTAATACAAGTAGTAGGATTGCATGAAATTACAACACTCACAATTAATGGTATATTCTTAACTAATATAAATGATATATTTGATTGTTAATTATGTCTAATACAATTTCATTTAATATTATTTTAGGATAAAGAAAATTAGGAGGTCATAATAGTAGATTACATAAATATTCAATGATAGATTCTCATGATTTTTACTACTCATTACTATAAAAAGAAAATTTATTATGCAAAAATATACAATTTTGTTATTGCAGAATATTAAATTATATAATTTATCTTTAAATGTAGGAAGATATGTGCTACAATACCTAAATTAAAAATGAAATATTATGAATTTTTTGGATAGTATTTATTTTGATAGTTGGATCAATGGATATCAAATAAGAATTTTGTCTTCATGCTAGTTGTGTAAAGGTGCACACAATTTAATATTATATTTACACACAATACCAACTATTTCATCTTAACTATAAGATTTATGAAGGATGTATTTAGAACACTCATGCCTAGAAATCTATTATAGAAAATTTCAATTCTTACTCGTAGTGTAAGTGTTTAATCTAGTGGATAACCTAAGATTTAGCTATAGTGATTCAGTTTTTGTATTGTCAACCAAAAGAGTGTGACTTGGTGTTTTCTACCTTAATCGTCTTCAAAACTCATAGGAAGTGACTAGTTTACCATGAATCCCATTGCCTACACATGTTCTTCATCCAGAAAATCTGGATATTTATTAGTAATGTGTCTCATAATGTGGCAGTTACTACACTACATATTCTTAGCTTGGAATACAAATAATTCATTCATAATCTCAGACATCACATCAACATTTTGCTCACTTTCTGATGTTTTTGGCTTGCAATCCATCTCATAAACCCTCTTGTTTGAAGCTTGCTTCCTAATGATATGCCTAGAGTGTTTAGCTAACAAATAAACGGAAATTTTAGCATATTGTTGCAAATAAAGCAATCTCCGTATCAAATAAATTTAAAGTCCCTAATCCTCACAAAATACAAATTAAATACAAAGTGTACAGTGGAATTCGAGATCAATCATAAGGAGTTTGTACAAAACCCTCTATGGTTCTAACTACTCATATTTGGAAGGTAAAAGGTAATGGCATTACCATAAAACAGCCAAAATGTTAAAAACATCATACAGAAATTGTTTGCAAAAGCTAAAACATAAACAAACAATAATAAAGCAGTAAGGTTTATGGATTCCATCTACCATTGTTCATAGATTGGAAAAGTGGCGCTAGACTGGGTTTTGATCTCCTTCCTTCACGTTGGAAGTTCTTCTCCAGAAAAATCACCCTCTTTCACCTTCTCCTTCAGTATTCTTCGTGTTCGAGTTGGGGGAGAAACCCCCTCGTGTGTGGTCTGCAAACTACTGGTCGTCCCCTCCCCCCCCTTTTGCGACTCTCTCTCCTCCTCATCTTTCTCTCGCCTCCCACTTCCCAAGGCAAGTATATTCTCTGAAAAATCTGCTGCTCCTTGCCCTGACTTGCAGATTGCCACCGTGATAGTGTACTCATTGCCCCCTACAGTCTGGTGACTTGTACGAAATCCAGATTTCTTCCTTAAATCTCCAAAATCGGGTTGCTGCTAGACTCCAAAATCGGGTTAGACATGGGGTGGGATAAATCAAAGGATTTAGTCCACTAATACACCAAAAATCATATTTTCCCTAATCAAATAAAGATACTTAAATCTATAAAATTACCACTTAAACATAATTAAAAATTTATGATTTTTCAAATCCTAAAACATGAAAATTTGTATGCTATCACTTACTCTTTAGGCAAACCAAGCTCTTCTGTGGGTTTCTTTCTTCTCGACAATCCACCAGCTATTAAATCCACCATTGCGCTATTAGTACATAGCCGTCCATCATAAAAATATTTGACCAATGTATTGACCTGAAATCGATGATTCATGCATGTTAAGTGTCATTTTATACTTCTTTATTATGTAATACTATGTGTTAAATTAGGATTAAGTCACCTAAATTAGGAGTCATATTGGTAAGTATCTTATTTTATTATAAAAGTCTTATTTTCGTTATTTATACATATTTTATTGTCTTTTTATGTATTTTCAACCAAAAGTGTCAGGAGGCGGAGTTGGAGTATTGTAGAAGATTTGCAGGAGACTAGACGTTGACATTTCGTGACTTGTACGCGAAATAGACCCATTGTGGGCAGAAGACTGACACTAATCAGGGCCCCGAACTTACGACATGTTAAAGTCTACATCAATGATTGAACGCTTACTTGCATGCATGGGAAAACTGATCGTACATGTAAGACATAAAGGGAGTAGAGAAAGTTAATGCACGTGGGAGTGAATTAAAAGAAATTGGGATCAATTTGGATTGGACCTTTTTTCTCATTTTTGCTTCATCACTTGAACTTGTTCTCTCCTCTCCATCAAGGGAGGAAGAACACTTTATTCTTCTGCTTTTCAATTTCTATTTTCATGGTCATTCTTAGCTAAAGCTTTTTAGTTTTTTGAAATAGATGAAGTTTACTTCCACATCTTGAGCATCAATCTCGGTTCTTTACTAAATTTCTTCCAGATTTTGCATAATCCTATGCGTCATGCTACAGTGTTTATATAACGTCTCTTAATTATGGTCCATGAGTAATAGGTCACTCCTTGCGGATTTTGATGAAGAGCAAAATGAAGAGCACCATCTACAACCCTATTTGTATGAGGGAGATAGCAAATTTTTTGTGATTGGGATACCGCAACTGTAGATGCGTAGTGATCTCGTACTCGTCATTGTTCATTGGCAACAACTAGGCACATGCGTAGAATTTTATTTTGAGGTCAATCGACGGCAATCCTCTTGTCCTCTCAACCATCCAAAGGAGAATCACATGAGACTGTTCCTGTGCCTTTTTGTCGATTAGAGTGTAAGGGAGAATAGACTATTTCTTGCTCTTATAACCAATTATTCGGAAGGAATCAATGCTAAATGAGGCGAGGATAGACAGAAGGAGGAAATAGAATCTATTTCCCAAAAACTACTTCTCTTAGTCAATGTTCATTACGTGCGCTGTATCTTTCTTTTTTATATTTCAAAAACCTCTTTTACAAATCCATGACAATTTGTAAAAGTTTAGTACAAAACACTTTTTGCAAAACTCAACTCCCTGAGATAGGATCTTCATTTGATTGTTCAATATCACTGATCTCCTTCCTTATCAGTTGAACCTTCGAATATAGAAAATATTTGTTCAAAAATACCTTCATGCTAGACAAGTCTGTAATGCCCTCAAGCCTTCGATAATTGAACCATGCCTTTGTGCTCCCTTCAAATGTAAATTGAAATACTCTCAATCTCAATTAAATAGTATCCTCAATCATTGTAGCACTCTTGAAGGACATGCAAACTGCCGTGACATTGTCCAAATGTTCATGTGATTTCTCTTCAATTTTGTCATAATATTTCAGTAGAAATTTAATCATCGTTGTCTTCTATTCATTGATTGTATTATAAAAAAAATCTGATGCATAGTCCTTTGCATAAATTGTCTACTACCTTTAACACATTTAGTGTTTTCTCCAATTCTACCTTAATAAGATGAATTTGGTTAGTGGCAAGGAGTCTTCTCAACTTAGCCACTTCCCTAACTCTCTAGTGATTCCTCATAGCAGCTCTCTTGATTTCAAGATTAAAATCCAAATAGCTTACACAAGAGGAATGCAGATGTATCAATCAAAACACATAACAATTAAACACAGCTACCTGGCGATGAAAAACTTTGCATATGTCATAAATATGCAATTCCACGTATCCAATAAATTCATAAGCCTAATTTACACTCAATCATAAAAGAAATGCGAGCATAGTGGATTAGAATCGAACACAATGAGTTTATATTTGTTGTGTGAAGATTGATTCATTCTGTTTTGGCATGGTGAAAGATTTAGTCTAAGCTGAGACTAATGAAGTTCTTCAATAAAATTTAGTAGACAAAACTAATAAACTAGTAAGCTAGATTGCTGTCTAGAAAGAAACGAGTTGATGCCTTAGGACTCACATAAGTGGAAGTTTGTTTATATACAAACTTCTATAATTACTATTGTGAAATTCTTAAAAAAATCATTAAAAAAGTTAGAAGTGTTTCACCAATGCTCCAATCAGAATTTGGGAAGTGTCGCTCTAAAACCAATGTTCGCACACATCTAGATATATCAAGTAAGATGCATACATGGAAAAAGATTATTATCTTCTTGTGAATTATTTACCAAGGTTGGACAACGATTTCGAAGAGGTAACCAACATCGTAGATGTCAACGAGGAAGTCTAGAAGGAGATTGAACAAGTACACATCTATAATCTTTGAAGTTTGGTATACTCGCGGACAGATTATGTATTTATTTCAGCATGTATTGAGGCTGTACATATTGATATACAAATTGTGGCCTCATTATGTGTATTAAAGGGAAATCTCTGGAAATGATTAAGCTATCAAAAATAACTACATTAGCTTTATAGTTGCGACCACAAAAAGAAAATTTGTAGAAGAGGTTAGAGAGTATGTGGATGCATCTTTGGTTCATTCAGAATACCCCAACGATCCAAATATCATGGTTTAGGGTATGAACTTCTCATGTGCAGATACATGTAATGACTCATTAGTGCTGGCGTGGAGGGTTTCCATTTTACTTTAGAGATCGAACTTCAAGTCATATAACAACATCGACTCTTCGAGGCATTCTAGGAGAAACGGATGGGTGTGCAAGGGGTTTATATTGTTCCATGAAATGGAGGAATTGAATGTGCGAAAGTGTGTGGAGCGGAATAGTCTCGGGTTAATAATGCTGCAACAAGGTTGAGACTTGGCAAAGTAGTGTTTGGCTTTAGAAATGATTTAATTCCAAACCTGTGAGGTTAAATTGCTTTCTTACATTAAGTGATTGCAAGAGAGAACTATTGCTCATAGTCTCTCCTTTGATTCTAATCATTGAAGCATCTGTGCTTTATTTTTGTGTTGGTAGACTTTGACATGGATTGTATGTCTTTCTTTTGAAATGTATAGGCACCAGTTAACTTTTGACTGGGTGATACATTGTGCATCACACTGCAAATACTATAAATATAATATTATGTTAAGCTCTCACACTGTATTTGAATATACTTGGTGCTTTGCAAATATGATGTTTCATCACATAAAATATTAATGGGGGTGTTTCAAGAGTTCATGACAAGCTTTGAAGCACTACTTATCCATGAATGCGTCGTTATGCATTATTGAAGAACTCTAGAAATATTGAAAAAGAAGCACCACAAATGTCTTATGCACAATACTACAAAAATGCTATAAACACAACGTTTTTCAATCTCTTGCACTATATTCGAATATACATTATGCTTTTGCAGACAAATGTTTGATGCATGAAATAGTTGGAATAAGATGTTTCAAACATTATCTAAGGGACAGATCAAGACAAAAGTTATCAAACAATTATCTTATAGTAGTTGTAGAGCGGATGCTCCTTGATGATCAGATGTTGTTCCACTCGATTTCGATCGACGAATTTGGGAACCTACATCTCATCAACAATACTTCTTGGAAGGTCTTGATATCTCTCTGAAAGCAATGTGTAATCATTATTTTTGTTATCATGAACAGGTAGACAAGTGTCATATGTCTTGGAGTCATCCCATTGGAACAGAAGTTGGACACTACATTGGAGTTTTATTAATCACTAGATAGTATCTTGCAATTAGTCAATGTGTTTTCCAACTAAGAACAATAGCATCGTATATTGTCAACTTGTTGCTCAAACAAAATAATCTTACTAGCCAATAGAAAACCAAATTATGACGTCATAATGCTCCATACAAAAGTGTATTCGTTCTCTTATCCTCAGTCGGAGATACACTATAATAGGTAAATAATTAACACATAATAAGCACATTTGACATTGTATACTTATCAACTACTTTAATATATTGACTAAGATTGACTAAAATCTGGTACCATTTTGCTCGTAGATGATGGCATCTGTTATGGGAGCTCCCCACTTCACATCTTGAGCGTAAATAATGTCCATCAATATATCGTTCACATCGAATATTAATAACTTTCTTGGAGGGTACACATACTCACTCAAAGATCCGTCATATAGCCATTGACACTCACACCAATGCAATCACATGTACACTTCAACATTCTCTTCACTTAATTTCTCTACCTGGTCAACCATACTCCTCTAGAACTGAAACTCACTTTAGTGCATCACTCCCCTACTCTAGATGCATATTGTCACCGTCATTCTCAATTGCGTCAGCATTCGCATTCTATCATGTACATTGTCGACGAGATCAAGTGGTTCCACACCATAAATACATTCAAGGTGCATTTATAAAAGATGATAGTATGTCATCTATGATTTCATTCGACTGAAGAATAAAGTAAAAAATTTCTTAGTTACACGCTTGGGCAAAACCTCGAAATCCATTGCAAACCACATAAATACAGTGCCATATTTACCATGTAAGGAATAGTAAAGACACGTAGTATTAGATGTATGTCCTTTTCTTGACAGATCTACAAAAATGCTAGAACGTTGGTAATGGACCGTGGAGTTAAGTGTGAAAGTGAGATTTACAATGTCGCAAGGATCTATGTCCGAGATGGGGGTGGAATCAGTAGCAATCCGCATCAAAAGTGCTCGATGCTCATTGTAAGCCCTATGACTCCACACCTTTTTTGAGATTCGGAGTCTAAGATTTCACCATTCAGTTTATGCTGCATTGCCTAAGAGAACGATTAGAACTAAGATTGGAACTAAATCCATTAATTTGGTCCCAACCAGGAATGAAAAATGCAAACAGTGGTGCTAGTCACAAAAATGCAGAAACATACAATAAAATCTGAGTTTTGTAGCAAAATATTAATCATTTTTTATCCTTAAACACTCAAAAAAATATGTGTTATCACCTATTGAAGTTAACTACTTTCCCCATTGAATGTTGAGAACCTTTAAATAGAACACTGGATATTCAATTCCACAATGTTTCCTTATTATAGATCCTGTAGTATATCCGAAGCAAATGATCTCATGGAATGCGATGCTCTATACCAATATTCTCCATCTACAAGACATTTGAGTAAATGGATATGTTAGTAATGTTTTCAAAAATTTTTGAAACCTATTTTTTCTTTTTTAAAATTAGTCTAGAAAAGTAGAACTAATTTATTCCTTATTTTTTCAAAAATAATTTTTGTAGTATAATTTTAAAAGTAATTTTGTTAGAATTACTTTTACAATTGATAGTGTTCTAAAATAAAATTATTTTTACTTTTTGAAAAGTAGTAGGCTTTAAAAATTTTCCAGAAAAGTGTTGTTGACAAACATTATTTAAGAAGCACTAAAAACCATGAAGAGTGGTGTTCGGGTGAGTATATGGTCTATCTACTTCAATGAAGTACTCGATACATATGAACACAATCCTTGTTTAAGCTATTGATGCTCACACATTCAACCAAGCACTGATGCTTTCACACTCAATGCATGCAATACTCAATTCAAATACATTCAACACCATAATAATGTAGTTGTGTAATCAAATATAAAATTATCGAATTAGCTCATTAAATTGGGTATTTTCGTGTATAAAAAGCACCACACTACATAGTAAGATATAAGGGTCTACACAATAAGCAATTATTGCCTAGTGGTGTATGCGATGTGCGACCTAGTCATTATATATCACTTCAACTTGCTCATCGTACCAAGCATTCCATGCTTGGTTCAAGTCAACAGAATTTATGTTGTTGTCTACGTTGTTGCTATCTCCATAAGTCCACCAGCATCTTATTCTCTAGGGATAAATGATCATCTTCTTCCTAATGTGGTTGTGGAGCAATGCAGATGCTAATATAATTCGATTCTGCATATGTATTGAATAGCAGCTTGCTGATTGAAGTATATCCCACTAGATCTTCATTAATCTTCATGCTCGTTCAATCACGTTTTTTGTTGATGTATGCACATGCTTAAGAGCTTTTTGGCATTTTGGGGTGATTTACTTCCTTATTCCAAATCCTTCAAAGTATAATGCATACTTTGATATAGTGCCATAAATCCTTACACGTTAGTATATCCATTATCATATAGGATTTACAATCATTACTCTCATGTTGACTATTTAGTCCTTAGGAAGATAAAATAAAATAGAATATCACTAAAAAACACAAGGCTTTTTTTGTAGATGTATGAAAAAGAGGCAACATCAAAGTCTTAATTATATATATATACATAACTTAGAATTGAATAAATACTTATTTTAAATTATGTTAATAATATTGTTTTGGATTTCTAATTTTTAAAATAAATATTTACTGCATTTTTATTGTATATATATATTTGTTTGGTTGTAAATGTATTAATTTATACTTACTTTTGATAATAGCTAAATTAATTTGTATTTTATTTGTTTACCTGATTGCCATCTCTTAACACAACATTGGCTATCTTGTTAACGTAAAATAGCCATTTACAGATTGGCCCCATTACGAAAAAAAAAAATGCAGTGGAGAAACCCCATGTCTTATAATTTCCAAATGTCACAGTTAACAAAAAGGGTTTTCTTTAACTCTCCTAAAATAGAAACAGAATGCATTCCTCGTTTCCATCCGTCTTTGTATGCCGCCCCTCTGAACCTTAATAGGGTTTCCTCATATCCATAAACATTATGTAAATGATACTTGACACGGATCCGTCCAGAGGCGTTTCTGACTGAAGACAATCGCACAATTTAAATTTAGAAAACTATCTACTTACTTGTTTGGTAAACAAATAATTTCAAATTACTATATAAATAATATTATTAAAAAATTAAGTTTCTCATAGTATACTAAACCGTATACTATAATATCTTTTTATTAATTTTAAAATTGTATTTTAAGTTAAATTAAAAAGTTTGTACACGCCATATATAATATTATTATTAAAAAGTAAAAAGAAGAGTGAATGCTTTTCGGTGTGGTAGGTAGTTTTTTTATTTTTTTATTTTTGTCGCAGATTGGAACATGTGCTGTCGGTAACAAGCATATGCATTACACTGACAAAATAGTATTAATTTAGTCTGTAGCAAAGGTGCCAAAAATTTGCGAATTAAAATATAATACAAATTGAAAAGCATCTATGGCCTCTCGCTCGAGCCTCGAAATATTGGAAACCGGACCGGTGGATCGACTATCCGCGACGAATAAAAAAATAAAAAATAATTTTATCTGAATTGTGTGTTTTTTGTTGATAATACAATTATGGACAAAAAATAAAAAATAATACAAAACCGACCTCTACAGTTGTTGCGCCTTACTCTTTGATCTGGCGGCAGTAGGCGTAAGCACGTAGCAAGTGCTTGCGAAATCGGGCAGGTTCAGTTGTACGTTTTGATGGGAAAGATAGATCCTCTTCGTGAACTCCCAGCCTTTCCTGCTAACGCTTCTCGGATTGACCAGAACGGGGTCGTCCCTGTGGTACTCCAGATACAGAGAGCTCTCCTCGGGGAGGATCTTGTAAGGCATGTACCGCAACCCGAATTTTCGAGCCGGTTCGCCGTAGTAAGAATCGGCCGCCCAGTCGGTCCCAAGAGGAATCACTTGGATGAAAACTGCGCGACGCTTCATGAAGATCAAGTGAGTCATAGCAGCTCCATGGACTCCGATCACGACGTCGCTCAAGTTCAGGAGGTGGTAGATTTTGGCGAGCTCGGTCCTTTTATTGGGGCTCAGAACCTCGACTTTGAATCCAATTTCAGTAGCCATTTTCACTAAAGCGTCTTGGTTTGTGATGGCCCTCGACACGTTCCTCGATATTATAGCAAGCTTAGACTTGTCTGGGTCATGCTCTGTTTCGAGTTTCTCTTCCTCGATGAGGCTTCTGATACGAGGCGCATAGGCTTGCCCCAAGAGATCATGGAAGTCTAGGATCGTCTTCTGGTTCTGAATCTGTGTAGGATCGATGGTGAGCTCACCGTGAATTCTCAGTCCGACGATGGCTTCGGGGAAGCAGTGAGACCTCTGATCAGCGTAGAAGTCTATGACCGGAAACTCAGTGAGCTGAGAGATAACATCCCATACTTGGTCATCCACCAATTATGATACTCGAGTATCACAAACACCACTTTTCTGTTCATCTGCTGAGATGTGATGTACAGAGGCAAGATCCCGTCATTAAATTCATGGTAAAGGTTGCCCGTATATCCCCGGTGGAAAAGAAAACCGCCGTAATGTCGTGACGAACGTCGCAGCGATGTTGGTCGATGCCTGAGTTGGGCTTCACGATCAGCTCGAGCTCGTTGATTGTTTGCATCAGATCAGTCTCCCATTTTCTTGTGTACGGCCGAATCTTTTCACGCCGGAATTCGATTGATTCATTGCCTCCTCTCGACGCATCAGAAGTGTAGAGAGTTACGGAGGAAGATGCAGGATCAGTTCTCACATCCCCTTTCATCACACAGACATCTGATCTTGCACTTGTTCTATCACAACAAAGAGTCCCTGTGATAAAAACCGAAACTTTGATTGCACCCAGAGACGTCCATCATCGTAAACTGCACCATACGAAAGAACCAGAATCTCACCATTAGGAACGGAGGCGCAAAAGCCAGGGGGGGAGACAGAGCTTGTTGCTGTCTCAGAGTCTGGATACACAAATCAGAATTCTAAACCCCAACGTCAAAAGAAACTAAAAGCAGAGAAAAGAAAAGAAGAAGCTCACGAGTGGAGGACAGGCCAGAGGTGAGAAACAAGTACACGGGCACAAATCCCAACACAAACGACGCCAGAGCAATGTAAGCAAGGTGGAGAATCGTAGCTTTCGCTCTTCTGTTCATATGGGGGAACTCTCTGGAAGAGGTAATCAACAGAAATCAAAACACATCTGTTCAGAGGGTCGTCTGAGGGGGCGTCGTTTGTTTGCTGGAAGTGTACGTTTTTGGGGTATACCTGTCGGTGGATTCCTGAAACTCGAATTTTTTCTGTAAAGCGAATGCTGGCGCTGAAACTGGATGGAAATGAGACGCGGACTCCTCTTGAGTCTTTCGCAAGGCAGCTCCGTGCAAACCCGCCTCCGACCTAATTAATAAATTCATTTCTAGCTAATAAACAAATACACTTAGCCCAAGCTACTCTCAATCAACCAAATTCGGATTCATGGGTTTGTTTTCAGAAATCATTATCCTCAATAAAAACTTCTCCTTTATTTACCAATAAAAAAATAAAAAATAAAAGGTTGAAATTTGAATGGGAAAAGCAAGTCAACGTCGTGTAAATAAATGGAACTGTAATGATTAATTAATACATGATTATTCCGGACTTTCTGAAAAATCAGAATGTGGCTGGTGGCTACAAAGAATTAGAAAGAGCGTTATGGAATTTTCAAAATGCGATTGAGTCATAAACATTTTTGGTTCTTCCTCTCCACCAAGGGAGGAAGAACACTTTAGCTTTCTATTTCGTTTTCTGTTTTCATGACCATTCAAGGCTAAACCTTTTTAGTTTATGGGAATATATGAAGTTTCTTTTCAAGTCTTGAGCACCAATCTTAGTTATTTGATGAATTCATTCCGGATTTTGCATACTTTCACGTATTTTGTTACATCCTTTCTGTAACGTCACCTAGTAACAATCCATGAGTAGCAGGCCACTCCTTATGGATTTTGATGAAAAGCAAGGTGAAGAACATCATCTCCAATCCTACTGGTTCGAAAGAAGTAGCGAATTGTTTGTGATCAAGGTATTGTGGCAATGGATGTGTAGTGACCTCATGCTTGCCGCTAATAATCGGCAACAATAGGGTACACATGCAGAATTCGGTTTTGAAGGCAATCGATGGCAATCCTCTTGTTTTCTCAATCGTCTAAGGGGGAATCACATAAGGCTATTTTTATGTCTCCTTGTCAATCAGAGTGTGAGGAGAGTAGACTATTCCTTGCTCCTATAACCAGCTATTCGGATGGAATCAGTGAAAGCCAAGGCGGGGATAGACAAAAGGAGGAAACGGAATCTAATTCCCAAGAACTGCATCCCGTAGTCAAGATTCATTACTTACGTTATATCTTTTATTTCTATACTTCAAAAAACCCCTCTTACAAACCCATGACAATTTGTAAGAGTTTCTACAAAACACTTTTCACAAAACTCAACTCCCTAAAATCGACACTCATTCTACGTTTTATTGTGTTCTACGTTTCCTTGGGTTTTGAAGAGTTCATGAGTTTCCATGATAAATACAAAATCAAAGAAAGTTTAACTAAGGGAGTGGGCGAAAGCAAAGGTGAGGCCTCCCAAGGGATAGTTTCTGGCAATGGGATGCTCTAGTGCTTGTGAGATCCTAATGAAGGTGAAATGGTGTTGTGTTGGTTTCTTCATGATGGACCTTAATTGGTGGCTTTGTGTCTCACGGTTCTCAATTTCCTAATAGGTGTATAGGTAAATGAGATTGAGTTTCCTATCATGGTGATCTATGGTGATGGGCTATGGAGGTAAAGCTAGCATTTTGGATGGGTGGGTCGATCCAAATCTTTATGACCCAAAATCTAGCCCACACCCAAAATTGAATGAGTCAGATAAGCTTTGTGGGCTTGTTTGGCCTGGAAAATCAAAGCAATAAAAATGAATAAAACCTAATTAAACATTATATATTAAAAAAAATTCAATATTATTTATAAGCAATAATAATCTTATATATATTATTAAAGATTCATGGTTAGCTGATCACTACCCACGGGTTTCGGAGAGGAGCAAGGTGGAAAGCACCAACTCATGCCTTTTTGGCAGGAGGAAGACAATGTTTTGTGTGTAGCCATAATTCAGGATCAATGGACAGGTAGTGACCTCGTACCTGGACTAATTGGGTCATTGGCAACACTCGGGCACACACGTGCAATTCGGCCGTGAGAGTACGTTGACAGGACCTCTTATTCTCACATTCGTCCAAGGAGAAGCAACATCGGGCTATTCCCGTGCCTTCTTGCAAGAGAATTTAAGATAGAGTAGGCAATTACTTACTCTTATAACCGAGTACTCAAGAAAACTAGAGAAGAGTGAAGACGCAATGAACATAGCTGGATAGGATTTCAAACCCAGGAACATTCACTTTATGTAAAGTTCATCGCTTACGTTTATTTCAGTTGTTTATTCTAAACCCCTCTTATTCCCTTACTTAAGCTTCATCATCAACGTTTCTCGCACCTTTTACTTTCAAAACCGTTTACAAATCGTGACAGTTGTATTCGGGGTACCTCACCTTTCACTCAAAAACAACTCCCTGCGTTCGACACCCGTACTACGCTTTTGTGTTTTACGAGTTTTAAAAATATTAAAATTTGTTGTGGAAACAACACGCATCATGGTTGTTGTGAAATGCTTAGAATATAATGTGCCAGTAATGAAAGTTGAGAAAATCAATGTTCATTCACCTTCCAATAGTCTAGAAGATCTACATCACTTCTTATAACAACGTCCGCTAAATATATATCTAGTTCAAATATGATTTTCCCTTGTGCTCCATACAGCTTTTTTTTATTGAAATTTCTACAAATAATGCAGTTACATGATAACACAATTGATATTAAATACATAATTTTAATGAAAGAAAGAAAATATTTATTTAAAGAAAAAATTTTGTGTTCATTAAAGAGTAATCTGCTCCAACTGAATCATTTAGCTCAAGTTGATCAACATCTATTTCTGAAATGCTATATTCAGTGTAACACATTATTGAACATATCATGTCCAACAATGTGCGATTCCTCCTTTCAAAAACTCCATTCAACTTTGATGTTTTAGGAGGTGTTGCACTCCGTACAATGTCATGTGTTTTCATATATTCTACCAATTCATCATTGAAGTATTCTTCTCCATGATCAGATCTTAGAGTGAGAATAGTTGTTTTCTTTTGATTTTCAACTTCAGCCTTAAACTTTTTTGAACTCTTCAAAGGTTTCAAACTTTCTCTTTATCAGATACAAATAACCATATCTATTATAGTCATCTATAAAAGTGACGATGTAGTTGTAACCACCTCTAGCTTGAACATTGAGCTCACATACATCACTATGTGTCAACTTCAAAATATATGTAGCTCTTTCGAAAAGCCTTGTAAAAGGCCTCTTCATCATTTTCCCTTCAAGACAAGAGACAATAGTTGCATATGGATCTGAATCGAAATTTCTCAAGATTCCCTTACTCCCTAACATGTGTAAATGTTACTTGAAATAAGGAAAAGCCTCAAATACCATAGATAACTCATGCCAATGAATTCCTTAGAAATCATATGAATTTCAATGACTTTATTTGATGATATTTTGTTGTTATCTTGTCAAGATAATATATACCATTTTGTATCAAACCATATCTAACAAGTTCATTCACAAAATATATCATACGTATATTTTTAGTAAAATGAAACTCATATCCCATCTCGATCAAACTAGAGATAGAGATAATGTTACGATAGGTAATCGGTATGTAAAAAACGTCCTTTAACAATGAAACATGGTCATCAAATGCAACTGAAACCGATCATATGGACAACTTTGCAACACTTGGACCGTTTCCCATATGAAGGATTGCTTTTTTCGAGTGCAATAACCCTCAATCTCTCCTAGTCTTCACATGTGTAAGAATTTGAGAACTAGCACCGATATCTAATTCCCAATGAGTGATGAGCCATCCAACACATTGGAAGAAGAAAAATGCAAACCTTTTCCTTTCTCCTTGCCCTTACTTTCCTTAATTGGCTTAAGAAAATTTAGACAATTTCTCTTCCAATGTCCTCCTTTTATTGTAATAGAAACACTTTCCTTCGCTACTAGACTCGTCCTTCTGAAGGATGGTGTCCTTCCTCTTCATGGGACTTTTCTTAATTCTCAACTCCTCATCAACCTTCACTTTACCTTTCTTTGTGGATTTCTTCTTCTTCTTTTTCACAACGACTAGAGTAGTTCTCTTGTCTTGCTAGAAGAAGCATCATTTCTCTGAGCAATCATCAACTTGTTGTTCAAATTTGCCAATGGTGAACAATAACAATTTTACATTATGCTATTGTACATATACTATATTATATTTTTTTATTCGTTACGAAATAGAGGGATTCGGTTCACAAAATTCTTCTAAAGCTTTTCAAACAAATTCTCAACCATTCCTTGATTTTCAAAAATGATAGAGAATTAAGTTTTAAGGAATAACTACAGTTTTTGCAAGATCTTCAATGTGGTACGCTACCCTGATATAATGAATTTCCTAGTACATAAGAAGTAGATTCTTGTATCTCATCAACTTTTTATTTCGAAAAATAACAATGATAATTTTTTGATAATTAAGAAAATTTTGTTGTTTCCAATCTCAAAATAATAGTTTACAATCATTGTTGCAAGGAATATATTTTTTAAAAAAATTGTGGAACTATTACATATAAAAAGCATATTAGATAAAAATGAAATGATAAATTATCTTAGGTTCGACAAACTAAATTAGGTTCAGGGATTGATAATGCTGTCGGATTATCAATTTTGCTTCTAATTATACACTTTTTCAAATTATTGTTGTACATTATTTGATACTTAATTAACTTTCTTTTTCATTAGTTTAAAAAATTCAAAAGTATTAGAATAAATTAAATACACCAAAGTAAAAAAAATGAAACTTATCTCAAGAAATAGCATGAAGTAAAATCTTTCAACATATTTACAGTAGATTGATTAGATGATATCAATATTTCTTCATAAGCATGAAATAATATTCTCAAAGATGTTTTAACTCTATATATTTTTTCATCATAAGTATAAGAATCAAATTTTTTATAACAATATCTCAGAAATTTTAATTTTATATTCGAATTAAGAATACATTTAAATAAAAAAGTGATACAATACTCATCTCAATACATATTCAATTTCTCGTTCATTTTTAATACTATTGATTTTATCACTTTATCTTTGTAAATTGAAAGTTGTTTATTCTTCAATTCAATCATTGCAACTTGTATAAAATACAAATTGAAAGTAGAATACTATGAATCTGATAGTAAATTCATAATCTCATAAAATGGTCTCAATAGATCATAGATCTTCATTGCTCTCTCCAATTCATCTTTGGGTAAACTAACAAGAGAATTGCAAGCACGTTAGTATAATGCAGTGATTGCAAAATGATAATTCAGCTCAGTTAATAACATTAAATGAATAATAATTCCATCTAATTGGTATATCTAACATTAAGAAACTTCTACTAATATCTTTCAAGCGTTCATCCAAAAAATCTTACAAATTCTCTCATTCTTTCCTATAAAGATTTAATATATTTAACACAATCTCTAATTTTTTTAAAGTAATATCTGTTACTTTCAATCCCTCCAAAACAATTAAATTTAAGATATGATAAAAAATCACCATCACATAAAAGCCCATTTTGCATTTGAAACCTTTTTTTAAAATTCTGACCATGTCGTCATTGAATGAAATGTTATCCAATGTGATCAACAATATTTTTGAATATATTCATCAATCTTTCAATACTCCATGTAATTTGCTTACTAATAACTCTCCATTAAGTGGACTATCTAATTCCACAAATGCAAGCAGTTTAGAGTTTAATATACAATTTTCATCAACATAATGAGTAGTCACAATCAAAAATCCTTCTATGATAACAGTCGTTCAAGTATATCATGTTAAAAAATTCTTCCAAAAATAGAGTATAATAAAAATTTAAATAATTTATAATCATTAGCATAAATTTTCATGCAATCAGTTTTTTCTATTAATCTACTAATAGATCTTAAATCAGAATTAAAAAATTTATTTGTAGCATTGATGTGTGCTATTTTCACAACAAATTTTAATGATTTTTAAAACTCATAAAACATAAAATATATTGTAAGAGTGTTGAACATAGAAAGTTGTTTTTCTAATAAAAAGTAGAGTTACATCGAGTATAACTACCATGATTTTTAAACGGGTTTATAAAGTAAAAGATGTTAGAAAACTGTTTATTGCATGGTGGCTAATCATGGAAATGTTCAATTAGTTCACTTCATTATTTTTACATCTTAGGGATCATGACATGTTGCTAGACATCACTCATGATCGATAATGATCGATTTTATTAATTAAGAGTTAATTAATAAATCCATTACTACGGACTTCATTGAAGAAGTCTATAGGGTCATACACAATAGTGAAGTCACTCATCAATATAAAATAGAATGATACAATTACATGAGATGTAATTGGTATAGTAGATAAATTAAATAGAGAGTTATTTTGAGATTAATATTGATTAAATTCAAAATAAAAGATCTTATATAGATAAGATTTGGAGCATATACATATCTCCACAAGATAAGATCTTTACAGAGATTTGATTTGATATGTTATCAAATATCTATCAAAAGACTCAGATCTACAGATATGCAGATCTATCCATCATCTTCATGTTCTCTGAGAATAATCCACAAGAGGGCAATTTTCTCTACTAGCACCTGAGGAGATCGACAGCATTCTACAGCCTTGAAAAGGTTATTGACGGAGTGCTTCACGTATGAATGTCATAGAGGCCATCTACTATTGGCGGTTGGCCAAGATTTGAGTTGGAGGTTTCTCAAAAAAATTTTAAATTCCGCAACTTTTTTGACATGCGATGTCTACTAGAAACCCAACACATAAGACATAAAATGATAGCAGTTGAAATAAACGAGTTGCAAGAGTGAAGAAGTGCAGAAAATAACAAAGATGCATAGAAAATATGTAGTAAAAGTGGCTTCACTAGGTTTTACACCAGGGTCTAACTCTAATATTACTCAAGAGAGATCATAGGCTTAAACTCAGTTTTAACATGCTTAAAAGCACACTAAAGGAATAGTAAATAAATTTTTAAACTTAAAAGCAAACATGAAGGGCTTAAATAGGAACATGTTCATAAGCTAAAATAAGGTCCACAGGGAGTCTCTCGTCCAGAGCAAATTACGAGAAATGTAACAGAAAGCATAAAAAATGTGGATTGTAATAGTAGTAAGTTCAATACAGAAATGAAAGTGCAGAACAACGAAAATAAAAGTGTCAGGCTGCTTTTGCGGGCTGTAGATTTGCTAAAAATCGAAGTTCTGGGTGGAAACATAGTCTGGAGATGTAGATCTGAGGATTGCCGGAGCTGTTCGCTGGAAAAACACAGTTCTCCTTGCTCTTGCTCCTCTCTGTTAACTCCTCATCCTTCCTCTCTCTCCTTCTTCCTATTTCCTTTTTCTCGCTCAAAGTAAGGCTATCTTCATCTTTTCCATGGGCTTCTAGAAAAAAGATCTCTGTTCCAAATCTTATCTTTTCAAAAGGCGGCTGCTTTCGGCGAAAAGTGGCTTTTTCTCAACTTTTCTGCTCATTTTGACTTGTCAACATGGAAAATGCATTGTCAATACTAACTCTTACGCTATTAAGATTTAAACATGGAGTAGAGGAAAAATGAGAGTTTTCAACTCAATTGTTTCCAATTGACCTTGTTTTCACAATATACACATTTCAACAAACTAAATACACAAAAGTAAACAATTTAACACACTAAACAACATTTAACCCTATTAAACACACCTAAAAGCATATATAAAAACAGAAAAAGAGAAAAACAGTGTTATCACATTATCCTACAACGACTTTAGACTTGTCCTATAGTCTAAAACAGAAAAAGAGAACAAAGACTATCTAAGACTCAGTCTGTTGAGACAACGAAAAGGTTTATGGTTCGTGCTATCCATCTAATGAGTGAAGATAAGATATAGCAAGTACGGATAAGAACAATTTCACTCAACGTAGATAATAGATGTTACTCGCATGCTTCAAGTGTTCAAAAATCACATTTGCACTAGTACCAACTTGATCCTAGCAGGCACTAGCATACTAACACTAACATGTATGAGTGTTACCTTGCAAGACACATAAGACTCATAGCAAAAGTGTGGCTGAAAATGAAAGTGAGGCACACGGATGTACTAAATGATAAACGGGAATTTCCTGATATCGTTGAAAATAAAAATAGAAAATCCGTATCAAATAAATTTATAATCCCTAATCTACACAAAATATAAATTTGGAAAACTTGTATAGTGGATATCGGGGTCGATCACGAAGAGCTTGTGCTTGTTAAGTGTTTTGGTATATGCATAATTTCGGATAACAATAGGTCTTAGTGTAAGCTCGGACTAACAGTGGTAAACAAGTTCAGTAAACAAGGTAGGTAAGCAATATTAGGTTTCTACGCTAAGATAACAGGTACTGATTTTGACTCAGACTAATACTAGGACGCCTTAAGGATCTGCGGGTGGTGTTATGCTAAGCTTCCTAACTTAATTTATTATCTTCCTACACTCACAACTTCAAATAACCTAAGTCTACCCAGGTCATTAATCATATTTTTGGCTTAAGCTAGTCCCCAATATCATAACCAACATTGCAATTAGGTCTACCCGCATGCAAGGCATATAGAACTAGGTCTACCCGGTTCTACTAGTTCTACCGTGGACTAACACCGACTGATCCTGTCTTGGTTTGTTGGTTTACCTCTAAACCAAGCATCTAAGTTGTAAAACTACTTGCTCCCCTCCTTAGGTCTACCCATGGTTTGTTAGGAACAAGAGTTAAGGAAGACAACTAAATTTCATCATCAACCTAAACACATACCACCCACTTCTCCTTAAGACATCCCTAAGACTCTAGCCACTAATGCTTTGGAAATAAAACACGATTTCATTCATATAAGTTGGCCAAAATGGCAGAAACATTGTAAACAAGTAAAATGCATAAATTCGAAATGTTCAGAAAACTAGAAAGTAAATAAAGATTGTTCTTCCGCCCGTTAGCTACTGTTCACCGCCCGGAACAGTAGCACTAGACTGGGCTCCGGTGCTATTCTTGGTGATGAAGGCCTCCCTTTCCCCTTCTGGTTGGTGTTTTTCCCGTTGGGGAAGAAGACTCCCTTGCATTCCCCCTCTCTGTGTTCTTCGCTCTCTCTCCCCTTTTTTCGAATTAATTTCCTTTTCTTTTGCTTCACTCCATTGCACTGTTTCTGACTTCCAGTACTGTTCCTGACTGCCAGTACTGCTCCTGGCTTGAACTTGCAGACTACGGTGGCAGCAGAACAATGCTCTTTGTCCTTCCCCAGATTTTGCGCCCTTCTTTGCTTGTTTTACACGCTTGCCAGTCTGATTTTCGGCTCATCTCCCTGCTGAACTTACTGAAACATCAGTAACAAGAGTTGTGGACTAAATCAAAGGATTTAGTCCACTTTTCAACATAATCACATAGGATTAACATAAACATCACTAAATCATTAAAAACCATATTTATCTAACTCAAACCACAATAAAATATAGCTATTTTGTGTTATAAATTTCAGGAAAAATGTGTGTTATCACTAAACAAGAGTATATTAACTTGAGAACTCTTCCACTACGACTTAGTCACATTCCGTTATATCATTTGTAAAATATCATGGATTTGTAAAATATCATTTGCTTTATGATCAATCATGCGATAGTGATTTCTTAGAGATGTATCTCTAAATGTTTTAATGCGGATGATGTTTCTCTATCCATTATAAAAAAACAAAAATATTGATGTAGATGGTAATAATTATATTTTTGACAGTCACAATCCAATGAAAATTATTCCTAGGAAACATAGTTCATTTATATTTTCCTTTTCATCATCATCTTACAATTATGTTGATTAAATTAAATTGTATAATCATATCTGAATTGTTGAGTGTGTTGATGATGATAACTTTGATATTTTGGATTGGTAGAAGACAAAGTCTACTACTTATCTAATATTGACTAGAATGGCCAAAGATATGCTAAGACCTTCAATGTCTACAATGGAATATGAAAGTGCTTTTAGTGCAAGTGGGTGAGTCCTTAATCCCAGATGATCAGAATTGAACATAGAAACCTTAAAAGCATGCATTTTTCTAAAAGATTGGCTGGAAACAATTAAAGGTTGTCATTGAGTTCGAGTAAGGATGAAGTTGAAAACTCATAAACATTTTTTGATTTAACAAAATGATTATTTGTAATGGAATTTTTTATTTGCATCATTATTTATGCTTTGGTTAAAAAGTGTGTTCGGATGACAAGTATTTTTCAAATAAGTTTCTAAATACAGTACAAATACATTCGAGGAAATAAACTAAATTGTATTCAAGAATTGGTAGACACTCTTGCCATATGTTAAAGAAGTATAGAAATAGTCTAGGACGCCCTTATGAGAATCTAGAAAATCCTCTAAAGAACGATATGTATCCGAGACACCCACAATGTCTCAAGCGATTTGCATTACGTTTTGATCAAGTGCGTTTTTTTTAAATATGTAATGTCATTAGAATCTTAGTTGTTATTTTGACCAAGTATATTATTTTATTTTAATTTTTTGTTAATCAAACCTTAGATGTTTTTTTGATCAAGTGAATTTTTATTCTAAATTTATACTACGTGTCATTTAATCATTTGAAATATTTTGAATCGAGTTCTTATTTGTTTTATATTTCACTTATCTAAACAGCAATAACCTTGAAAAACTATAAACTAAATAACAGTAATCTTAACAACTGCAAACTCAAAGATAAAGTCAACAACCGAGGTATCTGAAATATTACATAATTGTTTAAAACAATGTTGACTTGAATATGACTCTAAATATTCACAAGGCATGCATAGTAATCCAACAAAGGATGCTCGTCAAGTATTAGAGATTGACCTAATCGGAAGTCATTGACAAAGCTCAGAACGTCATGAGCATGAAGTAACATATAATATTTAGTGACATATCCTCCCTATTATTGTGCACATAATGAGCTAGAAAAATAGCAATGTTTTCCTGAAAAATGCAGGTTTAGTTGCGATATATAACATGGTTCACATTCATTGCAAATAGAAAAAAATGACTCACTGGATTTCTCATTGACTTCTAAATTGAATCTTCAATCAAGAGAGTATTGTGACGATCATACCTTCTATTCAACTCATTGTTTCCAGTTAATATATGCCTCAACTCCTTCAAAAAGACCGTGTTGTTAAGATTGGTGTAAACACATACACTTGTTTCCATATTCATTGATTGATCCCATACGAAAATTAGTATGTCGAACAATGATAATGGAAAGATCTATCGAGTGATTGCCTGTAATTAATTCCTACAAAGGGACATCCTTCATAGTTGTACATCCCTCCTTGATTATGTGTTAAGTGTGATTTTAGTATCACATTTTATATCATTTTTTAGACTTAATTGTCATTATAATTATCTAATTATAAATCTATAATATAAGTTTTAAGTTTTATTAATACAATTTATCTAATGTTTTTAGTTTTGTTTTATTTAAGTTTTATAAGAGTCGAACACATGGCAGAAAAAACAGAAAAGAGAGAGCACAAAGTGACAAATTGGATCTTCCCGAATGACATTCTCCTTAATTTCCAAAAGAATAGAGATATCTACTGATGAGTCTTGGCATGCAGGACATAAAAGGTCCCTTATAAGACACTAGAGACCACTACAGAATTAAGAGGGGAGCCTTTTGTGAAATTGAGTTTTAGGTTAGACTTATTTTATCTGTTTATAGGATTTTCCTATACCTTCTTACTAATTCCATTTTCAATTTCTTGCTTTGTATGGCTGTTCACAATTAAAAACCTTTGTTTCTCGGTTGGAAGACTTTCACCTCTACATTAGTTGATCTCCACTTTTTCTTTGAATTTGATCGGGTTTTATATATCTCCACATAAACAATTTGCAATCTTTTTGTAATGACCATTTATTCAAGATTTATGTTTGACCACTAGCTATGAATTTTGAAGAGGGGTAAGATGGAAAGCACCAACTCATATACTTTTTATTTGAGGAAGATAATGTTGTGTTTATGATCATACTTCAGGTTAAATGGACAGCTAGTAACCTCGTATATGGATACATTTGTTTATAGACAACACTCGTACACATGCGCACAATTTGATCATGAGGGTAATGATGGCTTGACCTCTTATCTTCCCATTTGTTCAAGAGGAGCAACATCGAGCAATTCTTGTGCTTCCTTGCAAGAGAATGTAGGCAATTTCATATTTTCATAATCAAATATTCAAGAGTAGAAAGAAGAGGGGAGATACAACGAACGTAGCTAGGTAGAATTTAGATACTAGAAACAATTCTTTTATTTAACATTTATTATTAAGTTCACTTCTATAGTTTGTCTTATATTTTTTTACAAACTCATTTACAAAATCATGACAGTTTGAATTTGGTTCAAACCTCACCATTCTCTCAAAAATCCACTCATTGTGATCGAAACTCATACTATATTTTTTGTGTTTTACGTTCTAAAAATATTTGAAAATTTATTGTGGAATGACATGCATTATTTTGATAAAATGCATTGATTTCTTCACAAGCATTTCATGAATCCTAGGTCCTAAATCAATATGAGATGGAATGGAACTTGAGATTCCTTGATATCTTTATGTTAGTAGGGCTTGAAGACCAAACTTCAATGTATCACTCATTGCCAAAAGTTGCACCAAGGCTTAATTGTCTACTGTATTGATCGTTTTTGCAGTTCCAATATTTCCTCTAGGTGGCCTAAATGAGTGCTCATACCAATTCTTTGAGTAGGAGTTTGCTACCATTTGTTCAATCAATCTACAAGTATCACCACTCTGGTGGTTGCCAAGTAATGACCCATTACAAGTGGCATCTATCTGTTCTCTAATCATTGGGGTCAATCTTTCATTAAAGTGATGTAAAATTTGACATTCAATGAGTCCATGCTGCAAGTATGAATTGCAAATTTGATTGAAGCGATTGTAATACTCCTGTAAATTTTCTCCTTCATTTTGCATCATGATCTTCAAAGCTCTTCTTCCAAATGAAACTCTTCCTAGTGGTGCATAAAGATCCAAACATTTTTCAATCATTTGTTCCCATGTAGTGATAGAAGATGGAAGAAGCCCATAACAGCACTCCATTGCTCCTTTGGGACACATGGATGCACAAGCTATGTGCAACTCTTCAAGATGATGATAAAGAGTCATCATTTTCCCTTCTAGAAAATCAAGGAGCATCTAGAACAAGTATAAATGTAGTTCATAGCCTTGTCTTCTTTACCATCAAAGATGATGGATAATGAGAGGTTAGAATGATTTGCAATGATTTCATTCTTAATGGTTCGTAATGCTAGTTAACGGGAGGTAACACATGAAAATTTCTTTGATGTTGTTCTCCTTGGGTCTTAAGTAATATGGGTACTACAATAGGTACATGTGTTGCCATGATCTCTCTAGTAGTTGAACATGAAATCTTCTCCTTCTTTATGGCAAGAAAGATTCGTTCAATCTCTTGTCTCACAAGATACAAGATGTCTCATAAAGATCTAAAACTCGGATGAAACCTTGATCGATCTGGTGGCATAAAAAAAGAAAACCGAGCAGAAAAAGAAACCACAAGAAAAAGAAAAAAAAAATAGGGAAAAAAAAAAATAACACACAACACCAAATGCAGGAATAATCAACTTCCAGACAATGGCACCAAAAAGTTGATGCATGTCATTCCATAAGAAATTCTATAAGAATTTAAAATGTAAAACAAAGGTTTAATAGGAGCATTGATCAAAGAGAGTTGATTTTCAAGAGAAATATAAAGTTTAAATTGATTACAAACTGTAATGACGTTGTAAACAAGGTTGTGAAGGTAAATAGCAAAGGGTCAAGTTTTTTTTTGCCCGCAACTGTTTACACACACGAACTTTTTTGCCCCAATAGTTTACTGTGGCGCAAATTAGCCCCTAAAGTTCACACACAGATGCAAGAATGCCCCAACTGTTTTTAAAAATGTTTTAAATGCCCTCAAGTGTTTTTGATAGTGCAAAAATGCCCTAACGTCCGTTAAGGTTTTAAATGTGTGCTTATGCCCCCAAATGGTTTTTTTACTGTTACTAATATAAATAATATATGTTGCTGATTCATATTTTATGTAATTACAAATATATTATTAACTCATCATCATATATTTTAATCCTCTTCGACACCTATCTCAAAATATTTTAATTGATGCCAAAATAATAAGTTTTCATTAATTTTTAATTATTGCTTGCAATTGATTCTAAAATATAATTATTAACAAATATGAATAAAATGTTATTTCGTATAAGATTTAACTTTCAGTTATAATTATTAATAAATACTAATAAAATGTTATTTCGTATAAGACTAACTTTCATTTTTTTCACATCCCTAATATCACTAAATTATATACTAATTATTGTAAAAACATACATCAATTCACATTTGGGTTCATTTAATGGGTTTCCTTTTTTGACAAATGCATCACTAAACCTAGGGATGTTCAAAAGACCCACCTAAACCCAGAATTGATCGGAACCGACCCAAAAAATTGGGTCGGTTCTGACCGGTTCTGGGTCCGGGTAACCTGCACTGCCACAACCATTGAATTGGCAATTCTCACAGAATGCGCAGTTTTTGAATGAACTTCCCTTTCGTGATTCATCATGAGCTGATCTTGTGCATTTCTCTACCTACACATGAAATCAACCATAATAATAGTGGCTGCCGGTAGTTTAAAAATCAAGTGACTTGTTGAATTCGCACCATGATTTCAACACTCTGAACGCTAGAAATCGTTCCCTCTGCACATACCACACAATTGCAAAAAACGAGTTAGTCCCCTACTAAGAATTGTTCATGCATATCAATATAACGCTGAAACATTGTATGCCCATGGATGAGTGAAACAAACCTTTGATGCTTGAGGTCTCGCTATCCGTGTCAATTGTGGATTTGTCACTAATACTACCGGAATCGCGATGATTATAAAAAATATACACTCAATCCTAATCATACTTAAGGATAGAAGGCTACTTAAAATGATTAAAATAAAAATACACATTCTATCCAAAGTATAGAAAATACTATCGGTTCTGGGTCAGGTCTGGATATTTTCTCGTAGACGCAGAACCAACCCAGAACCAACCGATTCTTCATTTAATGGACCCCCTGATCCAACACCTACCACTAGCACTCTTTCTTTGGTTCCAACACAACCATCTGTCATGAGCAAAAAAGGGAAGAAACGTACTAGCAAAAAATCTCCAATGAGGTCCTAGATGATGTTGTAATCGTGGTACTTGGATCTCGTTTACATTATGCAAATCGACTAATGAACTTGTTATTTGGTTTTCTATGAGACAAATGCTTAATCATTTTACATCCATTTTCATTAATGTTCTCATCTCAATTAATAGTTTAAATCATTAGCATCTTATTATTATTATTATTATTATTATTATTATTATTATTATTATTATTATTATTATTATTATTATTATTATTATTATTATTATTATTATTATTATTATTATTATTATTATTATTATTATTATTATTATTATTATTATTATTATTATTATTATTATTATTATTATTATTATTATTATTATTATTATTATTATTATTATTATTATTATTATTATGGTTATTATTGTTATTAAACCTAATATAGGGCAAAAATACACATTTAAAACTTTAACGGAAGTTAGAGCATTTTTGTACTGTTAGAAACATTTGGAACATAGTAAAACGTTTTGCCAAACAATTGGGAGCACTATTGCATCTGTGTGTGAATTTTAGGGGTAAAATTGCGCCACACTAAACTTTTTGAACATTTTTGCTCATGTGTGTAAACAGTGAGGGGCATTTCTGCAGATTCCCCAAATAGCAAAAGATACATAAATGGTGAAACTTAAGTAAAAAAAAAAGTAAAATAAACATCACAAACAAACTTAATGATAAACCATAAGTAGAAGAATTGTTCATGAGATATGGAATCATTTTCAACTATATTCGTTATATCTTTACTCCTCTTTGCTTTTTTTAGTACTCAATTATAATAACAAGAAATTGTCTACATTCTCTTATACTCATTTACAAGAAAGCACAAGAATTGTCTCATGTCGCACCCCCTTATTCGAATGGAAAGATAAAAGGTCTAGATGTCAATTATCTTCACGATCAAAATACGTGCGTGTGCAGAATGTTGCCAATGATTCAATGTTCTAAATATGAAGTTACTATCTATCCATTGCTGTGAGGTATGTTCACAAGTAAAACATTGTCTTCCTTAATCCAAAATAGTGTGAGTTAGTGGTTTTTACCTTACTCCTCTTCAAAACGTGTGAGCAATGATCACCTCTTCTTAAATCTTGACAAGGGAGTTGTTATCGAAAGACTTTATTGTAATCACATGGAGACATGTGAAACCTAATTGAATTAAAAAAGAAGTGAAGAATTATTCATGAAACGTAGTACGAGAAGTCTTCCAACCCAAAAATGAAGACTTGAATCATGAACAGTTATGCAAAACATAAAACTTAAGGATAAAATAAAAAGTAGCTAGAAAGTTCTCTTGAGAGATACGAATTCAAAATCTAAACTAAAAACTAGAAAGACAAATCTATTATTGTTTACACTTGCTAGCCCCATAAACTTTGCTGCTACGTTTACGTGCCTTTCAAGAAACCTTACTATTGCTCTAATACTAAAACTCAATATTTTCTCATCTTTAATATCATACATAATTCCAGAAATCATGGAAGATATTTTTTTGAAGAGGATCTTTGTTGTTACCTTCTATTTCCTTGTTTTTCAACCATCTGCCATGTGTACCTCTCTAACAATACACTCAAAAACAACCAAATTCAATAAAAGATTAAATAAAACATAATAATAAAAATGATTACCCTAGTATAAGTAAACCTAGAACTTATTTTGTAAACTTTTAATTGATAACTTTAATCACATTGAAATAAAAAAAATATAAAATATGATAATAAAATAACACTTAACAATGGGCAAGCTAATGTTTGATGTAGGTTGTGGATTCACTTGTTTCTCTGCAGTGTGGAAGTGATGTGATGTGTTTGGCCATTGGAGCTGGTAGTCATTGAAGTACAATCTCAAGTCACAAATTCTAACATTTTTCTAAAGTGTTTCTTTGTTTAGGGTTAGATTAAAAAATAACTATTGTGCAATTATTATAGATAAATTTACCAAGTTAGTTATGGGGAAAAGACGAATTTATCATGTATGTTTCATGATTTGGAGAATTATGTAATATGTATTTGATAATAGTTAATTTCACTACAAATCAATTTTATGTTATAGTTTATATCATTTTTTATTATAGGAATATATCTATGCATCCCTAATATTAAACCTGCTAAAATCCCTAATGATAATTTCTTCTTCATTCAATACTTTATATCACCATACTATTCAAACATTAGTCAAACAATTTCTTTTCATCATTAAAAATCTCTTCTCTTGATGTTGGATGATTTCTAAAGTGCATATGTTTTTTCTTCTACTTGTCCTTATTTTCTAATTGATGTTGTTTATATTGATAAATATTTTTTCTTTATAAAAATATATCCTCTTATTTATGGATGAGTTTCTCACTCATTTTTAAGTTTTGCAAAGGTGAGGAGGAGAGTTGTTTTGCAAAAGTGGAAGAATGGTGAGTATGGTTGCTCTCTAGCCAAAGCAATGGATGTATGACTTAGCAAATTTTTGAGTTTTTAGGTTATGATACCTAAGGTGAATGAATGTGATTTAAAAGTGGTTTAGAGTCTGAGTCAAGGTAAGAGGGATGATTACTTTTGAAGCTTTGTTTTGAAACTGATTTCTAAAAATTTATGCGACTGTAATGTTGGTACTTGATTTTCATTATTTTTTATGTGATTTCGAATGTGTGTTTATTGTAGTTTTTTGTATCTCTTTCTGAAACTACTTCCATTGCATGAAAATTCTAACAAAGGAGTAGGTTATGATGTATTTACCGAAATTATTATGTTTTGTGTTATCTCATAAAATTGTTTTCAAGTCCCAAAAGTATGGCTATTTTTGCTAAGGATAGCCACTCCTAATAGCTTTTAGATAGTGTGTGTATGTTGTAACTTGTGCAATTTGTATATCTATATATTATATAATAAACAAGTTAGGAAAAAATAATAGAGGTATGAACACATATTTCCAACAACATGATTGTACCACGGGTGTGACGGCTAATATTTCAGGCATTTCTAAGATACCACAGATAAGTGGAAGGCCAAAAAATATGAAAGTGAAGCAAAAAAGATATAATGTTATGTATAAATTGAGTTTGTGATTCTGTTGTCAGAGGTAGCTTGATCATGGAACCATGTATACTAACACCTTATATCTTACCTATCATAGTCTGATAGCAATACCACGGCTAGATGGTATGAAAAGTGTGAAAAGATAGTTATAAGAACTTACAATGTGTTTTAAGTTTTTTTCATAAACTCTTTGTATTCTTTCTTTCTATGTTTTTATGATTTTGACTTGTTTTAAAACTCAAAAGCATGAACATTTTTTTCTTTATTTCAGGGGATGTCGAGAGCTAGTAGAGATCCGATGATCAATCAAATTTTTCCAAATCATATAGATGTATGTGTAATAGCACAGCTTGTTTGCTAGGTGTGGTTGAGTATGATATATCGATATACAATGTATATTATGTTTCGAACTTATGTGCTTATGAACTACATTAGACACAAAGTACTTGGATAGAATCTTATGTCCTATTTACTTACGTATTTACTATCTTGATGTCAATAAATCATGTTAAGAAAGACATCTTGAGTTCTAATTTTTTGTTAGGACTGAGTGGTCCCGACTCATTTTCCCAGAACCTGAAAGTGGATCATAACAGATTAGATGATATATGTTTGACATTTTGGTATAGCATTTATCAATGAATAATGTCTCCAGTGCATCTGATGATTTAGTTGATTGCATAATAAATTTTGAGAACGGCAAACATCCTATTGAATTATCTATTTTATATGACAATGAAAAAGATTGTGTAAATAGTTTACAAGACTCAAATTACAAGAGAAATATCAATAAAAGTTTTGAAACAAATATTAATTACAATGAACTTACAATTATAGAGGCACAAGTGCAAATTGAGTGTCTTGAGTTTGAAAATGGTGTTGATAATGTTATACTCACTATTAATGGTGAGGAACTAACATTTTTTGGTTAGGATGACAGCGATAAATATCATCAAACGGAAAAAGAAGCAGCAAAGAAAAAAAGAAGTGTGTAAATATTGCTAGTGAGAATCCTAATCTATACATACGAATGAAATTTCGATCGAAAGAGGCAAAAGTAGTGATAAAGGCTCATTACTTTAGATGAGAAATGTCTATTTCCCTTTCTAAATATGACGAACGTATACTTTTGGTAAAAGGTTGTTCTTGGCAGGGGGATAGCAACAACTTTGCATAAAGGTCCATGAAAATTAAGAATATTGCATAAATAATCTAATGAATGTGGGTCTTGGATGTTAACAAATCTAGGTTAGCCAAGACATTTGCGATAAAATTAAGAGAGAATATGAGGTTAAAGAGAACAGATTTTTGAAATATAATAGGACAGAATCTTGACATTTTGATTTCAATGGATCAAGCTTATCAAGTTAGAGAGATTGCACAAAATATCATATGACATGATGTGGAACAATATGCATTGCTTTCAAGGTATATAAAGAATCGAAAAGGCAAAATGAGGTGACCTGTGTGTTACTTATTAATCATTTTGGCAAGGTTTATGACACTGGAGATGTTGGCACAATTGTAGAATCATTTCCCAATGAACAATTACTTTCAAGTAAGATTATAAACTGGGAATGAGGTTTTACTCTTATTGTTAATTTTATTTTAGGAGAAATTGTAAAAGTTAGAAATGTATGCCATGAAAGGAGCATGTTTTTGAATGATAACGAATGTCATATTTGGGATGATTCATATTGGTGAAGGAGATGGAGTTTAGTAAATTAGTTACTATATTGCAGTACTCCATGTGTTTCATTTCCTTTAATGTTATACGAATTAGCAGAAGCTCTACGATACTTCTAACATTTATGAGTCACATGATCAATACTGCTTACTAATGCAAGAAGATTGCAGTGGAATTGTATCTATTTTGGTGAATGTTTTGGCATGAGGTGTTGTATCATGAAGCATGAAGATATTGATGTTTTTCTACTTGTCAAAACTAAAAGAATCAATAACCTTATGGAGTGTTTGATGTGCGCTCTATGTTAGATTGACTGCCAAAACATAATGATTTAGGTTTATTGAATTGTTTGCCAAAACATAACAAATTTTGTCACTTGGGATGACATTCATACCTAATTTTTTTTTCAAATTTCGGTTTTACTTAGCTAAGTTCTATGTTTACTAGTTCTTTTGTTGATTCATGCCAAGACTACAAATGTAGCTCGAGCGTTGCACAGAAGGAGACAAGAGCAAACACCACAACAACTGTCTGAACACTAGACATATCAACCCCTATCTAGACATCAAACAGAGCTAGTCTTTCACAAACTAGGGGGATGTTGCACTCATCCCAAATGTAGGACACTGAGAGAGATTAAACTTTTGGAGATTATGTATTTTGGCTCTTTAGAGAGGGATACGATGCAGAAGAAGGAATCCAATGCTGAAATATCTAGTTGAGCATAATGCATTTTGACAAGATACACTTGAATTATGTATTGTTCATCATTGTTGTGCCTTGTTTGAGCAGAAGAAGGTATCATGACTTTGGGATATATATTGTTCATCATTGTTGTGACTTGTTTGAGCATAAGAAGATATCATGACTTTGGGATATATATTGCTCATCATTGTTGTGCCTTGTTTGAGCATAAGAAGGTGTCATGACTTTGGGATATATATTGCTCATCATTGTTGTGCCTTATTTGACACTATGTAAGGATTAAAAGCCACAAGTTTGATAATAAACACTATAAAGAACGGGACTAGATGTGATAAAAACCATGATAATAGGAATATAAGAGAAATAATAATTTGTATCTCAATATGCTAAAATCAAGCTATGCCATGCCACCCATCAAAAATTAAGTTACCTGAAGATTTTGGCAGTGGAAAGTCCATTTAAATCTCATTTTATATTAAATAATATATGCCACTAATCATAGGCTAGATAATTAATATCATGTGGTATGATATTTGGAATATATTGTTATATAAATCTTGAGTCATAGTCTAAAAAATAATATTATAATTTACTAAAAACGTTAGTTAGTTGTTCCTTAAACTTATTTTTTTGTCAATTAATGGATTGTTCGTCTTCAATATTTCAAAACAATTCTATTTTGGTAATATTTCATAAAATATTATCTATTTTTAACTTTTCATAAAAAAATATTTAAATTATCGATATATGAATGTAATTATAAAAGTGTTTGGATTACGAATCATTATTTGAATAGCATATTGTGTGAAACACGTATAACTTTTTTAAAAAAATCTTATTAAACCATTATCCTAAACGAGTCATTATGCTAAAGGAGTAATTATTTAAAGTCCACGTTTCCATTAAATGATCTTATTGTGGGCATCAGCATCCATCAGACTGCCCATGAATTCCTTGGGCCTGAATCATTTGATAGAGGGAAAATTAGTAATCTACCTATGTCAGATATATTTTCTTGGTAAAATACTTGAGTTTGGTATCATGTTTGTCATTTATCTATATATTTATAACTTTATAAAATACCTAAAGTTCAAAAATATAATTATTAATTGAATGATAATGATATGCTTATATACTTAATAAATATTATTTAAAACAATGGTGTAGGAGAGATGATGATAACAATTGATTATAAATCAAAAAATTTTAAATTTTGATAAAATAAATATAACTTTTAACTATATTATTAAAATATAAAATTCAATAAAGAATGAGTGTAGGAGATGATAAATCTTTTGAAACCAGTAGTTTACAATAAATATTTAATTTCCATTGAAAATATATTGGTCATGTAAATTTAAAGTATATTTAATTGAAGAATATATTTTAAATTTATATTTGGATAGTTTTCTTTGTTTTTTTCTTTTTAACTGCAAATTACGCAGAGTACATAGGACATGAATCTTTGATTATAGACTTCAATGATATCAAATATATTATTTAAATTATTAATTCTTAATTGGATGATAATGATATCATTACATATTAAATAAATATTATTTAAATAAATTATACAAGAGCTCTAAAAGTGTTGAAATATTAAAATTTTGGAATATTTTACAAAATAAATGAATGTAAATCATTTGTTAATCAGAAATAAATTTAATATTTTTCAAATATATTTGTAATATATATTTAAATGTATCAATTTCATATAAAGCAAATTTTAGTTTTTTGGAATGAATAAAATAAATATTTATATTATAGTATACAATATTTAAAATAAAAAGTAACATATATACATATTGTAAATTCAATTATTTAATTTATTTTTTAAAATTGAGATATTTTGACAATATGCATATACTGTTAAGGTACATTTCAAAAACTTTTGCAACTTCGAAGTATTTTGCCGAGTCAATTGGGGAACTAGCCCTCTGCAAAAAAAAAAGTTTGCTGAATGTCCCTATCTAGAAATTCTTGGCTATTTAACCCTATTTTTTTGTAGTTATTAGCTAAATAGCTCAACTTTTAGTATAAATAAAAATAATTAATTATTGATTACGAAACATAATAATAGAAAATCAAATATACATTTTATATATATTTATTTATTCATTAAATTTTATATAATTAATATATAGCTAAAAACATAAATTTAAAAATATAACATAATTAATTATTTAATAATATATACCTATAAATATAATTATGTATTATGTAGTATAGTTCATTATTTATAAAATCTTCATTATGTTTATATATTTTATTAAATAATAAATTAATTGCTCTTATATTATTTATATATGTTATATATTTCTTTAAATAATACATTAATTACAATTATACTACATTTACAAATATATTCATAACATTGATATATTTATGTAAAAAATTAATCAATTACACCTATATTATTTGTACATATTTATATTTATTTAAATAATGAATTAATTACATATATTAATATCTCCCTAAATAATTAATTATGTTATATTTTTAAAATTATATAATTAAATATATATATATATATATATATATATTTTTAGCTATATATTAGTTATATAAAATTTAATGAATAAATAAATATATATAAAATGTATATTTGATTTTCTATTATTATTTTTCGTAATCAATAATTAATTATTTTTATTTATACTAAAAGTTGGGCTATTTAACTAATATCTACTAAAAATAGGGTTAAATAGCCAAGAATTTCCAAATAGGGCCATTCAGCAAACCTTTTTTTTGCAGAGGTCTAGTTCCCCAATTAACTCGTATTTTGCCAATCCAATAACTCTGACACACGTACAATACCAATTTAGCCCTTTGGTAGGCCTGGGTCTGTGGCAGTTCATTAGCCCTCCCCCTATCCTCTTAGACAGACGAGATGCCAGATGTGTGTGATGTGATGATTGCATGTATACTTTTTAATTCTTTGACTTGATATCATAATGAATACAAAAATTACTATTCATGTAAATGATTAATACAAAAATAGTACTTGATTGTTTCTCATTATGCTGAAATTATTATTTATTATCGAATTTTAATTTGTATCCACAATTTCACATCTTTCCACCACGCCAAACGCCCGTGGGTCGTAGCACAAGGAGTGCTTGGATACCGACCATGAGCATCCTTAACACCAACCAGTGATGAGGGTCGGGTCGGGTCGGGATAGGAACCACTTTACAGTCCCAAGCTGCCCCCAGCGGGTAAGGATGAACACTTGATCCATCATTAAAAAATCATTTAATTTATTTTAATCAATCAACATAAATTTTAAGAAGTTTATGCCACAAGTTATCATATCCAGGATTATATAATAAAGGATAAAGATGTATTTTGAATGTTCGACCTATGTAGTTGGAGTCTTTCAATTATATCAATTTATGTTATCCATTTACACACTAAATGAGTTTGATAAATAAAATAGTGTTTTTATAAATATTTATAGTTTATGTTGATTGATTATAGTAAATTCAATAATTAATTAATATGAAATAAATTTTTAAAATAATAGGATATTCGTAACTACGTTTTTTTTTTTTTCAAATTTTCAAATTGATATATTTAAATTGAATTAAATATAATATATAAATATATGTGTAATTAAAAAAGGAACTTTAAGAAAATATATTGTAAAACTCGAGACAAAGAGAGATGGTGGAGAGAGAAAAGACAAGAGATAATGAAAAAGAAAAGATGCACCGGTGCGTATACAATTCAAAATAACCCTTCCATCACTCACTCCTCACATGTGTTGGTGCGGCAGAGTTTATCCCACGTCCAAGGAAGGGCGCGTACCACGCCATCATTCAAAAAGTTAGCCTACATATGTGCAACAAACTCCAAGGGGGAGACATTATTCAGCCACTCCCACTTACGCCATCTTTCTGAGTATTATTCTTCATTGTTTAAAGCCAACAAGGATCACATGCATTCCTCATGATCATGGGAGAAACTTTAGACGCTTGATTCTGATGGATTTCTATTCTCTCCTGTAAGCAGTGAGCAGGAAGCAGCACCTCAATTAATAATGTTTTGATTATTCCTGGGATGAATTCCATCATGCCTTTCCCAACCACAGTAGATACAATTGCAAATATTGATAACATAACCATGTAAATTTTTTTAATGAATTTCTGTACCTACGTTATAATTATTTGCGTTTCGAATGCGGTGAAATAAAGAAACGTAAAGTGAGAAAGCGTGAGATTTCTCCCATCCCATGTTTGGATCAAATAAAGGCCAGTGGGTTGTTTTGGGTGGTCGTCTCACCTGGTACATGTCGTGTCATGGCCTGCTTTGCTTTGCTTTGCATAATGGGTTGTCGAATAAGAAACAATGGTAATATAATAGTATATTTGATTCCCACGTTTACCTCATTCCGGATCACGTTCTAAAAAAACAATATATTTTATGCTGCCTCTTCAAGACCACGCCCCACTTTCTTAACAATTCAACATAATGGGTGGTGACGTTTTCCGATTTTGGTTGTTATTTAAAAATATACCCCTCCACAACACACAATTTAGAAATACACCCGCGACAGAAAAAAAAATTATTTCATAGCCAGTAAATTTTTTTAACAATTATAGTTATTTTGACTTGATTTCTACAAATATTGACTTACATGAGCTACGTTTAACATATTTAAAACCAAATACATGATTGAAAATAATATAATTTTATTTTTGTAGTATTTTAAAACTATGTCATAATTTAAGTACAAGTAAAAAGCAATATAAATACCTCTGTCTAATAGAGAATATAAAATTAACAAAATAATAGTACACGAGACAGGCACCTTTCTAGCAACGAGGTTCTATTTCTAAATTAGGTGGTTGTGCCGTGGTCCATTTACAAATAACCCTGAATTCTGGGGCCCACTGTGGGAAATCTTCCGAGAGATGCGATCCATCCACCCCGTGGGTCGTGGTTGGTTGGTTGGTTGGTTGACTGGTGTAAGTAACACACAATGGGGCGATTTTTCAACAACAGGGGTGGGACCCATCATCCCATTGCAGCACCGGTTGTTTCGTGTACTACTCTTGTGTTTTTATTTTATTTTACTTTTTTTGTGCGCATATTAGTAAATAAATACACCCTGGCTGCTGCCACGTAGGCCGAACCTTCTCACATTCACACTCAGACATACGTACACACACATGCTATATAAAAAGAAAAAGTTGTATTATTCACGTAATTAAATATTGGCATGTTGCGCCGTACAACTAAGACGTGAAAGACCGTTGCTACCTTGTTGTGGATGACATGCTACCAGATTGAAGACAGGCGGCCCGGCTGGAATGTCCACGTGTCCCCTCCTGTCCGCTTCCGTCCCTAACGTTTGACGTTACTATTCCCCATGTGAACATATTATTTTGGGCATGTGCGGAAATACCCGTCATCGGGTGCTCCCTTTCTTTTACTGATTTGATGTGAGAAAGAAGGCTTCCCTTTCTCCTCCTGTCGTTCACACACAGGCTACTTGTGTGGTGGGTACATACGTACTCCTTCGGACACATCTGCTACGGCGTTAGGAATTCTACTTTAGATATTTTGAAACTGGAATATGGTTTTAATCTTAAAATTAAAAATAGGAACACAGTGTGGGCCCTATCCTGTTTTTTCAAGTACTTACTCGTGTTCCTGTTTGCTTGCTCATCAGTGAACTTGGCCCTTGTCCTATTTATACATCCCACGTTCTGCCAACTCTGCTCAGACAACTGATTCCATAAAAAAGGACCACAAATGGGTTCCTTGGGCTACTACACCTATCCAGATGAAGTCGCGGTGCTGATGGCACCCTTTCCGCTTCACGGCCACCTCAACCAGCTCCTCCACCTCTCCCGTTTACTCGCCCTCAACGGCCTCACCGTTCACTTTGCCGCCCCGGCGTCCCACAACCGCCGCGCGCGCCGCAGGATCCATGGATGGGATCCCCTCTCCGTTTCCAACATCGTGTTTCACGATCTACCCCAACTGACGCTTCCCGAAAACAGGGGCCTCCTAAACAGAGACGACTTCCCGCCGCAGCTTCATCATCTACTGAGAGCTTGTTCGTCTCTACGGCCGGCGTTTGCTCAGCTTCTGCAAGATCTGTGTGGGGACAATCGGCGAGTTGTCATTATCAATGATTCTCTCATGGGATCCGTGGTTCAAGATTTTGTCGAGTTTGAAAATGCCGAAGCTTACACGTTTCACAGTGTTTCAGCTTTCACCATGTTCTTCTTTCTGTGGGAGAAGTCCGGCAGGCCTTTCGCCATCGACGAAGAAATTCTGGAAAATCTACCTTCCCTTGAAGGCTGCTTCACGCCGGAGTTCATTCAACTCATCAGGAATCAATACAAGTTCATTGATTTCAGTTCAGGGCGGATCTACAATACAGGGAGAATGATTGAGCACAAATTCATCGATCTGCTGAAGAAGCCGGAGATCATCGGCAATCAGAAACAATGGGCTCTTGGGCCGTTCAATCCGGTGACCATCATCACTAATTCCGATGAATCCTCGCGCCACAAATGCCTGAAGTGGTTAGACAAACAGGGAAAGCACTCTGTAATTCTCGTCTCCTTCGGGACCACAACATCACTTTCGATCGATCAAGTAATGGAGCTCGCAATTGGGTTAGAAGGAAGTGGGACGAAGTTCGTGTGGGTACTCAGGGACGCCGACGGCGGCGGCTATTCTTCCGATGAAGGTAAAAAACTGATTTTTTTTTCACTTTTTCAAACCACGGTACGAAATTTAGCAACTGAATCCATGAAACAGGGACAGTTAAGTTACCAGTGGGGTACGAAGAAAGGAACAGAGACATGGGGATGATCGTAAGGGATTGGGCGCCCCAGTTGGAGATTCTAGGTCACCGTTCGATCGGAGGATTCATGAGTCACTGTGGCTGGAATTCTTGCATGGAGAGTATCTCCACTGGAGTCCCGATCGTGGCCTGGCCAATGCACTCCGACCAACCGAGAAACGCGGCGTTGATGGCCAGTGTGTTAAAAATCGGAGTAGTCGTCAGGGACTGGAAGTCGAGGAAGGAGGAGATTGTGAAGTCCTCGGAGATTTCAACGGCGGTGAGACGACTGATGATGGAGGTGGAAGGTGAAGAGATGAGGCAGAGGGCGGCGACGCTCCGGCGCACTGCCGTGGAGGCGGTGGCGGAGGGTGGAACATCGCAGGGGGAACTAGATTCATTCATTACGCATATTTTAAGGTAGATTTGGATAGGAAATCGGTTATCCATATTTGGCAAGGCCCCTCCCTCGCCCATAAACAAACTCAAATTATTCTTACGGCATCTATGAATTCAATGATCAACCATTAGAATTTGGATCGTCGTATAGACTGCTCTTTCTACCACACTAAAAAATGATCTTTATTTGTTTGCTCTTGTTTCCCAAAATCATATTTATAAAATTGTTTTTTAATAAAATATTAATTTGATTTATATAATTTCTAAAAATAAAAAATATGTATATTTTTTCTTTTCCAAAAAGCGGTCTCCCGCATTTGATGATAAAAATGATTATGGAAAAACAGATTCGAGAGAGATGCTCAACCCTAGTTAATTCAATTTCTAATATTGTAAATTTCGAATTTCACATTTTTTTTTCGATTTTCTCCAAATAAAATATTTTAAATTTGATCATTTACTCAAAATTTATTTGAAATTTCATTTTTTTTTTGTATAAAATCCGGAATCAAACATTAAATAAGACATTTTTTCTTGGATTTTAAATCCTGTTTAAGAAACCACAATATTGAATCTGTGAAATTGAGAGGGAAAGAAATGGCGAGATTAAGGCAATTAAATCCTGTTTAGGGTTCACCACAATATTTTAACCACAATATTAAATCCTGTTTAGGGTTCACCAAGCCGTCGCATATTCTTTGTGCATTCCCAATTTTTGTTATGCCTGGGAGGAGTTATGCCAGGATTGGCTCCAGCGCGGGATACAAAGCATGTATCGAAGATTTTGATTTGCTTGTATGCGTGGAATCGGAGCTCAACTACGAACTCTCGTCTATGTGCTTAGATGAGTGTGATGCTTGGAGCCCCCCTTTTTTGACTGTGGAATTGAAGGTGTGTTGGATATCATTGAGTGGGTATTTGATTTCAGTGAAGTATTTTCCTGCGCAATTGCGTTTCGAGTCAGACTTCTATACGTTCATGTGCTCTGGGTTCTTTTTAAAATGATTCTTGGTTTGAAAACGCTGGAAGATAGTAAGAGAATAGACGTTAATGGGTTAGGCATGAATTCTCGATTAGCCTTCTTTGGTTCAAACTTGGCACCATAGTCAAGTGATTTGATAGTAAGTTCTGAGGCAGAAAAATTCCTGAATTATCTCACGTGTTTATATCGGTTCCCACTTTATTCTCTAATCAGCTACTCTATGTAAAAGCTTATATGGATTAATATGGCGTTTAAGTTTTTATGTATGCAAACCTTTTCCTAGAACACCATAATCTGACTGCTTACCCCGGCCCCATGTCTCAAATACAGTATTTGGTGTGATAGAATCTGGTAGTGCCACATGCAAAATCCATTCAAAATGGCATTAATTGGATAACTTGGAGGTTTTATTTCCCTTTAATGAAGCAGGATGATATGACTGGTACTCTTGGTGATTCTATGTAGAGTGAAACACTGCAAGGTCTGAAGGTGTAATTTGGAGGGAAGTTGCTATCTGAGCTTTAATAGGCCATGATTTTCAAGGATGCAGTACCCTTCCTTGAAATGCCATAATTAAATATATGCACTAAGGGGCCTTATTTGAGCTGTATCATACTTTTTGATTGTATAGCCTCCAACAGAGCATTCTGTGAGTTTGTATCTGATATTCAGAAGGTGCATTGCTCGCCTGCCTTAATCATCGTTCCTCACATATTCGATCTACACTGGCTTTGTCTTCAGGTAATGCATCTTTAATTTCACAATCTTCCCTTATGTAGCTATAATTATCAAGAAAATCTGTTCTCTTTGTGACTGTTTCGGAAATGTTATTTCCTGTTTATCTTCTCCTATCTTCCAGCACGTTTGTATGAGATTTGAAAACTTGTTCTTCATTTTGTTGTTAGGAGATGTGCTTATCAGTGAAGGCATTCCTGCATTGACTTACTTGAAAATTGATAGGATTCAGAGCTTGAGCCTCCTGCCTGTAATTTTTGTTATAATTGAGAAGTGTTTGGTTGATGGGATTAATAACGATGACATAGAGGGATTAATTTTAAAAATAGTGTTTAGTTAGTAAAATATGGAAAGTTTGTGGCTTTACATAAACTCATATATATTAGAATAAAAAAAATCATGAAATTTTAAGTTTATTTAAACGCATAAATTAAATGTTTTATAATTTATAATCTTATTTTTAAATCTAAACAATCTTATCAATCAATTATAATAGTGGCAGATCACTTGGGATGTAACCTTAGGCAAGTCGCTCCTATGGTGAACTGATAAAGAGTATTTGAGTGAATGGATGCCTAACTTCACATGGGAATATAAAACCTTGAGGACTTAGCAGATGATATCCCCGAGTGGAAGTGAGTTTTGACAAGGAATTCCCCCTGAAACCGCAACCTTTGTTTCCTTTTGATGTTATCAGGGTTTCGGATCATCAACTTTGTTGTTGGCTTTTTCATGTCTGAGTTGGACCCGTCCGTCTTTGCAAGATGACCTGAGGCGGTGTCCAGCTGCTCGATGAATCCTAGAGAACTTCACACTCCCTGCATCTGCATTACAAGGAGCAAGATCAATGCGCATGGACTGGCTTCAAAAACTTAAGGTCATGATGGTTGGCGAGAGCATAATGTGATGTTGATGCTGTAGAGAAAAAAAAAAGAGCATGGGAGCATTTGTAATAACCATGTGCAGTAGCTAAAATCGCCTTCAAGTCTCCAGATGTCTATTCACTTAGGCGTATTTTTCAAGGGTGAAATCTTTGTAACAATGAAAACTATTTAAGAAAACTTCCAGAATACTATTTCAAGTGTCAAGCTTGTTGCTTACCTCAAAACTAAGTTTATGCAATGGAGGGTGCAATTGATCAATACTCATACCTCTCCAAAAATATATCTCAAGTTTCAAATCACGGGTATCATTGTTTTTTAGGTTAGATAATCATACATATACCATTATATTCAACCCAAATAACTTATTTTTTTATTAAATATTTACTATTTGATGATAATTGTCGATGCTGGTTAAAAGTTCAGTTGATGCTTTAATTTGTTTCTGAAAACTGATGAAACATGATAGGCGAAAGTGTGAATGATTTTATTCATTAATTGAAATGATTCAGTAGAGTTTCTGGGAGGATACCGCATCAATTCTTGAAAATTTTATTGACAGAAATTTTGTTGTGATAAATTGAGAAGGTATCTTAATGCGACATGATGGTTTTGTAGTTTTGTATCCTCCTAAAAAATATAAGGGTTAATTTTCTGTGGAGATTAAGCTTGAATTATGATAGGAATTTGATTCTGATCTAATTAAGTTATGGACATGATATGATGCAAATGTTATATATATCATTATACGAATTTTGATACCGATTTCGTTTGTTATGTTGTTACACAAAAATTTTGTGAAGCTACAATTCACCTTATATATATTGATTATTGCAATAGCGTTCAAATTGGAAAGGGTACTTTGCAACATAATAATCACATTGAAGATGTTAATGACGCCTAGGATAATTAAAAATATTATCTAGATAAAATATCCTAAAAGAATAGTGCTAAGACTAACGATCTATACGTGATTCAAGTTAAAAGAATTGAAATAAATAGTTACACTGATAATGAAAGCTATTATATTTTCAATAATTCAATTTGTACTGTCAAATTTTTTTTAAAAATATTGAACTATATTATAAATATTCAGATGGGAAGATGAGCAAAAATATCCTAACTATAATTCTATACATGAGTTCAAGCATGTAACATTGCAAAAAGTCTCGTTGTGTTGTTGATATAAAATAAGTGAAGAAAGTAGTGAGAAAAATTAGATTAGTATAAAAGATATAAATTTAATAGAAAATAGCAAAAAGTTGAAATATAAAATAGGTAAAAACAATAAACAAGGTTAATACAAAAATATATTTTGAAATGAAATAAAACTGATTATCAATTATATATTTAATTTGAATAAAATACATATTTTAAAAATAAAATATAAATATATATGTAAGTAAAAAAAGAAATTTGAAAGGAAGAGATAGAATAAACAAGAGAGATATAATACCATCTTTACCCATTTCTGGAAATGCTGATGTGGCATTTCCTTGCATAAACTGTCTTAATAACAGATTAAAGCGGAGAAGACGCAAAGTTTGGCTCCATCGCCTCCGTAGATGTACTTATCTATTTTAGTTTCCAAAATAGATAAAGAATTACTGAAATAGATGTAGTTTTTTTTTCTGGTTTTATAAATAAATGATGTTATTAAAATATTAAATTGTAATTATTTAATTATTTATTTTCTATGAATTTAAATGACAATAAATAATCTTATGAATTGATTATAACTGAATAATGCTTTAATATTTAATTAATTTAATAAAATTAAAGTTTTTTTTAACATTTAAAATATATAAAATGATATGTTAACTTAGATATTTTTAAAATGATTTTATAATATAAAACAAGTGGTTGATATTAATATAATAAAGTTATGGTTAATAATGATATATATAAATTGAAATGTTTTGTGTGAGTTTTAATGAAATCTTGAAGTTATTTATAGATAAAGTTTGAAGATATTTTTACTATAAAATTCAATTCAACCATTCATTCTTCAATTACTTGTATTTAATCTGCCTTGGAGAAATCAGTAAGTTGCGATTCATGATATAAGCAGGAGAGAGCAATCTCATCCTTTTTGATTGGATCATGAGACGCACCAGCGACTTTCCGGAGTTATTTAATTAATAATATTTAACAATAATTAGATACATTGTTTTTATAAAATTTCAAAACTCATTTATTAAAAAAATAAATCAAAACTCAAACATCATCTATTTTACAAACCCTTTCTAAACATCATCTATTTTGGGAAACAAAAAATGAAAGTACATCTAAATAGGGAATTTGGTAGAGAAGACGCACGCAAAAAATCGTCGCAATTCAGAGTGAAGGACGGCGTAAGAGAACATATGTGAAGTTTGAGTCAAGATTGTAGTAAATTCAGAGATTGTATGGATAAAGTTATGGAAAAGGGAGAAAGTGGTTATAATGAGTACGATTTCAAGCAACAAGCATTGGAATTATATAAACGTGAAGAAAAGAAGTGTTAGGAAATCTTACGTTTAGAGCCGAAGTGGTTATCAATATATAAAATTATATTTTCTATTATTTATCTACTATTTTTATTATAGTATGAATGCATTTATATTTTTTTTATATTTTTTTTGCTAGATTCCAAGATCATCGGATGAGGGTTTCACAATGGGATCAAATGATCTAGTGACTCCACCTTTACACACTTCTTCATGTGTTGAAAAAGTAGCAATACCTTTAAGAAAAAAGGCAGCTAAATGCAAATGAGAACAAAATGAAGTGATTGACTCTACTTATTTCAAGAAGAAAGCATTTGATAGATATATGAATAGTATCTCGGGCCTTTGTCAAGATATTCAGAAGAAGATTGATGCGATGTGGGCATTTAATCATATATATTATGAAGATGTGCTTGATAGATTATTTGAAAAGTACGTAAGTAAGATGATCCCTGAACAAAGGATCATGCATCAAATGATCTTTCAAGGTCTTGCAAATGCAAAGTTGTTAACTAGAAATGAAGGTACATTGAATAAGAACGTGGACGATGAGTTTTTGGATCTTTCTGATGATTGATAAGCTTTATGTAGCGTTTGGTGTTTGTCTTTTTTCCATTTGAACTATGTATACATGATTCAGTATTTCATTATTTTAATTTTGTTTCTTTATTTTGTTGATAAATGCAAAAAAGGATTGGTACCAATACAAATGGTGCAAATTAAAAGGTTTAGTTGCAATATAAGTGATTGGCATAATTGAATCTGTTTTCTTATTTAAGATTCATGTATCAATATGATTTCCTTACTCAATTATTGCCATGAATCCATCATTTTCTAAACTTTTCTATTTTTTTTGCTGAGGATGACATAGATTATAAAGCAATTGTTCAAGAAGGATATAATTTCTTCTTCAATGACTCAGATAAGGAGCCACAAGAACCTTTTCAACTACAACGTCCATGACAACAAGAAGGATATAATTTCTTCTTCAATGACTCAGATAAGGAGCCACAAGAACCTTTTCAACTACAACGTCCATGACAACAAGTTGAACGTAATCGTGAATTAGGACATGAAAGATTGGTCGCTGATTATTTTTGCAACAACCTCACTTACATAGATGAACAATTTCGTAGGAGATTTCGTATGAAACATTCTTTATTTGAAAGAATTGTTGAGACTATTAAATATTAAAATCCCTATTTTCAAGACAAGGTAGATTGCACAAGTCGCCTAAACTTAAGCCATTTACAAAAGTGCATGGCTACTATGCGTTTGTTAGCTTATGGTTCCAGTGCTGATAGTGTTGATGAATATATTCGAATTGGAGAGGCAACATCCATCAAATGTATTCGTTATTTTGTTACAGCCATTTGCTCTTGTTTTTTCAGAACAGTATTTACGATCACCCACAATAGAAGACTTGGAGTGTTTGCTTGCTTGGAGCGAGGCTAGGGGATTTCCTGGAATGCTTGGAAGTGTAGATTGCATGCATTGGGAGTGGAAAAATTGTCCTGTGACATGGCATGGTCAATTTAAATGTGGAGACCATCGTAAACCATCACTCATGTTAGAAGCGGTGGCATCTTATGATACATGGATATGACATGCATTTTTTGGAATGCCAGATGCAAATAATGATATCAATGTTTTATGTCATTCTCATTTACTAAATGAGTTACATAATGAGATTGCACCATGAGTTCAATTCACTGTCAATGGTAATAATTACGACATGAGATATTATTTGATTGACGGTATTTATCTGGAATGGGCTGTGTTTGTGAAATCTATTACACTACCACAAGGTCGAAAAGCTCATCGTTATGCTCAATTCTAAGAAAGTGCTAGAAAAGATATAGAGCATACTTTTGGGATACTACAAAGTCTGCTTGGAATACTAACATCTCTTGAGAAATCTTGGTATTGAAAAACTTTTGGAGATATTATGTATGCATGTATCATATTACATAATATGATTGTAGACGATGAATGTCATATCATTCCTGAAAATAACACTATGGATGAAAATAGAAGATTTATGACTGTTGAACCACCGGAAATTTATAGAGATGTTGGGATTAATATGCAAAGCTATTTTGGTCGAATTGAGCATTCATGTAATATTGGTATCCGTGGATGGCTAAAAAATGATTTAATTGAGCATATTTGGACAAATTTTAATTGATTTTTAGATTGTTTAGTAATTTTTTTTATGATTTTGTAATTTTTTTTTATCAATTTCAATGTTTAAAATTGAAATATATTTTGAAATCTTTATTTTAATATTATTTTAGTATTAGGATTTCTGAAAATCAATACAAACATAAAAAAACTTTAATAATGAAAACTCAATAACTCAATTTCTAAATGACATGTCAGTATTTCCAAATTTTTGTTTTTATTTTTGGCTAGGTAAAAACGGAGCTGCTGTCACGTGTCCTTTAGTTCGGCGCTGGTAGACGACTCTCGAGGCTCGGGCTTGGGTTTGTTCTCCGTTCTCGCTCCACACGGAGGCGGGTTTGTGTTTCTCTGCTGGCCCCTGCACGCTTTTTTTCTTTTGTGTACTCCGAATTTGTAGAACTGGGGTGTCAAGTTTACCGATACTCCCTAATGAAGTTGCGTTCTTGTATTTGGGAATGAGATTCTCGCGAATTTTATGTTGGAGAAGTGGGTAGTTCAGTACCGTGCATTGAAGTTCTGTTTTTGCCAAGAAGAAACCTGGTATCGTTGTTTCAGTGAGAATCGCAGGTAGAAATGATGGAAGGTGAGTGGAATCAGAATTCGCTTGGCACAGAATTTGCATAAACACATTGCTTTCGCATAGCCCTGGCTCTTTTAGGTTTTATGAACAAAACCAAAAAGAAGAGTTTTTTTTTTTTTTGTGGAGATTATTTTAAGGCATGATTAGCTAAGCTACTATGCTTGCAGGCAAGAATGATGGAAGTTGCAGAGCTGCAGCTCCAGACGAATGCCCTTCTGTTACCAGTGAAGATATTAAAGGACCTGGGAATCGTATCATCTCTGGATCAAGCTACTCTATTGCAGATGTGAACATGGAAGCCTCTATATCTCCTGAGGATATAATCTGTGCTGGAGGTCTGGGAGCTACTGACGACATCGGTAGCATCTTCCCAGTTGCCAGCGATTCAACTGATTTCGAGGCACGTCTTATTGAAGCTCAAGAATGTGAGCCTCTTGAGGATGCCACTGCTGGAACAGAACCTGGGAATGAGAGTTTAAACATGGGGGCTCCTGCTACTTGCGATGAAATGATCCGAGCTGGAGGATTCGGAGCTACGGATGATATCAATAGTTTCCTTCCAGTTGCAAGTGATTTCACTGATTTTGAGGCTCACCTTCGTGATGCTCAAGACTATGAAGATCCTGGCAAGGAAGTAAATCGGCATGGACTTGGTTGGGTCGAGGGAACCAAGTGAATAGCTGCAGTTCTGGATCCTGCTATACAATGGATCATGTTTTTCCCCTCCCTGCAATTACAGGTAATCCAAAACAAGGTGTTGATGGAGGATGCAACAACAAACTTGTTTGCTTTGCAAGACTCCTAACAATTCCAGGGATCTTTTGATATTACAGTGTCTACAGACAATTCCACCATGAAAGTTTTACACGGTTTACCTGTCAAACAAATGGCATCTCAGAGTTTTCACTATGCATTCCAAAATCTCTTTGTTTGCCGCAAGGTATGCTAAAACATCCTCCCTACTGTGGAAGACTTTTCCTTTTATGAAATAACGGCCTCCGTCATGAGCTATGACACCATGTTCACACGCCAAATCTAAGGTTTCTAGTTCCCTCAGAATTCCACTGCCGAACCCAATACTTAGCTCAGCTTTCGCCATGGAAGGTGCTAGTTTATTCTTAACTACCTGCACGCAGATCCCAAGACCAGCTGCCTGGACATGCAGAAATCATTCAGACACTAGGAAAAGCATGCATTTTCATCTTGATGATGCTCTCATGAATCTCACCTTGTCCGCTGTCTTGAGCAAACACTTTCTGCTAATTCTCATTCGTATGGCAGCATGAAATTTAAGTGCATTACCGCCACAAGTTACTTCTGATTGCACAGAGCCTTCTACCGATTTCACGCTTCTTCTTATCTGAGACAGCGGAAGAATTTCTTCAGAGCACAAAAACGCAAATATGTTCGATTCCTACCATTAAGGTGCTAGTTTCGTAACCTGGTTGATGAAAAGAATAACTGTGCTGGAGTTGCACATTGAATAATGCAGCTTTCTTAATGCTTGGGTCATTATCTTGGATTGCAAATCCACTGAAGAGAAGCATTCCAGAGCATCAACGTCACGCTGAGGGATGAGAGCAGCAACCTGCAACGAATCGGAAAGATGACATCCTTGGCTCTCAAAGTTTTCTCGGATTTCATGCATAATCTCCTATCTACACAGGGACACCGCTGCATGAGAAATGTGCAAGCCCAATTCATTCTAAACACACTTCAGGACTTGTTTCTCCGCAGTGACACGTAAACAGGAAGTTTTTTGAGGCATACACTGTCAACAACAATCACAGAGATGGCTCCAGATTTTGTTAAGGTGTCAACCACACTCATCAGATTTTCGGCAGAATCAGGTTGTGAAACAAGCAGATTGTCTGTGTTGACACCGATGGATTCTGCGACAGACGGGTCCAGTGCATTCTCCACATCAAGATACGCACAATAACCTTTCCACACAAAAAAAAAAAAAAAACACAGACGGGATGAATAACCACAAAAGAAAGCCCTATGCAGGCCACCGAAATACGCAGAGACTAACTTTTGGAAAAAAATCGCCCTTCGGAAAATGGCAGCTGTTCCAAGTATAACACTTTCAAATTACTAGATGGACCAGAGCGGCATATTCCATTACCCTCAGATATAACAAAAGCAAAAAGTGTTACTAACCACCAAGCTTCTGAGCTTCCCTGATAACATGCAACGCAAGCGTTGTCTTTCCTGACGCTTCCTGCCCATATATTTCAACCATCCTTCCCTGGTGAGACCATCAGAGTAACTCATAAATTCCCACGATTCCATGTATAGACAAGAAACATCCACAGAAAAAACAACAGAAAATCTCCATGTTAGAGAGCTACAACCTCAAATCTTCCATTTCCTAATCTTCGTGTTGATTGTACCGATCGATCAAGAAATGCACAGATCCAACCAACATGTGATTTTTTAGGGATTATCTAGAATGGGATGGTTTTAGGAGGTTAACACAAGTGCCCATATCCCTTAGTTTCTCTACAGCATACTCGATGAGCAAGCTGGTCTCAAGAACATTTTCTACTCACATCTCCAAAATTCTAAAACATTATTTATCCGACAGAAAAATGAAAAACATGCTTTTGATAGAAACCAACCATGGGTAGCCCTCCGATCCCAAGTGCAAGGTCAAGTCTCAATGAACCAGTAGATATCACTGGAGCTCGTCTGGATCCAAAAAACCGATGCAGAGATATCATAGGTTCTTTACCACCAAATCCCCCAGAAAGGTTAGAAAGAGCGTTTCGCAAAGCAGCGCCTTTCTCAGTCGCCTTGGACTCATCCACAATATGATCATCATACTCTGAAGCATCAACTACGAAACAAAAACACAAAATCATATAAAGCAAACCATTCTGAGCAGCAAATACATTTCAGTTGAGCGGAATTCTACTAGTTGGAGTGGCAGCAAGAGTGCTCCGAGCCCTTCTCCAAGAAAATCCAGCCTGTCAAAAGGATGAAGCGAAACAGCGTCTCAAAAACCGAAAGAGACGGAGGAAGCGAAGGCGTATCTTAAAAACCGAAAGTGTACCTGCCACCTACATAGCATCAGGGACGAATTAACGGCCCTCGAAGAGGAATTCATTCTGGAAACCCTCAAAATTCACTTGCAAGAATACCTATAGTTCAGTCCTCACCAATACCTTAGGGCAAGCTCCCGAAGAAACACCAAAGAATGGCGCCATTTTTCATGAAAACAAGCTCAAGGAGAAAGCCAAAAACCCCGCCTAACTCCGAAGTCACGGGCCGATTTTCCATGGAGCCGTACTATTCAGACTAAGCTCAAATCCTTCAGCCCAGTGGGACAAGCATTATACTTTCTTCGATTTAAATGCATTTTCATAAGCCCATCAACGGGCACTATTCCAATCCGTCCGTTAACGAATCGGGCTAGGCCTCAATTTATAAGCACGGCCCAGGTCTATTTTCCGAATGAGGCCCCACGCTAACCTGTATGCCCAGGCCTATTTAAAGGAGGAGGCTCTGTTTGATATAGGCCTGAAGCTTGCCAACTGTGCCGGTGGGCCCATTCATTAATGAGTTGGGCTGAAGGCCCAATAAGATTTCAGTTACGGCCCAATATCCATATACAGTGATGGCTACCCACCTTCGGTCCCTTTCCGGCCCGAAACTACGGAGCTCAGGTTTGGGTCCAGAGGTCCATTCGCCTGACCTAAGGTCATCCCAAATCCAATTCCCGATTAGGGCCAGCCATGACGTTTAGGGTTTAGGAACTCAAAATGACTTCACTGTGTGAAGTCCCATTTTCCATCGTTATCCATGTTTTCAAAGAGAATGGCCCCTCTTTGATCTCAAGGATTCTGCTTCCTCTAGCCCAGTTCCCGTATCCGCCGTAGCCGGTGTGCCGGGCAAAACAGAGCCACAGTTTGTTGAAGGGACAACACCAGTCCAAGCCGTGGTTATGCCCCACAAACACAGCCTATAAACCACATGAAAAAAGCTGTGATATGATCCCATTTTTTCGACTCAAAACACAATACTTTTAAGTTCGAATGAATGAATGGAAGGCCTTGCCTTGACAGATGATCTTTGCTCGAGAACCTGCATTATTCCCATTTCAGCTTGCTGAGCTGCGACCTGCTCAGCAAACATCGAGCCTACACACTTCGGATTCCCATTGGAGTTCGGGGCTATGCGTTTGTATGACTCGGTTGGGATGTGCCAGAATACTATCTCAGGAACACTTGATAGGCATAAAGAAACTGCTTTAGTGTTAATTCATGCGTAACGAGGGCCAAAAATAGTTATTCTTCTCTTACCTTTTATTACCATTAAGACGTGCAGCTTCCAGCTGAAACCATTTCACTTGAGCATGGGATATAACCTCTGGGTATGAACCGCCACCCGAATCAAGGAAATACATATAACATACAGGAAGTTGAGAATCTCCAGAGGAGATCTTGAGAACATAGTTGGAAACTCCAGGCCAAAGATCTTTTGGGCCTATTGATGAATATGATAATGCATTCTTCTCAATCTCACTTCTCATCAACTCCAGTCGTGTTGCACCTTGAAAGCTGCATTCTCTGTAACCTGAAAAAGAACAAGATAACGCAAAGTTATAATATCAACGGAAAGTATTGCCCTTTGTTATCCTTATTTAGATAGTAGAAAAATTGACTGTGACCCCATGGTCCACAATCCATACCTGACGAAGAAGCATCTGTGGCTGGACAAGAAAGCGGGGGAAATCCGGTTTTGGAAAACCACTCCAGCGGCCATTCAAATGAAGCATCATCATGATTACCAAATACACTGCACCATGGAGTATCCCTTTCTCTAACAGGGGATATAGCCTGATCCCAATACAGGCTTGCATTAGCCACCATCATGTTGTTGGCCGTAATCACATCACCAAGGTAGACAACAAAATCTGTCAAACGAAACACCAAGCTTCTTCTACCATCAAGTGTGCAATAAAAATCATGCGTCTCATCAAACAAAAAAAAAAAAAAAAAGAAGAAAGAAACAGACACAGTAGAAGAATTATTAGTCCGAAGACAAATAATGCTGAATCGAAAATTGTAAAACCGAACACACATTGCTAGAAATCTTGACTCTAAAACAGACAGACTGTAACTTGCTCGAAACAAATGGTGACCGAAGGCACAGTGAATCGAAAGAATTTATACCTATGATCCACTAGTGAAACACTATTAGTAGCATGAAATCATACCCCATTTCTCGTCTCAACACAATTCTCTCAGGTCTCGACCCTAAAACAGATGGATTATAACTCGCTCGCAACAAAAGATAGGTCATAACTTGAATATAAGTGAATCAATCTGAAGCAGATATAGGCAATCACCCGGTTGCTCTAAGTCGAGCACTGAAGACATTACCCTTCGCGAATTAAAATCCTGAAGTGGGCCCCACTCCGTCCAGGCGTCTTCTCCGAAGTGGAGGTCTGCGAAAAGTGCGATTTTGAAGGATTTGCCGGTTGGAAGCCGAATATTGCCCGGCGGCGCGACGGCGGCATCGAAACCGCAATTCCCGTACAATCGAACGGCTAGGATCAAAGAGATCAACCTCAAATGGCTACTCCACATCTCATTAAATCCACGTCTGAAATCTGTGGAAGCCTATAACTAACTATAATCGGATTCCGGAGGCGCAGACGAGGATATAAGAGTATGATTGTCACATTCTGAGAGCACTTACTAACAAACTTAATAGTTTTATTCAATAATAATTTTTTTGGTGTTGGTTTACTATGTGCAGCTGCAGCATATTTCATATTCCAAATGGCAGTGATGCTCGTCAGACCCATGACAAGTCATACTCGTGTATGAAGAAAACAAGTTAAGCAGATATGGTATGTATTACAAGAGAGTGCATTGTTTTTTCATTGTGTGATAAAAATGACCATCACGTATATAAAATTTTTTTCTCAGTGTGCGAGAAAAAAATACCCGATGACCAATTTTTTCAATGATCCAACCGACATATGATGTGTTATATCAAACTCACAGATTCAAATGGATTGGATCTTTAAATCCATTCACTATAGAAACAATTCACTTGTGAAGTTCTCAATATCATAAAAATTGTTGTGAAGCTAAATTTAAATATTTTTATATTTATTTGTATCCTAGTATCCAATATGAATAAGATTGTTTTTATTTTTTTTAATACTATATCATCATTAAATACATGACATGTTAAAAAAGATACAAGAATTAAACTTAAATCTAAAATTAAATGATTTAGAAATAAAATGTGAAGTATATGTAAAAGTAAAGTTGATTAATAAAACATATTATCCTATGATAAAAGAAAACATATACACGTATTTATTTGTTAAAATATAAAGGTGAAGCATTTGATAAATTTATAATATTTGAAATTCAGGTATAAAATGAAAAAAATTGAAGCCTTGTATTATTTGATCACTTGTGCAAAATCATGACATAATATATGATAAGATTTTATCATATTCTCTAATTTCAATGAGGTAGCAGAAACAAAAAAATATAAGATTGAATAAAATGATAAATTCAATACACATTAGCTCTGTTGCTACTTATAACATATGATAGAAATCTATCCTAACTAAATATTATATTCAAAATAAAATTCCACACAAAAAAAACTAGGAGAACTTGATGTAAAATATAAAAATGTATATCTCTAAAATATTCGAAAGTGTGAGAATCTTTAGTAAAAATAATATTACTTGAATTTAATAAAAGAAAAATTGAATATAATATTCACCGATAATAGTTCAAATTGAAAATAATTATTCATTAGAAAACATTTTTGTGATAGTGTTGCCACGTTCTTTCCCTTCAAATATTTTAAAATTGCTAACATTAGCAATGTAATATTACAATGTTAGCAAACCAAGGTTCCCCGACAATAATTCAAATTGAAAATAATTCTTCATTAGAAAAAACTTTTGTGATAGTGGCTAGGTTTTATCTTTTTCAAATATGTCTCTGATTTCAATGTTAAATTTTTTTAACAAGGATTCATCTTATAATTCTTAATTTGAAATTCTTCTTCTTCATTAGGTATTTTACCATGATTTATATAAAGTTCTATCATGTTTCCTAAGAGATAATACTTGAAAATTTCCAAAGTAAATATAACAATGAGATATTCTTTCTTCATCATACTATGATTTTTTAGACTTCATCTAATGTCTTGCATGTATAGAAAATAACATAATGCTTTTCATTAATCTCTTATCCTAATACTGTTCCTATAACATGGCAATGAGGATCACACATACTTTCAAAATCATATCTTTAGTTTGATGGTTGTATAAAAGAGGTACTCATCACAATTGTTACAAGAATTATAAAAATTAAAATATGTATTAAGATGTCAAAGTCCACTAAGGGGTAGTGAAATTTTAGAAAAATTATGAATAAATTTGGCATCTAATAAGGACGGTTAATTTGACATCTAACCTTCTTCACAAAATCCCTTTGCTAAATGCTCTATTTTGAAATTATTGGTCAAATAATTCTATTTTATGTATGTATTAGTTAAATAGCCTGATTTTTATCATTAATAAAAAATAGTTAGTTTTTATTTACAAAAACAAAAATAATCAGCCAGCAATTTTTCATGTAGTAGAAAAAGAACATTAATTAGCAAAAAATCATTTCTATTTAAGAGCAAAAATAATAAATCTAATATAAAACATAGAAAAAAAACTTAGGTTTTGAAAGCCACAAAATGAAACCAGAGAAACCAAGCAATGAGAATAATGAAAAATGGCTGGAGAAAAGATAAATTGCATCAAAAAGAAGTTTACAGACAAGATACAAAGAGAAATAGCAACTATGAGATAAAGATAAAGTGAGATACCAAGATGCTCACTAGCTTTTTTAGCCTCGTTTCTTTCCTCACTCTACTTACGCAAACAAGGCTCTATCATTGATGGCTATAGTATAGTATAGTATGAAATCATAATATTTTATAAATAAAACTTTATAGTATAGTATGACTATACTATAATTTTAATAATAAAACTTTGTCCATATGTTTGCACGTATGATATTTTCATTTTATTGGGCATTTTTTTGAATCAAACAATATTGGAAATATGAATTTTTAAAACTTGAATAAATAAATTGTTTAATAATAACATTTTTGAAAAATAAATAAATACTTTCAAATTAATAGAATTGTTTTTAAGGTATAAAGATTTATAATTCAGAAAACCAAAACGATTATTTTTCAAAAATTTTGGAATACTTATTTCAAAAGAAAATTTAAATTTTTCTAAAAATTTAATAAAATGTTTTCTAAATACTTATTTTAAATAAATAATATATTATTATTTTTCTTTAATAATAACTAATTGTTTTTTTATAATGAATAATACTTAGTTAATAATTTTGATATTATGAATACATGTTTCACAAAAAAAAGATATGCTATGTAAATATTATGATAAAACTTATGCATAATCCATTTTTATGAAAATGGTTATTGCATATTAACAAAATACAAGTTATAATATTTATAATACATATATATATATATAATATATATATATAATATATATATATATATATATATATATATATATATATGTATATAGTAATATTTATAGTTTTCTATATTCAATTATATACAGATCACACGATGAATATTTTTATAAAAAAGGTTTTTAATATTGGATAGTTTTCAAAATAACTATTCCTTGTTTACGACTGTAGGAGAGTCTAGAGTGATGGTGACACAATTCCAAATAAAAAAACATATCGCCTTTGTGCAACGACACAAAATATTCGATTCTTGATTGATTTTAAACTTCAAATATGAAAAAAGAATATTGATTTAATTTACATATCGTTTTAATATATACCAAACCAGCTCTTGGATTTCATCTTTCACATCATCAAAACTCTCAAGAGTCAACTAAATCTACGTTTGGAAAACCTATGAATCACTTTTAATATAAATATTGTTAAGTTAAAATCATAACAAAAATTATAATTTAAAAATCATATAATATTTCTATAATAGAAATAGTATATACAAATATTTTTTAATTATAAAGTTATAAAATATAATTAATAATATATATGAATAAATATGTTATTTAATTATCAAAATCAATTCTGATTTTTTATATTCCAAATATGAATTCATTTTATAGTAATAATTATAAAAAAAATACTTTCAAATATATATCGATTCTAATTCTATTAAAATTTTCAATTCTATTAAAATCAATTTTAGAATGATTTTTCTCAACATGGACTAAACGTTTCATGTTAGTGTGCCGAAAATGAAGTAAGGATGAATACTTCTTTAGCTTCAAAACTTAGAAGAACGTCACATAATTACAATTTTAATTTAAATGAAAATATAGAGTTTTATTGTGTATGCACACCCACCCCTACAGGGTATATTATTAATTATGTGTATGCGTGTATTTGCATTAAAAGAAATAAATAAAATAAACAATGCAGTGCGCTACGTCATCGATTGATTGGGGGTAATTGAACCGACGGCCGAGATCTGACCATCACCTACTCCAACCCAACTCAACCCAGAAAAAGCAATATAAATAATATTATTTATTAAAATCATTATATTAATAATGTTATGCACCACTAGCAGTGACGCTTTCATATACACAATGAGTGGCGCCATCAATGATGAAGTCTTCTCTAAGGCGCCTTAGGTAAGGCACCGTTCGTGATGGCGCATTAGATAAGGCACCATACATGATGGCGCTATAGATCTGGTAAGCCCCTTACTTCTTCTTCTATATATATCACACATCTTAACAATTTTTTTCATTCATCTTCAAAGTTACTTTTACCACAAGACTCTCAACATCTTTTCTTTTTCATTTTGCTCCTCTCTCACCTTCAGCCTTCCTGGAAATGGTGGTGAGGTTACTTTTACCACAAGAAGCTTAGTAGCAATCTCCACCTTCTGTTCCTCAGCGTCTCCTTCCACCTCAACTTCACTTCTCTCATTGCTAAATTACTCTTAGGCTGGACTAATTCTCTTCTAGGTTTTTCTTTTCCGCTTCTTAATGTCATTGTTCTGATATTTTGTCCTCCCCCAGAGTTAGGATTCTGTTTGGCTTGCGACGGTAGGCTTCCTTTTAGCTTCAGTTCCCCAACCTCTGTTGCTAGCTGAGTAACTTGTATTTCCAGATTCTTGATAGTTTGTTGGTTCTTAGCTTGGTTCTTGATTGATTGGGTCATGAAAGTCTTCAAAATATCCTCCAATGAACTTCCAGAATTTCCTTCAGAATTATTCTTGTTTGGAGGTTGAAATTGCTGTTTCATCTGCTGGTTTGGCTTGCGAAATTGTGGAGCTTGATAAGAACCATGCTGTTGCTCCGGGAAATTTTTTTGAAATCCTTGCTGTCCAGTAGATAAACTCTCACCCTTGTAAGAATTTTCATTGTTACTCAATTTGAAATTTAGATGATCTCTCCATCTAGGATTGTAGGTGTTCGAATAGGGATCATATTTCTTTCTTTGTGGCTCCAGATATCCCATAGCTTTCACATGCTCCTCCTTCATCAATTTGGGACATTTATCAGCAATGTGTCCCATTCTGTGGTAGTTCCCGCAAGGCATATTCTTAGCTTGGAATAAAAATAGTTCTTTCATCATCTCAGACATGGCAGCCACATTTTTCATCAGCTCACTTTCTGATGACTTTGGCTTGCTTTCTAGCTCATAAACCCTTCTGTTCAAGGCTTGTTTTATGATAATATGTCTGGAGTACTCGGCCAACTCTTCAAGTAATGCAAGAGCTTTTGTGGGAGTCTTTTTCCTCAAAAACTCACCTGCTACAAAATCCACCATGGCTCTATCTGTGCATAGAAAACCATCATAAAAATGCTTGACCTATGCATTGGTTTGAAATCCGTGGTGTGGACAGGAGCCTAGCAGGTGATTAAAACGCTCCCAATATTCATGTAAAGATTCACCATTTGACTACTCAATATCACTGATCTTCTTCCTTATTCCTTCAGCCTTTGAAGCAGGGAAATATTTACTAAGAAATACTTTCTTCATTCCACTCCAATCTGTGATACTCCCAGGCTTCAAAGAGTTAAACCACGTTTTTGAACTTCCTTCCAGTGTGAATTGGAATGTCCTCAAACAGATGGTATCTTCAGTCATACCAGCACTCTTAAAAGAGGTGCAAACAACAGTCACGTTGTTAAGATGTTCATGTGGTTTTTCACCCACTTTCCCGTAATATTTGGGCAGAAAATTAATCATAGCTGGCTTTAATTCATCGGTTGTGTCATCAGAAAACCTTATACACAGCCCTCTGTACGTATGATCAGCTGCATCAAGTTCATTCAGAGTCTTCTCCTGTTCTGCCATGATAAAATTATCTTGAGTGACAGCAGGAAGGGTGCTCAACTTTGCTGCTTCTCTCGCTCTTGTGCGGTTCTTACTGATAGCTCTCTTGATTTCTAGATAGAAAACAAGATCACCTGCACTAGAAGAACGCAAATGCATCAACTGAATCACAAAACAATTAAACATCGCTCCCCGGCAACGACGCCAATTTGATAAATGAAAAATTTGTGCAAGTCGTGAAATTGCAAATTTTTCCTATGAAATAAATTTAGAAACCTAATTCACATCGAGTCATACGAAAAATATGAGCATAGTAGACTAGGGTCGAACACAAGGAGCTAGGTACTTGCTATGTGAAGGTCAATGCAAGGAGTCAGTGTCACATTGGTAAATTGGTCTTAACTAGGACTAAGACAGAACTACAACAGAATACAATAAAGAAATGTAATAAGTTTTGGAGCTCGGGTGTTTATGCAATGAAATGGGTGATGCCTTGGGACTACGAGGAGATGTATGTTTATCACTAAACAAGCTCACACAAACTATAAATCATACAACTAACACACAAAAATCTTGGTCTACCCGGATTCTTGTTTTCCCCCTATACTTTGATCTACCTCTAATTAGGGTTATAAGCTAGGTTTCACCACTTACCCCTTCTGGATCTATCCTGATTTGTTAAGGAAGTGGCATGACTTATGACTTATTAGGTTTAAAGATTGATTAGCACATTTCTCCCCCTTTCATCCCAAGACACCCCCTAAGTGCTTAGCCACTCATGAGAAGGGAAAGGAAAATATTTTCATAGCATATGATAAACAACATTCTGGTTTCAAAGTTAAACAACAACAAACAATGCATAACAGAAATAGAAAAGACAAATTGTTCACGCAGTAAATCTAAAACTAGTCTTAGCTAGGAACAATATGCATCAAGAATCAAAGTAAATCTTCAAAGAGAACTGATTCTTCAGGGTCGTTGTCCCCTTCCTTCTTCTACCCAGAAAAATCTCCAGAAAACGTGTCGTGAGTCTCCAATGGTGGATATCTGCTTCTCTCTCCATCTTTTCTCCCTTTTTGTCCAAAATCTCTCTTTTTCTCCTCTTTTGATTTTGTGTGTACTCCTTTTCAGACTTTTGTCTCATACTGTGCCACCACACTGTTCATATTCAGCTCCTTGGGATTTGTATTGCGACCTGCACTGCATTGTACGATTTAGTCCCAACCAAGACTAAAATAACATAACTACAGTACTTAACGCAAAAATATAGAACTGGGCAATAAAATCTGATTTTTGTAGCACAATATGAGTAATTTTCATGCACTCCATCACTCAAAAATATGTGTTATCACTCCACTTACTAGAATCAATTATTTGAAACTTGCTTCCTAATGATGTACATAAACTATTCAACTAGTTCTTCAAATAAGGATAATAATTTCATGAGTGTTTTTTTTCAATAGCAGAATCGCCTATTGTTTGATCATTGAATAATAAATCATCATAAAAATGTCTATTAGAAAGAGAGAAATACTTAATAAAAAATAATATCAATTATATCAATGATGCTTCCAAACTTCCAAGAATTAAATTAAATTTTTTCATTTCCTTCCACAGTGAATTGATATATCCTCAAACAAATAGCATCCTCCATTATATTAACACTTTTAAAGGATGTGTGAATACTTGTAACATTATCTAAGTGTTGATGCAAATTCTCTCTCACCTTCTCTTAATATTTCAATAGAAAATTGATCATAGACGCATTCATTGCATCATATGAAAATCTAATACAAAGATCTCTATAGGTATGATTAATTTCATCTAGCTCGTTCAAAATCTTTTTCTGTTTGACTATTCTAAAGTATGATTCATTTACAGTTAGGAGTTTCTTCAACTTCGTCACTTCACTTGCTTTCTTCTTGTTTATCCTATTAGTTGTCTCAAGTTTTGAAATGAAATAAAGATCTACTAACCCACAAGAATGCAAATACATCAACTAAAAATAAATAACAATCAAATTAACTAACACTATCAATAATTCAACAACAACTACGAAAATAAAATTAGATATAGATGATCATTTAAATTCTAATTCAAATAAGACTAATGTGGTGCTGTAAGATGCTAGGGGTAATATGTTCACTCAAATTCTTATCCTATCCCACCCAATGAATTGACTAACATAACATAATGCAAGACCCCTTGAGATATCTCGTTAAATTTTTGGTTTTAAGTTTTCTAAATATTATCGATCACCTTATACTTAAGTCTACAATCTCACAAAAGTCTACTTGATCTTATTGATATTTATTTCAAAAACCTTACTTATTAACCTACATTTTAACTCTTTGGTCTATCTTTAAGTTACGTATTTTCCTTCTCTTGAATCTATATGGCTTTGTTAACAAAAGATTCACAAGCTCTCAATTGAATCTTAAATAAATGAGCACACTCAATTGAATCTATATGGCTTTTTTAAGACATCACTTTAATTTATCCACTTATGTTAAATATAAATAATATGACTACACAAACCAACAATGAAAGCATTTTCATAGTCACAATTTTGAAAATAGACTGTAATCACAAATCATAAACAAAGTGAAATCATGAAAATGCAAACAATTTATTTTAATTTCACATCATTATTTCTAACTAAGAGTAATGTTCCAGAAATAGAGTTGAATGCTTCAATTGGATTGAGATACCTTCGTTGTGTCATTCATTTTTCTCCTTTCTTTCCCCTCCTCTAGTTGTTGATGTTGGTCTATGAAAAAAATTCATTCCTCTTCCTTTTTTCTTCCTTTGGGTTTTATTCTTGTTTGCTCTTGTAGTAGCAATCATTTTTTGATTTTCTTGAAAGACCCTCCCCTCCACATGCCATATTTGTGCAATCACACGAAAGCTCTTGCCTCTTTATGTGTGTTCTGCAAAAATTTTATAATTTACTTTTACTTTTGTAGAAATAATTTTTAAAAGTAGAAGTAAACTTAACAAAAGCAAAAATAGATTGTAGTGTTCTGAACAAATTTTTACTTTTGAACTAAATTTATTATTATTGATAATATTCATTATCTTTAATTCATTATATTCAAAATAATGATTCATTAGATTATAATATTTAAAATACAAACAAAGTTGAAAACAACATAATTATTATACTCTTACATGTCGAACTCTCCAAAGTTGATTACGAATTGCATCACGAATGGTTTCCATTGAATCACTTTGTGCAATGTCTTCATTTTCTTCGATTGGATCTTCATCAATTTCAGATAATGGATTTGGATCATTGTATTCACTCAGATCACACCCATCATCTTCTGCATTAACTTGCCGAAGAAAATTATGAATAGCCATAGTTGCAGCAACCAAACGCACTTGATGTCATAGCTTCAGGTTGCAAAGCATGTCATTCATAATGTGAAAATGTTTTTTCCACACACCAAATGATCTTTCAATGACTAAACATAGTGATGAATGTCTATGGTTGAACAACTCTTTAGGCCGAGTATATCCACGTTTTGAGCGTTGAAATTCTGGTAAGTGGTAGCGCGTTCTACGATATGGTGTCATATAACCATTTGTGTTGGAAAAACCAGCATTAACTAAGTAATATTTTCCTTTGATCACAAAGTTCGACAAGTAAGATTGTATCAAATATTATCGTATGAAATGCTTGATTCAAAATGAAGTACCTAGTGGTGGATATATAAACTCATCTTCATCATTACGTAAACATTCTTTTAGCATCCTACTATCAGGTGTGATTCCTTCATATCCTGCAGCAACAAAAATGAACCGCATGTTGAAATCACAAACTGCCAAAATGTTTTGAGTAGGAACCCCTTTTCATCCGATGTAGTGCACTCTTTCTTCAATCGGAACACATGTTTTTATATGAGTTCCATCTATACCTCCATGACAACCTTCAAAAAATGGGAAATAACGAGGTTTGTTCCTAATATATGCGGGAACTTGTGTGTGATCTCTTCCTGGTTTTACCCAAATAGATGTCATGCGACAACATGCTTTGAGAACATTATGGAATGAATTGTTAATTGTGTCTGCTCCCCTGTGAAAAAATTCTTGTAAAGCATGATTTCCCATTCGTGTACCAACAGACTTCAAAAAAATTGCCACCTCTTCCTCTACTGTGATATGATGCCTCTTCTTGAGTCCAAATTCATCCAGCAATAATGCACAAAATTGATAGAATACCATTGGTTTCATATGAAGATCTTGATATGCTCGTATATCAGCTCCATTCAACATATTCAGTAATAAATCCCATCGTGAGACTGGACGATGATGGATTATTTTTTTTCCAAGTATTGATCGTGATACCTATGTATGGAGTTGAAGAAGTACCTTGCTCTAGAAAAGAGATCTAGTCTTTGAGTGTTTGCATTTCCGCTTCACTATCATCTTCATCCGTATCCTTTTCTTCTTTGTAGTGATCTGTGTCATGATCACTATCTCCATAAAATGCTTCAAATGGATTTGATGATGATGCCATAAAACAAAAGAGAGTGCAGACAGATGGAATTCGTAGATGAAGACTTATGATATGGAGCACCTTTACATCCTTTTATAGACATAAAAAAAAAATAGATACAATGTGATTAAAAATAAATAAATTAATTAAAAAATCTACATATTATGTGATTGAAAATGAATGTAAAAATAAAAAAATCTAGATATTATGTGGTTAACAATGAATGAAAAAAATCTATATATCATGTAGTTGAAAATGAATGTACAAATAAAAAAATTTAGATATTATGTGGTTAACAATGAATGAAAAAAAATTTAGATATCATGTAGTTGAAAATGAATGTAGAAATAAAAAATCTAGATATTATGTGGTTAAAAATATAGATGTTCATGGGTCGGTTCTGGTTGAATGCTATTTCTCAAATGTTTACCAAAAAATATATTTTAATACATATGTTTTGATTAATGTATTAAAAAAATAAAAATCTATTAACACATTAAATATTAGATCTAATGTTTTCCTAAAAATACATAAATCAATTCAAAATTAGGGTTTTAATTTCAAACCAAAATTAACTTTTATTCTTTCAGAAACCTCCATCGAGTTCCAATTCCAATGACAATCGTTGGTGAAATGATTTGGATCGAGCGTACTTTTTTAATTTGAATATTTTTATTAGCATTCGATCCTTATGTATACTTTGGATCGAGTGCATATCAATTTTTTTAAAAAATCTTAATTAGCGTTCGACTCTTAGGTATACTTTGGATCAAGTGCATATTCATTTATTTTAAATCTTAATTAGTGTTCGACTCCTAGGAGCAATTTGGATCGTGTATACATGACAACCCAAACGGGCGTGGCTTATGCATAAACCACGCCCGTGTGCACACACAACAACATGACAACCCACACGGGCATGGTTTACACGCCCGTGTGCCCTTGTCATCTATACACGATCCAAATTGCTCCTAAGGGTCGAACACTAAGGGTGTAGTCTGTGTGACTTATTTTTCAACTTATGACTTAAAGTAAAAGTAAACGTAAGTGTTTTACAGAATATCTCTACTTGTTCTAAAATTTAACTTCTACTTCTATTTCTACTTATTCGTAACTTATTTCAATTTTAACTATTTCACCAACTTATCACATAAGTTGAAAAAATGTGACTTATTCAATAAGTAGGTTAATTAATTTAAAATAGACTGCTTCTACTTATTTTACATCTACTTGTACAATAACTTCTACTTATGAATTAAGTAGAAGTTATTGATTCAGTCACACAGACTACACCCTAATTAAGATTTAAAATAAATGAATATGCACTTGATCCAAAGTATAACTAAAGGTCGAATGCTAATAAAAATATTATAATAAAAAATATGTACTTGATTCGAATCATAACCAACTATCGAATGCTAATAAAATTAAAAATTAAGAAACTTTCATATTTATTATATGGTTTAATAAATAATATATTTACATTATATATATTTTAATAATCGTGGCTTGCATATTAGGTACTACGCCTCCTTTGAGTGCCATGCCGTATAATCGTGGCTTCTGGAGATTCATTCATGATCCCTCTTTAGGTACTATATGATTATAAATGAAATAAGATTTTAAAATATATGTTTTATGTGGTTAACAGCTCCAACGTAAGTCAATATATTTCCATAAGTATTGTCTTTCAAATACAAAAGAACAAGATAATGGGAAAGCTTGCAATGTTCTAATGGAAAATTAGCATACATTCTAATGAAGAAATGACATGTAATAGAAAAACTAATCAAATCTACTTCCTAAATCATTTTGATCTGAGCGAGCAACACCAGGTGAAAATGTAGAAGTGCTACCAGCGTTCCTGGAAGATGTATGCACAATCCAAGTGTAGCGGTCCTCATGATCATCAATTGAAAGAAAAATTTCCCTATTGCTCGGTCGATGAAACAAATCCAAAGCTCGAAGCCATAACTCACTTCCTTGAACAATATTTGGGGTAGTCTTCAACTCTTTTATACACTTTGCAATGGAGTATGTTTCCTTTTTGCTCGCAAACGCAGATACCATCTCAGATGCCTTCGCCCATCGCTTTGAAGCTTCATCTATACGATCACTATTTCTACGATGAGCCTTATGCTTCTTCTGAGTTGATGGTGGAATTGGAGGCATAGGGGTATCACTTAAAAAATCTGATCCAATTAGTTCATCTGCTTATAAAGCATCTAATGATGAAGTGTTAGCTAGCCCATTATCTATTGAGTCAACACTTCCATCTTCCTCAACCCATCTTAAACCTGCATTTGGTACATAGCGCTCCGGAGCATATCCAACCACAGAATCAAAAACCTTTTCCATCATTGAAGGCAGCCGTGGCGGTGTATCCTTAAAATCCTTAGCCTTTGAGTTTTCCTACCATGATACATCTTCATATTTAGAAACTATCAGTAATGTCATATAAAGAAGAAGAGATAATACAATACTCAATAAAACAATCAATAACACATCTTCATATTTAGAAATTATCAATAATGTCATATAAAGAAAAAAAGATAATACAATACTCAATAAAACAATCAATAATACATCATCATATTTAGAAAACTATGAATAATGAATTTTAAAGCACCAAATAAACATAACAAATCATTTCATTTTTAATAAATATACAAAAAAACTTAAATGCTAACCTCAATTCGAAGTTCCCAGCACTCCTCATCCATTTAATAGTCCAACCATCCTCATACTATCCTACACCTGTCATATTACTCAACCTCTTGTACAATGATCAATGCTCTCGAAAAGTATTCCATCTATTCATCAATTGCTTCATATCGAATTGGTAGCACAATTCATTGTTTAATCCTTTCAATAGATTATCCCATCCTTCCTTGTTGAATGATGTATTTCAAAAATTTCCTTTTTCAATCTCCTCTATGGCAAGTCAAAGGTAGATTTCCATACTACATAAATCCCAAGTGTATTTTTTAGTTGCATGTTTCTTTTGAGTATTGACACTTGGTGCAGACTTGTTTTTCCCTTTATCACTTGTTACTTCCATAAAAACTTGCAATAATAATACACAATAATTAATAGCATGCTATAAATTTTCAGTGACAAAATAAAAATAGAAACAGATAGTTGAGGAACCGAGAATGTTGCAAAGAGAAATGAGATGGCAAAACAAGAGATAAGAACTACAATTAATAGGGTCTATATTCAATGAAATGGTAGGGTTGAAAGCTTCCTGGAGAGGCATATCTCTACATCATAAATAAATATACATTAAAGTGCACTTTTTTCAATTGCTAAGGATCAATGAAAGGTAAACTACGGTTCACAGATCCAAGACAGTGCCTAACCTAATCACAGAGCATGTAGATGTAGACCAACCAAGCACAAAGGTGAAACAACAAACAGAAAAATGGATTAATTCCATTGAAAAAGCAGACATCAATTGAGCTCATTTTATGCAATGTACAAGGGTAAATTTTCTTCAAAGAATTCAACTAAAAATTCCTGAGTTACAAAATCGCCCCATTCTTTTGAATGCGATATGGAAAAATAAAAACAAGACTTTGAAAAACAGAAAAAAATCACACCATAACGTAAGTAATAATTCTAAGAAAAAGCCCTTGATGTTGGCCGATGGATTTAGGGGAAGAATTTTTTACAAGCCCTTGAAAACCACACATATTATGATTTCTGCAAAAGTTTTTTTTTATTATATAATTTTAAAAGTGTTTATAATAAAAGTACTTTTGAAAATAAGGGTGTTTGGAAAAAAATAACTTTTAATCTATAAATAAAAGTTAAACATAAAAGTTTTACAAAACACACCCTTCTTTTTTTTTATTTTTCTCCATTGATGGTTGAGGTATACATGGATGCTTGAGTTGATCATATAAAAACATGATGATGTACTTGAAGAAAAATATCATTAAAAACCTGAGTGGATTTAATCAATCAGTACAAAATTAATAATATTAATAAAATTACAAAGCATTGGAATTTATTTCAACAATATCTAATTTCATACCAAATTACACTCATGTATTATTGTTTTATAAAAGAGTTTTCCTTTGTAATGATCTACTAAAATTTTTGGAATAATCTATCAAATTTGTGATCATAAACACTTTTAGAATATCTGTTAATAGAGTTTGAAGACTGGGTTTTGCTTTGCTATTCATGTTCCATCAACAAGCTCATCCTCATCTTTACACCGATGATATCATTCAAGATTCTAACTCACTCTTGACACCCGCCATCGCATTCTGACACCTTCGACCTCTTATTGTCTTCCGTGATTGTCGCCTACTCTTTTTTGAGTAATCAAGAAGATGAGAACCTTAAACGTGGTCACAATGCCCCTACCCACCTGCGTGGGCAAATTCCAATAGGCCGCTAAAGCCTACTCTCGTGTTCATTGTCGGGTATTTTGTAAGATCTGTTGACAAACAAATTGCTAGCACATAGATGATAATACTTACCGGCGTCCGAAAGCCATACTAATTCCACATCCTTGATCTGGTATGCTTCGTCTGAACTCAGGAACAAAAAATAACGTACACGGGAAACACAGTAACACATGACCAAGGCCTGCTTCATCTGAACAAGAAAGCTCTTGTTCATGATATACACTTTCCACAACAAAAATATTCTTCATGTATCTTGATACATGACAAGGATAATTTTGAATTGGGTTCGGATGAGCCGAACGGGTGGCAAAGTAAATAGATTCAGGGAGCTGAAGGGGGAGCAAGATCAAGTTCCTGCCTCATGATATTGTTCATCAGATGATATACCTTCATCTATGTCCTCTTCACATGCCTTTTTTTTTACATGCATCACTTGATTCTTTTACAGAATGGTTGAACTGCAGTCACTTGGTACCTTTCATAAACAATCATTTGAATCCGCAGCTCATCCATCACAGATCTGGATGGAGTTTCCCAATTGCTTCTGCTATTCCGCAGCACTAGATCTTCTTACCTTCCCCAGTAACTTCTCAAACTTCTCATTGAAATTCACAAGGTCGATCCGGTTTTGGTCGGACCAAAACAAATCAACCATCACTGTCAAGCGATTTTCTTTGAATAACTTGAGACTTTTTAAAGTTGTAGGCGGCCTATACAGTTGATCATTTTTCAGAGCAAAAAGGGGTAGTTTGACATTGCTATTGAAGTCTTTACGGCAGATGCCGTAGGAATTTGCAATAGATACTGTAGCATCATTAGCTACGTCAAAAGTAAAACAGCAACACGCCCACCCTCAAGACTAGTGACCGTCTGGTACAAAAATCCAGACGTACTATCAAGCAATCTCCAAGATTTTTTTTTTAACCCCAAAATTAAAGATGACACGAGCTAGATCCAGATTCGTGTTAGTATGAATTGGCCCACTGATTTGATTATGTACCTTAACCCTAACTCCAAATCATACTCAAGTGTCATCAGTTAACCCACATTTGTTTTTTTATATTTTGTAAACATCACCTTAGAATGGGTTTTAATAAAATTTATGTATATTTGAAATTATTTTTTAAGAATAATTATTTTAAAATTGATTAATGTTTAGAATATCAAAAAATAAGAATTGATTTTTATAAGTTAATAATATATTTATTTATATCATTTATAAGAATCACATTTCATTCATTTACAAATTAAAAAAAATCATATTTTATAAATCATTTATATTATAAAAATAGAATATAAATCTGTAAATTATATTTTGATTATTATATATGTTATATTACTACAAATAATTTATTTAAAGAATTGTAATGATTATAATTAGTTATAAAAAGAATGAGTATAATTCTAAATTTAAGTAACTTTGTGAAAAAATTTTAGATTTTATTTCTACTTTTTTAAAATTATTTTAGAAAAGTAGAAATAATTGATAGAAATAGAAATACATTATAAATATTCTAGAAAACTGTAAAAATAAGATATAAAAATAAAAATAAAGTGCAAAAAAGAGAAATAAGATAGTATTCAAAAATAAATTTTATAGTATAATTTTAAAATTACTTTTAATAAAATTATTTTTAGAATTGATAATATTCTAAAATAAAATTATTTTTATTTTTTAAAAAATTTAAATACCCTTCAAAAGTTTTTCAGAATAGTGTTGTAAATATCAGTATCCTATCAAAAATGATTATTGACACGGAATCTATCCTTTTATGTTTTTAAATGAATTATATTGACTCTTGAAAATCATTTCTTGCAAAAAAATTTCAGTATATGTTTAAAATGTCGAAGTTATTATAGAAATAAAAATTGATTTTATGAGTGAATTGATTTTTTAAACATTACTTATATATAATGATATTTTAAAAAACATATGTTTTGTGTAAAGTAGGTAACGCCCATAATAATGATATAACATATTTTTCCTCATTGGATTTATTTAAAATTTACACACAAAAAGCATGTAAATAAAAAAAAATAATTATGCATATATACTATTTAAATTATAAATTAGTATTATTAATTTGATGCAACTAAAAATTAAAATTCTAAAAATATCAATGTAATTGTTTCAGAGATTGAAATCATTACCTATAAATAGTGTATCGCCTCAACTTGTTTGCCACTGTAGGAAAAATGGGTTAGTCATCCCTATTACATATAGTTGATGACACACCAGCACACTAAAATCTCTTTATTTAATTATATTTTTATTAGAGCAAGAAAATTCTGGATGTCGCTATCATGGTGACGTTGAAAATGCTCCTTAAGAAGCTTCCACGAAGCTCCCGTGGGGTCCGGCTGTACCGTGTTTTCTCGTGTATATAAAGGCTCCCCTGCTTGCTTTCTCCTACCCTCCAACTTCTCAAAATTCGCATTCTGCTCCTCGCTATTTTACTGCTACTACACTCGCGATGAAGCTCACCCAAATTTTCACAACCAAGATCTTCAGATCTAAGAAGAAATCGGCGTCGCTGAACTCGCAGAATTCCTTCTGCTCCGCCTCCTCCGACGACAGCGTCTCCACGCCGACGAGCGTGATCCCTAGGAATCACTGGAACGACGTCGTCGAAGGCGGCACTCGATTCGATCTTAATCACGTTTTCCACATGATTGACGCTGATTGCGACGGCAAGATCCGCAAGGAGGAGCTCGGAGATATGCTGCGCCGAATCGGAGGCGAGAAGGTTAGCGCGGAGGAGATGGATCTGATGTTAAGCCAGGTGGATACCGACGGTGACGGTTGTATAAGTCTGGAGGAGTTCCGAGTGATGGAGGAGGCATTCGCGCCGCCGACTTGCGACCTAGAGGTGAGGTGCACTTTTGATTTCTTTGATTCCGATGGAGATGGTCGGATTACGGCAGAGGAGCTGTTCAAAGCGTTTAAAACCATCGGCAATTCGCGGTGCACGTTAGCGGATTGCCGGCGCATGATCAGAAGCGTCGACAGAAAATGCGAGGGGTTTGTCTGCTTCGACGACTTCAGTCGAATGATGGACCTGCGGACTTTGAGCATCTAATTGGTTGATGCTTGAAGTTTCACAAAACGAAAAAATGAAAAGTTACCAATATGGTGCTTCATCTAGTTCTCTTTGTGCCCTTTTTGTAATGTGTAAAGTGGAAAATGAATGATAAAAGGAAGCTATAAGTTACGTGATTAAGAACAATTAATGAGAAATCACTATACAAATTCCATTTTTGCCTTTTTCTTCTGAAATCATGGAATTTTATGAGGTATGCGGGTTGATGACCACTTGTGTAATTAATTGCTGCTATTTCATTGACTACAAATAAAATAGTCAATGAAATAGGAACTTCCCTGCATAAAATATCCAATATCTAGTTTTAATATTATTTCTGTGGTTGAAATTTTTTCCTATAAAAAATATAATTTTTTAAATTTTTTAGGTAGATTTTTGTATTCTTGTAAAAAATTTGACATAGATTTTGATGATTTGGAAAACTCAAGAATTAAGTATAATACTCAGACAAAACAAGTATATTCATTATGAAAGTGATAGTTTGGTGTTTATTTTAAGATGGTAAATTTAGTGTTAACTATTGAAATCATGATAAACTCTAAAAAGGATTTAAATATTGAGAAAAAGTTCTTGAGTATTTGGATATTTGGTCATCTCCAAAAGACTAAAGAGGAAGTTGCACGAGTTATGAATAATCGGATGGTAATTGCTCAATTCACCCCTCCCTCAAATAAGATCTACTCTTACATTGGAGATTCTTATACATATATATGCTGAGTTGTTGGGACAGTGGCATGTGCTGAAACTTAGACATGTGTTATGACCGCTGTAATACTCAAATACTTTGTTGGATAGTTTCTATCAAGGACAATCTATGCTTGTATGAGTATCTCCTACATGGGTGTTCCTTTGCATAATATTTATTGATGATTTATGATTACCATAATGGTTACTATATTATCAATAATAAAGAGACAAATAATAATGCAACTACAAAAACTCCAAAAATTTAAGTTCATTACATTGGTTCTTTTAGTTTAATACTGTAGAATAATTTATGAGATTTTCATACAAAAAAAAATATATAAGTGGGAAATGTAATTTGATTTTATTTTATTGTTTCAAAACATTATGACCACAAATATTAGAAGGAGGTCATGTGAACATTGAATCAAGTAAGTGTGATGACTCATGAATTGAAAGTAGAACTTTAGGCAAACTAATTTTTTTCTTTCTCTTGACCTCTATCATATATTCATGTATTTTATAATTTTTATCCTCAATTGTAGTTCAACATTATAATACATACGAATTGAGATTATTCATTTTATTTACAGATTATAAACATCATGATAATACACATTTTATTGTCATTTTGTATTATGAAAGTAACAATATTATTCATTAAATTGCATTAAACCACAACGAAAAGTGTCTTACGTGTACTTCTATGGTGACTGTTTTTAATAATGTGCTTCTCGTTCTCCAAATTGATGCAAACAACATACATGGTACAAGAATCAAATAGCCACTAGAGACATGGTATATTTTTGAGTATTTTGATGTATGTTTCCCTCTCCTATGGAGAATATGAACTACATTTATTATATTGCCCACATTTCAAATTTATAGTTTATTTCATTACATTAAATAATAATTATCTGGATCAAACTAAGTTTATGTCATGTATAAAAAAGTGATATGTTACAAAGTATGAAATATGACAAGAATAAAAAAATAATCTAATAAAGTCGCAAATCATTTCAAATGAGATGCATGACATCCCAAAAGAAAAGAAAAAGATAAAATAAATGAGGAAAGGAAAGACGGACACAGGAAGATTTCTATTGAAAAGGGTCATGTCAACAGCATCCAAAATAAGGAGAAGAGATACTTTTAGAGGAAAAGAAAGAAGAAAGAAAAACAATAACTCTAGAGCATATTTTCAAACACGTAAATAAACTAGAAAAAGTTAACAAGGGAGAAGAACTTATGGAAGAGAAAACCTTCATTTTTTTGATGACCAATGAAACTGAATTACATTACTATTGAAATTTATAAATAGTAATGTATGAAACCAAGTTATCTCATTGTCATAGATCCAAGTAGCGGACTAAAACTCAAGAAAAAATTAGATAATATTCACCTTCCAGCCTTTCAAGTTAAGTGCGAAACCTATTTTCAGAACTTTTCTCGTTGTAGCTCATCATGGTCCAACTATATGAGGTAATATCAACACATTGATGAAATTCAACTTCATTGCACTATCGAGAAGGAAGCAACCACCTAACCAGATGATAAAAATTGAATCCAATTGATAAACGAAAAATTCTATTATCATTGCTACAAAAATAAAATTCCATATTAAATAAATTTGTAAATTATAATCTTCATAAAATACAAATAGAACACTAATTAGAATTTTGGAATCGATCATAAGAAGTACATGCTTGTTATATGTTTCTATAGATGCAAATTTGTAGAATAAATGGTACTTTTAGTTTAAGATCAGACTAACATTAATATACAAGACAAGGAATTTACAACGAATAACAATACAGAAGGTAAACATATTTGACTCTTGCATAAAGGGAAATGCGATGTCTCAGGGTATTCTCATGGTGTGGTAACAAACTCCTAATTCTTTTATGCAATTTCATACTTTAATAACTTCAAACAGCCTAAGTCTACTCGGGTTGTTTGCTACATCTTTGGCAATAATACTCCCTAGTATCACTATCTATTTCATATAAGTCTACCGATTTCTAAAATACATAGAACTAGATCTAATTAGTTCTATCGATTCTACCTGAGAGTAACACCTATTAGACTTATCTCAACTATTTAGTTTACCTTTAAATTAAGGATTTAGGTTATGTAGTTGGTTTATCTACCTTTTTGGACTATCCCAAGTATAATAGTGCATACAACAATTTTGAAAAATTTCAATCAAAATAGACATTTACCCCACACCACCTTCGTTACTCTAAGACATCTCAAAGGTTTAGTCACTCATAATTGGTCCTCTAAACAAGCTTTCATCAAGATAAACTCAAAATGTCACACAACCATTGTAAGAGAAACAATAACAAAGATAAAGTGTTTAATAAGCAAAAACAAAGTAAAATAAGTTTCTGTTTTTTATTGCTATTTTTTATGGAAATAGGATCTTCTAATAATTCTTCCATAAAAAAAACCCTGATGGGGTACAAATCGGGTATAATCAGTTGATCTCTGAAAAGCTGCCAAAAATGATCCTGAAAGTATAACGCCAGACGACAGATTGATATCTGTCAGAAATCTAACAGGCATGATCATATGACACAGTCTGAAAAGCGGCCGAATTACGGCATAACAGGCAGCCGATATCTGAAAAACGAGATCGTATAGCAGGAGCAGAAAGCAACCGATATTTGCAAACACCAGAATTCGGTCAGAGTGAGCTCCTATAAATAGGAGGAATTATGATGAAAGGGGGGTTGGACTCAAAAGATTTCTTCAAGTTGTATTCTTCTTTTCGCGACCTCCATCTAGTGAAACTCTTTTCCGGCGAGCTCCGGCAGCTCCGTGGTTTTTCTGCTCTCTGGCGGTTTCCACGTAAAAAATCCTTGTTCACTCTTATTTTAATCGCACCAACCGTGAAGAACATGACTAAGTGCGGCATTCCCGACCGTGCCTATCACCTAAAATCGGCCTCTCACCGGATACCGATTTCACCCATAACAAACCCAAACAACATATGACTATTAAAAAAACAAAATTCACCTAATCAAACTTGACTTTGTGTAATCCTATATCCCAATTTAACTGAGTACACCCTATCCTAGGTATGGTGTCATATATAAATCCTAATAATAACCTTATTTCAAGATAATACACAAAACACCCTTTGTATCAAACATTCTATTGCAATTGAAAAAATAATGAGATTTCATTTTAACATCTTTACACTTTCTGAATATTGTACGAAAGGATGTAAATATGGGACTTTGAGAAGCCATAGATCATCCCAAATATGAATAGGATTCCCCATATTTATGAGCCATCGAAATCTCAATTCCAATAAAAGCCTACTTGTTAATACATTTCTCTAATTATAAGAAGGACATCTTTCCAAATCCAGTGTAACATAAAGAAGAATTCAAGAAGTAATTTGCATGCAGTACTTTACTCTATCGAAAATCAAGTTATAGCATAATGCGCAATTCTTAGATGGTAACCAAAGCTTTATTGAAGGATTCAAGATCTCGAAAGCTCATCTCCCCTACTCTCCTTCCTCCATCCCCTTCCCAAAAAAGATGTTTCTAAACTTGCTTCCAAAATACCAATGAATCATTCTCTTAGCCCTATCATTCCAATAAAATTACTTGGAGTGTCAATGATGAATACACTCTTATAATCTCTCCTCAATTCTAAAAAGTATCTGAGCCTTAGATGCACACACTAATGTTTGGGGCAAATGTATTTACTGAAGTTTCATGTGAAAGGAATATTCATGTATTCTGACAATAAAACCTAATGATAAATATCAATTCCCTTTCTCACTATCAGATATGATTTATTGAGGTAAGTTGTTTCATAGGTCTCCAAAGAGTTCTTAATATGCCTCAATACACTCATATTCATTTAGAAGAAAATAAAGATATTGTTTGAAAAAGGTAGATGTGACATTCAAGGTGCTTTGTTTGACATTTAAACTTCAATATTTGCTCTATTTTCATAATCTAGATGAAATAAGATGCTCAAAGCATCAAAGCACAAAATGAACAAAAAAGATGACGAAGTATCACCTTATTACAACCCTCATGTAGGCCAAATATGTCTTATTGGAACTCTATTTGTAATTACTGAAAATGAAACTAATTTTATCATGAGTAAGATCAACCTTAGTATGATAGTTGAAATGTCTTTCCTCTCAAAAAGTTACTATATAAACTACTACTCTTCCTTTTGATATGTTTTATTGATATTCCATTTCAAAGAAAAAATGAGCATTTTGAGATGCCTTAATATATAATTTTTAGTTTGTGAACTAGCTAAGATAAGTTGGCTCCTTGGAAGTTTTAACATAAAACATTCATACTTTGATGGAACAGATATATCGCCACCATTGTATTGATAAGTAGAAGTTTTAGCTAATTTAATCTATTGGATGCAAATTTTCTTTAGATAATTTATCCACAATCTATTTCTGGGAAAACACATCCCTTGTGTGATATCTGGCTTTTGATATGCATCCATTGTAGCTTTTGATCATTGATAACACCATTTTTATTATATTTTCATGTGTTTTTATGGGTGTTTTGTATGGTCAAATGTTCTATTGTGTGTTTAATAATTTTCTTTTTTGTATTTAGTTATTTGGAATGTTTTATTATGAAAATAAGTTCAATTGACAATAATTAAGTTGAAAACTCTCATGTTTCTCTTTAGTATGTGTTTAAATCTTCACGTAGTAAGAGTTAATACTGAAAGTACACTTTCCGTGTAGACAATGCAAAAGGGACATAAAATCTAAGAAAAAGAAATGACTTTCAGCTGAAAGTAGCCAACTTCTAAAAATATAAGATATAGGGCATATATTTCCCTTCTAAAACCCTATGGACAATATGGAGTATCCTTCTTTTGAGCGGAAAAAGAAAAGAGGAAGGAGGAGAGAGAAAAAAGCATACAAGAAGAGCCTAGTGAAAGGGAGAATGGTGGCTCTCTAATAATAGCTTCAACAATTTCCAGATCTACGTTTCGAGACCATATTTACAACCCAAACTTTCAGTGCTTAATTGCAACCACCTGAGATTTTATATTTGTTCTTTGCTTTACTATTTCTAACTTCAAATGTGTTCCTATATTTTTTATGTTGTTTCCTTGTAATTCTAGTGTTTAGATGCGGATGACAGATTTCTTGTAGATATTTTGTTAGTTTATGCACTCTTTTTCCTAACTTACGGTGTTGATAAGGATGAGTTTTATTCTAAGGACTCTCTTGAGTGACACAAGAGCTAAATCCTAGTGTAAATCCCGATCGAATCACTTTGCTTTTATGTTTTATGAGCATTCACGAGATTTTATGAGCTCTTTTAACCTTGCAACTAGTTCACGCCATTTACTATTATTTTATGTCTTATGCACGTAAGAACTGAATTTTCATAAACCCCCTATTTTCAGTAAATATAAAGAACTTCAATAAATTACAGCCATTTTTTGTTGATTCGGTCCTGACTTGCCACGCTACATTGATTTTTATGATTCATGTAGAAGGGTAGTTAGATTAATAAATTCTTTTCGATGCATTGAACATGCTAGATCTTGATATTTAAAAAGATTTCTAACATTCATCAACTACATATAACAATTCATTAATATTACTTGTGTTGCTTGAGTCCACATGATGTAATTTAGTAGCACCTTATTACCCAGTTAGGTAATTAAACTCATGATTTATTTATTTATTTGTTACATTCATAACAAATAGAATACTACTTATTAGGATTACACCCATCGGTATGATCTTTTAATGGAGACTCCATTGCCTCTTCATACCCAAATCTGACACACAATTTGACTTTTTGTTGCTCTCCTCTCCTTTGAAGATTTACCAAAAAGAGAGTTCCCAAATTCATACTTGGAAAAAATAGATTCTGGCTTTATCAATATGTGAATAGTTTTAGCTCATTGCCCCTAGCCATACAATGTAGCAATACTCGATTTATCACAATCCAACTTCCCCACTTCACAATTTGTGAGATGATGCAATAGTCCATAAGAAGGTTCTCATAAGTTGCGGATGCTTTAATTGAAGAACTATTCATTGAATGAATCTCATATGCCATCACCTAGGGATGGTGAATGTGCAGAGCAATTCATTAATGAATATGTCTATAAGCACAGTCATATTCATCAATAGTCCCACAACTTTGGATATCCCTTAAGGGATGCATCAGCTAAAATAAAATCATCAATGAATTTGTCTATAAGATTCATCAACTAGTTTGAAAAGCTCATCAAAGGAAGATTACAAAATTGGATATAGAATGAGCATTTCACAAAAGTTGTTGAACCATGAAGATTTTCCTCTCAAAACCATTCAAGAATCAGCAATCCATGGTCATAAAACATAATGGTATAGCATTGAAACTTCTAGTCATATTACACTTATGTTGAAAACATAAGTAGGAATCAATTAGTCTCAATAGCCTTGATTTTAGGTCCTTTCATAAATTGAGAGCTGGAAGCATGAGATATATAAAATCCTCTAGATTCAATGATTTACAATAATAGACCTTGTCCACTAAATAATGACATGTATCTAATGGGTTAATTACTTGACTCCCCTTAGATAATTCAATGAGTAATAACATATATATATATATATATATTAAATATTTTAGTCATTTTCAGTTATAAAATTAAGGTATTTTGTAGTTAAATCAGGTGTTTTATGTGATATTTTAAATATTTTAATAATTTTAGTATTTTTAATACATTTATGCACAAATATGCACTAAATTAATAATATAATCCATCTTATATTATTTAATATTTACCAAAGTATTAGCAGAGTGTTATCGAGCAAATCATATTTAATTTATATACACAAAATTGATGAAACACAACATATGAGGAGAGAACATGATTAATTATTTCAATCACTTACGATCTATATGTTCAAGCTAAAAGTAGTATATAATAAAAAAAAATTGAGAATATTTTGAGTAATAAAAAGATGAAGATATATTTTTTTGAATGCATTTGAGCCAAATAGAGAGAACTTCGTCCAAAGGGAGAAAAAAAAGATTCAAGAGGTAACTTTAATTAAAAGTTATTTCAAGTTAGAAATATAGTTGGTGGAGAACCAAACTTGAAATTTACTAATATACGTATGAATGTTTATCTAGTTTTAATTCATGTTGTTATGTGTTTAATATAAATGGCTATTAGAGTAGCAATTGAAATGGCTACCCTAATATAAATGGCCAGAATTTAGTTTGATGTCTTAGAGATAGAAGTGTTGTGTGTTAGATTAGAGTAGCAATTGAAATAAGAATGTGTTTGTGTATATGTTTTCAATATTTTAGCATAAATACTAGATAGATATCAAATTTCGAGGTATATTAAAAGATTGAGATATAGGCAAATTTCATGGTGTAGAACATGAATAGAAATGATAGACCTAATTATAGTGTGGTCTACAAAATTTAAGGACATTAAAATCGAAAAATTATATAAATTGGTTCAAGTAGATCGAGGTTTTGTAGGATTAGAATAACGAAAATTTTGGAACCACAAACCGAGTAAACATATCCAAAACTCATGAGATATCTATATTTGAGTTTAGTAAATTAGATTTCATAGTTTGTTGTATCATTATTTAAAATTTTATATCTTGATATTTACAATCTGTTAATTTTATTTAACACTGAAAATCAATTGTAACAATTAAAATCTATGAACTTTCACACTATAGGGATCCCATCTTATTGTTCAAACATCGAAACCCATTATATATCTCGTATTTTGTTTGTATTGCATGTGTAGTATAAATGATTGGGGGAAATTTATTTGATATAAAAAATTCATATTTCTAATGATTGGGGGAAATTTTCATTTGTCAATCAAGTTATTTTCTTTTTATTGTAATGAAACGGAGCCAAAAAGTGAAACTAAATTTGGACCAAAGTTAAAAAAGAAGGATATATTTAACAGAAAAAGAACTTCCATGGACTACAACTTTGTGCACAATTATATAAAGGTAGAGAACTTAATGAAAATTACATAGCAAAGTGACTTTTTTTATATATCATATACACCTTCATATGTGAATTGTGGATAGAGTCTATTATACACCTTAGTGGGTAGGGACTACTTTGTGCACAAGTATATAAGGGTATGAACACAATGAAACATGCAATTGAATCATTTGGACTATTGAAACCATATGAATATGAAGACAATTCATAACAAATTATTGCAAGAAATTAGTTTATTTAAGAAATATTCTAGATTGAGGTTACACGAAAAATTCGTTTTGTGATCATCAAGAATTGTGTGAATAGAGAAATAATGATCTTAGAAAGTTATGTGTATTAGAGATATTATTTTGAAAAACAGTTTTTGAGATGCAATTGATAAACTAGTGTTATTTACTTATTCCATATATGACATGCTTAGAGCATGTGATACGGATTTGATAAATTAAAAATCCAAACCGTTGCATATTATTGGACTTTTTAAATCAAATAAAATTTATAAATCTCTAATAGACATTAATCAGCAATTCTATAAAATATGTATAACATTTCAAGGTTGAACAAAATCAGCATAGTGATTGTTATGATAAAGTTTACCTTATAGTGAAAATTCAAGTTTTATACTCAGTTAAAATTAGACGAATTCAACAATAATTTTGAAAATAAAAATAAGGTTTTAATTCTAATTCAGAGATCACAAATGGAATTTCTTAAGGTTCCATGAATAATATGATCACTTAAATTCTTATCCTAATCTATTCAAAACACTAACTAGCACAATAAAGCTCAAGTTTACATAACCTTCTTTTTTTGGATTTTTCGTTTTAGGTTTTGTAATTTTTCTAATCTACCTATATTTAGATCTATCAATTTGAAATGTATATAATACTAAGTTTATGAGATCCTGTTGATTTCTATTCAAAAACCTTATTTACTAAACAATTATTAAATTTTTGATCTATCATTAGCTTACTTTTCTTGAGTTAGATGCATTCATCTTTCCGCCTCCTAAATCTATCTGTGTTAGGTAAAAAAAAATATATAAACTTGAATAGATTGTGCTCAAGCCTTTCCCCCCTAAAGCATCAACCTAATCTAATGACTAATATTAAAGATAAGTAAAATATATTCATAAAATGGAAATAAAAGTACATAAGGATAAGATTATGGAGTAATAATTTTTAGATAAAAGATAAACAAAAATGAATAATAAAAAAAATTCTTAAAATGTTAAATATTGAATTATATTTGCATAATTCTACCTCTAGATAATAATAATAATAATAATAATAAAACTTTAAACTAGATCGAAAATTCTACTATTTTTCTCAGTTTCGTTCATCTGATTTCCCCCTCTATGCATGTGATTTGTTCGAAATTTTTCTCCTCTTCCTTCATAAATATGGCCTTGGGGTTAGTGGAAAAAATCTTTTCCATTTTTATCAATACTTTTTGTTGAATTTATACATTTTGCTATCATGTTTCCTACTTTTTAGAAATTTCATTCTTTTCTTCCACAACTTATCATGTGGCCCCCTTCTGCTATGATAAATATCCATTTTGGCCTTATTCCGTGTCACATGTCATCGGTTTTTTATTAGAAATTTGATGGTGTCTTGACTCTTGATAAAAAAAAAGGCTTGTAGCAAAATAATCGATTATTTTTTCATTTATTTTATAAGCATAAATAATATTAAAATTATCAAAACATTTAAAATCTAACTTAAAATACATAATATTATAACTAAACATGTTCATTTCGTATACTAAAATCGTCATTTGATTTATGATATGTAGGTTTTTATGATTCACACACTTATAAAGCTACTTAACACCTTTCTGAAAAAATCATTGATGATGAGAATGCATTTTAGAATATTGTATGCAACATTTTATTATATAAAATCAAAGGTATCCAAATGCAATTCTTTTTATTGTTTGCGTGAAGTTTTGTGCATAAATTTGCTACTTATTTTTTCGGAGGTTGTACTGCCATGGTAGAAGAAAGAACATTTCTAGTTGACATTGCAAAAAGTTGGTAAAAATATTGATATATTGAATGATGAATTCCTTAGGTATTACATCAGTAGCTTATAAAATTTATTTTAGCATGTCTTGATTATCGAGGTTTCGTTTTAACTAGATCAAAACTATCGTCAATGGAATGATGAATAAATTATGGCAAAAAATTTTCAATAATTCAAGGATAATCTTAAAATTGCTTGGTCATGTCTCTTTGTACTCAACATTTGAATGACATTGAAACATGTATAAGATGATTTTTTTCATTAAAGAGGTAAGTTCACATGCATAATAATCTTTGAGTTTTGTCTAAAAAATATCCATAAAATGATATAGTTAATATAAAGTTCTGAAATTTTAACAATATTTATGATAATGTTGAAATTTATTATTAAATGCATATGTGTTTTAAAGAATGATTTCATACAAACAAGAATATCAATTATTATAATAAAAGTTATACATTTGAATAGCTTTATTGAAATAATAAAATACAAAATATTACATTAATTATTATTAATTTTAGATTTGAATTATTCTTTTTTGTTCCTTCACAGTCATATTGGCAATAAGAAATAATGTGAATGAATATTTTGTATTTATGATAATTTAACAAGTGCACAGACACAATCAAAATAATAAATAAAAATCTACTTCACGGGGAATTAATTATTTTTGAATTTTTTAAAAACATCTCAAAACAAACAACAAAAAAGATTTTGAAAACAATAGAAATAATGAGTTTGAATCAATGATCCACTATGTTAAAACTAGTATATGTATAAATCTTGAAATTGACCTATTTGTATAAGTTTTGGGAATATTATTCTAAAATATTATTACTCAATAAACATTATAGTGCCTTTTCTTATTTAATAGTACTATAGAATCAATCATGTCAGAAGAGCAATTTTACCTCTTGTAACAACTCATATTTTATTGATGCTATATTCTAATCTCTATACATCATATCCTCATAGATAGGTTAGACCGTGTTGTGGTTAGGAATCGGTTAAGCTGAGGGAGACTGATTTCCGGGTTATTGGGGCCAAATCTCTTGGGGGTCGATTTAGGGTGTAAGGGTTTTATGGGTTGCAGTTCAGATAGGAAAAATTAAACTAGATATGGAGTTTTACGTAGAAACCGCCTGATAACGGAAAAACCACGGAGTTGATGGGATTCGCCAAAAAATGGGATTCACTAACAAAAGAGAAGGAAAGAATACATGTAGAATATTGAGTGTTCAACCATTTCTTCTTCATATTTTCCATATTCATAGAAGAGGTCGAACCAATTGAATCCTGAATTATGCAAGTGTCGACTGCTTTCTGCACCTGTTAGTCGTACCTGTAATCCTGTTGATAGATAATCATCGGCTGCTCTACCATTTCTGTAATTCGGCTACTTTTCAAACTATCAATATGGCTGCCGCTGTCCAGCCCTGACATTTATCGGTCTGTCTGTCAGCAACAGACCACTAGGTCAGATCAAAGACCTTTTCCCACCAATTCCAAGCGAGAGAAGCCGATTTTTTTGTCTCCTGGTTTATCGATTCTTGGATATCTCTCCCTTCAGTTTCCACGTGACATTTACCAATTTCATTCCCATGAGACCGATTGTCCCTTAGTAACAATTTTCGATTGAACTCTTATCCTTATATACTTGAAGTCAATTTAAGATTCCTTATTCTATAATACAAAAATATATTGATAATGAAAATGTTAGAAAAAAAAATTATAGTTCAAATTAAATGTCGATAAACATGGTGAAATAGTCATACACACGAAACTGGTAATTAAGATTTCACTACAGATCTTTAGTGACAAGTGTTATATCTAATAGTTGAGAGAGTAGTGTATTTATAAGAAAAAAAATATGAATCTTATGTTTTGTTTTCTTGATTGGTTTGAATAATATCTTTTATCCAAATATTTTATCTAAATTTTCCAAGTGCATTATCAAATTTTTATCTTATCTATGAATTTTGGATCGAATCTTCATCTTTTAATTAAGTCTTGGGTTAGAATTCATACCTTATCAAACTCATAAATTATTAGGTTTTCATTTCCCTAAAAAGATGAAACTAATATAAAAAATGTTAAAAAATTTGTAAATAATAAGAATTTGTAAATACAAATGTTAAAAAATTTGTAAAAAATATTAGGTTTTGGTATATTATATAATTTATTGAAAAATCGTGTTGGATTGATGCCTAAAAAATATGTGAATGTGCTAGAAATGGTATGCATGTTTTTGAGAATTTGGGATACCATAAAAAATACGAGTGCAAAAGTACATTTAAGGAGAAACACCTAGACTGTGTAGCAATGCTTTCAATAGATGCAACAAGCAATGCTCGGCCTTCATAATGTGCTGTTGTAAAAGCCGATAGTTGTAGGTGCACGTGCACTTGAAGGAAGGTTCAAGTACTTCCATGTAACCTAATGTTTTAAAATTGATTTTGCTATTGTTGTTGATATCATTTTACGTGTACACAACATTGTGTAGGTGCCTTAGATGGTACACACATATGGGTATACGAGTAATGGCACACAATACAACAAGATATAGAAATCAAAATGGTTTTATTTCAATAAATATGTTGGGTGTGTTTGATGAAAACATGAAGTTTATATACATGCTTGTTGGTTGGGAGGAATCTATGGCTAATAGCCACGTTGTTAAATGATGCATTGTCAATGAAAGACGGATTTCACGTACATCCAGGTACAACTACGCTTACAGCATGTACCTATGTCTATGAAGATTTGAATTAGACCTTTTCTAACACAGGAATGTACTATTTGTGCGATAATGAATACGCTAATAAGGAAGGATTCTTGATGCCATACCGAGGGTGCACTATCATTTGAAGGATTGGGAATAAGGAAATCAGACTCCACAAAATACAAAAGAGTTATTCAACATGCGACATGCATATGAAAGGAACGTGATTGAACGAGTATAGGAATTAATGAAGATGTGATGGGGTACAGTACAGACTACTAGCTACTATTTGGTATGCACGCAGAATTGGATCATATTAGCATGCAGCCTACTACACAACCTCTTTAGGAAGTAAATGATTGTCGATGCCTTGGAGGATGAGGTGCTGTAGGATTACAGTATTGATAGTAATGAAAACACTAATGTGGAGGACGTGACAAGTACAATTGGCTTGAGTGATGAATGGAGTGGCTCGTAGGATGAGTAGGCTGATGGTATGTATCATGAGTGGGTTAAACATTGCAGATTCATAAGGCAGTGATTGCATGTTGTTTGCTTAGTGTCCAAACTGCTTACGCTATATTGCATCTTTCATGTTTTAGACAATCCATTAGTGTAAGATAGTTGATTCTCAATTTAATATGGGGAGTTCGTTGTTATGGCATTGTACATATTTCGAGTGTGTTGCATGTATTTACTATCTATGCAACATGTGCTAGTCACGTGGTGGTATGTGTAGCTATGGTGATTGGAGCTAATGAAGCATAATGACTTGTGATGGACATATCCGGTGCTGTGTTTTTGGGGAGATGTGAGGGTGACTTACGCAAGTTCATATGAAAGCACCAGAATTCATAGCATGTGGTGCTTTAACGTGAAGGAGGTGTGAAGTACACACGCACCTAGTGGCACAATGCTCATATCATGCCCCACCCTGCTTTTGGTGCGGAGTGATGTGTGAAACACCGCACCTATGTGATCATTCGTATATGCTGCTCCATTGTCTATTAATTGTAGTTACAATTAATAACCATGGTGGTTTTTTAACTGCGACAATATTTAACTCTCTTTCAGCATGCTTTAATGATACCCAATACGCTATCTTTCCCTAGGCATTCCATTTATTGTACTTGTACATCTACTCTCCCAACAATAAAGACTCCGAAAACACTGTATTACGAAAACATTCCACACCTCTCACGTTGTGCTCTCATCATCCGTCACCCGGAAGAGTACATTGTAACTTGAGGTTAGCACTTGCTTTCCTTACAATCGACATCTGAACTTGTTGTCTTTTGTTGTTTTTGAGATATTGACGCGTGAAAAAATATGTGCATGATTCACGATCCCAAAGGCATTTCACATGTAAGACAAATTACCAAACTTCAGACTTTGAACTACCAAAGAGGCTTTGCGATGAGCACCGAGCACTTTCAGTGTGGGTTGCGTCTGTCTTTGCTTTCATTCATGACGTAGATCCTTGCAGCATTACAAATCCATTTCTCGCACTTAACTCTATGATCTGTTGCACAGATACTGTCATTTATTTAGATATGTGAAGAGAAGAGCGTATCACTAGAGTTGCACGTCTTCTTTGCGTTGTCTGTGTGTGCAATGCAAGGGAAGTCCTCACTGTTTGCTATGTGGTAAACAGAGTGTCATACTAATAATTAATCTTAGTAGTTCATATGATAATTGGTGGACTAGTTTTGTTTAGGTGTGTCCACCGAGTACATCAACTTGGCCCATTGTTCTTAGGCACTCGAAACACATCGAGGATCCCTCCAATAAGTACTTGTTGCACATGTTTTTTGAGTATAAGTGTGAAATCGCATGTTCGATTGTTTTTCTATATTAACGTAAGTTTGGAAGGTCTTGCCACAACATGCAATCAAGAAATTTGTGGCCTTTTTCTCCTCCAAAAAAAAAATCTTTGAATGCCATACTACCACCTTTCTAAATACACAACAAACCCAACATCTATGCTGTGGAACGTCTTGTTTCAGCCAACAACATGTGCCTGAGGATGCCACTAGAGGTGGGTTCAGTTCGAACCGGAACCGTAGTTTGAACCAAAACCGTCGGTTTCGGTTCCGATTCGGTTCCAGGAGATGGATGTCCTAGAAATGTGGTTTTGGAACCGGAACCGAAGATTCGCTGGAACCGTTCAGTTCTGAACCAAAAACGTATGGTTCGGAACTGAACCCACCTCTAGATGCCACTGTAGATAGCGTCACTAACAATGAAGTTGGCATGATGCACACTGACAAGCCGTCCAACCGATCGTGGCATGTGTCCATGTTAGATGAGCACAATGGAGGACCCATTCTAGTGAAGTATATGGAACATGAGAATTGGATGGAAGAGAACTTAGAACTGTGGGTGCGTTTGTAATGGTATGAGTGTAGGTGGGTGTATGATAGACCATTTGCCGATGACACACACCCAAGAAAGTTACTAATATTTAACATCAATGGGAACATTGTGTACATGAGGGATGTCAAATGAGGGGCTCCAAGACCGAACATCGTCATCTACAACAAAAACGGTACCACACCTTACACATTGTTTGACATTTTATAGTGCTTCCCCAACACGGGTTTCAATATTATTTAATGTTTAAAATAGATGTCATATTGCAGTGTATTTCTGACCCGAGGCAAGATAACTTATGTAGTTTTGCATGGAGCACTATAACATTGCCATCTGGTCTTCTAGAGATAGGTAAGCGTGTTTCGCATAATTAATATCGTCACTACGTATGATAGTGTTGATAACTATAGGGCATCATCATTTGGCTACAAGGATCACATGATGCAGCCGAACTTGTGTTCCAATGGGATAGGTCCAAGACGTACGACACTCGGTATCTTATTCACGACAAAAAAACAATACTATGAAACTGAAGATGCTAAGTCAAGTTTAAGGCAAATATCATTGATTGAATACTTTGTTCATTAATGACATACCGTACAAGTTGCTTGCCAACCCAATCAATATACATGCCCAAACTCACAAAATCTACTACATAATTGTTTGATATTAACGTTCATATGCAGACCGAAAACAACATATTCCCCACATCCTACAAACACACCTCAACGAACAAGTGCTCCTTGTTGCCAGGGGTAAGATTAGGACCTTCCTAGGGATATTGATCGATGCCATGGACATTCCAATATTTTTCGATCAACGCAGTTTTCAAAAAAATTGTAGGATGATGAAGCACACATCACCCGCTAAGAAGTTGGGAATTGATTAAACAACCCAAAAGTACACACAAACATTGTTGTCCACAAACAACAAAGTACACAAATCTAATGCTTCAAGGATTGGTACAGAAAACGAGACTACATACAATTAGCTCCTTCTCATAATTAGTTAATGCAACAAAGTAATCCAGCTTTACTAGGTTCGAGGTGATCATTTCTGCAATGTTGAAGCATTGGAAGGTGGATAGTGGTAGGGGCATACCTCTCATAAACTCTACACCCATCCTCTGCTTCTCAACCAAGTTATGAGCTTGTTGTATCAGCTCTGCACAGGTTTTCACATTTAGCACCTTTATTTGGTGTAGAAACATCATGTGTCCATCAAGAGACCGTACATTTCTTGCAAGCTACCCACCCTCGTCAATGCTGTTGTTGGACTCAAAGTCATGCCTATCTAGTGTAACACAAACACCCTCTACACTATCAGGGAATGGGTCATTAGATGTGTCCATATAAGACAAATTAGTATCATATCACATAAGTTCCAGATCGAGTGGATATTCTGATTGCATCGAAGATGTGTCCACATGCTCGGCCACATCTTCTGTGAATTTTTTCTTTCTAGTTGCACCTATGAAATTGATAGAATTATCCCCATTAGCCCGGTCATTCCCGAAGATCTCCCTCTAGTGTGTATAATACGGCTAGGACTTATGACTAATCACACACAACTTCGGAACATATTGCAGCAACCACACGATTGATACACGAATATAAATACTTTAAACACAAGAAAGGTGCACACTTGTTAAATCTCCTTACTGACATCATTAGTGGCGTCCACCGTGTTGGTTGCTTCATTGAAATCAATGCCCGACCTAGTTAAGAAATCAACAAGCAAGTAGTATTCTCGTTTCCAAGTATGTAACTTACTCAAGATATGTGAAACTGCGGATTTCGGTTTAAGGAAAAAGGTTCACAAACATTGAATGGATCACTTGGTGGTACACACCTTTAAAATCATTTTCGATCTTTCATCCATCTTTGACAATCTACTTCAGAGCACGGATGAGATACTTTTCCTCATCATGCTTCCAAGTTCGCTTGATTTTCTTACCAGAATCTACACGTGGGCTCACCATATCCATGAATGGAGAAAATAGGGAAGGAACAAGGGAGAAAAGGGGGATGAGATTGTTTATTTTCGGAGATAAAGGTGCTGGTCGGTGGGAATATGAGGAGAAGGAGGAGGGAAACCAAATTATTTTGCAAATTACATTTTTAATGAAGTAGGGTATATTAGTCATTTTATATCTATGAAAATGAC